>CM063182.1:70926840-71526840 GCA_031835075.1 Saguinus oedipus
CAGAGAAGAAAAATCCCTTGGAAAAAAAGTCAAGAGATTATAGGTTTCAAGTTGACTCTGTCTCTCATAAACTATTGCAGCTTGGGAATGTGCCTGTTTATACACCAAGTTTCTGTTCCCCCATCAATAAAATGGAAGTACTACTTTATAATATTGGTTTGAAAACCAGATGACAGCACACATGAGTATAGAAGCCTAAAAGTGTGTATAATATACACACACACGCACACACACACACACACAATCTATAATAAGTTGTTCTACTCTTACATGGATGTGAAAGGCAAGATGAAAAGACTTTTGGTAATGGAGGGGACAAACTCCTGCAAAATAGGCTGTATGAATTCTAAGTGCTAATACACTCAATGTTCGCTATGTTTAAGTGTCATATGCTGAGGGAAGTGTAATAATGAATACAATTGGTAATTTATGACTTAGGTGAGCTGGAAAAAAAACACAGAGATGAGGAATAACTAATATTTTGCCTAATGTGACAATTGTCCATGATGCTTGGCCACAGAACTCTTGTCCGGGACTCAGGATGTTGCATTTCTCTTTCCTTCATCCTAAGAGTCTCCTTGGAACCCTGTGCACTCCTGTATGTGATAAGAGCAGATGCCAATCTGGGTTTCTTCAGATTGCACAGTATCATAAAAGGTGGAAACCATTCCACTCATCAGCAAACACAAATTACTATAGTGTGAAATTCTACACACATATTTAAAATAATGCAAATTTCTTTATTTTATAACATATTAGGGTAAAAATATCCAATGATTGCTACTAAATTAGAGTGTCTGTATGCAGGGTAAGCCTCTGCCAGCCTCCCCAAGAGACCAAGACTGTCACAGCTGTCCCTTCTTTGCCCATCCTGGTATGTTCACCAGACGACTGACAGAAGCAGCATGAGAAGATAGTAGATATCTCCCAGCAGGTAGAGCTTTGGAAATAGATCCACCCACCTCCAAAGGGATATGTAGTCACTGTTTCATTACTGAGAAATGGGGAAAAAACAGAAATACAATCATGGAAGAAATGTCTGCTGGAGAGCCAACAATCTGAAGACCTGACACAGGATCCTCATAGAGAGAAGGATATTTCCCCCATTATACATCTTTTGCTGCCTGGGCCTTCTGTTTCTGGTCGGGAAAGCAGAGAAACCATAGGAAAGAAACATCCTCTACCCAAATCCCACCTTTGCGTAGTGCTACAACTTCTAGCATATCGTAATGTAAGTCTCAGTCTCTCTATATGAAAAACTGGTATAATATTCTCCTTGTTTGAGTTGGAAGCAATGTGTGAAAGGTTAGCACTTAATAGTTTCTCAATACAAGAAAGGGTTTGTTTTTATTCACTGACTCAATCAACAATAATCAATTAGATATACACTGTATGCCAGACTTTTATTAAGGGAAGGGGGCTACTGTACTTATAAAATAAATCAAATGATGGAGGACCCAGGGAGGTGCATACAGCTTCAAAGATTAGGTAATCCAAAAAGAGAATTGATTTTTAACTTATTATTTAGGTTCTGCTAAATTATTCTCTTTCTTTGCTGCAAATACAACTCCTACCACAGAAGTACTTTTCTTTATAAGTGTCATCAGTTTTCTCTTATAATCCATATAGTGTTTTACATGACTATGTAACTATGTTATCATGTAAAGTATTACAATAATTCAAAATTTCTCAATCTCATCACTGTTGACAGATTGGGTCAGACAAATCTTTATTTACCTGTGCTCTGCAAAATGTTTAGCAACCTCCACAGCATCCACCTACCATGTTATTAACACAGGATTGTCAAAATGAGCCAATAAAAATTCAAGTTGTCCAGTTAATTTTGAATTTTAGGTGAACTCTTACTAATTTCTTACTAGAAACATGTTCCATGTAATATTTGAGATATACTAAAATTATTTGTTGTTTACTGAAAATTCAAATGTAAGTGTGTACCTTATATATTATTTGGCAGGTAGGGCTTCCCCATTGTGACAACCAAAGATGTCTGCGTACATTGTCAAATACATGCTGGGAGTCCACCACTGGCTTCTGGTTATAAGCCACTGTGAAAATGAACTCATTGACAAGATGAAATGGAAACACAGAGTGACCCTTCAGGTGGGCTACTCCTGTGTGTACCCAGCCAGAGCTGAGTGGTTGCAGGAAGGGTGGATGCACATGTTCTTCCCTATACACAGAGCGCAGAGAATACACAACTAACACACGAGAAATGACACAGTTTGTGATGAATGGCTATCCTCAGTGCTGAACGACCTCTGGCTATTAATATGTATCGGCCTTACCAAGCTTCCATCATGTGGAGACACTTTTGACAAAAAATGTCCCAAATGCACTTGGGTTTATATCCTCAGCTATCATTTATACTTCCATGTGGATCATACACTTAAGAACACACAGCTTAACCATGCCTGGAAAACTCATTTCCAAAATATACTCATTCCCTACATATTTTCACATGTGCTTGGAAAGGCTGCTGAAAGCAGAAGAGAAGGTCCTGGAAGGAAAAAAGCCCAGAGAACACATTTCACCTTCTCTCTCCAGTTTACCTGCAGGAAGCTGACAGAAACTTGATGGCCCAAATGAAATATTTGCTGAAATACTCTTACTGAAGGGTTTTTTTTTTTCCCCCACACACATTCTGAAAGGACTGGAAATAGCCATGCAAATACAGTAGAGATTTCCATGAAAAAAAAAAAGTGGCACTTATAAAGGAAAATGCCTTTACAATGGTAGTTTAATTTGCAACCAGAGACAATAATTTGGCAGAATCTAAATAATAAATATAAATTAATTCTCTTGTCAGATCATGAAATCTGGAGAGCTGTGTGTCAACAGCCTGGTTTATGGACTGTGGTTACAAAGCAACAAATTACAAGAAACATACACAGCACATCTGTAAATTTTAGACCTGGAAAGACTCTGGAAATTCTCTTTTCCAATGTCTTCTTCAGATAAATGAAAAGTTGCCTTCTCCTAATCCTTCAATTAGCAGAAAAAATTAGAGACGTTGAATGTCACACCTAAAATCACGAACCAAGTTGATGACAGAACTAAGACTGAGGCCTCCAAAGTCCCTGCTGGGTCCACAGATGTTAATGTTACTCTAGGCTTTCATGCCTAGCAATGCAGGGAAATGCAATGCAAGGCAGGCTGAACCCTGCCTGGTGCCATAGACCACAATGTGAGTGGCACGTCCATGGATGTGTGTGCCATGATGAATGCCCCTTGAATAAGTGACTACAGGGTTGCCCAGGGTCAACTCTGGGCAGTGGAGCATGATTGGGGGTGAGGAGCAAAGGGTAACATTTACTTTTTACTTTTAAAACTAGATATTGATTAAACTTTTACAAATATATATTATTTTCATATGCAAAGCAAAATGCAAGGAAAAAAAAATTTCTTCTGGATATAACATACTAGATTCCCATTCATTGCAACAGAATATTTGAAAGAGTAGAGAGCATTTTAATAAGCCTCAAAGAATGAGGCCAAAACAAAATAGAAATAGAAACATCACCTTCTTCTTAAATATAGACAGTTTTTGTTCATAGATCATACTTCATTAAAGCTGGAAGAACAGAAGAAAAGACAGAAGAAAGAAAGGAAAAACAAAACAAAACAGCTTGGCTTTGGCCTCCCTTGCATTGGAAAGATCTTAAAGGAAGTTGGTGTCTCTACTGCTGGTGGTAGCTCTGTCCAGATACATAGGAAGACCTTGTAGAAGGAGACTGCCGAAGCTTCAACATATGGGAAAATAATACACCATTATTGTACACAGAAGAGCTGGGAAATGTCATCATCTAGACTCCCTCTGAGGTCTCTTGTAATTTACCAATTTTTTCCCTCTCCCTTCCCACAAGATCCATTTTTCCCTTGTCCTGATGTCCATGATGTCATCGGTGTTCACACACCTTCAGTAAGTCTCCTAGAAAACAGGCTGCTGGAGGGCAGAGCCATATCTGCTGCAAAGCACTAAATTACTTTTTAGTACATTAGACAGGAAGCAAAGAACATGATCAATAGTTGTTGCCATTTAAGATTCTTTCTTCTATATGTCTATTTCAATGGAAAGTGCTATTAAGAAACTATGAGAGAGACATTTTCAGCTGAATTCAGTATAATTTGCTACTGATGAAATAAAACATCATATAACTCACCTTAGCTACTCTGCCCTTTCTGATTCATTTTTTTTCTTCAAATTGGAGTTAAACTACTGGCTTTTAAGGAGCTGCAATTTATGGCATCAAAAACCAGAGCTACTCCTCTAATGGTAACTGTGATAGGTACCAGACTGGAGAGTTAGTTTCAATGAGGACATTGAGCTTATGATGAAAGGTAATTTTTGATATGTGATACATGTTGTGTAATGTGCACAAACTATGTGTGCATTTGTAATACATCAGAAATTGCACATGGGAAACAAAACAGCACCAGGAATTAAATTCCCAACAATCTCTTTTCCTAATTTCTAACACCAAAAGTTGCTTCTCCTGCTATGTATTGCTTGGCTGCCTTTCCCTCTGCCTAAACCATCTCAACCAAGATCTCCCAACACATATTTTCAGAAATAATGTATACACCTTGGGGTTTTAAAATCAAGGCTCTTCAAGCTAATTACCTTGGTTAATTAATATATCACTCCATTTCTTTCAAAACTCATTATGTTCACAGAAGGCCTATTGGACCAACAGAAGAGGAATGAAAATAAATGACTAGGGAAATATTACCCAAGGAAAAACATCATTTACTGATTGAAAAACTAATATGAGGATTACCAAAATCCCCTAATGACATTTCATCATAAGGTCTAAATTTAAAATCATGTTTGAGGGCAAAAAAATGAAAGTTGTATCTTTGTCAAGATCTTAAAACTGGAATTTAATACAGGTCTTTTGAATATGGGAAACACTCTAAAAACTCAATCACTGTTGTTTCATAATCTGACAGATGGGAAGTGTTCTGAAATAATGGTTCAGAAAGGTTTGGATTTGGATGCTGCTTTGCCCCCTGGAAAAGTTACTTAGGCTCCCAGGGCCTCTGTTTTCTCATCTGTGAAATGGAAAAATAATATTAACAATGTTGGCTAATATTGAGTCACAACCATATGCCAGACATCTAGAAACAACCTAAAGGTTTGTGGTGAGGATTGAATAAGAATCTACCTATATCTACATAAATATAACATATAGATGCATATACATCTGTGCTATCTATATGTCACACTCAGCATGATCCCTGGGACATAGTATATACCAAATAAATGTTCTTTTCTACCGATAAGATGGCTATTATAGCTAGCAGCAGCAATATGAGAAGAGGTAATTTTATTTTATTTTTTTATTTTTTTTTCACTCCAGACCCTATTTTTTTAATCAAATGTTTTGTATAGAATTAGTATTTACAGTTATTTGTATATAATTCCAGAAACATTTAATGCACAAGTAAGAAAATGCGTGTGTGTGTGTGTGTGTGTGTGTGTGTGTGTGTGTCTTTAGAGAAAGGGCAACATACTGTGTGTATCACAGCATTTTTTTTTTTTAATCTTATTTTTCTTTTTTTTTTTTTTTTAATTTTTATTGCATTATAGGTTTGGGGGTACATGTGCAGAACGTGCAAGATAGTTGCATAGGTACACACATGGCAGTGTGTTTTGCTGCCTTCCTCCCCCTCACCCACACTTGGTATTCATCCCCAGGCTATCCCCCCCAGCCCTCCCTCGCTGTCCCTCCCCCATTTCCCTCAACAGTCCCCAGTGTATAGTAGACCACCTCTCTGTGTCCATGTGTTCTCATTTTTCTCACCCGCCTATGAGTGAGTATATGCGGTATTTCTTTTTCTGTTCTTGTGTCAGTTTGCTGAGAATGATGTTCTCCAGATTCATCCATGTCCCTACAAAGGACACAAACTCATCATTTCTGATTGCTGCATAATATTCCATGGTGTATATGTGCCACATTTTCCCAGTCCAGTTTATCATCGATGGGCATTTGGGTTGGTTCCAGGTCTTTGCTATTGTAAACAGTGCTGCAATGAACATTCGTGTGCATGTGTCCTTATAGTAGAACGATTCACAGTCTTTTGGATAGATACCCAGTAATGGGATTGCTGGGTCAAATGGAATTTCTATTTCTAGGTCCCTGAGGAATCGCCACACTGTCTTCCACAATGGTTGAACTAATTTACACTCCCACCAACAGTGTAAGAGTGTTCCTATTTCTCCACATCCTCTCCAGCATCTGAGAAGAGGTAATTTTAAAAGAGGAAAATAATTGTCAACTAAACCAAGCACTACGGAACAATAACTAAAATATTTTTTAAAACCTTACAGATGACTGGAATTACTTAAAAGAAAAATTCATTCAGTCCAGCTAGAGTTTAGATTCAACTTTGTGAGTTCAAGGAATTTACTTCCCTCCCTGAAAAATGCCACTAATTACTACTATTACTACTAATTGATTATATAGAATCACTTCATCCTGTGAGTATTTTTAAACTGTAGAACTGTTCCCCTGGAATGAGATCTTCTTTGGAAGCTAGGAATAAACTGGCTGCCCTACAGATGCAGTAGATCATGCCTGTAAAAGCACTTTGGGAGGCTGAGGCATACAAAAATAAGCCAGATGTGGTGGTAGGCACCTGCAGTCGCAGCTACTTGGGAGGCTGAGGCAGGAGAATCACTTGAACCCCTGAGGCAGAGGTTGCAGTGAGCCAAGATCATGCCACTGCACTCCAGCCTGAGTAACAGAACAAGACTTTGTCTCCAAAATAAATAAATAAAAATAAAAGTGTGTAATTTCAAAATGAAGACTTGTTGGCTATTTCATACAACACATCCACTCTATCAGGACAAGAAAATAGAGCACCCAGACAAGTGCAATCTCATTCAGCCTCTACATTGGCTTTTTTAGGGAATTTTAAGCAATGGTTATGAATCATTCACATTTAATTTTCCTTTGCTCTATGCATTTTTATTATCCTAGATGGCATCTGAGCTTCTATAAAAACTTCTAGTTCTCAAGAACCCTGAGTTTTGGTTGTGTGTTTCATTATTATGCAGAGAGCTATTCCACAAACTAATTATTTGAAGAACCCATTAATTAAGATTAGTTCTTCATGTTTTTGTAAACACTGGCTTATCTCTCTCTTTTGATTATTATTGCTTGTGTATGTTACCCAAAAATGGACTCTGTTCCTTGGGGATTGTGAAAGGTCTCAGTCAAATATGAATGCGATGAAGTAGTTTAATTGACAGAGAAGACTATGCAAATGTGTACTTTGAGTTTTGTTTATAATTGTCATGCATTTCTGCTAATTTTCCAAACGAAACAAAGTCCATTTCTGAATCATGCATACAAATGTGGAAAGAAAAAGAAGACTTGGCAGCTTTAAAAACAAGTCCATGAGTATTTCCTGAACAGTCAACTCCCCTGCTACACAGGGTCTTCACCCTTCCATGCCACCCCAGGGACAGCAACAAAAGCTTTTGTGAATTTCACTTCTGTTGTGGATTTTTTTTTTTTTTGGTATCCTTAACTACCTTTGGAGAACTGTGCACTCTTCCTCCACACTGCAGAGAATGGTCTCCACAGGAATGTGGCTACAGGTGAGATGATGTCATCATGTTTGACATCCCTCATTCATGAATGTATTTCAGGTGTTGCTACAGATTTAAATTATTGCTGGGATAAAGGGGAAAAAAAGGTTCACACAAAAAGCTTTAGTAAAGGCATGCCAGGATTGCACCCTTATCTCTAAAGGAAGTTCAGTACAAACTGTCACTCCTTAGTACACAGAGGTCTCTAATGATTATAGGGGTTATGTGACATTAATCGTTCAGCCTCAGTTCAGTGAGTTCTATGTTCCCCTGAGTGCCCAGAGTCAGGCTGCTATTGAGAAATTTAAAAACAAGTTGACTATGCAGTTTCTAGTCATAAGAAATTTACATCAAATTGAGAAGACAAATAGGAAATAAACATAATTAAATGATATTTTAATATACTACTATTAAAATAATTTTTAAAAACTTTTAAGGAAGAAAATAAGTGATTGTGGTAGGGGAATGTTAAGTGATCAGAAAAGCAATTCTTAAAGGAAGTACTAAGTGACAGATGAGTTTGCTTAGATACATATACAAGAATGAGTTGGTGCTGTTCCAGCTAAAAAAAAAAAAAAAAGCCACGATTAAAATTCAGTGGAATGAAAATTTCTGTCGTAAATGTACAGAAGCCCCTTGACTGATTTGGAGGATGAGGTTTTGAAATGTTGTTCTATCATACACAAATAGGAACTCCAAACTGAAGAGACAAACAGGAAAAATTACAATAATCATATGAAACACAGAGAAACTAGAGAAACAAAGGAAGGTGATTTTAGGGAAACAACATCTGAATACTTCATGAAATAAATCATAAGGTAATAGAAGTTTATTTTATAAGAAATTAAAACTCCAGAAAGTTTTAAATGACATAAATGGAAAGACTATTCAAAAGATGAAAGTCTATTTGACACTAATAGAACAAAAGTAATATCTTTACGTATATAAACATATGCTATATAATATACAATAAGCTATATCATATAACATTCAATGAGAAGAATAAGATACAAATGGAAGATCAGCAAATCATGTAATACATAATTCACAGAAGTACAGTTGTCTAACCACCATATAAAAATATAATTAATATAAAACACTGATCCCTCTGATATAATTAATATAAAACACCGATCCCTCTGACATAATTAATATAAAACACCAATCCCTCGGACAATAAAAGATGCAATTTTTAAAATGATAACATTTCTCACCAGTCTGTTTCTCACAATGACTTCCCTCTTGTATGGAATATGGTAAAATGGACAATTGTATAAATTTAGGGTAAGCAGTAAATATTGGTACCAAATTTCTGAAAACTGTTCCTGGTATCTGTCGTGAGCCTTTAGTATGTTCATGCTCTTAACTCAAGGACTTTGTCTTCAAGAATCTGTCTCAAGGAATGCATCAGGTGTAAGAAGGATCTAGCATAAAGACATTCATCCCAGCAACATGTGTAATGGTGAAGAATTTGAAATGACTGTACAAAACTAGAAAAATGATTAAATAAATTATAGTAAGCCTATATCATGGAATACTAAGAAATAATCTAGATTTTATTTGTGCATAACTTTTAAAACATAGTAATATAATTTCGATTAAATAATGAATGACATACACTATAAGAGTGAAGAATAAAGTCTTAGAAGTCAAAGTGCCTGATTTTTAACTCTGGATTGCCTCCTACAAAGGCACCTGAGTATTACAGGTACAAGTTATGTAACAATGGAATCAAGCTATCTGCTTCTCATTCAATTTCCTCTGTCTCCTGTGTTCCCCATCTCCATTAAAGTCACCATTAATCTACTCACAGACCCAAGGCAGAACCCTGATGTCATTCTCAATTTGTTAATTTCTATCATCCCTCAGGTCAAATTGGTCATTGTTGACTGTCTCCAAAATATCTCTCTAATTTGTCATCATTATAGCACCAGGGGATTGGTTCACTTGCAAGAGTTTCTAGACTAAATACTTGCAATAGTCCACAAACGGTTTCTCTGACTCCAGTTTTATCTCAGTAAAACCTACTTTATAAGTTTTACCAAAATGTTCTCTATAAAATGGAAATATCATTATGGTAGTTTCTTCATTAAGGCATTTTAATAGGTCTCTGTCCCCTATAAGATTAAGTTTAAATGTGTAACTTGGCAAATACTGCTTTTGTTTTTTTGGCAATACATACCATTTCAGCCTCACTCTTCAGTGGCAAAATACATTTTTCTGTATTTTACAATATATATGAATCATTTGTAGCATTAGATTTATTGCTTCAAGAGGAAAGAAGAAGTTTACCTTCTTTACTAAATCCTCCTTAACCCTATTCCTAGGCAGAGTTCAAAAATTTAGCATTCCCTAGTCCCGGGTCTTTAAAACTGTATGTTGTGATCCATTAAAAGGTCATTATATCAATGTACTGGTTCATAGCACAAATTAAAAAAAAAGAATAGAATATAACAAAAGTATTAGTCACTGCATGTAATTAGGGTCAATATAGCATTATAAAACTTGTGTTTCAATTATATGTCAAAAGAAGTTTGAAAGGCACTGTTCTGTTCTGAGTTTCTTGGTGTTTCCTAAATAATTTTATTATTGCATGTAGATTATTGTGGTTATATTTGTTTATTTCCTCTGCTGACTGCATGGTCTACGGTAGCAAGAAATATTTCCTATTCATTTTTACATCTCTGAATATTAAGACAAATGAAAGTATACTTCACACAGAACACTACTCAATGTGTGTTAGATGAAAATATATATGCATGCAGCATGTAGCTTCTTAGGCTTGGCTATTAGGTAGTCAATCTTAGGTCCTCATCTAAAGACACATGGCTCCTCGAGGAACTAAAAGATAGCATTATTTGTTTCTCCTAAAAGTTGGTCCCAAAGCATGGACCAGGGAGACCGCTTTATTCTAACACTTTCAAATATGATTTTTATTTCTGAATTTTAACTCCAAATTCTTATTATAAGTTTCCAAGATATAATAGTCATGTTTCAACATTTTGGGTAGAAATATCCTAACAATCTCTCATAACATGAGAATAAGATCAATAATTAGCAGGAGCTCCTAAGACTGAGCTGGCTAGGGCAGAAAAGAGAAGAAAGAAACAAGAAACAGCCACTCCACAGAAAGCAGACCTTAACTGGAACATACGGAGTTGAGGATCTGCAAATATTGACCCAACTTGTTGGGACACTGGCACATCAAACCAGGTCTGAAGCCCCCTGAGTAGTGGGACACAGGAAGTGAAGTCAGCCCTGTAATTGGGTCAAGGGCAGGACAAGGGTATATTTATATTGAGTATATAATATGGGCATAGAAGGCCCAGCTCTAGCCAGGTCAGGTTCCTCAATGTTGCTCCTGCTCCTGTTCTCCAACTTGAACTACTGTGATGTTGAATTCATACCTTGTGCCCAATGAAATATGTATGAGCCTGCTGGCCAAATACTCTATTCCTAGAAATAATGTATTATTTGATAAGGTTTTCTTTCAGCATAGCAAGATTGTACTCTTAGATCCTAAAAAATTGTCCTTTCTTTCTAAAATGCTGTGCCAACGACATGTATCACCTGACACTTAAGTAAATCCAGATGGTCTAAAACTGAAATTTCTCATTTGCTATAGGATCAAAGTGCAGTCTTCAAAAATCAATTTATAATTTCACAGTGATATCACTACAGTTCAAACATGATTTGATTTTTTTCCTGAATGAAGCCCTTTAATTTATAAATTTAGCAACACTAATTATTCCTCTTAAGAAATAATTAGTGCCCCCCATCTTCCTTGTCTAATTAATACCTTGTGTTCAAGCTGCTAAGAAAGGTTACAATGTGGCGTTGTTCTTTGCTTTTTTTTTTTAATTGATCTGAGTATGTTCCCTAATGGTAGGTATATGGCTTTAGAAACAGCTCCTGTAAGTCTAGGTGAGCACAGAAATTATTTCCTCCAAGCTGAGAGACTAAAGAATCTTTCATTTATTTTCTGCGGCAGAGTCCCCATGCTACAGTGGCCAACCCATGCAGCCAGGTGAGGAAGAACAGGCAGAACCATTCAACACATTGAGAGCAAGAAGCTACGTACATAATTGATTCATACCATTTTAGATCTGGAATGCATCTGACAAGTTCTGTTTTACACGACTCGAACATCCTCATTTTACAAGGATGGAAACTGAGGCTCAAAGACAGTCTACAAAGTTTTAAAATCACCTAAGATACTCAGAGACCGATGTAAAACTCATGGTTAAATCTCAAAATCCAGTGTTCTTTCACGGAATCAAAGTGCCTGTCTGAAATGACCATGGATGTTTAGAAAGTAAAAAAAAATGTAGAGAATAGAGAGATTTGTCTCGTGAGGGGCAAATTTTTTTCCTGCTAATTGCTTAGGTGCTTGGGTACTACAAGCTCAATCTAAAGAGACACGTGGTTCAACTGGCAAGATGGTATACTAGGAATTACCAAACAGAAAATTTAATTACATATTATACTGCTAATTTGCAAGATGATTTTGGACAATACCTCATTTATCTCAGAGTAGAAACTTTATTCTAGAGGATTGGTATAGATTGAATGTATCTTCTCCAAAATATATGTTGAAACTTAGTCCTTAATGTGGTGACAGCAAGAGATAAGGCCTTTGGGTAAGTGACTAGGTCACCAGGGTTCCTCCATCATGAATGTATTAGGGACTTATAAAAGGGCTGAAGGGAACTAGTTAAGGTCCATTTTGTCTTTTCATCTTCTTCCATGTGTGGAAACAATGTTCCTCCCCTCCAGAGGATGTGCCAAAAGCTGCCCTCTTGGAATCAAACCTACCAGGACCTTGCTCATGAACTTCCCAGCCTCCAGAACTATGAGAAATTAATTTCTATTCTTCTAAATTACCTAGTCTCAGGTATACTATTAAAGCAGCACAAACAGATTAAGAAAGGGACATTATATAAATGTGAAGACCTCAGCAAGGTTTCAAGTCCAGGGTCCTAGATAGAGATTCCTATCCTCTGGTGGAACTTCAAGGCAAAGTGCCAGATTTCTAAGCTGCTTCAGACTTTTCAATCTGTCCCCAAGTTTTTCAGGGACCTAATAACTAAGCTGAAGCTAAATAACTCTGAACTTTTGGTTAAGTGTTCATTCCCCACACTGCAAGTAGCGGAAGAAAGATAACAAAAATTATTGGAAGGACCTTCTGCCATTAAGTGATGCACAAATATTAAATAAACTATTTGCAGCTAGGAAAGTGAATTAAAGGGCCATTACTGCTAATATTAATTATAGCTGAAAACAGTCATAACAAGCATGGCAGTGGAGATGAGAGTGTTGGACAACAGATCAAATTAAATACTTGATCATAAGTGTTTTCTACAAGGGAAATAATTTTCCTGGACAAAAGTCCCCAGGCTAAGCAACCATACTAAGACCACAGAGCTAATGAGCAGAAAAGCCTGGATTAAAATCAGATTTTTAAGATCCCAAAGCTTCAGCTCTCTCTACTATATTTTGATTTCTCACTAAACAATGAGCATTTATCCAACCTGTTTTTGAAAAAAAAAATCTGTGTTTTTGTGGCAAGGTCATCTTTTGTATCAACTGCATCTCAAATCAATCTAGAAAAGAATTGAGACAGAGGGAAAATAAAGTGAAATGAGTCTGAATAAGAAACATTTAAAAGAAACATCACAATTCCCCTGGAACCTGAGAGGGATTTTCTATGCAACACTTGATGGCTTTAATAATGAGGGACAAGATGCTTTAAGCAATTTCATTCATTTTTCTGTCCCCAAATAAACTGGTTCATACCTATACTTTACCTTTCCTGCATCAAGAGCATGTACACAAAACTCTCGTGATAGAGAACAAAATTCAGTATTTTTCTCTCTGAAGAGGAGATGGAATCTATTGCTAAAAGAATAATTGTACTGTAATATGACCATATTAAAATAGTATATATATTTAAGGCAGTCTCAGTGGCTAACGCCTGTCATCCCAGCACCTTGGGAGGCTGAGGTGGGAGGATTGCTTGAGTACAGGAGCTCCAGAACAGCCTAGACTACATGATGAAACCCCATATATACAAAAATCACAAAGAGTTAGCTGGGCATAGTGATGTGCACCTGTAGTCTCAGATACCTGGGAGGCTGAGGTGAGGAGATTGCTTGAACCCAGGAATAGAGGTTGCAGTGAGCCATGATCGTATGACTGTATTCCAGCCTATGCAACAGAATGAGATTTTCTCTTTCTGTCTCTCAGAAACTGTTCATGTATTTTAAGTAATTCTGTTTTTCATGGCAATATATCTTGCCTCACAAACAAGACTACATTCCCTTAAGTATAAAGTCCATTGTATATATTTGTCTTATGTTACTTATAGTTCCTGCATATAGATAAGGTGTTCAACAAAAACTTGTTGGATTAAAATCTAAGGATGCTTAAGTTATGACATTAAGTCATTTTCCCATATCTTCTCAATGTAAAATTCTATTTTTTTCATTAGTTAGATGCCTGCTTTGTAGTGTTCTCAGTTTCTAACCAAATTTAGTTAATTATTTCCATTGGGATAATTATGAACATAAGTAAAGACATTCACTTTCCTATATAAGCACCAGTAGCTTAGATCTATCCTCCCAAATTCATCTAGAGTCCCTAGTTAATCTATTTCTTTTCAAACAATTATTGTTACTTCACAAATAGTCTATATGAAATTACAGATTCCAGAATTCTTGAAATCAGATCTTGAGGAATCCCAGAAAACCAGGAAAAAAAAGAAATGGCTTGCCCAGGCACATTGGCTTACACCTACAATCCCAGCACTTCGGGAAGCTGAGGCAGGGAGTCAAGATTTGAAACCAGCTTGGCCAATATGTTGAAACACCATCTCTACTAAAAATACAAAAATTAGTAGCGGTGCGTACATTTAATCTCAGCTACTCAGTGGCTGAGGCATAAGAATTGCTTGAACCTGGGAGGCAGAGGCTGTGGTGAGACAAAACCGTGTCACTGAACTTTATCCTGGTCAACAGAGTCAGACTCTGTATCCAAAATTAGAAAAAAAAAAAAAAAGAGGGAGATTAATAGTTTGAGTTTTTTTGTTGTTGTTGTTATTTTGTTTGAGTTTTGCAGTTTCTACAAAAAATAAAACAAAAAAAGCATAAATGCTGTAATGGGTGCCAAAGACTCTGTTTTCACTATTATTTAACGAAAAGTGAACACTTTAATCAGAATATAGTTTAAGAAAAAAGACAACATATCTAAGTGCTAGCAATGTAATCACCACGGTTATTCTGGCTTTTTCAGGGGCTTACCGATCATGAAAAAAGTAGCAATGTGACAGCACATAGCCATTCTTGGAGATTCATGAGCAAAATTACTTAAGGGAATATTAACCTGTATAATCCTTGTAAATAAACTCCTCTAATAACAAGCTGATGTGCACTTTACTTGTCACTATTAGAAAAAGACCAACTGGCCAAGGCTTTGAATAAAAGGTGCTCAGGATAGTAATGTATGCTGGTTCCTCTCTTCTGGAAAAATCATAATCTTAACAGCATAGGAACTATTCATCAGCAGCTAATTTAATTTCACATTTAGACCAATTAGAGAAGAAAAAAAGCTGAAGTTAAGCACTTGTTTATACAATTTTTCTAAGTGAAATTGCTCACTCAAAGAGCATTGCAATAAGAACAGTCAGCTCATTTCTCAGAAGGGCTTTATCCCTAAAGAAAGAGATTATCTTCTATTAATGACACCTGTATAGAAACAACAAGCACTAGGCATCCGATGTAGCTGCTGCTGAAGGTCTGACCTTGAGTACTCCAGGCATGGTTTTGATGGCTTTGCATTGCTTCATGTTAACCATACTACAAATTATCCCCTTCCCTTCCTCAACTCTTACACATTTGCATCTTTGAATGTTGTTTTGCTACTACTTCATTTATTCTAATAAATATTAACTGAGCATCTATCTGTTTAAAGTATGTGCTAAGTGCTGAAGGAGACAAGATATATAATTAATCGAGATGATGTATGTAAAGTGCCTGGAACTTTGTCCCCAGTAGATATTCACTAAATGATTGCTGAGAAAATCCCCAAATAAACAAATAAATGGTATAAAAGATGAGATAGGGAGTTTTTCCAGGAATGTTAAGAAAGGAAAGATATTTTTATTTATTTTGAGCATACTTTCTTCTATTGTCAGAAGGTTGTCACTGAAAACTTGTGCATGTGCATGTACATACATAACACAGAAATATACTATTATTTTTGGGAAATTCAAGTCTATTCTATTGTTGACTACACAACAGAAATCTTCAGAGACAAATTAACCAACTTCTCCCTCGTCCTCCAATTAAATTCTAAAGAATTTGCCTACTTACTGGGCAGTTGAACATTCTTCGTGAGTCAGGATTACTTCATTTCTTCGTATTTGCCACCAGAGTACTATTTTCTGCACCTCTTAATTGGAGTCTGTATGACATGCCATTGCACAGAGTGTTCCTCCAACTGAGAACCTCAATGTTCTTTTCAAGCAAAATATAAATCTAGGATAAGGCTTACAATCTAGAGTTATTTTAGATACAGCACCCAATGACAGTTAATAGATTTAGTCCAAGCCATCATCCTACAGATGAAGAAAAGGAAGCACAAGAATGGGAAGGACTTGCCCCAAATCATAAATTAAAGCCTAGTGGGTTCCAGGATCTAGGTCTTCTGGACCGAGCATATAGTTTTTTTCACTGATTACTTCCAAATGGCTAGGAAACCTAGACTTGTCTCTAAAATTCTACAGCACTGCCAGCCTTTACCATTTGTCTCTGTGGCTTAGCAATCCAACAACTATCTTGATAGCATAAAGTTTTTTCCAGGCTGGGGTCAGGATCAGATCTGGTATTCCCAGAAACACTTAACCCACAGGATGTCTCCACTGCCTTATAACTACACTGACTGGTTTATGCCATTGGATGCTTCACACTACTTTGTATAATATTATCCAGGAAAGGCTGTGATAGTAGATTTCTGACTACTATACTTCCATTTTAAATTGTGAGACAAGACTTCCCTGCAAACACTTCTCAAAGTCACATCCTGAATCAGGAAAAGAATGTCAAATGAAGGTTCAAGACTCCCATAGTTGGTCCACGGAGACATGATACTTCTGTGTTAAACATTTAACAGCATGCCAGGATTTGTTCTTACAATCTTGTTTCTGAAGAGTTATTTGAAATTTCATAATGAATAATAAAGATTAATTATATGATATAATTAGTGTCTCCAAAGAGCTAAACCAGTACTAGCATTTCATTATTTCCTTATATTATTAATAAAAATATTATAGAGCAGATTTGGTTTGCTAATTCTTTCAACCTTGGACATATCTTTAATGTGTGTGTGTTATAATTTCACATTTCTTTCTTTTTTTTAATTTTTATTTTGGGATAGAGTCTTGCTCTGTAGCCCAGGCTGGAGTACAGTGATGTGATCTCAGCTCACCGAAACCTCCACTTCCCTGGTCCCAGGTCAAGCAGTTCTCCTACCTCAGCCACCCAAGTAGCTGGGATTACAGGCACAAGCCACCATGCCCAGCTAAGTTTTGTATTTTTTAGTAGAGACGGGGTTTCACCATGTAGGCCAGTCTGGTCTTGAACTCCTGACCTCATGATCCACCAGGCTCGGCCTCCAAAAGTGTTGGGATTACAGGCATGAGCCACTGCACCCAGCCAATTCACATTTCTTAAGTTCCACATCCACTCAGACTTTTTCCCTCTTCTTGACTGGCTTTGGCTCCTCTCATAGTAAAGAGATTCACAATCTTAAAGTCATTGACTTGTCATTTTTTGTCTCTGTAGAACTCAAGACTAAAAATCTCAAGACTAAAAGAACTCAGAACTAAAAATCTGGGTTTATTTTTAATCAGAGTCTTAAGACATTCTTTTGTCAAAAGGCACCCATGTACCACAAAAGGGATCAAGAAGACCCAAAAAGCCCCACAGTGCTCCTTCAGCCTTTCAGCCATGTATCAGATTGTTAATTCCAGGAATGGCAATGATGTAGACAAGTCAGTGTCCTGGGTCACTGATATGCCATTCCACAGAGTGCAACTAATATGAGAGAGAAGAAAAAGGAGTATAATGCATTTGTTTCTACCGTTCAACTTCCCTTCTTTTATACAAAACTCCTCATCTGCTGTGTGAAATGAACATCTTAGGGAACAAGACATTTCATGTATTAGTCTTTCCAGACCAGATCAAAACACTGAATCTGATTCAAGACGAATGGGTCCAGTGGAGTCTTAGGCTGCTCAATTAAGACAATTTATTAAGTCCAGCTCAAAGTTGATATTATGTTATTGTATGTTTAATGGTTTTATTTACACTACAGGCAAATTACCTCTTTTCTTTAGTTTCAAAAGACCAATTCCAGCCATTCTAATGTTGGCTCTATCCATGTTCTTAGATCTCTCTTACATCTTTCCCCTTTCATCAGTAATGATTTGTTTAGATGCATGAATATATACAGCATTTATAGTTGTGTATATTCAGTTCAAGTAACCATCATCATCACATTTCTAGGCACTGATGGGGCTAAAAATGGAACCAAACATACCTGTTCTTGAGGAGCTGCTCAGATTTAAAAAAAATTTAGAGCAAAGTGTCCAACAACTTTCAGCTTGCAATGTAAAGAAATAAGAACGTCTCAATAATGGACGTCCTTGGTACAAACCAAAAACCCATTTCAGAAAAATGTGTTCACTCTCTTTAGGTTCTACTCAATGAATTATTTAAATTTGTAAAGGATAATCTAGATTTAAAAATATGAAGCAACCAAATATGTCTCATTGATCCCAGGTAATGATTTTCTTATTGCAAAAGCTTGTGATCTATCCAGGGAGAGAGAGAATAAGGTTTCAGGTGAACAGTGACTAAGGTGTTAGCATCATTTAGTCTACAAAAGCCTGGATGGAAGTTGGGCATTGGTTGAGGGCATTATTTAGAAGATGAAATCAAACTTGGTTTGCTTTCCTCAAAAGCCCAGGAAAAAAAAAAGAAAGAGCCCTAACTTCCAGATGTCATGGCTGTTATCAACTCCAAAGGTCAAAAGGAAATGCCCACCCACCCCCACAGTGTACAGGGAGAGCCTTGTGGGGTTATGAATCATAAAGCAAAATCTAATCATTCTTATATGTGTCACAGAAGAAATACACAATTATAAAAATACAGCAAAATTATTTCACTGAAAAAAGTAGATATGTTGAATACAGTCACATCTATATTTTCCAGCCTCACTACTATTTATTTATTTATTTATTTTTTTGAGACGGAGTTTCGCTCTTGTTACACAGGCTGGAGTGTAATGGCGTGATATCGGCTCACTGCAACCTCCGCCTCCTGGGTTCAGGTAATTCTCCCGCCTCAGCCTCCTGAGTAGCTGGGATTACAGGCACATGCCACCATGCCCAGCTAATTTTTTTGTATTTTTAGTAGAAACGGGGTTTCACCATGTTGACCAGGACAGTCTCGATCTCTTGACCTCGTGATCCACCCGCCTCGGCCTCCCAAAGTGCTGGGATTACAGGCTTGAGCCACTGCGCCCAGCCCCTCACTACTATTTTTAACAAGCCCTTGAAAAATTGCTGATATGTGAGCACTATTTATTTGTGAAAGACCCCTCAAAAGTAGAACAACAGAGAACACAGAGACCTTGAGGCTTGTATCACACTTTCACACTTATTGTTGGTTGGTCTAGAAGGTAGATTTGATTAAGAGTCATATTTAGGGGTAGAGAGAGAAATGCACTTTTTTTGGAAAAAAGGTCTTTATGGTCATTAGGTTGCCTTGGTCTGCCTTTTGAATGGGGTTGAAGCTTCTACTGAATTCACATTATTTTCTCTCATTAAACTATTCCTCTGGATGTGTTTACATTTTTAAAAAAATCTATATCTTTCTTTCTGAAAAATAAACCTTCACTGCTTGAGAACTGGGTCATTAATTATAAGCCACAGGTGTGTTGTCAATACAATCAAACCTAGTGTGGGAATAGAGGCTCCTGCATCCCTAGCAAGATAATGGTGTCACATACAGGTTTTTAGCAAAATGCACTGCATTTTCCATTAAAACAATAAATTGTTTCCAATGGTTGCCTCTTCTTTTATCATCTCAGATTTTGTTATTTCATCCTCTAAGTGATCCCAAAGCTGCCCCCGAGCTATACAGATTAAATTCAGTGCATGTGCAGCAGCCACATTGCTTCTTGGGTTCTGCACAATCAAAATACTTTGATATCTAAGCTAGGAGATGAGAATAGGGTTGTTGAGGGAATAGATGAAGTAAACACATTCATATCTATGCTCACATCTATGAAATTAAAAGAGTTAACAACTAACACTTTTCCTTCTCAAAGCTCTTAGTAAATGTTCACTAAAGTTTTCTTTTTAAGTATTATATTTTAGGTATTGTATAGTATTGCATACTATATTATATACTATATATAATATAATCTATATCATATAGTATTATATTTTAGGAGGTATCCAGGGTTTTTCCTTACTTAAATATATTTTACAAAATATAAATTACTGCTTAGGTATTTGATAAAAGTTGTCCAATTTAGTACTTTGAATAACTTTGATCTAGAAGCAGAAACACTATTTTCACTTTGGTATTTCCCAGATTGTGTTCACTCATACATTCATATACACAAACATAAACAAATTATGTGGCAACTAGAAACGGCTCTAACTACTGGGGATATAAAAATATATAAATAAAAATACCTGTTTCAAGAAGTGATAGAGTAGTATAATTTTTTTAAGTCATCAAAAAGACGGTCCTTTCAACATTACCAATATTCTCCTCAGTGCCCTAAGGAGATGACATCCAATGAGAAAGTAGTCTGTCCCCTAACAAAGACTTCTCTTTGTACTAGAGTTCACATTTGACAAAATTCTACTGACTTCTGAACTCCCACTTCCTACCAACCTCTAGCATGCTCTCTGTATTTACAGAAGTGTGTTCCATTATCCCCATCTGGTAATATTGCACCAAATAGTGGTTTGCTATAAAAAGTTCAAAAAAATACAATGATTTCCTTGAGACACTCTGCCATCTTATTCCTTTCCTCCCCAACACAAAATAATTTTTTTAAATGATCAAACAATTTCTCTCATGCTTTGGTGATTTTTCTTCCATTATTATTCAATCTTATTGCTTTCTGAATTAATTACAAGTTGTTTTTTTCTTTAACTTTTATCTTAAGTTCCAGAGTACATGTATAGGATGTGCATGTTTGTTACATAGGTAAATGTGTGTCATGGTGGTTTGCTGCACAGATCAGCCCATTACCTAAGTAATAAGCCCAGCATCCATTAGCTATTCTTCCTGATGCTCTCCCTTCCCCCACACCCCTGACAGGCCTGAGTGTGTGTTGTTCCTCCCAACGTGTCCATGTGTTCTCATCGTTCAGCTCCCACTTATAAGTGAGAACATGTGGTGTTTGGTTTTCTGTTCCCGCATTAGTTTGCTGAAGATAACAGCTTCCAGCTCCATCCCAGTCCCTGAAAAAGACATTGTCTTGTTCCTTTTATTCCATGGTGTATATCTACCACATTTTCTTTATCTAGGCTATCACTGATGAGCATTTGGGTTGATTCCATGTCTTTGCTATTGTAAATAGTGATGCAATGAACATACAAATGCATGTATCATCATAATAGAATAATTTATATTCCTTCGGGTACATACCCAGTAATGTTATTGCTGAGTCAAATGGTATTTCTTCTTCTAGATATTTGAGGAATCACCACATCATCTTCCACAATGAGATACCATCTTATACCAGTCAGAATGGTGATTATTAAAAAGTCAAGAAACAACAGATGCTGGTGAGGTTGCAGAGAAAATGGAATGTTTTTACACTGTTGGTGGGAGTATAAATAAATTACTAATTTTAATATCACCCATTACTTTTGAACTTTCATATTTTGGAAGTATGTATTTGCTTTTCTGCAATTAGCTCTATGTTTTCAGATAAAGTAAGGGAAATTAAGTCAGACTCTGTTAGTGCCACAATCCTTTGAATCCATTTTCCCAATCATATTCATGTGGACTCTAACGTAGTTATCCTGAAGACATATATTCCAGAAACTTTTTATATTTACTCTGGTAATTGTATTCAAATTTCTCTGAGATATATAGTCATGACAGACCAATTCTGCCTCATCAATGAAGATCAAGTAAAATAACATCACCTTTGAGTTATAACCATCATGCTGATATTTCAACACAGATTTGGTTTATATAATATTTTTTGGTACTGACAATTAAAAAAATAATATAACAAGCAGAGAGGCAGAGAGAGAAACTTCTCAAGGCCAAGCCCCTGTGATGTCCTCCATTTGCAAAATGTTTGGTGACATGTTGTAACATCATGAGAATGATATCCAGGACTGCCTTCTTCGATTATTCACCCACTCTTCCATCTGCTCCTACACCCATGCACACTTAACACAAATGGTAAGAAATGGACACTTTGGGCAGTTTTCTTTGAATCTGTTTAGTCATTCACAGATTTCTGAAGGCCAGGTTTCTGTAAAAAAAAAAAAAAATCCCACTATTGAAGGAGGACCTGATGTGGAGAGAAATAGCCAATTTGCAAATAAAAATCTAACTATTGAAGGACCTAAAGTAGGGAGCAATAGCCGATTTGCAAAGAAAGAAAACCCACAAATTATAGAAGTAAAATTTAAACAGAATCTGGAAGCACCCAGCAAACATGCTTAAGGTTTTTTGTTCTAGTTTTTGAGAAGACTTCATCAATACCGCAAATTCATTTTGGGAGGGGTGAGGGATTTCCTACTCAGTTTTTTGCATAAAGAAATTACATGAAATGCCTTTTTAACCTTGAGTGAAGCACTTGCCATTCTCATTCTCTCCAATTCTCTAACAGGTAGACACTCAGAACTGGTGCTCTCTAAGCCAGATCCTTCTCACCACATGGAGGATCAACAACAAGTTTTATTTGTTTCATGATATATAGTTTTCTGGGCACTTTATAGATACATTATCTCATTTGATGCTCAGCTCTCCCTCAACATAAGTAGGACTATCAGTCTCATCTTCATTTTGCAAGGTATAATGTCTGAGCAACACAGTGTGCAGATCTGGGAAGGTACCAGAATCCTGAACAAAGACTAAGTTTTTTTTTTTTTTACTCTTCCATACGGCCTTCCAATGAAGAGGTGGAAGCTGTGGAGAAAGAACTTCTTCACTTTGCAAGTAGTCTAATTCTTAAGAACGCAGTCACTATATCCAAAACAGTGGGGAAACGTCACTCATCAACACTGGTTAGGGACCACTTGTAAGTCTCAGCAACTCTGACTTGATAATACAGTACTTTCTCAGTACCCACTGTATGAGGCACTTAAGTGTGACAGGACCATTTTTCCTGTAGAATGACACATAGGGAGCTAAGATACAGACTGAAACTTGCTATTATTTCTCAGGATGGAAAGAGCAACATTCAGAGCACAGAGGGTATACATTGAGATTAAAAAATTAATTTGTCTTCTTGTCCCCCATTCATATGTCCCAAATAGCCCCCAGCCCCCAAAACAACTACTCACCAATTCTAAAAGAAACATAAAGAAACACAAACCCCAGCATATTAAGAACATGTTCATGAAAAAAAATGGGGATAAATTGTTCAAGACACTCAAAACATCATTTTAGAAATGAAACAGATTGCACCTCACGACTATTCCTTCAAGGTAAATATGTATATTCAACTCTAGCCACAAGGTGTACAGCTGCAAAGTGATCATAAATTATTTTCCTATGCCTCTAGACAAGAGCAGATTTAACCCAGTCTCAAACAGCAGGGTCTTTCTGAGTGGAAAGGGTCCAAAACCTGCAAAGTTTACACAACTACTGTAGCCTGTTTGCTTATTAGTGAGTTCACAGATGTCACTATCTGGACTAGAACAACCGCTCCAAACAAAAAGGAGGCAGGTACAAAGCCTTTCTGATCAATACCTCTGTGACTCTGAGCAGCATGGAAGGGCCTCAACTGCAGAAAGAGCACCTACAATTCCCACAGTACACCATCATATTTGCAGACTTGCCTGTGTATTGCCAATTTCAGCTCCTTCTCTCAGTGCAAGTTTCCTGTTTGTTTTCATTCAAAAGACCCCTTCAGATTCTCTGCACCCCATCAGAGTTTTTAGAGGTAACCTGCACTAAGAGAAGAAGCCATACTTAGGCACCAGATTAGCAAAACCAGCCAAAGACAGAACACAAACACCATCATCAGTACTGAGACAAGACAAGATTGGCTCTGCTGAGAAAAGCCAATAAATACCAGTAAGACACAGGCAACAGGGACTCAAGGCAAGTATTCAGAGAAGTTGAGATTAGATCAAGTCTCCCAGGATCCTTCTGAAGAGGAGATCCCATTATTATATAATTAGGACTAATGTTTTAAACATAGAAGTTAACAGGAGGAAAGTCAAGAGTTAACATAAACAGATGAAGCACATGTTAAAATCTCTCTCTTCTCCTTCATACACCTGAAAATGATAGGCATTACAAAAGTTGTAAAATGCATAAAATTTAAGCAATATATAGAGTTGTAAAAGAAGCTATATTCTGAAAACAATTCCACAAAGTGATGCCTTAAGTTCTAAACACAGGTGTGTGATCAAGAGATAAGAGCCCAAGAACAGGGTCAGCAAACTATGGACCACAGGTTAAGTTCAGATTATTTTTATAAATAATGCTTTCTTAGAACAAAGCCATACTCATTTATTTATGTATTGTCTATGGCTGTTTGTGCTACTATGGCAAAGTTGAGCAGTTGCCTCTGAGATGGATAGTTAAAATATTAACTATCTGACCCTTTATAGAATAATTTTGCTAATCCCTGATCTGTAGCAATACTGTAAGTGTTGAAAAATTAGCACTTCCTCACAGAGTAAGTAATATCTGACTACACTGGAGAAAGAGGGCTTACCTGCAACCCAATTAGGATCCCATTGCTGCATCCCTCCTCCCCACTTTGCTCAGTAATCTTTCCTTAACTGCCCTCCTCTACCCTGATACCTCAGGCCATAAATCCCACCCAAGCAATCGGCATTAGTACTCCCAAGATTCCCATTGTTGGATGTGTTAAGATAGAGAAAAAAAGAATCTTTTTTTTCCAGAGATATTAGCACGATTTTAATTAAATTTTAATTCCTTTAGCAAGTAATCATGTGATACTTGTTTAACTTTTTCATTAAACAGTAATCAAGGATCTTGTCTGTTGCCCACTACTATATCTCCCTTCCTGAAATACTTGATAAATGAGTGCATTCATTAATGAAATATAATAACAAGAACAGTCTTGTGGTCAATCACTGCTGTGAAGGACAACACTAACCCTTAACATATGCAAAGCACTCCTCTTCCAAACATTCGAGCATTAAACATCATTATCTTATTAATCTTCTCAAGACTAAAGAGCAACAAAGATGACAGGAGACAAGTCTTATCACAGCATACGATGATGAAGAAACCTCTAGATACTTTCCAACTCAATCTTGTTTTCAAACACATCCTATTTTTTTGTCTCTTAAAATGCACTGTGTTCAGCACAAAGGAGGCATTAGTAAACATGCTTTATTTATTTTAAACTTTCTACATCTTTAGAGTTTTCTGGTGTGGCATAAAAGGTATAAATCCCCCAATATAAGTCTCTGAAGGAAAAATAAAGTGGAAGCAGTAGGTGAAAAGGATCACCCAAGAGACTTATTCAGTCTCATGACCAAGGACTGTTTTGCTCATCAAAGACAATGGCTACTGGCTTCACCCTGGTACTTCCTCACTGTCTCTAAGCCTGCCCTTCTTTGCCCACTTCCACTCATGCTAAGAAGGGCAAAACCAGGATCAATGAGTAAGCAACAGGTGAGAAGAGTAAAACAGAAAAGTTCGAGAATAGTTAATCCAAAAATGATTTAGGCAGAGGCATAATAAGGCTGTGGACCCTGCCCTTCATGGTATCAAGGAGGAGGTTAGAAGATCTTTCAGAGGAAAGTTATGTAATATATTTTTTTCCTCACCAGAATATGAATCTAGTAGACTCCCCAGTTCCCTCCCAATTCTCACAAAACTTTGATCTTTTACTTGCATTCATAATAGATCGCTAATTTTTAAAGTTATACCAGTATATGTAATATGATTTATTTATTATTAAGAATAAACACTAGTCTGAATACAGACTAGTATTAAAAATAACCTAGTCTGAATACAGACTCCTTGATGAGCTGCAATGTTTATCAAAATGTTAACAGTAAATAACTCTGAGTCATGTAATGATGAGTGATTTATCTTTTTTTTATCTCCTGTTTAAATGCTTTTGTCATTGAACATATTTAATTTGGGTAAATAAGATAATAAAGGTTATAAAAATCTTTGTAGAAATCATAGAAGCAATCATTATGTATTATGTAATTTATTCATTGAACACTTCTCAGGTCATAAAGACATTTAGTGTTGTCTTCACAGGAGTCAAAAAAGATGCATGATATTTAAATATTAAACATATTTAAGCATCAGTGTGGTGGAGATTCCTGACCTTGCCTTTTTTTGAAGCTGTGTTTTTCACTGATGGCCATGAGAAAGTTACTCAGGGAACACCAGCCTGCTTCGATGTCAGTCTTAGGGAGAAAGAGAAGCACAGGTGGTGCCTGGGCTGTCGGGCTCCATGTTATGTGGTCTAGATGGCAGAGTGAAGAGCTAGAGTGTGTCAGGGTGTCCCAGGACTGGGTCACAACACTCTGGCCCTCCAAAGTCACTAAGAAAAAAGGCAATGTTGATATCTTAGAAGCAGGACATTTAAGAGCTGATTGGCATAGTCACTCACCAATCAGAATGGAGGAAGCAGGGCACATTGGGAGGCCCTGGATAGCAAATATTTACCAACCAGTGAGTAAATATGTTAATATTTTAGCAATTTAAACATCCATAATGCTTCCTGTTGGCTGACCACTTAAAATCGTTTAAATATATTTTTTAATTGACCAGTAGAGCCTAGTTCTCCTTTTTTGCCCTGTGCCTTTCCTCATGGGCTATAACATCCTCTGCTGGCAAAGTTTCTGAGAACTGCATCTTTGCCTGATGTATATCCCCACTGATTAAGCCTTCTTAGTCAAAGAAGACATGGCCAGAAGCAAAGAGCAAGAGAGGTGCTGTATCTAAGACACAACCACTGTTTATCTCTTAGAGAAAGGAAGTATGCTCTATTCTTCATCGGCCACATGATAGGAGAGAACGAAGAAATAAGGGATTCTGAAGGGTGACCTCGTGAACTTGATTGCCACTTCCATGTTCTCCTATCAAAATATAAGAGTCCTAGAAATAGAAACAGAACCAATCAATTACATAATTTCATTAATTAGTCTGAGCTGAACCTAGTCTGAATATAGACTCCTTGATGAGCTAAGTCTCCCATGCAACAGTAAAGCAAAGGGTGCGGCGGCTTATGTCTGTAATCCCCACTTTGAGAGGCCAAATTGGTGGATCACTTGGGGTAAGGAGTTCAAGACCACCCTTGCCAACATGACAAAATCCCATCTGTACTAAAAATACAAAAATTAGCTTGGCATGGTGGCACATGCTTGTAATCTACTCCTGAGGCTGAGGCAGGAAAGTCACTTGAACCCAGAAGGCAGAGATTGCAGTGAGCCAGTATCATGCCACTGCTCTCCAGCCTGGGTGACAGAGTGATGTCTCAAAAAACAAAAATAAAAATAAATAGGGTGTTAATAATGCAGCTCAGCCCAAGTAAGTAAATGCTTTTTTGGTTTATGGAGGGGGAGGAAGGGCGGGGGCCTAAAAGAAGAAAGAGAAGTTTTGTTTGATTCTGCTCCTACTCCTAACCTGCCTATAGGGAGATGATTCAGCTTTTCTTCTGCAATATTTGATATTTCAAAGTTCTATTTTTTAAGGTTCCTCTGATATTCTTGGTTTGAGGAGTTAATAACCCAAAACAGAAACTCAATCACAGATTTCAGAAGCTAAGAGAAAAAATAAAATCTACAGGCTACAAGATAAAGTCTATTATAGCATTCAAATTTTATAAACCTCCCTTTAGGAACTTATGAAAGTCATTTGATGCAAATTGGACAGGTCCTACATTTACCCCTGATCTTTTTGTTTCTAAGTGGACCACCAACCAATGCTGGTGGTCATAGGGCATTAAGAGATGAGATATATGAGGTCTTGGCAGACATTCAAGAAAGATGTTGATTGTTTATCAGGTAAGTCCTATGACTTCCCAGCTCCAGGTGGGGAACATAACCATCAAATCTGGATATGTGGAAAGCACAAATGGTTGGATAAATGGAGCTAATGTACCTAATAACTGTCATTCACTCGTTCATGGGAATGGCCAGATGTCTGGAAATAGAACTGCCATCCTTGAAGAAAGGAACTCAGGGATTGGTTCTTCATGCAACTCATGGTTCCTTCATGCAACCCATGGTTCATTTGGTTTAAATAAATTAGCAAAATAATATCAAGTCATGCATAATTAACAACAAATTACTGGAATAGAAGACATAATTACTCCAATCAGTGTGGTCTTCAGTGCCTTTGGACTTCAGAGGTATGGATGAGAAGGTGTGCCATGACCTAAACAGAATGGAATAGATGGGAGCCAGCCCTTGGACAGTTATTCTGGTCTTGACATTTTAATGAGCACAACACTCAACCGTTTGGAGGAAAATTAGAAGCTACGTGAATGTGGTGATACCGGTTCCTTCCCTGCACACCATTGCTAATTCATGAGTAACTCACAGCTCTTAGACTATGGTAGTAGTTTGAGTAGAAAACATGCTATTACTAGAATGATACATCTTAAACTTTGACTTGCATACCCATCACCTGAGGAACTTGTTAAAATGTAGATTTCAATTCAGTAAATTTTGGACAAGGCCTGAGTTTCTGCATTTCTAATATGCTCTCATGTGGTGTAGAGGTTGGCTGGCCCACAGGCTGCACCTTAGAGGCAAGGTTCAAGAGGGCAGTTGAGCATTTTGGAGCCTTGGAACTAAAGTTTTTAGAAGACAGGCATGCCTAGCACGTGTCCCTCTTAGAAGGTGATCTGTTTTAGAGAGGCCATTTTCATCTTAATCATGTCTTTTGTTGTCTAAATAACAAAGCAAATATTTGAGGTTTTTTTCTTTCACAATATTCCTTTTTACTTATTTGGTAGAAAGAAAACACAACTCAGTATCTTAAAGCGATGCAAAAATAACTTTCCACAAATTTCACAGTAACTGTGGAGCAGGCAGAGAAAGAGATAAAAAAGACTGAACAAAACCAATAAATAGTGGTTTACTCTGAAGTGATGGGTTGACTTCAGAGTTTCCTTCTCTAACTCACACATTTATGTAATCTTTGAAGATTTATTGTAAGCATAGATGTCTTTTTAGGTAGAAATTATAATAAAGATAAGGACAGAAATATATATTAAAGTTTGAGAAGTCTAGGTTTTTGTCTCAACGTGACTGTCAGCTTTATCACCCTGAAAGCATCACTTTGTGCTGCTGTGACCTCATGTGAGACAAATTAGGAACTTCGTATACTCTAAAACTTACAAGTAATAGGATAGAATTGATAACTTTTAAACTGTAAGTTTTAGGATTAGTTGACTTTTACTGTGGATTTCATAGATGGGTCCACTTACACACCTCTAATCATGAGTAAAAACAATGCATTCTTACTCCCAATCCCGAACTGGCCCTTTCCTCGTAGTCATTATAAAACAATACAATGGTTCAGGTACTAAACATTTGTATCCAATTTCACTTTTGACTCAGTTATGCAAAATTGTCCTTTCCAAAAAAGGCTCTCACTGTTTTTCAAACAAGTTTCCTTGCCGAAATGGCTCTTTTCATAAAATCATACAATAGTTTCTGATATTTTTTAAATGATGCACCATCTCTTTAAGAGAAAATTGGGTTATTGATTAATTGATTATATGCTGCTCACAAATGCCAACTTAAGCACAAATAAGGAGACACTATTGAATGTTCATAACTCACAGCCTGCAAGGCCACGCTACATGGTTGCATTATTACCGTCTCCTATTTTAATGAAGACATAGCACAGCACTTTGTTGCCCTAATTTACACGATACATCAAAACTATTTGAAATTCCCTTACACTACAATGGGAGAGAAATTGCAGCACATACGTGAATCACAGAGCTTAGTCAGCTTGTTAAGGTAAGGCATTAGCATTCTAAAGCTGTATTTGGAATGTTAGTCTTTTATAAGGTGGCAGTGGATTTCTTCTTCAGAGGAAATTAAAGTGCATGAAGCTGTCTTATAACTTGCTAGTGAAAACTGTGACATTTCAAAATGATTAACAGAAAATTGAATTTTTATTTATATACTCAATAATCTAGAAGTGTCTAAATAATAAATGGTTCACAGGAAAAGATCCCTCATTTAGAGAAGAGAATAACAATAATAAAAATAAAACAACATTGTAAGAATTAATGTGATGTAAAAAAAATCAAAAACAATACTGTAATAACAACACACAACAATAAAAATAACAAAAGTGTAATAATTACAACATCTATTTATCTAGGAATTATAGCATGGACAATTAAGGACATGTGTTATGGAGCAGGATTTAAATAATAAGTCTCCAATTTACTAGTATGGAGGCATGGAAAAATTGGCCAACTTTTTGGTGTCTCACGTTTCTTATCTGTAAAAGGTCATAATATTAATTCCTCTCTCACTGTTTAACTGTGAGGAAAAAATAATATGGAACATACAGGAGTTTGAACTGAGTATTGCATATGACAGAAACCCCATTACAGTGTTTTAAAATCAAAGAGAGGTTTACTTTGTAGCATAACAAGAAGTCTAGAAAGAAACAATCCCAAGATAGTATAGCTACCCCAAGGAAATCACCATGGACTCAAGCTTCTCCTAATTTCCTACTCACTGTTCATAATAGGTGATATAACACAGGATGACTACTGCAACCTCAGGACTCACTCCTACTTTCTGGAGAAAGAAGGAAGCAACAAGGAGAAGTTGGTGGTTATTAGGACAGGAGAGGAAGCTTACTCTAAAATCCCCAGGAGTCTCCTGATTACCATGCCAATCACCAGAACTTGTCACATGACTACTCCTAGCTGCAAGGGAGTCTGAGAAATAGAGTCTCTGAGCTGGCACACTGCTACTTAGAATGAGATATTCGTCTGTATTAAATATAAAATAGGTGAGCAATAAATATTTCATATGCAATATCTACCATATATCACTTCAAACCATACAGTTTCATAAATATTAGCCATTATTATTTTTCTACATTTTTGTACCACATATGTACCTCAGACCCCCAATGAAACTGACTATGGTGTATGAGTCTAAAAACATAGACATATCTCTGCAGTAACTCATTTATGTAGGGGAAATTTAAATACTACTTAAGGAAGTGGTTCCATTGGTGGCTTGGGGGCAGAACGGCTAAAGACAGGGAATAAGAAATGCAACATCTGTTCCCAGATCAGCCCTTCTCCTACAGAATCTAAGACATATGTAGAGAAAAGTTACAGACCTTAGTTAAATGAATTTTTGTCATAGAGGATTTTATAAAACAGAAGACACATTTTATAAAACAGAAGCAATATGATAGAGTTTAACAGGGAGAGAATCCACATTGGTACACTGTTGTCAGTAGACGTGGAAATAATGCTCAGGCACTGGAAACATTCTAGAGCGCTGATGCTGCAGCAGCAATCTACCAGAGGAACAGAATGGCTGGCAAGAGACCATGGCTGCCTGGGGACATGAAAGGCAGCAAGCATACCAGACTTCCAGACATGCGAATGTGCCTAGCAAAAGATAACTGGTTTATGACATAGCTCTTAGGACTCCTAGAAATGTGTAAGGAAAGTGTTGCAGAATGCCAAAAACTGTTTTAGAGAGTGGAGAGAAACAATGAGGAGCAGTTTTGGTTATGTTCATGTTAATTTACATAAGACTAATTGAACACTAGTAGAGTCATGCTAGTGCTCACTGCCTGTTAAGGAGTGGTAATATGGTAAATATGGTAGTATGGTAGATATGCTAATATGGTAAATAATTTACATGGGTTTTTTGAAATGATTTTATAAGTACTCTCTGAATTAAGTGTTGCTTTCTTACTATACAGATGAAGAAACAAAGGCACAGAGAACGTGAAATATCTAGTCTTTGTTTTCTCAATTACAAAGTTGTAGGCTTAGGACCTAAACCCAAGTTCACCTGACTCAAGATTATTCCCTGAGCTCCAAAACCATCTCAAGAGGTAGAAAACAACCATCATTAATTTTTAGGGAGAATGCACAGCCAAGTGGTTTTCAAGTGAAGTGTGTATAAGAATCACTTAGATAGTATGTTGAAAATGCTGTTTCCTATCCCCTCATTGTCCACCCAGGGACTCTGATTCCAGAGGTGTGAGGCGAAGCCAGCATATTTGCATTTTAAGACACCCACACAAGTGGTATTGATGTGATCACACTTTGAGAAACATGCAGGGATACGAATCTAAGGGTTTTGACATCCTTAACCAAAGTTTTCTATACATTTTGAATCTGGGCTGCAAGAGAAAAAGATGAAATACTAAGAGTTACAGAAACATTGTCTGTAATTCTCAGAATAACCATACAAGTGTGGCGGCATTCTGATCCTTAAAGAGGAAAAAAAAATTTAGTGGCATCAGCACTCTGCTTAGTGTACCACTTTTATGAAACAAGAGAGTACTTTTTACAGTAAGCATTTTTAGAGCTGTTTTAGATTGATAGATACATTGTGAAGAGAGTATACAAATTTTTGACTTACCCCACACCAAGTTTCCCCATTATTAATAATTTACACTCATATGGCTCATTTATAAAAATAAATGAATTAATACTGATATGTTATTAACTAATGTCCATACTTTGGAATGTATTTCATTTTTTCCTGAAGTCTTTTTTCTGCTCCCAGATCCCACCCCATATAATACATCACATTTTGCCCTAAGTCTCCTTAGCATCCTCTTCCTTCTGACAGTTTCACACACTTTCTTATTTTTGAAGACTTAGGCCATTTTGACAAATGTTGTCAGGTGTTTGTAGACTCTCAACCAGGGTTTGTCTATTCTTTTGTTCATTGTAAGACAGGACTGACGGATTTGGAAGAGGAAGATTACAGAGGTGAAATGCCATTCTCATCACATCCTATCAGGTGTACATGCTATCAACATGACTTATCACTGCTGCTGATGACCTTGATCACCTGTTTGAGGTAGTGTTTGTAGATTTTTCTACTGTAGTTACCTCCCCTTCCCCTTGTAGACTGCATGCTTCAGAAGGAAGTCACTAAGCACCACCCACACTTAAAAGGATATGGGTTATACTCTACCTCTTTGAGAGTGAACTATATATATAATAAAATGTTTGGTAAATATGGTAATATGTTAAATAACTTACATTGGTTTTCTGAAATTATTTCACATATATTATATATAGTTTATATATATAATATTTAAATTATTCTACGTAGGGGATATATCTAAGTCTCTTTCCTTTAATTATTCAATTATTTATTTATATCACATAAAATCCCCTAAAATGATATGATATAAATAAATAGTTTAATAATTAAGGGAAAGAGACTTAGATGTTATTTATTTATATCATATCATGGATATTTTATTTTGGGTTATAATGGGAAACTACTTGATTGATTTTCTTGCTCAAATTGTTACAGCTTTGACCATTGAGAGAACTTTCAGTTAGTTTCTTGTCCCTTTGACATACTCTATCATTGCGGGTTTTTCATTTTTTTAAGAACTTCTTCCTTTCTGCCACTCCAAGATGCTCCAGGCTTATCTTGTATATTTTCTGCATAAGTCCTAGAATCAGCTATTTCTCTGGGGAGCTTTGGCTTCTTTTGTTGGATAATGGTTTTAGAAATCAAGATCTGAGTGATGGGTGGCACTTTTTTTTAGTACATGCATTTTGGGGGACAAAAAAGTAGAATGTCCGGCTTTTGGAAAGTGTCCAATATGTACTGGCAAGTACAAGGATTAAAAGCCACATTTGGAAGCGGTGGCTCACACCTATAATCCTAGTACTTTGGGAGGCTGAGGCAGACATTTCACCTGAGGTCAGGAATTTGAGACAAGCCTGGCCAACAAGGTAAAACCCTGTCTCTACTAAAAGTACAAAAAAATTAGCCAGGTATGGTGGCAGGCACCTATAATCCCAGCTACATGAGAGACTGAGACAGGAGAATTACTTTAACCTAGGAGGCAGAGGTTGCAGTGAGCTAAAATCGCACTCCAGTCTGGGCAACAGAGCGAGACTCTGTCTCAAAATAAATAAATAAATAAAAATCAGATTTAGGTTTTTCAGCCAGAACAGGTAGCTTCTGTGTGATCTTAAGTAACTGGCCACCAGTCTCATAACCTCACTAATAAAACATGTGAGATAAATTAGCCATTCTGCCCACTTGATAGAGGTATTGAAAAGAGATGAATATAGATAAAAGATTCAAAAGCCATTGGAAAATAGAAAGTCTCAGATAAGCATGGAACAATATCATCATCATCATAATTTATTGCTATTAGTTATCATAACCTCATATGACTGTGTACTTTGCAAGAAAGAAAAGAGCTGTTTAAGTTGCAAATTTTGAGCTAAGCTACCTGCCCTTTGGCTGCAAAATGTACAGAAGATCTTTGGTGAACTAGCTAACACCCTTTATGCCTTCATAATAAAGGGTTTGGCATCCTGAACCAAAGTTTTCTATATATTCTGAAGCTTGGTTGAAGGAAAAAAAGACAAAAACATTAATTTTCAGCACAGACTTATTCCAGCAGTACAGAAACCTAAATATGCTTTCTCAGCTAGTAGATTTCTAAGTTCAAAATTCATTGTGTGATGGCATCTGTCCTTCCCTGAGCTTCTGAGATCTTCTTAAAATTATTAGAGAAAACCTTACAGGCAAAGAGTCTTTATTTTAAAATCACATTATTTATGCCGCCAGAGTTACTTCTCAGATGACCTTGTCACTTCTCTCTTCCTTTTTCTCCTAGCTTTATCACAAGTCTGCTTGAGAAAATGCTAGTGACCAGGGAAGTCATTGCTGGTGATGGTGATGAGATCTGTTGCTTTGGCTGAGCAGGTCTCCGCAGTAAAATGTCACCATCATTTTTTTTTCCAGAGCCTGAACATGCAAAGAACAGTGTCCACATAGGGTAAGGTCCTATATGAGAAAGGTCCTCCAATTACCCTACCTACCAGACTCAATCTCTCTGCATTCAGGAAGGCTTCCTGATCATGTTCTCTTTCCCTTCTCTAACTGCACCTCTCACCCATCTGGTTCTTAATAATACAATAATATATTGCCTTGTGACTCTGCTCATCTTTCTTTTTTACATATTTAAACTGCCTATGTCTTATTACTCCAACCATTTTGTTAACTAAAAAACAGAGGCAGTGTGTTTATATGCTGTTTAAATACAACACAGGAGCTAACAAATATGATAGCTCAAACATCACCTTTATAAACATCGGTTAAATGAACAAATAAAAATAGAAACAGTTTAGGCTGGGTGCGGTGGCTCACACCTGTAATCCCAGTACTTTGGGAGGCCAAGGGGAGAAGATCATGAGGTCAGGAGTTTCAGAGCATCTTGGCCAACATGGTGAAACTCTGACTCTACTAAAAATAAAAAAATTAGCCTGTATGGTGGCGGGTGCCTGTAATCCCAGCTACTCAGGAGGCTGAGCCAGAAAAATTGCTTGTAGCTGGGAGGCAGAGGTTGCAGTGAGTCAAGATCATGCCATTGCATTCCAGCCAGGCAACCGAATGAGACTGTCTCAAATATATGTATATATATATATATATATATATATATATATATATATATATATATATAAACAGTTCATTATTCAATATGTGCCAAGTTCTTTGATAATCCTTGAGTGCAATGTTTTTCAAAAATGTAATCCATTCAGCAATGGCTTTCCAAATTTTACAAATGAGGATGCTGAATCTTAGGGTCATACAGCTAAATCTTGGTAGAGCCAAGATTTGCACCCACGTGTGCATAATAATGTTTCATGGAACTCGTTCTTAGATTTTTAATTTAGAGGCTCACCTTACTTCTCTTTGCCTGATCAATGCTTTGAAACACACGAAGTTTTGACCTTTTCATTCTGTATGCTTTTTATTTCTCTTCATCATCTCGTCTTGACTTCCACTGACTTCTACAAAATAACATTTAATTCTTTGACTCACCCAAGTCTTCAGGAATGGTTCCCTGAGGTGAACACAGAGTCTATCCCTGGGATTATCATGTAGAAAATAATTATTCACCTACTTTATCTTGTTCCATTTTCATATATGTGAGTTGACAAATGCCCTAGATGCATTAGTAACGGGGCTTAAAGAGATAGCAAATTCTATAGACTTCATACATTTACATTTTCCTATTTGCAGGATTTCCTCAATTTTGAATTTGTCACAAGCACTCTGAAATGCTGCCAATAAAATTATTAATAATGCCATGTAAAGGAAAAATCGGGCAAAAGAAGGGGAGAGAGAAAAGGAAAATAGAATAAACCTCTCTGTAAGTAAAAGCTGAGTAACCCTGAAATTTACCATACCCTGAACTGAACTTTGTGAAGCTCATGCAGGAAGAAACTTCAGATTTAATGCAAATTTGATAATAATCATTACATAAAAATCAATTTGGTAATGAGCATTTGGTAATGAATAATTAACATGCATTCAGTACTATACTAGATGCAGTGGAACACAGAAGTATTAGACAGGACTTCTCCAATAAATACATTATCCTATCATGTCCAAAAGATAAACTGATTCAAAAATGAGTTCTTCTGACAGTGTTTTGGCCAAGGAGTTGATTAAAAGAAAACTTCAGTTTTGAACGTCCAGTTTGACTTTGTCACAAGAGTAGAGGGTAAGGCCTCCATGACCTAGACATCATGGCTAATATAGAAGTTGCTTCTAAGCCTCCAATCAGATATTCATCTTTTCTGGATTATTAGAACATCCCCTCAGGACAGGCCTTGATACCATTCTCTAATTGCCTCCTCACATGGCTAACAGTGTGTTATCTAAAATGTCTTTTCCCTGCTGAAAATCCTTCAGGATTCTCTCTACTTCCCTCCCCCATCATAGGTATCAAATTTAGGGTGACCATCCATTCCAGCTTACCTGTGGCTGTCCTATTGTTAGCACTGAAAGTCCTTCTTCCTGTAAAACCCCTCAGTCCCAGGCAAGAATAATCGGTCACTCTAACACTCCTCCAGCAACTAAGTCCAGAGCAATGATGCTTCCTCTTTCTCCTGTTTCTTGCTGTATGTCCCACTCTCTCTGCCTAGGATTTTGTTCTCTCTCTTCCTTTAATTCTTTCTGGAAGATTTATTAAATTATCTTTCCTAAGCTATAGAATATAAAATGCATTTTTTGCTGAGAGGCAGTTCACCCCTCTATAAATAGAATTTTACTCTAGGCAGGGAAAGAAAACAGCAGCCTTACATAACCTTTCACAAAAGGCCTACTCATTTACTACCAGGACCGGAGAAGGGCCTACAGTTCATGAGCTAAGCAGAAACTTCTCTCCCCAGGAGGAACACTAGTGATTTTCATTCAGATTGATCCAATCTGCGCAGCTGAGCCCCTACATCCTCTTCTTGTAGACTCTGATTGGAAGCACACCCGTTAACGTTGCTCTCTCTGCCAGGCAGTGCAGAGCAAATCTTCAAAACCCTGCACTGAGCTTTCTGCCTGTAAAGCTTTACTCTTCTTTAAAAACCTCTGTTACACTCCTTCTCCCCTGCCACAGAAGCCCAAGCAAATGAGCACTTGGTCTGTTTCATGCCCTGAAGACCATTCCCAATCAAAAGACAAGGTTCAGTAGGGGTCGTCCCCGTCAGGGTCTTACTTTGAGCATGTGTGTGCTCTTAGCATCAGACTTAAGACATAGAGGAGGGAGGGAGGAGGAGGGCTCAGGGCCCCAGTGTCCCTTTCAAGTGTCTTTCTTTTTCCCTGTGTCTGAGAATTTTTAAGGAGGAAAGAGAGTTGAAGGAGGGGAAAATATAGAATGAAACCAGCAGACCTTTGTAAAATGTGCCTTCTTGAGTACTGATGAGAAAATAAGGGAAAAGGCAGATAGAACACACAAAGAGCATTTTCAAGGGCTTTTAAACTCTAGGAAAATGAAATGTGTTATGGCCTCCATGAAATACATTAGCCACTAAACCACAAACCAGAAGACTCTTTGATGTTGGCATAGTTTGCCATTATAAGACCAACTCCTGAAGCCAAAGCACGCCACAGATGCTTCAAGCAAAGACTAAACTAGTGTGGTAGGGGCAGTTTCCCATAGACTAGATGATTACTTACAATTGTGAAGAACAGAGGCAAGGATCACCTCCCTACCCGAGGCTTTCAGTCCTCTCAGGCAGTGTTTCTAAGTCATTTGAGTATGTCTGGGTGTGGCCTGAGGTTTCTACAGTTCTTACAAGCTCCCAGGTGATGCAAATGTCTTGATTCTTGGACTGCACACCTTGAGTAGAAAGACCCTAGGACACATGACTGCACTTTGGAATCACCATCAGAGATTTTAAAATACTTGTGCCTGGGCCCCATCTCCAAGATTCTAAATTAATTGGTATGAAGAAAGGCTTGGCATTGATACAAAATCAAGATGAAAGCCACTCTGCCACAGAGAAGATCCTAAGGACCAATTATACCTAATACTTCATGTTAACCAAGCAAGTATTAGCCTCTATTTGTGCCTGCTGAGTAGATAATGGGTCTATGGGTCTATAGAAAATGGACATGGTTAACCAGGGAAGAGTTAATAGGGGAAGATGGTTTGGATGGATAATCTACAAGAAGTGTGTTATAGGCTGCCAAGTTTGATCAGTATTGCACTGTGTCAGATCTAACTTAGCTGGACCTATGAGCCTCTAAATCAAGCAAGGGCATGGGACCAGGACCCACTAAACCATGACGTGATTGATTTCAAAATTGCCATTGGAGTCTGACTATCTAAATTTATTTTTAAGTCTTTAAAATCACAACAATAAAACTGAGGATGGTTCTAGAATGGCTGGCCTGTGCCTGCGAAATTTTCTATTTGTAAAAATTATCTCAGGATAAATGTAGCCCATATTAAAATAATACTAACAATAGCTAGCTAGCATTTATGAAATACTTATTATAAGTCAGGCATTGGAATAGATACTTTATATAGCTAAGTACTGGAGTAATGTTTATCTTCAATTTAGAGTTGGGAAGCAGAGGTTGATTTTGTGTCCATTTTACAGGTGGGAAAGTAAAGGTTTGGTGAGTTTAAGGTGAAGTTTTGTTGCCCTCTGTTCAGTGATAGCTTTCAGAGGAGAAATGACTTATTGCCAAGTTAATTAATAATTACTTGGATTTTTCTAGCTCTTTACATTATTCAAAGTCCCTCTCCCTTGGTTGCGTATGTATGTCTATGACACCTTACAAGGTATCTCTAAACATATAGGATAGATAGGTTCATAAATTCACATCTATAAAAAAATAAAATAAGGAAAAGGTGGCCTATGTAGTTTGCTGAAGTTTTTGAATCATTGTACTGAGATTAGAAAAGATACTTGATAAGAACTCATTTGAATTTATTCAGTCAATATCCACCAAGTTCAAGCAGCTACTATTGGTGAGAGAGAATCCTGAAGTCTTCTCCAGCCTTAGCTAAGCCATTATTATGTTTAGTTCTCATGGCCCTGGGTACACTGATCTTAGAATTCACTATCTTTCCTCCCACCATGGGGTCTTTGAACTTGCTTTTCTTACCTATTCTCTCCTCTGCCCCTCCCAAAACACCCGATTCTAAACTCATTCTTCAGGTGTCAATTCAGCACACTTTCTCATGAAAGCTGTCTTTGATCTGCTATCCGAGACCCTCTTCTACAGGACTTTTTCTTTAAAGCCTTATCTCATTTGGAATTGTGAGTTTGTTAATATATGTATTTGATTAGCGTGTTTATCCCACTGGGCTCTAAGCTCCATTACCACCTTAACACAATACCTGGAACACATTCAAGAAATATGGGAAGAAAGGGTCACGAAAGGCTGAGATGTTTTTATAGCAACAAGCTATCAGTTCTGTAGGCAAAACCATAATTCTTACCGTACCGATACTTTGGTTTAAACATGATTGTCAACTTTTTAAACTCCCTTGGCCTTATCTTATTTTTTGGTCCAGTCAATTTAGGGATACATGGATGAATGAACTGGTTCTGTCAGTCCATCTGGCTAATTAATATTAATGTATTAATATAAATAAATATATATTGATATAATTTAATAATATCAATATAAATTTATTAACATTAATATTAATATATTAATAATACAATGCATAAACACAGTAGTTGATATTTTTCAGTATGTCCATTTTGTTCATGTCCCTTTTTTGAGTTTTTTAAAAAATTATACTTTAAGTTCTGGGATACATGTGCAGAACATGCAGGTTTGTTACATATGTATACACCTGCTATGGTGGTTTGCTGCACCCATCAAACCATTATCTACATTAGGTATTTCTCCTAATGCTATCCCTCCCCTAACCTCCCACCCCCGACAGCGTCCCATGTGTGATATTCCCCTCCCTGTGTCCACAATAAACATAATCCATCACATAAACAGACCCAATGATGAAAAAAATATGAAGAGCAGAAATGTTTGTGTCCCTTTTTAGTGAGTACTATGTTCTGCCTTGTTTCCTACTCACCTCTGTGTGTGCCTGTCACCTTCACTGGAGGAAAAGCCCCTGCAGGGCAGAAACACATCTTAACCTTTCATTCGTCTCTTTTTAACCCTTGAGAAAGGCTCAGCAACTATTATATTATCCTCAATGAGTTTATTAGGCACTCATAGTCCTACCTGAAAACCGAGAACACAAGTTTTATGAGACCACATGTGTGTCTATGGCTGTAAAATAAGCTAAAGATTATGCTGAATTTATATTTTATAATGTGAGACTTGGGAGAGCTTACTTAGAAGAGCACATTAGAGTTAGGCCCCTTGATTACAAGAAAGATATAAACAAACTAGATGGAGTTCAAGTAAGAAGAATAAACATGATTAAGTTCCTGGAGAGGTATGAGGAAAAATCAAATGAACTAAATATTTATAGTCTGGTTAAGTAAAGACCAAATGTGGAGGCAAGAGTGATTTATAGCTCAAATTATTTAACACATTTCAGCCCGGAAGAGGCAGTGTCACTGTAAGGGGGATGCAGAAATCAAGAGCCAGATGATAGGAGTGATGAGAAGGACATTTAGAACAGGACTATCTCAGATGAATTGTAAAATAAATTTTTAACAGAAAAACTGATATGCTGCTGAAAAATTCCCCAAGGGAAGTAGTCACCAAACCATCCCTGGAGATGTCTCAACCAGAGAGAGAAAATAACCAGAAATTGTCCTGCAGGGAACAGCTCTGCCCAGACATTAGACATGAAAGGAAAAGCTTTGCAGATTTTTCTAATTTATATTCTTCTGGGATCCCATGAGGCTAAAAAAGATGCAGGAACAATGGATTGAGGACTCTGGGTGCAGAGGGTTTGCTTAGATGTCGCAGCCTTGGCTCACATCTCTAATGAGTCTGCACAGAAGGCAACACACTACAGAGGCCTCTGCAAGTACATCTGAGGCTTTATTTCATCCAGGGGTCTTCATTAGCCTGTCCCATGGGAGCAGGTGAAACAATTATAAACCCAAACAAAAATTGGGAAAGGGGGGTGCACAAAGCACATGTGATGTTTGAAACCTACAGTTACATATGCCGTAAATGTAACAATGATATTGGGCCTATGTATTTTACAATGTTGGAAATACACCCAAATTGAAATGATCCTATTAAGATTTTTAGCTCGGATGTGGTTTCTACCATTACTAGTCTGTGATTCAGTCATCCTTTAGTTCCATTACACGCAGGGTGAGCCTCAAAATATGCCTGGCTTCCCTGTAAATGATTCTCTATAGTGACACAATAAACAGGATAAGGCCAGATACTAACAAGGCAGGACTTGCTCTGGTTAATCAATAATGTTACAGTGACTAAGAATCTCTTTTCCAACTCAAAATCAGTGTACATTTTTGGAAGATGCTTAAATAAGGCCTGGGTCAGGGTCAACATGATATAGTATTAGGTGACAACTTCCTGAACATTAGACTACTGATAACATCTATGCCTAAAAGCAAAGAGTTGCTTAGCAGAAGAAACAGAATAACTATGTAGCAATAATATTAATGTCTAAAAGCAAATGGTTGCTCAGATGAAGAAACAGAATCTCATAATTGTCTTGCTGAAATACAAATGGTGAACAAATTAATGGAAAAAAAGTTCAAACTCATAAGCAATCAGGGAAATGCAATTAGACCCACAATGAGAAGTTATTCCACATCCACCTGATGAGGACAAATTAAGCATATGAAAATACCAAGCTTTGGAAGAGGCATGAAGCAAAGAGGTCTTTCATCTGCTGCTGGGCAGTGCGGAGTTTCAAGTTTCAATAAACGCAACATGTCTTTGCCTCCTGGAAGTAAAGATATCTTTGTATGACTCAGCAATTCTACTCCTTGGTATTTACCCTAAACATGGTGGCAAATTTGTGCTGATGGACATGCACCAGAATGTTCATGCCAATTTTACTAGCAATAGCAAAAAACTGAATTTCAAAATCCATCAACAGTAGATTGGATAAACTACGGTTAATTAATATCTTGAAATATTATACACCAGAGAAAGTGACTGAAATACAGCAGTATGAATCCACATGTATGAAACACAAATACTTAATTAAGTTCAGCAAAAGTGCAAGTCAGAGAATATATACATTATATTCATTTTCTTACTCTTAAGAACAAAGTAAAGTAACATGTTAAAGATGTATGCATATGTGAAAAAACTGTGTATATTCTATTAATTTGGATGTCATTTGTACTTTGTACAACATATTTTTTCTTATTAAATAAGAATGTGGGCTAGATCAATTCTAGTTATATTACTAGTTTCAATATTATATAATTTATTTAAATTATGAACTGTATTCTACATATAGTGTTTGGTGTAATTAATAATAATAAAATTCATGATCATGACAGCAATAATAATAACAAATACCCATGTACATGCTACAGAATCATTAGTTAAAACTAATTAGATATTCTTCTAGTGAGGGATACAGGTGCTGACTTCTAATCTCCTCTCCTATTTTAAACACAATCCCAACAAACTTAGTCCTCTATGTTTTAGCATCAAAATTGAAAGAATTGCTTTGAGGAGGTTTTATACGGGGGGGGGGGGGGGGAGTTTCAGCTGAAAACAAGATGTAGACAAAATATATTTTATAGCCAGAGATAAAACTCAACAATAGTAATAGTCCATGGCCAATTGATAGGAAAAACAAACAGTTCTGTATGATGCAATGTTCTAAAAAATTATCCCTAAAAAATCACATAATACTATAATGAAGTCATAGTGATGCATTCTATCTATTAAAAACAGGTTAAATTATGTTCTACATACTTTTAAAGAGGCAGCTAATTGAATGGAGAAATATTTCTAAAAGACTATAGAATTATTGGTGTAATTAATAATAATAAAATTATTATTATTAATAATAAAATAATAATAATTTTATTATTATTAATTACACCAATAATTCTATAGTCTTTTAGAAATATTTCTCTATTTGGCATATGTAATAGAAAAGTAAGTAAAATCTAAAAATGTTATGAGTTGCGTTAAAAACATTTATACTCTTTTTTTTTTCCATAAAAATGTAAACTCAAATTTAAGAACATTGTAGATGGCCCAGAAAATGTTGTATTGACAAGATCTCCTATCAGGATGCAATTCATTAACCAGTTGGTATTTTGATCGGATCACATCACAAAGATTCAGTTAATTCAGTGGAACATTTTTTGTCCTAGATTCTCTTAGGAGCAGCCTTTAGGCAAGAACCAATATTTAAAGGATGAACAAGGAAGAAATCTCCAATTTGCAATAAATACCCCTGTTAAGTTCCATCATCATAACCACAAATGGTCCTAAAGGGGATTCCTCCATTGAAGGAAGGAAATTCCTCCATGGAAGGAAAGGGTGAAGGAAGGAAGGGATTCCTCCATGGAAGGAAATGGTGAAATGACTGGGCAAGCTACAAGTCAAAAAATTTAGATTAATGAAATTAAGCTCAAGTATCACAAAGTAGAAATAGATCATAGGCACTGGGCTTATGGAATTTACTAGAAAAGAGAAACATTCCTACACAAGTCATGCCATAAGAATAGCCTTAAAAATATGATCAATAAATATGGAATGATTGGTGTGTTTCCTAGTTGAACTTTCCCCCAAGAAATTAAAACTGTGGGAATTATGGTTGTTTGGAACTATTAATAAAAAAGCGATATGTACTGGTATTATTACCATTAGCAAATTACCATCGATATTGAAAAAGAAGGCATATTCAATCTTATACATTATTATGTATTTCTAAACTACACCATTGGGACAAAGCTCACATATTTCTAAACTAGCAAAGAAAATACTTTTATTTAATAGTTGAATTAAAGAGGTTTAGTTGTTAAACCTCAGGCAAAATTTTGTCAAAGAACTTTGGAGCACTTTAACAATTTTGATCATCAGCTAACCTGTATTTTTCCATATTAGTATGGTGTTAAGCCAGAGAAATATAAGGTTAGGAATTTACATTCTAGAATGAGAGAAAGAAAAAGTGTGGTACTAAATTATGCTTCATTTACTGAGTGCTGCTATTGTAAAATTGCATAATACTTTACATTTTATTTTTTGCTATTACCTATTTGGCATATGTAATGTGTAATTCTACCTTGCATGTTTTTATTGGCCTGCAGGGAAAATAATCTGGATTGTCCAACCTTTCTTACTGATAAGCTTAACATCGGCTTTCCTTGAGATCTTGTTTTGAAGAACAATATCTTAGATACATTGGATCAGTGCCTTGCTGCTGATATTATGATACTATTAAGAAATGTTTTCTTTTTCTCTAAAAAGTAGTAACTTTGAAAAAGATTAAAGTTGTATCATTCCAACCTGGTAATACCCTTTTGAGAAAAAAAAATAGCACACCTAGGTTAGCATAACCTATTATATTATAGAGCTCACTCCTGTGTCTTCTTAAAGCTTGTGAGCTCTAGCACTTCAATAATACTGGCAGAGAGGCCACAAGTTAGATTCTCTTAAGATAACAACACTGTTTAGCTGCTTTTAGAGTATACTTTAACTCTCCACTAAAAGCAGCATGCAAGAAAATTTAAAAATTTATTTTTAAAGCAAATCCCCATGACGTTGCAAAGTGTAACACAGTAATGTTAAACATAGTGTCTGTGGGTAGTAGCCTTGGTTTCAGAGTGAGAAAGGTTTTCTTGGATTGCATCAAGGGAGGCAGTATTGATGCCATGCCTCTTAGAGAGAAGAGTTTTGATTTCTTTGGAAAAGCTTAAAAGAAGCAAGCAGCCCACAGCAGGCTGCCGAAAAATTCACCGGACATTGTGTTGATATTTAATTGAGTATCTATCAATCATGAGTTAGTGAGATTCCAAGCTACAACTCATTAAGATATAACTGTTGTGACAACTCATGAAACTCTTAAATTCTCCTCCAGAGCATCATAAGAAAGGAATGGAAAAAAGAGGGGAAAAAAGATTTGATGTTGACATTTTTTGAACTGTAAATGTGCACAGTATTTATTTACTATTCCACTTTAGGGAGTATGGTACTTCTCCAGAACCATGTGAGTTCTTATCTTTAGTTAATTAATTAAATAATTTCAGCAGGTTTATGTCATTATTCTTTGGACTCAGACAAAGCTATGATTTCTTGAAATTTATGTATATAGTTCATCTAAGAGATTATCATCTAAAGTAGATTAATTCTTCCAAAATATATTGCTGTGAACAAATTGGGAGCAATGTATTCCCACTTTGGTATCAGTTTCTGATAGCAGTATGGGCCAGAAACTTCCAACAGAAAGTAGGAAGATCTGTAATCAGGCAAGAACTCATTCTCCAATGAAATGACAAGTGCCCTATGTAATTGGAGCTATCATAATTCACACCAAAGTCATATATTTGAAGGAGGAGGCATGAGGAAGTAGAAATCCTTCTCCTTCTTTGTGTGTGGACATTGTGTTTTAATTTTAAAGAAATATCAAAAAAACTGCATTATTTTTGAATACAGTTACCTTTGCTGGTAGAATCATGAGGAAGAAGTTTCATATGCAAAGTTTAGGATGGCAAACTCTTCAAATAAACAGTAAGAACACTTGCTTTAAAATGTAATCTTAGGGCACAGTCTCCCATGGAAAGAAATATTCTGTTCAGAAATTTCAGCAATGCTTTCAAACATGCGGCACCAGGTAAAGATAAGTGTTTTGTCTGCAAGTCAAAATTTAAATTAGGGCTTATTTCCAAATGACAGCCATCATACTAGATGACCCTACCGTGTGCAGCTGCAAACATTCCAGGAGCATATCACATGTATTTGAAGAATACCAGACCGTTAGATTTATGAAACTAGAAATGTAAGCCAGGAAGGGAGAAATATTTCTTCTCATTAAAGATGTTTTTGAGATAACTGAGTTGCTGGAATTCCCTTAGAAGATGTAGTATCACAACTTCCCTCTCTAAAAACAAATAAAACTATTCCTGCCTCCCCCCTCAAAAAAAAAATCAACTCCCCAGATCTCTTGTCAAGCTTCCCATTGGTTTAGAATATTATACTACAGCCTGCAAATACCCTGTACTCCAGGAGAAACTTTCAGCAGAGCTTCATTCAGAGGATTCATTCAGAGGATTAAAGCTCTTCCTCTTCAATGAAAACAATAAGGAAGTTTGCTGACAGGTTAACTTGCCAGAGAATAAATTTAAGTCATACACACTGAGAAGTTATAAATCTCTCTTCAGAGAAAAAAAAAAAAATGCCTATCAGCATCTCAAGCCAGACTAGCTTTTAAGAGCATTAAACTAAAGGCACTAACTCTAATATATTCACATATAACACATGTGGTAGCCGTTTCACATGCTTTAGAACTCAGAGGGCAGCTGCTGCTGTGTGGGAAATGGATGCTGACAGGTCACTGGTGATTTATACTGCAGCACTCACAGAGGAGTGGACGGCCAGCCTACCCCGAACCCTCAGGCTCTGCCATACTGCTGCCACTCAAAAGCAGACCCACATGGGGGCATCTGATCTACTTTGGTTAGAAGAATGAGAAAAGATCACCTAGGGAGAGTGACCAGCCTCATCTCAGCATATCCAGACTACATTAAACTCCCGCAGATTTTTTTCAGTGCAATGGAACCCAAACATGTATGAAGAATTAATATGTATACCTCCCATTTCACTCACTAACATCAAACATCTAAAATTGTTATCTTACCTGAAATCCCCTAAATGGTTTTTATGCCTGTGACTCATGTCAAATATATAAGAAGATGACATCTTACAGAAGCCAACTAAAAAGTCACCATCGTCCTCCCCAACATCAAGTCCTCACTCCCTGCTGACACTGTTCAGGGATGTCCTTTGTTAAGTCATCACAGTTTCATAGGAATCTACAGCAGCTTCAGACTTGCCCTGGAAAGTAGGAACCAGCCCACTGCTATTGTGCTAGTCTCCATAATCCTTTGTTACCAATCAACAAAGTCTTTAAAACACCCTGCTGAATGGGAATTTCACTGCCAGTAAACTAGACGCTTGGCCTTATTAAGGGCACCTCCTACTGGTCCTTTTATAGAGTGAACTATGCTTTCTTATGGTAAGTTTCCTGCCATGTTTCTAAATGGGAAATTATTACTAAGAGAAAGAGGTGATACTCAGGTTAATGAGAAAGACAGTGATGTGAATTGGCAATATCTTAAAAGTGCACCATCACTTTCCTGGGAACTGTGCAAACTGCATTACAATTCATTTGCAAATAACAGATATGGATTTGGAAGTGTAGATAAGTTTAAAGATTTAGATTCATTAGCCTATCCACCAACATAACCCGTGTGTGTGCGTGCGTGTGTGTGTGTATATATACCCCTTGTATACATCTGCTTTTTCAAGCACAGATCTGTCTGTCAAGGAGGAAATTAAAGCGGTAATACATGGCCCTGACTGTTGGACAAAAAAACATAAATAAGTGGAAAGAGAATATTTAATTAATTTAGATATTAATAAAACATACATAAATTTATCTCTATTAATCTACCCCCAAACTATGCCAGACAAAAGTCACTTGAGAAATAGCTTTGAAATGCTGTTGTGTAATTGACAAGACATCGTTGTTCATTTTGTACACCTTGCCTCATGCAGAGCTTTCAGCAAGTACATTTCAGGCCAGCAGTGCTACTGTTAGGCAGACTTTCTACCCAGTGAGGGATGCCCCCTGAACTTCCCCTTTTCTGTCCTTATGGGTCTCCGAAACTGCCGGAGAGAGCACAAGTCAATCTGTGCAGAAGGAGGGTCCTCTTCACCGCAGCCTCTAGCATTTGAGGGTCTCGAGGAGGGAATTTAAAACAGACACCTTTTATTACTGCGGCGATGGTCCCCCGCCCACCTTTCTCGAGAGTAATTGTCGAGGACAAAGCTCCGGGAGAGAAGAGCCAGGGGAGGAGGGGACCGGCCCGAGAGGGAGGGAGGGAACATCAGCCGCTAAGCGCGCGGATGCGGGTACGCGCGCATCACAGGAGCACGCGCATACACGCACACGCGCACACACACATCTCCCGCCTCACACACACACACACACACAAACACACTCGCATCTCCCGCGGCTCTCTCTGTCTGAGTCCGAGTGCAAGCGCAGATTCCTGCCCGCGTGTGGCAACGCCAGGCTTCGGGAGCCTGGAGCTGCCTCTGCGTTTGACTGAATCCTTCGCGACCGTAAGAGGCGCATTTTCCGCTGGCGTTCGCAACCCTTGGCCATGCAGCACTTAGCAGAGACAAGAAAGCCGGAGCTGCCGGCTCCGGGGAGCGGGGGGCTTGTCCGAGATGTGTGTTGCATTCCCTGTTAATTTCCCAGGCACGAACTGGGGACTGCTACTCAATGCCCAGTCTCTGCCAGCGCCTCTTTTTCCTTTGGATTAGGGGAAAGGTCGTTTCCGAAGGGATCTCACTGCTCAGCCAGCGGCTCTCCTCTCCTTCTTCGCCAGGCCCGCTCCCTGTACCCCGGTGCCCATCGACACTTGTGGTGAGGTCCCGCGAAACAAGTGGACCTTATCATGAGTCATTTTGTTCTTTTCTATTCCTTTGGCCGTCGAAGCCCCCAGCTCCGTATTCGGAGATTACAGCAGTCCTGAGCAGCCTTCAGGTCCCTCTTTCTCCTGTGCTAGCCCAATCCAATTTCCAAACAGTTTTGCCATTTTTAATTGGAAACTGAGCTTGGCAAGTGCCAGAGCCAGAGGGCCGGTTCTCTGAAATATCAATCATTTGGAGTTTGGAGGTGTCCTGGAGCTATATGACACTCAGCTTTAGAACTACATTCACCCTTAAAAAATAAAACAAAATTAAACATGCCTCCTTCCTCCTTGGCAACTCTGTACCTCCTTCAGTACGAGGATCCCCTCCTGAGAAGTACCAAAACATATTAGCTGTCCCTTAGCCGATTCTCAATCACCAAGTCCAAAAATCCAAACCAGAAGGAGCATGTATTCACACACCAACGACTCAGCCCCACCATCTACATTCTGCTCAGACTTCCTCAAAGCCCCCTGGATGTCCTCCTCCCCGCTTGCCCTGTTACCCCAATTCTCCCCACTTCGTAGATTTCTGAGGCTTAGGATCCAACCCAGTTCCTTTCAACGACATCCCCACCACCTGCCCCAGCCCGCCGGTTCTCCAAACCAACGCAAGTATTTGCAGAAGCAAAAATGCGTAAAGCATCAGATTTTAAAACAGCGAAGGGGCGCCCCTCGCCCCCACCACCACCATCCTCCGTCCCCAGGGGAGAAAAAAAAAACTCTTCTTTTATCATCGGTGAGGAAATGGGGGCAGCGCAAGCACCAAATCTGCTGCTATCCCCCACCCCAAATCTACTACTCGCCAAATGAAGTGAGAAGAAAAGTGGGGGTACGAAGGGGGTGCGACGAGAAGAAAGGAAAGAACCACTTACCGGTTACTTGAAGATGCGCGCTGAGCAGGGAAGCTCCGAAGAGTACAAAAGCCAGCTTGGGTACCCAAACACATCCAAGACTATTCTCCATATTTCAGCCAACACCTTCGGGGCCAGGGGTCGTGGCCAGCGGCAGCACTCACACACATGCACTCACACACGCATGCACACATGCACACACACGCGCCGAGCCCCTTCGGCTTCCTCCTCCTCCTCGTCCTCTTCCTCCACCTCTTTCTCCACCTCCCCTGCGCCTCTGCTGCCTTCGAAGCCTTTTTCCTTGTCCACTGACACAATCAGCAGCAAAAGGAGGCAGCAAAAAGTTCCATTCGGTCCAAGAGATCCTGAGCCCCGGTAAAACCTTGGAAAACTAACTCAAGGAAACGGAGGGAGACCGAGGAGGGAGGACAGCTCTCCGAGGGGCTTGCGAGTCATCAATAAACCACATCCAGGAGGGACCAAGAGGAGATGGAAGGCAATCCTGTGGCCGGGCTGTGCATTAAAAGGTTGAGGTTGGTTCCATGTCGTCGGTTGGATAAAGTTGAAGAGACGATTCCGCGCGAGAGCTGGAGATGCTGTTGGTTTTTCTTCCAAGAGCCGAGGGGACCGAGGGAGGAGAGGCAGGGGGGCTGCGGGGTGGAGCGCTCTCACTTGTTACTGGGGTGTTCGCCAGCGGTGTGCGAGCTGGGAGTTGGAACCCTACTACACATTGATCCAGAGAAGTGGAGGGCTGGGAGGGAAAATGTGGAGACCGGAGGGAAACGAACTGGATCAGGCAAAGATTCCACGGGAAGGGGGTGGGGGCAGAGAGACTATGGCTTAGGGAAAAAAGAGCGGACGGAGGAGGCTTCCAGCAGCTGCATTCGCCTGGTCTACGTATCAATGCGCAGGGATGCCCTCTGTGGGCAAAGCGTGGGAAGTCACTTTTGTCAATGGAGCCTGCGAACATCCTGAGCGTCTGGAGGTTTTGCAGCGACCGTGTTTGACACTCAGCCTTCAGGAAATTGTTTGTACTTGACTTTAAAATCTAGGCAGGCGTTTAAGACAGGGCAGGTGGCCAGGGTGTTTACTTCCTTCCCTGCCCTTGACATTATTTAAAATAGAATTTTTCATTTGGAAAGGATCACCTGATCCAATTCCCTTCTAGGACAGGTGGGAAATCGAGGACCTGACACACACAGTGGACAAAGGCCACATGTTATTTCCTGACATTATAGCTGGGGCCCTCCTTTTATAGGATGTCCCATGTCATCTGTGTTCTCTCTTGTTCCACGTGTTCTGCTGGCTCCCAGGAAATAGTTGGGACATCTAGTGAGACTCAGTCTCTATCTTCAAGGGGTTTGTGATCTGTCGGGAGATAGGCTAAATGGATAATTATAAAGTATCACGATAAATATGATGGTTCACATAATGGAAAGGGAAAACAAGAGAGACATTTATCCAGTCCCTGGCACATAAAGTGAAGCAACCTACACACGTGTGTGTGCGCACACACACACAGCAGGAAACTTAGGCAGGTGAACAGTAAATCCCTTTTAGGAAACTGTTTTAAGCTGAGTTCCTCTGCATAACTTGTCTCTGCTGCAGGACCTCAAGCTCCTTTGAGAGGAGAGAGGTTGTATGCCATCCATCTCTGCACTTCTCACAGACGCTACTATAGAACTCGGAATTCTGCACATGCTAATATGTTTTTGCTGAATAAGTGAACTTACAAACCAACTAATTTGGCCGGGAAGGATAATTAATAGAAACGTCATTTTGGTAAAAGTTCTGTCGTTTAAGGTGATGTTCACCATAAGTTCAGACCATTCCTCACTAGATTCTTCCCCACCTGTCCTTGTCACTTCCCCAAGCTCACCAGGGTGGGTGCAGAGAAAATGTGAATATCTATTTAAAAAGAAAGGCATGGGAGAAGGCATGAAGAATACAGGATAAAATCATGATCAGAAAAATTCCTATGATGCCAAAACTGGACAACAGTGTTTTACATCCTTAGTTATGCCCATTCCTTCCTGCCCTGAAAAAGTTAAAATACAAAGTGCCTGCAATCACTAAAGCAGAACCTTCTGAAGTAGCTTAGATGGGTGGATTCTTTAGAATGGGATGAAACTCTTTGGTTACCCCCAAATTTCCTAAAACATTCAAAGCTTCCATTCACTAAGGTGAAGCCTCTGGCAGTTCATGACCAAGTTCTGCAGCAAGGGTTCTCAATCGGGTCCGTGGATATTCCCAGGAAGTCTCCGCCAAAAAAATTCAGGAGATTTATGGACATCCTGAAATTTCATGAAAAATGATTGACTTCTTTAAACATGCTCTTTATTACTGGGAAGGGAATCTGTAGCTTTCAGTAGATGTACAAGGTGAGTTCAAGCCTGCCCCCCACCAAAATGACATAAAGAACCATTGCATAAGACAGTGGGTATGAGGGAAGAGTTGTAACTTCTTCCAAAGAGTAATGAAATCCTGTATTTGCCACATCAGTGATAGGATGTCCTCAACAAGTAGGAGGAAAGTAGAAAACCAAAAATGGTCCAGGTTTCTCAGATCTTTTTTCTTCAAATTTGTTTTAAGTTCATGGGTACATGTGCAGGATATGCAGTTTGTTACATAGGTAAATGTATGCTATGGTGGTTTGCTGCACCGATTATCCCATCACCTAAGTGTGAAGCTCAGCATCCATTAGCTATTCTTCCTGATGCTCTCCCTCCCCTGAGCTGCTCCCACTCACAGGCCCCAGTGTGTGTTATTCCCCACCATGTGTCCATGTGTTCTCATCATGCAGCTCCCACTTATAAGTGAGAACATTGTGGAAGACAGTGTGGTGATTCCTCAAATACTTAGAGGAAGAAGTACCATTTGATCTAGCAATCCTATTACTGGGTATATACCCAAAGGAATATAAATTATTCTATTATAAAGACACATGCACACATATGTTCACTGCAATACTATTCATAATAGCAAAGACATGGAATCAACCTAAAAGCCCATCAATGATAGACTGGATAAAGAAAATGGAATACTATGCAGCCATAACAAGAAATGCGATCATGTTTTTTGCAGGGATATGGACAAAGATGGAAGGCACTGTCCTAAGCAAACTGATATAGAAATAGAAAATCAAATACCACTCAGACCTCCTTAAAGATACCTTGTTCCACCTCAGATAGCAGTTCTAGTGATCAAGTTACTCTTCACTATGGCCCTTGGCCGCTGTACCCAGAGCAGTCCAAGCCATCAGTTCACTGACCAGTGAGCTTCTACAAAAGATCATTGACTTCTCTTCCTCTTGCTCAATTGGTTACACAGTTGCTTGTCTTCCCCAATACTTTCTTCTTTAGCTTAGATGACTAAGCTTGATTTTGGAGTATTCTCTTGGAAACAGCTTTGATATTTTCTGACTTATGGCTCAGTGATTTATACTTGAGAGACACTGAGTCTCCTTATCTTTCCTCTCAGAGGTGTCAGGCCCACTTGCCACATAGCCTCTTACCAGGAAAAAAAAAAAAAAAAAAAAGGATACCAAAAGATCAGAGAGAAATAGAGGCCACAGGAAGTAGTTTAGCATAGCTGATACTCTTCACATAGTATTTAAGACATTTTGTGTTGAAAGACCCCTTCAGAGGTTTAATCTGGTGGTGGAATATACAGATGTCCAGACACACTTTTGAGTTCAGATGGTGTATTAATCTATACTTTCAGTTTTTCAAATCACATATACCCTTAGTTATGTGTGTATTAGGGGTGAGGGTGTACCAGGAACATTTATTTTCTGAGATTAGGCCAAGAAAATAAGCCAAATTAGAAGTGTACAATTCCTTTCAGAACCTCCATTTTGGAATTGCATTCCTGTCTTATTTTAATTTTGAAAATGAATAACTTCATATATTTCTGTCCTCCCAATATCATGATCTGATTTTCAATACTTTCTAAAACATATTTTAGAAATATATTTGCAAAAACAATAACATCTAGTCAAAAGATATATATAAAGCTATAAATTGTATTACAGTGCAGATCAAATCATGTGAACAAGACAATATAACAATTCACCATTTGGTCATTTAAGAAAGCCAATTATTACATTAGACTTTTGAGCTTTGTTCTATCTATATAGAATATACAAATATAAATATGATGTAGTCATTTGACATGGGCTAATTTACAATCATGGGGTGAAGTGGTGTGTTTTAGGTGATATTTGTGGGCTTTTATTTTTTTGCTTGCTTATTTTGCTCCTAATCTCTTTTTCCTTATTTTAATAGCAGGTCTTACAGTTTGCTCTGAGGGTACTATAGCTCCACATTTTTCAACTACAAGATTGAGGTAATAGATCCTCAGTCAATTTAGTCATGCAGAGTAACCTTTCTGATCATGATGAAAAATTCAAAACTGAGCCCATCAGCCAATAAGAGTGAAGAAGACATTTTCTCAGGCTTGCTTGAAGGAGATGCTTTGTGTCCCTCATGGAGGCACTGCTGGGAGGAATCCTTTTCCCTTCAGACTATGGAAAGTATGAGTTTCAATGAAGGGACTAATTTAAGAGAAATCTTGGAGCTTCCATAAGATCCCCATGAGGAACCTGTGCTAGGAAGAAAAATACCCCACCCACCCTCTCACCCAAAATGCCTACATCCAAATCCCCAAAACCTGTGAAAATGTGGCTTTACATTTAAAAAAGGATTTGCAGATGTGATAAAGTCAAGAGCATGAGATGAGGAGATTATCTTTGATTACCCAGTATGCTCAATGAAATCACAGTGTCCTTAGAAAATGGAAGAGAGGCAGAAAGCCAGAGTCAGAGGAAGGGAAGTGAGGGCAAAAGCAGAGGTCAGGGTAGAGGGATGCCATTACTGGAAGTGTTCATGAGCCAAGTAATGCAGGCAGCCTCTGAAAACTGGAGAAGGGAAAAAAACAGATGCTCACTGCAGCCTGCATAAGGAACACAGTCCTATTGATATCTTAATTTTGGCTTTGTAAAACCTTTTATTGAATATTTGACTATAAGATAATCAATTTATGTTGTTTTCTGTCATTAAATTTGTGGTAGTTGATTATAAGAGTAATAGAAAGCTAGTATTGATTTTGGTACCCTGGAGAGAGATGCTGCTATAAAAATACTTAAAAATGTCCAGGTGACATCGGAATTAGGCAACAGAAAAATGCTTAGATTGCCTTGAATAGACTGTTGGTAAAATATGGACACTAAAGACATTGATGATGAGATCTCAGAAAAAAATGCAAAAAGAGCTCCTTGTTATATAGTGGCAAAAATATCAGCACAATTGTTTCTCACTATTGTGTGCAGAGCAGAATTTGCAAGTGATAAACTTAGATATTTGCTAAGATTTCCAAACAAAGTGTTGAAGATATGACCAGATTTCTCCTTGCTGCTTATTGTAAAATATGATAAAAAGATAGACTGAGGGAAAAATGCTTTATAAAAAAGTACTTGATTTTGGAAATTATCAGCTTATTCAGGTTATAAATCACAGTGAATTTAGGAAACGTATGGTCAAGAATGCATTTTTTCTAGAGAAAGTAAAGTATGGCTGGACAATGTTTTGCTCATGCCTCACAAATGTCAAAAGATCAGAATATTCAGTCATGCAGTAAGTTCTTTGAGGAAATTAGGCATGTGACTCATGGGTCCTCTCAGCTGTCTCAACAGAAGCTGGGAGTGAAGAAGTTTTCTAGGAATGGCCTATGGAAGAGTCTCCTGTCTAGTGGAGTAAACACCAAGACATACATGGGAGACCAGCAAGGCTCTTGAGATTATTTTGTCAGCAGAAACACTGACAGACTGGATTCCAAAGAGAACAAAATGATAGAAGGGTCAAAGAGGACAAAATGAAAGAAGGCTGCTAGATTTTTTAAATTCTATAGGCAGGAAAGAGGCTGATGAGAGTACTCAGCTGCAAGTATGTGCTACCTTTATGAAAAAGAATAAATTAGCACAGAGGGCAGAGCTTTGAGACAAGAGGATGAAGCCATAAACCACAGATAATTGTTCCCAAGCCTTAAAAACTAATGTTTTTTGCCCAGCTTGATTTCAAAATTTCTTGGTACCATTACAAGGATTCCTTTTATTTTCTTCTTTCTTTCTTCCTTTTGAGAAGAAGGTTTGTAGCTGGCTACAAATGTTGTTACACAATTCTATTTTGAAGTCCTATGACTTGTTTTCTAGCTTCACAGGTCCAAAAATAAAGAGGAATTTTTCTCCAGTATGGGTCATACCCAGAGTTTTACCCATATCTGATTTAGATGATGTTATTTGGGCCCTTTAAGCTGCTAATGTGAGATTTTTGGACTCTGAGTTGATGCTGTAATTAACTGAAACTTCTGGAGATGCTGGGAAGGGATGAACATAGTTTTATATGTAAGTGAATATGGTGATTGCAAGGAATAACAAGAAAGAGTTCATCCTTTCAAGAAGCCTCCAGTCTGGACAAAGAAACAGGTGTATTTTTTTTACCTAGAATTTAAAACTCTATGCATATAATAGCATCCTCTAACAACAATAACAAAATATTGCAGTAGTTTAGAGGCAGGAGGAAATGAGGTGGTCAGGAATGACCTCTTGGAGATAATATAATAAGATTCAGTGGGCCTATTAATCTAAGAGAGTTTGAGGTGACAATGGGTATGTAAAATTCTGGAGGCTGAGATTAAATCAGCTAGGCAGAAGAACGTAACTTGTATAGTGCATAGTGGGGGGAGAATCTACAACAATAAAAGGGTCCGAGAGTGCTTATTCCAAAAATTCCCAATCTTTCTGGATTGAAATATGTATTTCAAAATAGATGACTGAATCACTTTTGTTAGTCTTTAAGGAACAGGATAGGCATTTGTGCTTTTCAAAAATAGACAAGTTTCCCTGATTTATTTTTTAATGGAAGGCTATAGTTATTTCTAACTACAGTCAAATGTGCTTGAAATCACTCCCAGACTGGAGATAAAAATTAATTATTTAAGAAATGATTTATAAATGCTTAGGAAATGATGTAAGGTCACTGGGAGCCAGCATGGGTTCACTTAGAATAAATTATTGCAGATTGAAATGACTGAAAATTATCACAAAATATTATATCTGGAATTTTGCAAGTGTTTTGTAATATACTCATGATATTGTTGTAAATATCTAAGTTAAATATGATCCAAACTATAATGAAGTGTGGTAAATCTCTACTACCAGAGTGTGTATTAATTGGCCAATGTCAATTAATGCCCAATTAAAAGATTATTCTCCTGTGATTTATCATAGTGCTCTGCTTCCCTTCAACGCCAGAGCCAATATTTTTAAGTTGATACCTGGCGTAGAGATGATATTAACATGCAGAACAAATTAATTATAGAAAACTAGAAGGAATAACTATTATATTTGTCAGCATCATTAAAGTTCAAAATAATTTCAGCAGAATAGAACAATGAAATTAATCTAAAATCTCTAAATGAACAAAAATACTGGTAAAGAACTACACTTTGTAACTCCTCCAATCACCTACCCATTCCCAACAAAAATATCCCAATTCAGCAAGTAAGGAATAGGAAAGAATAGGTCTGACTTCAAATGAATGTAAAAAAAAAATGAACATTTTGATTGACTTTAAATTTGATAGAAGAAACCTATGTATTGCATCCACTAAAAAACCCAACTGCATGTTATGCCGCATTTGAGGTGATGGTGAACCCAAGGTAGGGTGGTAAATACTCCTTTGTTTTGTACCCGACTGTATACCCTGAGGTTCCCTGTTCAGAGAGAGCCTTTATTTCAAAATTGTATGCATCCGCTCTGTTGTTTAAATTACTTCTTCTTTCTTTATTGCCCTGTAAATATGGGTGCCTCCTGCTTGAGTTTAGACTTAAAATTATCATGAATCCTACTAAATGTATATAAATGTATTTATATATATATTTATTTCATTGTATGCAACATATTACATTAAATATAATATGTACTGGATATATTCAATGTCATATATGTTTAATTATTTAATGTATTAATATTATATATTAATTGTATGCTAACATTGTCTATGGTAATAGATTATATATAATATAGAAAGAGTTGATTTAACCACTTGCAATTCTTTCCAAACCATTGCATATACAAACCTCTTCCACTATATATATATATATGATATATATATATATATCATATATATATATGATATATATATATATATCATATATATATATATATACACACACCTTTCTCTATATATATAAAGAAGCCTCTGTCTCTCACTATATATAAAATATATAATACATATAAATATCCAAACCTCTTTCTCTCTCTCTCTCTCTCTCTCTATATATATATATATATATATACACACACACAAACACACATATATACATATGTAAATATGTATGTATAGAGAAGCCTCTGTCTCTTGCTATATATATATAATATATATATAAAATATAATACATATGTTATACACATGTATATAATTATATTATACATATGTAGATATATATTATACATATGTATATAGATATATATATTATGCATACACATACATATGTATATAGAATAGAGAATTATACATTCTCTATACATACATATATACTTCTATATACATATGTGTGTGTGTATGTATATATATATAGAGAGAGAGAGAGAGAGTTGCTTTGATCACTTGCAACTTTTTCCAAACCATTAAATATGTGTGTGTGTGTGTGTGTGTGTGTGTTTGTATGTATATTTAACGGAATTGTGTTTGTGTGTGTGTGCGTGTGTGTGTATTTACGTTTGTATGTAGATTTAATGGTTTGGAAAAAGTTGCAAGTAGTTAAAGCTCAACTCTGTGAGGAAGTAGGCCTGAGCAGAGTAACAAAAAAATGGCTTTTCATGATCATGTTAGTGGAAAGAGAAGAGGTGAGAACGCATGCCTAGTAACCGCTTGAGACAGACTGAATTCCACGCAGAATAGAAGAGAGGCATGCTACCACCATTTATATGCCTATTTTGTACCAGGCTGTATGCCAGGCACTTTAAATATGTTATCTCTTTAATTCTCATAATAATCTTATAAAGTATTTTCATTCATAGTCACAGATGAGAACCCTGAAACTAAGAGAGTTAAAATTGCCAGCCCAACATCACACACTTATAAAATAGAAGACCTCATACTTGAATAGGCATTACTCCACTGATGCCTGGCACTGCTGCTCAGGCTGTCCCCAGTTTATATTGAGAAAGGAGGCTGTCATAAGAACCAGCTCCTCAGAGAGACACCATTACTTCTCTGTAGCTAGCAGTAGTTTCCTTGGATATGGGCTGTATTTTTAATTGTGTCATAAACTATTACAAAAATTCCAGCTGAACAACTCAACAAGAGTGCCCTGAGAGTGTCCTGACCATGTCTTGCAATGAGAAATGGTAAGGGAATGTTCCCCTGGCTCTAGATGGCATTGCCTCAAAATGCTCTATTTCAAACTTTTTGACATGTCTGGGAGATATGAGCATTAGGAACCTGAGTGGGTATTCTTCACATTCTTCACATCTTTCCAACCAGCAGTTCCACATCTACAGATGGTGGCCACCAGGAGAGCAGAGTTGGCTGTGTTTTAATAATCATCTTCTAAAAGTTATCTCCAGAAACATGGGTAGTTTCTTTTATAATAACCCATAGCAGTGGAGGAAAAAGCTTTATTGATTTCCAAAATGGGAAAGGAGATTTCCTTCCGTCTCAGAAAACAGCAAAAGCAAGTTCTTTTGCAAGTAGAAAAGTGTCATTTTTGCAGTTGAATACTCTTGAAAATTGGTACTTTGGCACCACTCTACTCCCCGGCACTGGGGGAATTCTCCTTCTGAGGCTGGGAAAACTGCTTCTGAAATAGCCTATTTGTTGCTACAGTGGTGAACTACAGAAGCTTAATTGAATAATTTCCTGTTTCTAGTTCCACCATGTGAAACACTACAGAAGGTCTAACTGCTGGCCTTGATCCATAAGAAAACTTGTGATGTTTTTTCTTATATAACACGGGTTCTCTCAAGTCCATAGCACTGAAACACTTATTTTTAAAAAAAGAAGGAGACAAGTCTATTTTTTTAGGTGTTATTGTAAAGGAGGCAAGGGAAACTTGAAAAGCCTAGACAGGAAGATGGCACTGTACTGGATAGGAAAAGGAATAGCTAAGACAACAGGAAAGAAATGACGCTCCTAGGCGTCTGCAAAAGAAAGGAGAACTCGCACCCTTACAACATCATCGTCACCAAACCAATAAGACCATCAAGATCTAATGTTCCAGAGGGCGAGACAAGAAAGTTTGCCTTCTGTTTTTTTTAAACTAACATCTCTAAATATAGGCACTTTAGTTTCTACTCAAAACATTGCCTTTCCTCATGAACATACTGACTGCATCTCCAAATCTAATTAATTAGTAATTTTTTGTAGTTTCATGCTTACTTTACAAAGTATGAACATATATTCTTTTAGTAATTGTTTTAAGTACTTTAAAATAAAAAGGCTAATGCTTTATTGAATTTATATTTTTTTAATGCATGAAAGATTGCCTTCTCATCAACAGGAAATATGTTTTAAAATATTTTCCTTGGGATGTTTGGCCTTTTCCCTGAAGAGGATGGAAGAATTCCCAATGTAAATATTTATTTGGGTTTTTAATCATAATTTAAAAACAACAACAGGAGGTAGTTTATCTGAAGATGGTACATCTATACAATGGACTAATGTGTAGGCCTTAAAAATGATGCTATAGAAAAGGGTGTGATGACATGACTTCATAACATCTTAAATGAAAAAGTGAAAAACAATTCAAGTATATACTGTATGATCCTGCTTTTCTAATTATCATGTACACACACACACACACACACACAAACACACACACACATAAATTCTGACATAGTAAAATGGCAGGCTTTAAGATCTGCTAAACCTAAGTTCAAATCAAATATCTGTGCTATATAACTTCACTCAAGTTAAAAATCTCTGTGCCTCCATCTCTTCCTTTGTAAAACAGGAATTTAAATGTGCTCTAAGAGTCACTGTGTCTTCCAACTTGTAGTCATACAAGCTCTTCTCAGTATAGCCAGACTATTTCTTTTTAAGTATAAGCCAGATCAGATCACTCTGCTCAAAACCATTCCGTGGTTCTACATCTTACTCATCTTCCCTAAAGTTCAATTTCATCTTACTCAAAACTCAAATTTGTTACAATGCCCCATGATGAATACAAACACCCACAGGACCTGGTCCTCCCTCTCCTTCCCTCTCCGAGTTTGACTCCTGTGTGTCTCCACTCAGTTCGCTCCTCCAACCACTGGCTTTCTGCTGTTCCTGGCCGCACAGGGACCCATACCTCTAAAGTCTTTGTGCAAATTTCCTCTCACTGGAATATTCCTGGCCAGATATCAGAGTGGTTTTCTGCCTATCTTCTTTAGGTCTTTGTTCAAACAGGACTTTCTCAGGTAAGTCTCTCCTGATGTTTTTTCATACAGAAGGTACCAAAGGAGAAGTACAATTTTAAGTAAGAGAGTCAAGGAATTAGTGGATTATTTTTTGTTCTTGAATTTTTTTCTCTCACCACCACTTTTGTTGTTTACTGCTAACCCATATTCAGAGCTCAGCTTATTTGTTAATTCCTCAGAACTATAGATCAAATTTGCTATTATAGCCACTTATATCTCCATGTGCCTCTCTCCTTCATTGCACTTATCACAAATGGTAATTTTACATAATTATATGTCTGTCTTTCTCACTAGACTGTGAACATGTTGAAAATATAGGTTTTTGCTCACCATGATATTCCCAGCTGTGGTAATAATGACTGACATGTAATAGAAGTTCAATATGTATCTTGTTAAAGCAAACTAAATATGGCCTGAGAAAGACTCTGTACTTCTATATTTGAGTCATTATGGATGAATTTCAACCTGACTTAATAGGAAGACAAGATTGAAAACCCAACTTAGGAGTATGTGTCTGTAACAATAGCTTGGTCCTGGCCAACCCAGCAGCCATACTTCCATCACTCATACACTAATGAGTGTTTAAACTGTCTTCAAATAAGACAAACACCAAGTTGTAACCAGTCCTGTTGTTTCTGTACATCACTTCTGATTTCTGTATGTCACTTCCCTACTTCCCTTTTTCTGTCTATAAATTTGTTCTAACCACAAGGCATCCCTGGAGTCTCTCTGAATCTACTGTGATTCTGGGGGCTGCCCAATTTGCAAATCATTCATTGCTCAATTAAACTCCTTTAAATTTAATTTGGCTGAAGTTTTTCTTTTAATACCTTTCAAAGGAATGACTGTATGGTCCTTGCACACAGGAACTTTGGAAAGAAAAGGTCCTGTGATCCAAGATTCAGGGGCCCAGCCATTAATCTTGCCTCAGCAGACAGTTGATATACCAAGAACAGGTCAAGTCAGAAAAAAACAGTCCTAGTGTTGCATCCTGTGCCAAAGCTGTGTCTTGGCATTGAGACTTGGCACCGTGCAGTTCAAATCAATACGTGGAGGTCAGTCATCACCAAATATTGGCCAGAGGATGGTGACTGGACTGAAAAGTAGGAATTCACTTCTGAGATTAGGTATAGGCAGGGTGACTCACACAAGAAAGAAATGGAAATAGGAAAAATATGATGCTTTTTGTTCTCACTTCTAAGTGGGAGTCAAATGATGAGAACACGTGGACACAAAGAGGGTAACACACATGGTGACCTTTTGGTAGGTGGAGGATAGGAGGAAGGGAAGGATCAGGAAATTAATTAATGGATACTAGGCTTAATACCTGGGTGATGAAATAATCTGTATAACAAACCCCTGTGACACAAGTTTACCTATGTGACAAACCTGTACTGTTCCCCTGAGCTTAAATAAAAGTTAAGAAAAACTTTCAGTAAATACTTAAAGGCTCAATTCTTGGAGACTGTAAAGAAGGTTATAAACACAAGTATTTGTATCTCTGCCCTTGGACTACTTTTACCTTGAATCTGTTCTTAATGTCTCCTAACTAGACTATAAACAATAAAACTAAGGAATCTGAAAAATAAATTTAAAAACAAATTGTTAACTATAAAAATTGCTTTTTAATGCAGCCATTTAAATTGTTTATAAAAGATTATTCACATGATATTAAAATTCTTATTTAATCTAAATGAAAATACAAGATCTATATCTACACTATAATTTCCATTGTATAAAAATTACACAAATATAAAAGAAAAGGATGAAGAATGACAAAATGGTACTCATAGATAGCCCTGAGAAATGAGCCTAGGGATGTTATGTTTATTTCCTGTTCTTCTGAATGATACATAATTAACTGGAATACCGTGATAATCGGGAAAATATGAAAATGTGGTGGCATCTGTTGTTTTTACTGCTTCATCCATTCATCCTTCTTCAGATTGCTGAACTTCCATTTCTTGGTGAGGAAACCTTCCTCCTCACCTCAGGATGTTCTTTGGGTGTTTTCCCCAGCCGTGAATGTGTGTTAGGAAGTGACTGACTCACCTGGAGCCTGTGTGATGCACTGAGATTTTGCTGGAATGCTTAGACAGAGCATAAAGATGTCCCTGTTGGATTTGAGCTGAGAGGATTTCAGGGCTGAAGCTGCTGCTCTTTCTTTCAATGTTGAGAGGATGGGTGTCACACAGAGGGAGAAAATGACAGAGAGATAGAGGGAGTCCCACTAACATTTTCCAAGCCTCTAATTAAGTTGAGGCAGAAAGTGATCATGTCCCCTGACTTTTCAGTTACTTGAGCTACCATAACCTTTCTGTTTACTCCATTTTATTTGGATCTTCTTGAAATCAACAGAATCATGCATGATATGGGGGAAATATACCTTTTCCTTCATATCATGGGTGATGGTGACTGGGGTGGAATACACATAGGATGAGGAAGGCCTTTACAACTGCAAGGACTCTGACTACCACTTACCACAGAGGGTCTTTTGGGAATCTTCCCAGTTCTGAGAGATTATGAATTAGCCAGTCTGAATAAAGCACTTGGAAGGTCAGCATTACAGCCCCATAGCCTATATCAGTCATTGCAAAAGTTCACTGCATCAACCAATGGCAACCTATGTTTACCCTCAAATAAAAGGTATTCTGTAAATAACACAATCTTCCTTTCCTATAATAAGAAAATCTCTACTTTTTTGGCTAATGTGAACATGAAAACCACTTTTAGAAATGTTGATAGAATAAATACTACTTACATGATGGATCATTCAGATTTACATATACATTTTTAAACCATATAAAGTATGCATAATACATTAACTTAGAAAAGTTATGTTCCACTCTCTCATTTTAGAAGTTATACTTGTCCTCTTCACATGCATTCTTAGGATCAACATTATTTTATTGTTTACTTATAAACAATTATATTAATTCCAATGTTATTTTATTTTATTAATTCAGGGGGTACATGTGCAAGTTTGTTACCTGGGTATATTGTATGATACTGAAGTTTAGGATATAAATAATCCCATCACCCAGGTAGTGAGCATAAAACCCAATAGCTGGTTTTCAGCCCAGGCCTCCAACTCTCCCTCCTCCCTCTGGCAGTCCCTAGTGTCTATTTCCACGTGCATTTTTAACATGAGCAACTGCATTCTCCACAAGAATTATTTCCTTGTCATGTGTTTCAAAGTTTTCCAGAAGACATCACCTTCTCATTCTACTATGTTGAGACACAGTCATTTTGAATCTATACCCCAAACTACAAGTGGCCATTTTCAAAAAATGTGGCAATTTTATTTCTCCATTCTCTCCATAGCTGTAGAACTGGTCTTCAAAACATAACTGATTTCAGTATTATTTTGTAAAATGATCATTAAAAATCTTGTTACGATGACTTCAAATACTTGCTTACAATATTGAGGTAATGTCCTTAAGAATAATCACTAAATTCATACCAATTTTTTAACCTTAAATAAAACTATGTTAGTGATCTGTGTAAACATACAAAACTATTATAAATGCAGATCAATTCAAAGCTATTTTTTTCTGAAGGGTGATTTGTTATTAATAATAAAGGAATACAATGACTCCTAGTATCTCCAAATACAGGATAAGAAATAGCTTTCAAAGGAAAAAGACATCTTAGCTTGAGGCACACATAATATTTTGGGATAGGACTACAAATGGCAAAAAAAAAAGCTATTTCTATATTCATAACAGTTATGACAACAAATGTGTGGGTTTTCTACACTAAGCAATTCTCCAATTTTCTGTGGGCATCTACTGGGTGTCCTACAATTTAATTTAATTCTGATGTTAACTATTCAGAATTACTACAGATCTTACAGAACAAGGGCTTACAAGACTGCCCCCCCCCACTTCAGATGTCAATCTCAAAAAGTGGGTCCCCAGTTACCCACATTTTTGGCCAACTTGGCTACAAATCAGAGCTTCCCACAATCCCTTCTTCATGTTTGATAATTTGCTATGAAGCTCACAGAACTCAGGAAAACACTTTACTTATACTTACCCATTGATTATAAAGGCTATTAAAAGAATACAGATGCAGAGTCAGATGAAGAGGTATCTAGGGCAAGGTTTGGAAGGTCCTAAGCACAGGAACTTTGGTCTTCGCGGAGTTGGGGTGCATCACCCTCCCAGCATAGCAGTGAGTTCAGCAACCCAGGAGCTCTCCACACCCACCTTCTAAAGAGTTTTATGCAGGTTCCATGATAGGCATTTTTTATTAAATCACTGATCATTGGTGATTGACTCAATCCCAACCATTCTCCCCTCTCTGGGGTGAAGGGAATGAGGGGTTTAAAGTTCCAACCCTCTAATCACATGGTTGATTCTTCTGGCAACCAGACCTCATTATAAAGCTATGTAGAGACCCTAGCCATTAGCCATCTCATTAGCATAACGAAGACACTCTTTTCACGCCAGAGACTCCAAGGGTCTTAGAAGCTCTTGGCTTGGGAACAAGGTACCCAGATTAAATATTTTAACAAAAGATGTGCCTGTCATCCCTATCACTCATGAGTTACAGGGACTTTCGAAGCTCTGTGCTAGGAACCAGGGGCAAAAGAAACTCTTGCTATATCACAACAACTTAAACATGAAATTCCAGGACTTTATAGAACTTTCATTATAGGGAAGGAAGCCAATGTACCAACAAGTACAATTCAATATGATAAACCCTAAGACACAGGCAGTATCATGCGCCAAAGAGGCATAACAGAGGACTGTGCTATCTGGACTCCAGAAAATCTGGGAAGGCTGCCCCAGAAAAGGAATATATAGGTGGCCCTAAACAATGACTAAAAGTAAACAAAGAAAACATGAATGTCAGACAGTGGTGAAGAGGTGAAAAGTGGATTACACATGAGAGGGGGAAAGCAGAATGTGCTGTGCAGAGAGACTAGCATTTGCAAAGGCAAAGATCAGGGAAGCATTGCATCTTTTATGGTAAAACCCCGATCCTTCTCCTAAAAGATCAGACTGTTTTTTATTTGGTTGGTTGATTGGCTGGTTGCCATTGTTGATATATCTCAATATTTTCCTGTGTTGAGAGCTGCTGAGGACACTGTTGGTCAAAGGTCCCAATTTTTCCCAGCTCCAGGGTTTTCCAGGACAATATGGCATTTCCCTCCCAGATGGGGAAATGCTTGAAATAAGGAGCATTAATAAAAAAGGCCAAATTCACGATCATTTTAAAAGCATATGAAATTCCAAGATGCAAAACTCATTTTAAAGAGCCATGTTACCTAAGCCTTGCCAGTTTCCCTCTTGAGCAAGAGATGCCCCCACCCCTGGCTCTGCCCACAGGTCTGTACTGCTAATAGCTCAGGACACATCTGCTTAATGGGAACTGAGATGTGCTTCCTAAATTGACACTGAACCAAAAAAGTTTTTTGAGTTTTTACTGTATATAGAGAATGATGCTACATGTATATAAGATACAAAATTGAACATCACCAGGTTTCTGCTAGTGGTAAGTTTATAGTCTAAGAAGGGCAACATGCTGCTACATAATGAATACCTTTAGGGCCAGACACACATAGATAACATATTAATATGTGCCCCCTTGAATTATTTTCTAATTGTTTCTTGTAACCCATTAGACGTTAATATTATATATATATATATATACAATTAAACCTTTTGAAATACAAGAATAAATCAAGTAAAACCCACAATGATAGTGTTATTACCAATAAATTGTTATTAGAGTATGGTAGATCTAATTGGTTTAAAAACTACAAATAGAAAGTGTCAGAAGTTGAACTGACTGGACACAGAGCCCCTGACTTGGAGCTTTTCAAATTAGTTCTGCCTTAGGACCCAATTGGTCCCAGAATCTAGGGCACATGAAACCCTCAGGTTTTTGCTGATTACCTTTATTTCTCAAGGCTGAAGAATTGCAAATGCACAAACCCACACTGATTGATGAACAATTTCCTTAAAAAAACAAGTGTGATGTGAGATAGAGGAAGAGGAGCTGACCAGGGAGTCTATCGATCTGGGATTTGATCCATTTTTGACCTTGAGCAAGGTAATTTAGAAAATAAAAGAACTGACTATTTCAGTGATTTAAGAACTGGGTTACACATCGGAATCATTGGAGATGTTAAAAATGCAGATTCCTGGGTTCTATCCCATACTTACCAAATCATTTTACTGAATATTATCCAAATATTATCATACTTACTGAATGAATCATTATGTCCATGAGGTGACATCAGAGCACCCACACTTTCACCAAGCTTCTCTAGTACTTTTACAAAGAAAACCCAATAGAGGGCCAACTGGTCAATGTTTGGAATAACTGAATTAGATGGTCTCTAGCAATTTTACATTTTTCAGATTCTGTAATCATTCATAATTTTTTGTAAGTATGCTTAAGTGGAGGCTTAGAAAGGACTGGTTTACTGGTTGATCAAAAAGCACTTGAGTTGGTAATTGTTTCTGAGACAGTGAAGCCAGACATGCCTAAAATTAACCTTGACTTTCACAACTAGATGAATAAATGCCTTAGCAAGATATACAAGGTTCTCAACCCCTTTATGTAGCTCCCAGGCTGGTCTCTTACAAAAATAGTGTTCAGCTAATGTATTTTAGATGCACCTATTACCCTGCAAAGAGTGTAGCTATAGTTGGCTAATTAAGGTGCTATTTACCAGTTGAATAAGAAATGTCAGTATGTACCTTGCTTTACAAGCACCTGATCTTAATCAGATATTCACTGAGGTATTTCAAAAGCCTTGAGCTTCTCTAGTGAAAAACATCCCAGAGAAGCAAAGGAGGCAATGTGAGACTACAGAGTAATAAGATGGCTTATTAAAAATAAATACATAAATAAACACATTACAACTTCACACCTAAATGATGTCTTTCTAAATCAGCAATACTTAATCTATGGAACCTAAGAGTTTGGTGAAGGATCTTTCTTAGTTTTTAAACATATGATGTAAACAATCAGAGGATAGTTTAATTTAAATATTGCACAAAGCACACAGTAAAACATATTAATACTGAAACCACCAACATTTCACTATTAACAGTTATCACATGTTAATACTGAAACCACCATTTCACTACTAAGAGTTATCACATGTTAATACTGAAACCACCAAGATTTCAGCTTAGGATTATCAAGCATGTGCATCTTACTGTAGACTTCGGAATAATGCTTCTTTCACTTCATGCATAGTTGAACACTAAATGTATCTCTAATGATGAACTAAATTTCACATATTCAATTGGCTAAACGTATACAAACTAGAAAAGCATAGAATGCTTTGCTCAGCAAAATGCCAAGAAAGGCTCAGAACATACATACATCACAGTATAGCAGTCAGCTGTATCAAAGCAAAAGGACACCCAACCTAGAGTCTGAGTTTGTTGCTGTATTGGTGTTGGTATTGGTCAGTTGACTTCAGAAGATCGTCATATCATTGGAGCGCTATTTGGAGATAGAGCATAGATCCTCACTGATCTTAGATCAACCCCAAAACCTGAGGCCTCTTTATCTTTATATTAGTGATTCATTAAAGAGATTGTACTGCTACTAAAATATTTTGAAAATGACTATTCTAAATATTACTATTTATAACTTTTTAAAAATGTTCATTGATTGCAGAGACAAATTATTTCAGCATTCAAAAGCTGTATTTAAGTTAATCAAAACCTGACTTTCTTTTAAAGAATGGGCATACACAATTCATCCCGAAAGTTTAATGGATAAAGGCCTTTGAAGGTACTTTTTAAAATGTGCCACAAGTTCTACAGGCAGTCTCCAAAGGCAGCTCCAAAGTGGTTCTAAAAAATGGCAGTACATTTGAAATAAAGCCATGCATGACCATTATTTTAAAAGAAAATGTAATGATGTAGACAGTAAGTGAATTTTGCTTGTAAGAATCTGGATTGAAGTATGTCAATTTATACTGGTTGTATTATCTTGTACAATTACTCAATCTCTTTGGATTCATCTTTCCTTAAATATTGTTGTAACTCTTACACTGTTGGTGGGAGTGTAAATTAGTTCAACCATTGTGGAAGACAGTGTGGCGATTCCTCAAGGACCTAGAAATAGAAATTCCATTTGACCCAGCAATCCCATTACTGGGTATATATCCAAAGGACTATAAATCATTCTACTATAAGGACGCATGCACAGGAATGTTCACTGCAGCACTGTTTACAAGAGCAAAGACCTGGAACCAACCCAAATGCCCATCGATGATAGACTGGACTGGGAAAATGTGGCACATATACACCATGGAATATTATGCAGCAATCAAAAATAATGAGTTTATGTCCTTTGTAAGGACATGGATGAATCTGGAGAACATCATTCTCAGCAAACTGACACTAGAACAGAAAAGGAAGTACCACATATTCTCACTCATAGGTGGGTGAGAAAAATGAGAACACATGGACACAGGGAGTGGGGTACTACACACTGGGGTCTATTGGTGGGAATAGGGGAGGGACAGCGGGGGGGGAGCTAGGGAGGGATAGCCTGGGGAGAAATGCCAAATGTGGGTTAAGGGGAGGAAGGCAGCAAAACACACTGCCATGTGTGTACCTATGCAACTATCTTGCACGTTCGGCACATGTACCCCAAAACCTAAAATGCAATAAAAATTAAAAAAAAGAATTAATGCAGTAATATATGTGAAGAGGTTTTGTGAGTTAAAATGTACTACACAAAATTATATTGTTGTTAAAATTTAAGATAATGGTATACATGGGAGTGTATTAACAATAGAATATTTGATGGAAAATAATCTATCACCTTTTTTGATAGTTATATTACATGATCTGAGTTTGTGTTCTCCCCTCAGATGTTCCTTTTAAAAACACAAAGTGTAGTATAACGAAGAGGATTCTGTGTATGACAAAGGGACAAGGGACAGGAAGAGAATGAAAAGAGAGGAGAGGTGTGAATTAACCACAGGTCCAGTTTCTGGCAGTCTCAGAACTCCTGGAGCCGGAATTAGTAATGTCCTAATAGACAGACTTTAGGAAAACTGCATTCTGTTTGATTCTGAGGGTCCCAAAATTTTCACTCACATGACCTATTATACCAGGATTCAGATGAGTAATGCTGTGCCCATTTTAAATATCCAGAGCCTGAAATTCAAACCCGTTTTGGGAAAGTCTGCATTTTTCTCATAAGCAGTTATTTTATAAATATGTTTCTTGCACATTAAATAGAGTGTGACCCTTTTATTTCAGACTCAGAGGAAGTCTGTGCATAAGACATGAGTGAGATTTGTACCTTAGGCAAAGTCCCCAGAGGCCACTCTCTGTGTGACCTCATCCTCCTCGTGGTGCTGTACCCTCCTGTGTTCTCCTGATAGCATCTTTCTGGCTCTCCTGTGCTAAAACTGCTAAACTGCATTTACAAATGCATGCAATTTTGTCCCCCAGGGGCCATTCCACGATGTTCTAAGACATTTTTGTGCTACTGGCATCCAGTGGCTAGCCGTGCTGGTAAGCATCCTCCAATACACATCACAGTCCCTGGAGAGCAACTAATTAGCCCATAATGTCAGTCCTGTGGAGACTGAGAAACCCTGCTCTAAATGGAGTTTCAGTGTGTCTCTTGCCTTTGGGTCACTGAAAGAAAGTATCAGTGGCCTGTAGAGTTAACTCAGGCTCCACTGGGAAATTCTCTCTAGTGGGTCTCCAGAGCCCAGAGCTTTGTATCCTTTCTGCTACCCTCTCATTGCCTGAACTCAGGAAAATTGTTCTCCCCTTAGAGCCTCTGCTCATCCACTGATGAAATGAGGATTTGGGATTGAGTGAATTTTATAAGATATACTTCCATATCATGGTATTCCAGGAAGGTGCCTCTATAAAGGATACTGCTTTCTGGGTGGCTGCTGCTACAGGTTAGTACAGGTTAGGAACCGATCCAAGTGCTCTCCAGGCACTAATTTATTCAGCCTCCACAATGTCATGAGGTTGGGACTACTGTCATCCACCATTTACAATCTCACAAGAAGACAGAGACACTGACAAGATAAGCAGTTACTCAAGTTTACATACTTTGTAGGTGGCAGAGCTAGGAATTCCAGTAGGTACTACTGGAAGAAACTGACATACATGTGCCCTCTCAGGAGAGAGAGAACCCAGGAAGAAATCCAGCAGATCAGAGGGGCTATTAGAAAAACAAAAGCCCCTCATATCTGCTTTATCTGGAGCTGAATTGCTCTTATCTCTTATTTTTTTTCCTGAAATTCCATGTATGCACACGTGTGTGTTTAGCAAGAATAAAATTTGTTGAGCTATATTTTTAAAAACCACTATGTATGTGATGCCTGAGCTTATTTTGGCATTTTTGATATTTTTTTATTTGAAATATCCAATATGGCTAACCCAAAATAAAATCTCTCTTAAAGAATGAATAATGATGAAAAGAATAATTCTCTACTAACGTGGCCATGAAAATAACTAGATGTTATTACATTGACATTAATAAAAACCATTTTGGATTCACAATGACTTTTCCCTGAAAAAGTGTAAAGCACATAATCAATTTAAGAACAGCCTATCTTAGAAAAATACAAGTTTACAAAATGACTGAATCAGGGACTGAATACCTGTGTTTCAAATGGAGTCCTTGCAACACAGATTCACTACAATGTTCCTTTAAATATTGAGTTCTCTGGTGCATTTTAAATTGATTCAATTTACAAAACTTCAATGTATACTTGACTTTTTAGGAGCTCATCTGCGGCATTCAATAGAAAACACCTGCAAAAGCTCATTTATCCTCCCAATATCCCAATTTCTCCAAAAGCATTATTTTCCACATGTTTAAGAGAAACATAGAAAGATAATATGGCATCTTTTGTAGCAGAGAACTAAATGAATACTATTTGATGAGAACAATTCACAGCAATGATGATGATCACAGTGATGACAATGGTAAATGTGAATTCTTCATGGTCCTAGAATTAGAGGTAATAACTTTTTATTTGCAGAATAGAGATATATTTTACTATAATCAGTTACCACCAGGGAAGTTGAGTACTATAAGTGGTGTATCTTTTTTCAATTTTCATCACATAATATCGAGACCTCACCAACAATAAAAATAATCGTATTAATATATTCAAAAGTTAAGTATGGCAATGTTACTATGATTGACTGTGGCAGTCAATCGTACTATTTACTCAGTAGCCTTTATTCTTCACGACACTCCCTTTGTCCTGGTTGGCAGGGCTTGCTTTCACTGCAGAGGCTGACAGAGGAAGTTCTTTGCTTCCCCTGTTTCCCTTGCAGCCAGGATCATAGGCAAAGACCCAATACATCAAGAGCAGTCTGCTAGAGGTATGGGAAGGAAATTCTTCCCTCTCCTTTAGACATAGTTGTTTAGAGGTAGGAAGATTCAGGCAACAGACATTTTGTGAAAATAGTGAAATTAGTCAAATAATAACAACCATCACGTTGAGAGGTATAGACTACAGAAACAGAAAACACCCAGGTGAAGCCAAGATTTGTAAGAAAGAAGTATAGAAAGAAAGGAGCTTAATACCCAGCATTATTCTAAATGACTGATAATAAATACATATGTTGTGAAATTGTTTTTATTGATGTAACCAGTTTTCTTCTCTGGATATTGAGTACCAGAAAGGAAGCAGTTATGACTTTTTGATCCTTGTATCCATAGAATCAAAAACAGTGCCTGCAATGCCATAAATATACAACATATGGATATTAAGGAAGTTTCCAATCAAAAGCAAAGGGAAATCATGTTTTGAACCAATTCCTTTAAGAGATTACCTCCTCACATTTTATCAATTCCTTTTGTCAGTCAATGAGAAAAATAGAATGATAAAAATAAAGATACGCAAGGCATTCTAGATGTTTTCCAGTGCTTCTGTCAATAGGCAACATATTAAATAAGTAGAGTTGGAAAATTAGCCTTAAGTTCTCATGCTGACTTTGAGATTTCCAATCACATGATATCCAGCATGTCAAGCCTGCTGCCTCAGAGTCTTAACTGGTAAAAGAGAATGATGACACTCAGGATTGTCATAAGCATCAAAGGAGAGACAGCATGCATGAAAATATTCTACAATCTATACAACTCTATGAAAAATGTCTCACTAACATAACAGGATAAGAAGTTAAACCTATTTTAATACAAAACTCAACTTGCTTTGCTTTTTTAATTTTTGCATTAGAATCATTCTTACATTCTGGCAAATAGGGTGAATTATCCTCACAACCAGGAAAGAATAAAAGCTGTTTGGTTTTAAAAACTGAGTCTTCTCCATCTTTGAGGAAATATATTAATATTTTTCTCAATGCTGGATGTGTTGGCCTCCATTGGCCAGCTGAGACACTTTCCCTTGTGCTAGAAGAAGCAACATTAAGAGACAGAGAGACGTAGGCTTTTGATACCAAGAGTATATGGTTGAGGGTGTGGGAACAGGAATAGTGGTGAGGTTAGGAAGCATGGGAGAAGAAAGAAGAGAACTGTGAATTCCAGGGATTCCAATCAAGGAGGTGGTCTTGGGGTGGGCTAGGGCATAGAGGGTACATGGTGAATACATACCATACCAGCTGACTTACTGATCTTCACCTTATTAGAAACTGGTTTTGGGCTGCAACCATGATATATGCCAACAAGTTGCTCTTTATACGAAAGGATCTTGCATCGCTAGGGCCTAGTGTACTCATTAGCTACTGGCCAGGAGGCAAAATGCCAGGAACCTGACAGTACTTGACTCTTCTCTTGCCAGGCCACTCTGAGGACACTAACCTGAAGCACCTCAGGGTACACTGGTAAGACCAATGTGAATCTCAACTATTTAGAAAACTATTACAGAGGAGAAACCAGCTCCTCTGTAATATGTGAGGTATTGAACTCAATGTACCTGGGCTGTGTCAATGGAGAAGGCTTACTGCCATTATATTAATGTTCTACTGTCATACTCAGTCCTTAAGATATAAAACTGTAGGCCAGTGTGAAAAAAAGCTTTAAAAAATAAGAGCAGTCCTACTGTCTTAATTTTATTAATTTTCCAAGACCTTATTGCACTTAAAGTGAGTATCAGATAATTTAGCAGTGAGCTCTTCTTTGTTTGTTATTTCTTTCACAGCCTCTGCCATCCATCTCTTTGCTTTTGTTTCTATAGGCACCACCAAAGGCCTTTCTTCAGCTCCAACATGAATCAATGGTCTAAAACTGATCTTGCTTCTAAAATGCCTTCCTTTTTAGTGGACTTTACACATCAAAACTGGATTAGCTTCCAAATGTCTAAGATTGTGCTTCTCCTCTCCAATTTTTAAAAATATCTTCTTGCTACCAGAATTAAGGTCAAATTACTTACCTGCTTATCTTTTAGTTTCCTCTTTTTTTTTTTTTTTGAGATGAAGTTGTACTCTGTTGCCCAGAATGAAGTGCAATGGTGCGATATTGACTCACTGCAACCTCCACTTCCTGGGTTCAAGCGATTCTCCTGCCTCAGCCTCCTGAGTAGCTGGGATTACAGGCACGTGCTACCACAATGAACTGATTTTTGTATTTTTAGTAGAGACAGGGTTTCACCATGTTGACAAGGCTGGTCTTGAACTCTTGACCTCAGGTGATTCACTAGCCTCAGCCTCCCAAAGTGCTGGGATTATAGATGTGAGCCACCAAACCTGGCCAGTTTACTCATTTTTATTCCTCTTCACATTCCTTAGTCTTTGGCCAAAGTCTGTGTCTTGGTTCCTTTAACTTTTCCTATGTAGTAGCACCTTTAAGTCACTGCTTATACTCTTCCTGCTGCTTGGAATTCTGTAGTTACCTATCTAAAGCTGTTGAAATTCCACCCTTTTTTTTTTTTCCCCGAGACTAAGTTTCACTCTTGTTACCCAGGCTGGAGTGCAATGGCACGATCTCGGCTCACTGCAACCTCCGCCTCCTGGGTTCAGGCAATTCTCCTGCCTCAGCCTCCTGAGTAGCTGGGATTACAGGCATGCGCCACCGTGCCCAGCTAATTTTTGTATTTTTAGTAGAGACAGAGTTTCACCATGTTGACCAGGATGGTCTCGATCTCTTGACCTCGTGATCCACCCACCTCGGCCTCCCAAAGTGCTGGGATTACAGGCTTGAGCCACCGCGCCCGGCCCACCCTTCTTTTATAACTCACTGAATTGCTGCTATCTTATTCTTTAAGACTTTTCCTTGGCACATTCTAGTTATGCCTCGGTTCATAGTTAGAAACCATATTGCCAAGTCATGAACTCCTTGGGACACAAGGTTTGTCAGAAGTAATTTATTAAAGAGAAGAACTTTGCTATCTTAACTTCTAAACTGTACATTGAGGCCAAAGTCCATGTCGTTTTCACAGTTCCAACCCATCTTTTCCTCACAGCATCTGGCTTAGAGGCTTTTGCACAATGAGAATTCAGTGAACTTTTGAGGAAGGTTAATCTGTTTCTTTATCCCTCCCCTAATATTTATCACAGAAGATTCCATAGGGCTAGTGTTCATTCAGTAAATACTTGTTTCAGCCAGGTGACTCATTTCGTCCAAATAATCAAACTAGTGCTTCTAAGAAAAAAAAAAGCCATGCTAAAAGATGTGGTGATTCAGGTAGGACAAAAGCAAAATAATTAATGAAATTTTTCAGTCCTGGAAGCTTCTTTCATAAGTGTGATCACTTTCAAAAAGGTTGCTCTCTGGATGTGTCCAGACACTGAGCTATACACCCACCAAGCAGTGGGTGGGTCTGATGACTTGTCATACAGAACAGGATGACAATTTCTCTTTAAATCCACTGTTTTCCCCCGGCTTTTCACAGATTCATATAAAGCATCTGTTCTTTATGAAACAGTGTGGCCTCATCCCAGGTACTTACAATCTTTTTAGAAATTTAGATGATTCTGTTTGGCCTTTTCAACTACTTTTCCAGATATTTTCTACCATTTCCTGTTCTATATTAATGAGTCCCTACTTCCACCACTATTGTTTAATTAAGAAACTCCTATTTTTTTCAGCCTTTAGAGACTACACAGTTCCAACATCTATTCTTCAGCTGTAAAAGTTTCAACAAAATAACAAGCGAATCCCTTAAAAACTCTGGGATGCAAGCCATCAGTTTCCACAATTTGGATTTGAATACATTCATCTTATTTCTTCTTGTCTCAGTTGCTTTTCTCTCCCAGAGTAGTGAGTATTCATCTATAAATACTGATGAGCTGAATATAGCAAATTTCAGGATCCCATTTCACCTTCAAGGCAGGGCTCAAGAATAGAAGGTATTTTAATGTCTTTGCTTTGTAAATTTTCAAGTAAGTGTCTGTATGTTTGTATGAGGATATTTAGCTCTTTGGTTTTCATTTTAATTGCCCACTTAGCAGGACAATCAATAATCCTGAAACGGTGATGCTAACCACATAGAGATATTTTACACCCCATTTCCTTCTGCAGCCCTTTGATACAATAGAGACTATGGTTAGTTTTTGTTGTTATTAAGTCTTCAAGTGTCTGAATAATCCATCTAGGCACATAAGGCATTATATAAAATAAACGCTGTAATTATATTCACATATGGGCAAGTATACACATACTGAGAGCTGTTTCATGGCAATTATTTTGTAGTTGATTGATTTTGACATGAATATTGAAGAAAATAGTGTGAACCCCAGAGGCATTAATTCGGAAAATAGATGTTATGATGTCATAATATTAATATTAATGTAATCCTTGATAGGAGAAAACTTACAAGAAACTGGGGGGATTAATTACTTTTCTGAATTACTTCAGAAAAAAAAAATCACTGTGGTCTCAATCTTTGCTCATAAAAGATGATCCCATGGTTTTGACAGAATTGGTTTGTCCATTCCAAATCATTTAATGGTTTGTAACTAGTTTATTAAATCAATACATTATTCCTTCATGGAAATACTTTTTCTATAAAGGTACAGTGTAAGCTGATGGCATGACAAGAAGATTTATGCAGAAATTTCATATTAAAAAGAATGAGAGGTCACGCTGAAATGCAGGCAGTGATTAATGCTTGAAAATCGGTAAGGAATCACATGTATAGATGACTTACTTTTTTTTTAAGTGTCATTGAGTCATATCAGAAATCTGAAAATATTCAATTCCATGTATACCAAAACATAGTTGACACATACTTTTGTAAAACATTGATATAAGTTATTTAATAACCATTTCCTCTGCCATTTTTTCTTTTCTAACTAGACTGATTTTTTTTTTTTTTTTTTTGTCTCTATGACAAGGTTTTTGCCCCTTTCGTGCTAAGGACTTACGAGTGTTGATTGTTCAAAGCCCTCACAACTATTCCCATAAACTTTGCTTTGGTGCAAGCTTGGGCACGCTATAGAATCCTGGCAAAATAATTAATTCAACTAATATTTGCTGAGCACTACAGTGTACCATCCACTGCTCTGGGTGCTGAGGAGACTGCAGTGAATAAAAGAGACAAACAAATTCCAGCCCTCATGGGATCAAGAAGAACACAAGGGAGGGACAGGTTTTCTTTTTTCTTACAGATATTGGCATAGCTGCACCTGACATTTATAACAGTTGCAGCTATCTTGAGGCTATAAAGATAGAATGAAGATGAAACAGAACACTAAGGATGGTGACAAGGAAAAAAAAAAAGGCAGAAAGATTCTGAGTCCCAGATGATATATCTATGCCTCAAACTAATCAACTCTGAAGTCACTGTTTTGAAAGAAATACAAGTGTAGTGTGGCATCCTTCAAAAAGATGGGTCTAAATCCTAACCCCTAGCACCTGTGAAGGTGACCTTATTTGGAAATAGAGTCTTTGCAGATGTAATTAAGGTAAAAGTCTTGAAATGAGATCGTTCTGAATTTAGGGTGGACCCTAAATTTAATAACTGACAACCTTATAAGAGAAAGGAAAGAGGTATTTGATATACACAGTGGAGAAGACCATGAGATGACACAAGGAAGGTCATGTGAAAACAGAAGCTGAAGGTGGAGTGATGTGTCTGGAAGCCACGGAATGCCGAGAACCGCCTGCAGCCACAAGAATGTAGGAGGGAAGCACAGAACAAGTTCTCCCTCAGAGTCTCTAGCAGGAATCAATGCTGTGGCATTTTGATTTTGGATTTCTGACCTCCTGAACTGTGAAAGAATAAATTTATGTTGTTTGAAGACTCCCAGTTAGTAGTAATTTGTTGCAGTAGCCCAGGGAAACAAATACAATGATTTCATTTAATTTTGTTTATATTGTAAGCCACTCTGCCACCTCCTGATGTTCTCAACACAGAAAAGCCAGATCACAATATTAAAGTCCCTGCTTAAAGCCCCCAGATAGCCTCTCCTGTCAGTCATGCTAAAAGCCCAAGGTCCTTCCACTGGCTTATGGGACCTACCATGATCCAGCCGCAAGTAATCTCTCCAGGTCTCTCCTCCCGCTTCCCTCTGCAGCTGCCACACTGGCTTCCTAGTTGCTCCTTGACCACCCCAGCGTATCTCCATTTTAGGAGATTACATACTGGTCAAAACTTCTAATTGAGATCCAATTTCCCCAAATATCTCCATAATTTTTTTCCTGACATCCTTTAAAGTTTTGCTCAAATTTCCCCTTATCGGTGAGACCTACTGACTACTACCACCACTATAACTACTGACTACTCTGATTTCTGCAAATAGCAAATGGCCCCCCAAGTCTGCTGCACCAGAGGGATTGATACTCCTTGCCCCATTCAATCTTTCTATTTTTTCCATAGCACTTAAAATCTTCTAGCATGCTCTAAATTTCACTACTTCAGTTTGCAAATTATTTACTGTCTGCCTTTTCCGTTACTAAAATATAAAGTCTATAGCAGCAATTTGGGATACATCAATATCCCATATAAAGATTCTACAGGAAAAATTAAACTATATAGTACAGCGTTATTAACTGTAGTTGCCAGACTGTACATTAGATCATCAGGACATATCCATATAACTGAAAGTTTGAACGCTTTTACAAACATCTTCCCATTTCTTTCATCCCCCAGGCCCTGACAACCACCTTTCTACTCTCTGGTTCTATGAGTTGGACTTATTATTGTTTTTTACTCCACATATAAGTGATATAATATGATAATATCCAGTTTATCAATATCCCAGATTTTTATGGGAAATTGATGTATCCAAATACCTAGAAAAGTACTTAACCCCTACAAGAGGTTCAGTTAAATAATATTTTAATTAAATATATAAAAATATATATACTTTTAGACTTACCACCTAAATGGTCCCAACTAATATGCAACAGCATTATAATATTTGGATTGTATACAAGTATTTATTGCTCCTATAATGTTCCTCTCCAATTTCCTCTCCTTTACTCTCATAAATTTTACATTATGAAGTTACATGGCTGCATGATAAATTAGAATAGCTCAACTTTTCCTTCACAATCAGGTAGGAAATAAAACCACTACCACACTAATCCCGGTGCAACTTCCTGTTTCTTTTTCTTTTCTTTCAACTTCACAAGTATGACTTCTCAACCATTGCCTACATCACAATGTTGCATCAGACTCAAGTTGTTCAAATACACAACATAAAAATTCTTAATTAGGTCCTTCTTAACAAATTTTTCTTCTCATTTTTAATCTCACATTTGAAGATAGTTGAGAAGATAGTTGGCTTTTTTTAAAACAATCGGTACCCAACTGTTTTATTTTTATGGGTTTGTTTGCTAGAATCAGGCAATATTGTCCCTGCTTTGGGGTCTTCTGGGTCTGTCCATGTGTCTGGAATCCGTTTATTATTGTCCTTCAGAGATGTGACTCCAACAGCAATCCATACCCAAAACTTAAGTTTTAAATAATTTCAGGAAGTGTGACGGTGCTGTCTTGTGCCTTGAAATGAATGTGCACATCCCTCCTAAGGAGAGTTTAGTCCTCTTTATGTCCAGGTGCATCAAAATAGGAAATGTGCTTTGTAACATGGCATTACTTTTTCTCTGGAGGACTGTGTGTACTTTAGGCTGCATCCCTTCAAGATAGACAAGATCAAAAAGGTCTGGAAAAATATAGTGAAAATTTTTAGAGTTGGGGAAGAGAATGGAATTTAAAAAGTGAGGATCTTGTAAAAATAGCACCATGTACTAGAGAAAATAGATGTATTAAAAAAAAGAATCACTTGTGACAGAAAAATCTGCTTATAATATTGTGGTTTCTAATTTTTCTTCCACCCTGCATTCATTGTTGATAGATATTTCCTAATGCACAAGCATACTCAAGATGAACTCTCTTCATGTTTCTTTTTTTCTCTAGATCACACCAACACACTGTAGGAGAGTCTGACTTTAATCAGCATGATCAAAACTTAGTTCCTAAAGAATCCCTCTAGTCCTTGAGTAAAATTTGTCCTCAGTAAAGAATCGTACTGATGATAGTCCCTTATTTTACTTTTTTCTTCAGATTTGGCTAAAAAAAAAAAAAGTAAAATGAAAGACTATAATGAGCACCATTGTAAAATTGACAAATACTATTGCATATATTTAAAGTATATATATATGACTATTTGATATATGTATATAAACATATCAAGCTAATTAACACATTTATTGGCTCACATAGTTACCTTTTTTGGTGAGTATAAGAATACATAAGATCTATTCTCTTAGAAAATTTCAACTATATAATACAGTGTTATTCACTGCAGTCACCAGACTGTATATTCGAAAATAAGGACATATTCATCTTACAACTGAAAGTTGTTAATCTCCTTTGGCAACACCCTCATGGACACACCCAGAATTAATACTTTGTATCCTTGAATCCAATCAAGTTGATACTCAGTATTACCATCACAGATAATATGGGTATATTGACAATATTTATTTTCTCAATCCCAAAATAATAATATATTTTCATTTATTTGTGGCTTCTTCAGTCTTTCATCAATGCCTTACAACTTTCAGTATACAGATCTTTTACCTCCTTGGTTAAATTTATACTAAGTGTTTTATTACGCTACTGTAGATGTTTGTGCTTTCTTAATTTGTCTTTTAGATAGTTGGTTATTAATATATAAAAATGCAACTCATTTAATATGTTAATTTTGTATCCTACAAGTTTACTAAATTGGTTTATTTGTGACAATGTTTTTTTTGTGGAAGCTTTAGTATTTTCTACACATAAAATTATGTAATCTGCAAACAGATACAATTTTACACTTTTTATCTAATTTGGATGGCTTTTATTTATTTCTCTTTTTTTGCCTAATTGTTCTGGTAGATCCTTGCATCTCAGGGAAATATCACACTGGTTATGGGGAATTATCCTCTTAATGTGCTGCTAAGTTTGTTGTGCTAATATTTTTGTTGAGGGTGTTTGCTTCTATTCATTAGAATTATTGACCTGTAATTTTCTTTTCTTATAAAGTGTCCTTGTCTGCTTTTGGTGTCAGGATAATATTGGCCTTCTAAAATAATTTTGGAAGTATTTCCTCTTCTTCAATTTTTGGGAAATGTTTGAGAAGGATTGACACTTCTTTTGAAATATTTGGGAGAAATCACTCATTAAGTGACCTGATCCTGGTCTTTTCTATGTTGGAAGATATTTGATTACTAATTCGATCTCCTGAATTTTTATAGGTCTATTCAGATTTTTATTTTTTCCTGATTCAGTCTTTGCAGGGTGTGTGTTTCTAGGAATTTATTTATTTCTTCTACATTATTTAATTTGTTGGCTATAATTGCACATGGTAGTTTTTATAATAAGTTTCATTTCTGCAATATCAATTGTAATGTCTCCTCTTTCTGATTTAATTTATCTGAGTTTTTTCTCTTAGTCTAGCTAATACTTTGTAGATTTGGTCTTTTCCAAAAACCAGCGCTTGGTTTTGCTAATCTTTTCTATTGCTTTTCATGTTTGTGATTTTCATGTTTCTTTGTTTGTTTGTTTTGCTTCTGCTCTGGATCTTCGTTATTTTCTTTTTTCTGCTAGCTCAGGGCTTCGTTTATTTTTATTTTTCTAGTTTCTTGAGGTATAAAGGTAGGTTGTTTACTTGCAATATTTTCTTTTTATTTTATAGTCATTTGTTGCTATAAACTTTCCTCTTAGAACTGCTTTTGATACATCCCAAATATTTTGATATGTTGTATTTCCATTTTCATGTGTCTCAACATTTTTTAAATTGTCTTTTGATTCCTTCTTTGACCCATTACTCAAGAGTGTGATATTTGATTTCCACTTATTTGTAAATTTTCTAGCTTTCCTCCTATTATTGATTTCTAGTTTCATACCAGTGTGGTTGGAAAACATATCTGATATGATTCTAATATTTAAAAATTTTAAAGACTTGCTTTGTGACCTAACATATGATCAATCCTGGGGAATTATTCTACATGCACTTCGAATAAATGTGCATTCTGCTGCTGTTGGATTGAATGTTCTGTATATGCTTATTAGGTTGATTTGGTCTAAAGTGTAATTCAAGTCCAAGGTTTCTTATTGATTTCCTCTCTGGATGATCTATATTTCTGAAAGCAAGATATTAAAATGTCCTACTGTTATTGTGCTGGTGTCTATTTCTGCATTCAGATTTGTTAATATTTGCTTATTATATTTAAATGCTCTAAGTTTAGGTGCATATATATATTTAAAATTGTCATATTCTTTTGATGAATTGACCCCTTTATCTTTATATTAAAATCTTCATCTCTTGTTATTTTTTTCTTAAAGTCTTTTATATTTGGCATAAGTATAGCTACCCCTTTTCTCTTCTGCTTTCCATTTGCAAGGAATATTTTTCTCCCATTCTTCACTTTCAGCCTATCCATATCCTTAAAGCTGAAGAAAGTCTCTTGTAGGCAGAAAATAGTTTGTCTTGTTATTTTATTCATTGTGACACTCTGTCTTTGATTGGAGAATTTAACTAATTTACCTTAAAAGTAATTACTGATGGGTAAGAACTTACTTGTCCCATAAGCTTCATTGCTGTCTGGCTGCTTTGTAGGTTTTTTAAATTTTTTTTCTTCATCTCTTGCTACATCTTGCTTTGTGATTTGAAGATTTTTTCATATTGGTAGGCTTTGATTCCTCTTTATCTTTTGTGTATAACTATAGCTTTTGCTTTGTTTGGTTACCATGAGACTTATGAAAAACATCTTTAACCATCTATGTTATGCTAATGAAATAACTCTGATTATGTATAAAAACTCTGTGCTTTTACCTTACCCCCATTTATGTTTTTGATGTTGCTATTTACAATTTTTATATTGTGTATTCATCATGAAATTATTTTAGCTATAGTTTTCCAATAAATTTATTTTTTGCCTTTATACTAGAGTTATGTGATTTATACAGCACCGAGACATTATTATGGTATGCTGAATTTGAATATACATTTTCCCTACCAGTGAGTTTTATACTTTCATGTTTTCATGTTACTAATTAGTATCATTTTGTTTCAGCTTGAAGAAATTCCTTTAGCATTTATTTTTTGCCAAAAGATAATATTTTTATTATTTCCATCAATATAAAATTATATTCTTGGTACCATTTTAATTCTTTTGACCTTGAATTATCTTTGTTTGATGTTAATATTGCAACATCCACTTCTTGATTATTGATGATTTTTCCGGTGCATCTTGGCTTATCTTTTTGTATTAAGCCATCTAGAATGATTAAGATCAGTTTCATTTATAAAGACAATATAATTAATCTTTCGTTTTTGTTTTTTTTTTTGTTTTTTTTTTTAAAAAAAAGCAGATCCTTTAGCATTTTTTTAAGGCAACTCCAGATGTGATGAAGTCTCTCAGCTTTTATTTGTCTGAACATCTTTATCTCTCCTTCATTTCTGAAAAGCAGATTTTTTCAGTAAAATATTCTTGGTTGACAGTTTATTTTCTTTCAGCACCTTGTATATGCCATCTCTCTCTCTCCTAGCCTGCAAGGTTTCTGCTGAAAAATCTGCTGAAATCAACATTCCCTTGTAATAGAAGAGCTTCTTTTCTCTTGCTGCTTCAAAATTCTCTCTTTGGATTTATTTTTGACAGTTTTATTTTAACATCCCTTGGTGAATTTCCTCTTTTAAGTGGATAAAATCTATGTGTGGGACTATGTTTTATGTTCTTGATGTCCACATCTTTCTCCAGATCTGCATAGTTCTTAGCAATTGTTTTGTTAAATAAGCTTTTTGTTTTCTTTCTCTTTCTTTTCTCCTTTTAAAAATATAAACTAGTACAACCACTATGGAAAACAGTGTGGGGATTCCATAAAGAGCTAAAACTAGAACTACCATTTGATCCAGCAATCCCACTACTGGGTATCTACCCAGAGGAAAAGAAGTCATTATACAAAAGGATACTTGCACATGCATGCTTCTAGCAGCACAGTTTATAATTGCAAAATCGTGAAGCCAACCCAAATGTACATCAATCAACAAATCAATAAAGAAATTGTGGTGTGTAAACACACACACACACACACACACACACACACACACAAACACAAATGCTACTCAGCCAAAATAAGGAATGGCATTCACAGCAACCTGAATGAAACTGGAGACTGTTATTCTAAGTGAAGTAAGTCAGGAATGGAAAACCAAACATTGCATGTTCTCACTGATAGGTGGGAGCTAAGCTCCCACATTGTTGCTAACTATAGTCACCCTACTCTGATATTGAATGCTAGAATTTTATACCTTCTATGTAACTGTATGTTTATAGCACATTGACCAACCTGTCTTCATCCATTCCTCCTGCCTACACACTCTTTCCAGCCTTTGGTATCTATCATTCTACTCCCACCTTCATGAAATCAACATTTTAGCTCTCATATATGAGTGAGAACATGCAAAATTTGTCTTTCTGTGTCTGGCTTATTTCACTTAACATAACGACCTTTAGTTTCATCCATGTTGCTGCAAATGTCATGATTTCATTCCTTGTGGCTAAATAGTACTCTATGGTGTGTATATGTCAGATTTTCTCTATGCATTCATTTGTTAATGGATATTAGATTGATTCCATTTCATTGCTGTTGTGAATAGTGCTGTAGTAAACCTTGGAGGGCAGGTATCCCCTTTGATATACTGATTTATTTTCCTTTGTATAAATACCCAAGAGTGGGATTGTTGGATCATATGATAGTTCTTTTTGCAGTTTTTTGAGAAATCTTCATACTGTTTTTCATAGTGGCTCTAGAAAAGCAATATTCCCATGAACAATGTATAAGATCTTTTTCCCTGTACTTCCTTACTATTCTAACTGTGGTATGATGATATCTCCTTGTTGCTTTGATTTTCATTTATCTGATGATTAGTGATGTTGAGTATGCATTCATATACCTGCTGGCCATTTGTATGTTTTCTTGGAGAAATGTCTATTCATCTCCTTTGCCCACTTTTGAGTATAATTGTTTTATCATTATTACTATTAATAATATTAAAGATATAGGATATTACTTTGTATCTTAAAATGGCTGTGGTAAAGTGGCAGCATCAAAGCTCACTCTATTCTGAGACTCCTGGTCTCAAGTGACCCTTCCACCTCAGGCTCCTGAGTATCTGGGACTCTAGGCCATGCACCACCATGGGCTACTTTTTCTATTTGTTTGTAGAGACAGAGTCTTGCTACATTGCCCAGGCTTGTCTTGAACTCCTGGGCTCAAGCAATCCTCCTGCCTCATCCTCCCAAAGTACTGGTATTATAGGCAAGAGACATTATACCTGACAGACTATTTGATTTTTTTTCTTTTTATTCAAGTTGTTTGAGTCTCTTGTATGTCCTAAATAAGAGTTCTTTGATGAACAGCTTGCAGATACTTTCTCCCATTCAACAGGTCACTGGTTATCTCATTTGCTATGCAGAAACTTTTTAGTTTGATATAGTCCCATTTGTCTATTTTTGAGTTTTTTGTCTGTGCTTTTGAGGTCTTAGCCATAAGATCTTTGGGTAGTCTAATGTCCTAACGTGTTTTTCTTATTTTTTTTTCTAGTAGTTTTATAGTTTGGGGTCTTAAGTTTAAGTCTTTAATTTATGTTGGGTTAACTTTTCAATATGGTGAGAGATAGCAGTACAGTTTCATTATTCTGCATATGGATATCCAATTTTTCCAGCACTATCTATTGAAGAGGGTGCTCTGTCCCAACTGTATGTTATTTGTGCCTCTGTAAGAACTACTGAGTTCTCCCAGGACTACCTTTGTTCATGGATAGCTGTCTGATTGATTTTGTTGGGTAATGAAAGCTGACATCTCCTCCTCTGCCATCTTGCTAATGTCCTTATTTTAAATGTAATGATATGTCAGATTATGTAAATTTGAATTTCTTTACGAGAATACATCCAATAAATATATTTGATTATACATGTCTGTGTATTTTTCTGTATATGGATATGCATGTAGAGAACCAGAGAAAATTAAGTAGAATGGCAACTTAACACAGAGAAATGTCAATATAAGTGCATGTAAGTCATGGATTACTATATAGCTTGTATTCCTGATGAGGTTTGACTTAATGCTTGAGGGGGTGCAAAAAGTCTTTCCCTGTTTATGTACAGAGCACAGATATACATATAATACATAAACAGGTATATAGTATATCTGTAGTGTTCAAATTTCATGGTGAGCCATAATTGGCTAGAAAAAGTATGCCTTAAAAGGCTCCTTAGGGAGGCAATAATGGGGAAAAAGAAAGTTGACAAATACTGATGTATAGTAATTAGATTTAGATAACAAATATCTGTGGTAAAAGATTCCCATCAGCCAATGCAAAATAGGACAAGTCACAAGTGTCAGAATTCACATAATTCATAAGTATACCAAATTCTAAGAGAAATAATGCTCTTTTCCTAATTTTGTGTAAAAGAAGGTTCCTTTATGCATTCTTTATGTTGCAAATCTTTATGTTAGTTTTTCAGTTTTTTTTTGGTTTTTTTTTGCTTCATCGAATACAAGGTCAAAATGCCAGTGGTTGGGACTGGGAAAGATAAAAATAAGGCTAGATAATCCATGTACACAGCTCTGGAATGGTCTGGCTGAGTCCAGAGCTAAAACAAGACTTGGAAGTGAACACACTATATGTTTTTCAAATGATTATGCTGTTTCTCTTCACTGAGTACTTGAAAAAAATCTCAGTGAGAGTCAATTTGAGTTTATATTTTATGGTAAGAGCCAGGAAGTTAGTATTGCTGTAAGGGTCATTTTTTTCTCAATAAAACAGTTTTACTTATGTGTGATTATATATATAACACATGCTTATAGTAAAACATGTTAACAATAAACATAAAAAGTGTGAAAGAAAATGTCACATTATCTCACAATTTTGAGATTATCATTAATATTTTTGTAACCACTCTTTCATTTTTCTGTTTATATATATATATTTAAATATTAATATATTTTAATGTCTTCCATTATATAAAGCATTAATCACTCCCTATATATATTTATATGTGTTTATGTGGACTAACGTGTATATACACATATACATATACACACACATATACACATGCACACACATATTAATGGAGTTCTACCTTTTATTTCATTTTAAAATCATGGGCTCCTTTTTGGTTGCATCCTGTATATTTTTTCTTAAATTACCAAGCACATAGTAGAATGTAAAAATTCTTGTGAAGTTAAAATTCTTCCTCGAACAATTGCATCCCACCTACTCAGAGATTTGGCTGTGGCAAATTATGCCACAGCTCAGATTCTCAGAATCAAAATGTGTATAGTAAGGGATTATTTTCTCCCTTGCCTCTTGCTGTGCAGAGTGACACTGAATACATAATGGACAGAACTGCTGTTTCCACAGGGGATCTTAAAGGCCTCACATAAAATGGAAACCATGTATTGCTCATCACATTTTGTCTAGTACAATGCCTGACACATAATAGATGGTCAGTAAATATTGAGTAATGAGAGAATTGTATAATATCCTCTAAGGAGACCATATGATATGGTTTGGCTCTGTGTCCTCACCCAAATTGCATCTTGAATTGGACTCCCATAATTAACACGTGTTGTGGGAGGAATCCAGTGGGAGATAATTTGCATCATGGGTGTGGTTTCTCCTATACTGTTCTTGTGGTTGTGAGTAAGTCTCATGAAATCTGATGGGTTTATCAGAGGTTTCACCTTTTGCTTCTTCCTCATTTTCTCTTGCCACTGCCATGTAAGAAGTGCCGTTCACCTCCCACCATGAGTCTGAGGCCTCCCCAACTATGTGGAACTGTAAGTCCAATTCAACCTCTTTCTCTTCCCAGTCTCAAGTATGTCTTTATCAGCAGTGTGAAAACAGACTAATACACCATAGATCTATATTAATTATGAGGTAGAATATTGACAATGTTTTCAAACAACTAACTAAATAACCCATATTTGTCATGCTCTTGAAATCCAGAAAGGCAGCTTTATTCTCATACATAGACATTTTTCTCTTTTGATTCTAGAAATGAGAATCAAATGATAATCTAGCTAGGTAGGCAGAGTTATGGCCATAACTACATGACTACAACCCACTGTTCCTGAAGAAACATGAACTCATCGAAAATTCTATGCCAGGGCATGGACAAAATGAAGCTTATCCATGCATGTCCTGACAGGAAGATGTCCTTGACTGGGGACATGTGACCAGGCTCACCTATAAGAGTTGAATCCAACTTTGATTCTTATTAATATGGAAGAGCCACTATATGAAATAATATAAAATACATAAAGACAGAACATTTAGACAAATCTTTATCTCTAATTGTCATTCCAGTTCTGGCTTCAGTAGACATCTTTGGAATTAGTGATTGAATTTGACTTTTAATTAGGATATTTACTCATGCAGCAAATGTAGCATGTATGAGTTTTATCTTTTATATTTTTATCATTCCAGTTTATCTTTTTAAATATATACGCTTGTTTTGTAATAAACCTGAAAAACTAAATCTCCAACAGGTAACTAAGAGTGCTGTAAATACCTAAAGGTAGTATTTAGTTGCACATTTCCGAGGTTTAACAAGAAAACTAATGTCTCATTTAATGTAATAATACTCTGAATGGCATTTTTTATCAAATCATTCTTAAGGAATTATAAGGAGTTGAGTAAGTATTATACAAACTGGAAAGGTAGTATTAAGCCAACTTCTATCCAATAACAGCATATCATATATAATTCTGCCACGTAATACATCTCCCTTTTCATTTTAAGTATGTTCTTCTGCTTCTGCAGGACTCTGGTCCATCCTCTCTAACTTCTTGATAAAAATGCCTTGATTTAGGCAATGACTTCTGTAGACCAAGAGGAGACTCTATCTTCAGTTTGCTGAATTCTGGGAAATCACTGATTCAGTATTTTCTTTGTTGTTCTTATTCCAAGTTGCCCTCTAAGAAAGTTAAAGAATAATGTTAAGTTGCCTTTTACCATTTCCCAACCTTATGTTTTTTCTTTGAAAGATTAGACAATTTCTGGAAAACAAATCGAACTTCTGTTGGTATTAGAGAGAACTAAGACTTCTTTGCAATTTCCTAGAACCTAGCAGAAATTTTTTGAGGCCTGAGGAATCCATCTTTTCTTCCAGCTCCCCATCAGCCTCACAGTGAGCAGAACTCCTCTCACCCCTTTGAAAGTTTTGGTACACATTTAACTCATGCTTTCCATACTGTATTCACATTCCTTGCTTTAAACCAGGGATTTGCAACTATCTCTGTTTTGGAAAATAAAGTTTTATGGACAGCTATGCCCATGTGTTTACATATTGTCTACAGCTGCTTTCACACAACAGAGCTGCACAGTAAGACAAACAGAAGATTGCAGGGAAAGAAAAGATATTCAGTATATGTTCCTTTATAGAAAATGTTTGCCAACCTCTGCTTTAAATTCATAGATTTACCCACAAACCCATCTGGAGATCCATTCAGCTAACCGTCTAGAATATCAGCAGTGTCTCCTTTACATTTGTGATTATACCTTTCTGCAAACAAACAGTTTAAGGATTTCTGTTTTAAAAATTAATAAAGTTGGGTTTTCTCAAGAGCTGGTTTAGATTTACAGTAAAATTAAGTGAAAGCACAGAGAGTTTCCAATATACTTCCTTTTCCCACACATACACAGCTGCCCTCATTATCAACATCCTAAACCACAGTGGTACATTTGTTAAGTGATGAACCTACATTGACACATCATCAACCAAACACTATAGTTTACATAAGGGTTTACTACTTAGTATTGTATAATCTACAGGTTTGACAAATGTATAGTTGTTACAGTAGCTAGGCAGACATGAGCAGAGAAGAAGAGGTCTCCTCCACTCCTCTACCCCCTCACACACACACACACACATACCAGAAATGTCAGATAACCATCAGTTGATGGTCAGGCTGTTGGTAACTGTTTCTCTAAAAATAATAATTGGTCATAGCCAGTGCCAGGGAAACGCAGTCTCTCAATAAACAGAAACACCTGAAGTTCCCCGATAAGCTCTCTCACGAGTGAGGTAAGTGGGCTCACACATGCACACTAAGAGGCAAAATGGCAGAGTTTAACTGCTATATGACCTTCTAGGGACATTCAGCTGGCAAGTGAACAACACCTCAAGTGAGCATTTGTACACCTCCAGTAACCACACTGTGCATGAGGCTTCTCCAAAGGGCTGGCAGGCCAGTATGCATACAGACAGCCCACCCCAAGGGAAGAATGAGGGGAGAAGGGATGCAAGACCCCGGAATTTTGCCAATAAAAAAACCCAAGTCAAAAGATCAAGCCACACGCTTCTCTTCCAGTCACCTACTTGGCCCTTTCCCCAGTGTACTTTCCTTCCTTTTGTTCCTGCTCAAAAGCTTTTTAATAAACTTTCACTCCTGCTCTAAAACTAGCCTCGGTATGTCCTCTGCCTTAAGCCTCTCAGTCAAATTCTTCTGAAGAGGTAGGAATTGAGGCTGCTGCAGACCCATACAGATTCAGTGCCAGTAACATATTTGGATGCCAGATGACTCCAATAACTTCTACTGCTAATATAGTTCATGTAGCCACCATTGCAATACCATACAGAATACTTTCACCATGCTAAAAGTTTTCTGTGCTCTGCCTGCTCATCCCTCTCTCTTTTAACACCTCGCAACCAATGTTCCTTTCTACTCTCTCCAAAGTTTTGACTTGTGTAGAGTGTCATACAGCTGGAATTATATATTTCATAGTATATGGCCTTTTAAGATTGGCTTCTTTTATTTAGTAACATGCATGTTGGGTCTTTTTTAATGCCTTTCATGGCTTAATAGCTCATTTCCTTTTAGTGCTGAATATTTCATTGTCTGGATGTATCACAATTTGTTTATTTATTCACTTACTGAAGAACATCTTGTTTGCTTCCAAATTTTGGCAATTATGAATAAAGCCACTACAGTATAAATATTCATGTGTAGGTTTTTATGTGGACCTAGTTTTCAGTTCACTTATGTAAATATCAAGGAGAGTAATTGCTGTATTGAATAGAAGGAGAATGTTCAGGTTTTTAAGAATCTGCTAAACTGTATTCTAAATGCTTCCAGAATGCCTTGAAAATGCTGTACCATTTTGCATTGCCACCAGCAATAAATGAAAGTTCCCATTGCTCCATATCTTAACCAGCATTTGGTATTGTTGGTGTTTTAGATTTTTGCCATTATTTTAATTTGCAATCCCCTAATGATATAAGATGTTGAATATCTTTTTATATGCTTATTTTCCATTTGCACATCTTCTTTGGAGGTGTTTATTTAGATCTTTTGACCATTTTATTCAACAGCTTGTTTATTTTCTTAATGTAGAGTTTCAAGGGCTCTCCTTGTGTGTTAATAGTCTTCAATCAAATGTATCTTTTTCAAATGTTTTCTTCCAGTCTATGAAGGCTATATTTTTAAAAGTTGCTACGATGAATTTCTATTATTTAAAGCAAATGGTTAACCTACTATTGTAAAATTTATAATGTATGTGTATAGACCAAGTCAAGTTTTTAAAATAGGTTTTTAAATATTTGTATGACAAAATTAACACATACGTGCTATAGAAAATTTGGAGAGAAAATGCACATACACATCTTTTTTTGGTAAACATAATTCTCTTCACATATTAAAGAATAATATTTATGCATAAAGAATAATATTGAGGGCTGGGCGCAGTGGCTCAAGCCTGTAATCCCAGCACTTTGGGAGGCCGAGGTGGGTGGCTCATGAGGTCAAGAGATCAAGACCATCCTGGTCAACATGGTGAAACCCGTCTCTACTAAAAATACAAAAAATTAGCTGGGCACGGTGGCACATGCCTGTAATCCCAGCTACTCAGGAGGCTGAGGAAGGAGAATTGCGCGCCATTGCACTCCATCCTGAGTAACAAGAGTGAAACTCCGTCTAAAAGAAAAAGAATAATATTGATATCACAAAAATATATTGTACTAAATTTTAAAAATATTTTAACTGTATTATGTATATTTATTGAACCATTACATATTATAATATGACTGTTTTAAATGAAGGCATGCTGTTGTTTATGTAGTTGTATAATCGACTAATTTCTCATGTTAGATATATTTTTATTTTTACTTTTTTAAATAATGCATTGATGAGTATCCAAAAAAATAACTTAGCATACACATTTGTTTATTTCTTTAACGTAAGTTTCTATAAATGGAATTGTTGTGCTAAAACATGCATAAAATGTAGAATTCTTAATACATATCGCCAAAATATCCTCCAGAAAGTTTATTTTTTGTCTAATTAACACCCTTGGGAAACCATTATGACACCAAATTTACTTTGAGAGAATAAAGAGCTAAGAAAAAAATAGCCAACTTTGAAAATAAACAGACAAATAAGCAAACAAATGACAAAAACAAAAGCAAAACACCTGCGTCTCCATATATGAAGGAGATCTTAGAAAATGTTCTAAAACATGATTTCAATGTGGTCAATATCATTAGACTAAGGACATAATATTCCAGTATTCACATATGAAAATTTAACTCTCATATGAAACTCTAACTCTGACATTTGCCTAAAAATAATTTATTTTATTACTTCCAATTCATATCTATATACACAATAAATACTGACTCCTTTTGAGTATTTAAATTTCTTTACTTTTGATGGAACAGACAATATCACTAGCTTCCTTTTAGAAGCATCTTGGAAAGGTGAACTTACGGTCAGTCAGACTTGATGTCCAACTCCAACGTTTTGGCAAATCTCTTAACCCACATGAGCCTCAACTTTTTTGTCTATGAAAGGAGCAGACTACTTAGCTCATTAAGACTAAGAAGTTTAAATAACATAAAGTAGGCAGAGCACCTGGTAGCTGACCTCACTATTTTTACATATTCTAGTTCTTCAATGGCAAGCAAGACTGTCTTAGGAAACTGTGAAAGGGCATATTCCCAAAGAAAATGAATGATACTAGATGGGAGCCAGGCCTAGACCATGAACATTTTACAAAACTTTAGCTTTTCTCTGTGCTGACAATTCCTGGCCTGCGTAGGCAGCTAGTGAGAAAAATGATACTATTGAAGATATCGGAATAAGAATAGAATTCAAGTATTTCAGTAACAATAATGAGAAAAAGAATACAGAAATGCAAGAAGCCATAGTTAAGCATTGTATTTTCCCACTGAATGTCAAGGCAATTTTTGGATACCCTGATTTTTGTCTAAATTATTTTCTCCAAGATTAGATGGCATTGTAATGCCACCAAATAAATAATGCTCACATTCTGGTTCCACAGCTGACTGATGGCTTCTGAGTAGAAATTGAATGAACAGTTAATGGTAGTTCAAATAGTAGCAAATAGTTGTTTGCCAGTTTACAATCACTTATTCTCATTCACTCTCTGTCATTTTCTGAGCTATGTTGCAGTTAAGAAAGCTGTCATACAAAATGAAAGTGGCTTTTTCAAGCAGAAAACAAATGTACTCTGGCTGGCAGACTGGCATTTAATCATTCAGTCTCTTAGCGTCATTACTCTGCTGCGAGCATAAAACATCCTGCATTGTTTATGGAGGAGGAGATAGGCTGTGAACACCTGGCCCATGTGGCATCTTTTGCCAACCTCTGCAAGTAGGTACTATCGAAGTCTTTGTTGTCAGTCTTGGAAGTGATCCTTCTTGGTGTGACAGCTGGGTTTATCAGCAGTGGCAGCAGGAGAATGCCTCTGGGGTTATGGCTCCCAGATTCAAACCTCCTGGTTTGGAGGTGAGGGTGTTATGGGGACTTTATTCACTCTTTGGCTTGGATCATGGTATCACTCTCTGTGGCTCAGTGATTGGAAGCTATTTAAAATACAAGTTTCCTGTGGTTCTCTCTGATTTTTCACCCTGTTATATAAACGAGTTAACAAATGTAGACTCTAGTGTCTTCTGATAACACTGAAAATAAAAAGCATTGTATTTTGCCACTGAATGTGGGCCTTTCCAAATGATTTGTGCACATCCAGAGCCCCTTCTCCCACCCTTCTTCGCCATCCCCTCCGCAACCCCACGCATTTTAGTGGGCTGGTGTCTTTGGGGAGAAGGTAAAAAGTGTTGATTAAATTCACCCATACAGAGCGGTGGCAAATCATGCATGCCCACAGGTGGGCGCTGTGCTCCCTGGCACCAGCCACAGGTAGCTCATGATTAGATAATACCATTACTAAAAATTCAGAAATGGCAAATTTTCCTCTGGACTCTATCTGTACCCTCCAGGTAGAAGGGTAAAATAGAAATGTTGTGTTATTGAAAGAAAAGTAATATATTTTCTTCATTCCAATGACTGCATATATAAATATATCCGATGACATGTTTCCTTCTGAAGCCACAATCTCAATTTCTTTGAGCGAAATCAATATTTTGATGAAGATTGTTAATAGAACAACCTCAAGAATTGGAAAACTCAAACTTTGGCATTCTTTCCAAGTTATCATGCATGCATATTCACACTCAGGCTTTCCATATGTATGTCTTTTAGAATAGCTCCTTGGAATACCACAATTTTTACTGTATTTAATTGTTTCTCAGTAAAGGGCTATTAATACTGTATCAAATTTGGTTAATTCAATAAATTTAAAAAGATGCTCATCTGTTGTCTCCTCCATATTATTCAAATTCTTCCCTTTCCAGTGCTGTATTCAGGCATTCTCTCTGCGTATTCCGTAAGATTCCTTTATTACAGACGATGGACTGAAGAAAGCTCTCATTCCTTCTTCTATGCTTTGACATTTGGAGGTTTCTTTGTGAGAAGCCGATGGTGTAATTGTCAGAGGGGTGGAAATTCAATCCACTTTTCATTTTTGACAAGGGTGGAAATAAAACCAGATCTAATAAGAAAGATCCTTATGTGTCTGCATGACCAGAAGATGAAAGACACAACTATTGCAGGAAGGGTTTCCATTCTATCCATTTGGTTTCATTTAATTACTAGGTGCCCTCTATTTCAGGAAGAATATGAATTGGTATTTAAAGGACTAGGTGCATTGGCAAGGAGGATTATCATACATGAAAACAGAAGAGACTAAACTAGGTTATTTAATTTTAAAGAAGGCATGAGATTATTGAATTTATCATTAGGAAAACTTAGTAAGAACATATTAAATTTGTGATTTATGTTGTTTTTATTTATGTGTCAAAAGTATTGATGTAGACTCAGGATCAGGCATTGGCTTAACATTTTTTAAAAATAAAATTTATTATAAGTAAATAAATGGTGGCTGCCCTTAGGCCTCTGTGTGCTTTTCATTGTTTCCGAAAGAGATTCATACAATCTTCGAAACCCAATTAGACTACCCATCAGAAGTGTTAGAAGTCAAACTCTTCTAGAGAAGTCTGTACTGCAAAAACAATCTCTATTTTCCCCTTGCAGGAAAGATCAGGATGAATCAATGCCAAGTTTGCAAGTACATTTGTGTCTCTACTGAAATTCGGCACCCTACTGAGTTCTCTAAGGCACAGAAAATAAGAGAAATACCAGGAATGTTTTCACAATAGAACGTGAAGAAAAATGTCTTATTCACCAGTTCCCAAGACTCAGCTTCAGGAGCTGACGTTAAAACCACCACATATTATCAGGAGTTGATAATAGGTTATTTGCTTTCAGTAAGAAATAGAAACAGAAAGGCCAGAGGGAAAAATAAGCTAACACCAGTTAAAAAGAGATACTTTTGTTATTAAAGTGTCAGGCGGAAACTTACACCCATGCAGGATTTTGTGAATCGTTGGCACCCTGGCGCGTCAGGGCCATCCTTCCTGCAATCGTTGCATCTTTCATCTTCTCATCACGCAGCCACATAAGGATCTTTCTTATTAGATCTGGTTTTATTTCCACCCCTTGTGAAAAATTGTTTAATGCCATTGTCAAAGCCGACAGTGCTTGGAACATTTTAATCTTGTAAAACGTTCCCCTCAGTTACACAGGGGAGTCTGCTTTTGAGCTTCTGATGTTATCTTGAACGATAAGGGCCCTGCATGCACATCTCTTTCCAATTTATTTTATTAACATCCCTAACATCTCAGATAATTTTAACTTAGTGATGTATCATATGCCTCTAACAGTTAGCAAGTGCATTCTAAAGTTATCTCGGTAAACACATCCATTTTACTCTTGGTATAAAACTGCTGTTTGAAGGGTGGTGGTAGAAGGAACTGAAATGAATTATGAACAGGTACAGCCAGGCTGCCAAGCAGAATGCTAAGAAGAGGGACGAGTAGGGGGCATGGTAAAAACTGGTATATGGGAAATGGAAAGAGGTGAGAAATATTTCAAGCATGAAATCAACAGGGTGAGATGAAAGTAAGAGATGAGAATAAAGTCATTTCCAAGATTTTGGTGGGCAAGGAGAAAGTTGCCAAGGCTAGTTTCTGCAAACCATTGAGCAGGAATTATGTGCTGCACCATTTAATTAGATGACAGGGTGTGCACAGACAACCCAGGGCAAAATGTTGCCAGTTCTTTTCATTCACTTACTCATTCATCAGTTTGTTCATTCCCACCTGGATTGCCTAACAATCCCAATAATCTTGGAAAGTACAGAGAAATAAACATGATCTCTGCTTCCAAGGCTCCTAGCAGGGGAATGTGTGCATGTGACTACCATACCCTAGGGGATGAAGGCATGACCTCTTCTGGGGTGGGGAAAAAGAAGAAATGCAGAGGAGGAAGAGTCCACACAAAACAACTCCACAGAGGAGGAGTAAGAATCCATCAGGAAGAAATCATAAATAAAAGAATCCTTTTGGGCAGAGGAAACGGGAAGCAGAGAAAATTCTGAGTGTGCTCTCCCCTCCTCCTGGTATCTCATCGCTCCTTCCTCATGTTCTGCTACTGCCAAACTCTGCTGCCTTCAATAGAATACCATGGTCTTTTATCATAATATTCACAAAATGGCAGCCATTCCATAGACCAGTTTCTCCCACTGGATCTTGATTCCTGCATATTGGCAAATGACAAAGTTTTAGAACCCTTTTATTACAATGCATTTTGCAGGGAATCAGATGGAGTGAGGTGCAACCCTTCAACCTAGATGACCAAGGCCAGTCAATTTCCTGCCTGCATCTAAGGTTTGTCTTGTCCAAGTAAAGACACCACAAGCAAACTGCTGCCACACAACCAAACAGGAAGAGAGACTTATTTCCCAATTTTATCAGGGGATTCAGGCCAATTAAGAGAGAAGGATAAACAGACTGGAGAGAAAAATATATGGCAGGAGCCATATATGTTCTTAGGAAATGTACAGTTTTCCAAGGAATTTTAAAAAGAAGAAATAAGTAGCTATAGGCAGAATTGGTCAGCAACAAGCAACATAAAAATATAAAGCTTCTTCTCAGTGGTCTTTCCAGAGTCTAGTCTTTGGGGACTACAGCTTAGGTGCAGGAATAATAAGCTAAGATTGATCCTTTATACATACAGTTGCTTTGTATTTTCCTACTATGTTGATATTGTTGATGAAGTTCAATTATGTCCTTCCCTTTTTGGCCCTAGGGTTAGGTGGGAAGTACAGAGAGCTCTATCCAAGGTCCTGATCTGACTCTCCAGTAATTAAAAAATAAAACTATTCTTTCAGAAATGCTCCTGAGAGAATATTGCTTACATGCTCTCTAAGACATAATTGACATCATAATTCTGGGGCAACTTTCCAGCAAATACCACTTTACTGATATTGATAATATACTGTAAGCATTGAATTGACTTTTTAAAAAGATTCTGAATGCTTTCTATGATTCTCAAACACTCCAGGGTATTGGGATCAGTGGCTTCAATTGGAAACATTTTATTTGTTCCTGTAATAAAAAGTACATAATTGTTATTAGTCCCATGATTCCGTCTGTTGAATACAATAGTGTTTGCCTTTACCCTAGACTTCACTGCTTTTTATTCTGCATTGTGCACTTTATTGATTTTTCTGTTACTATTATTTCCTTCAATAAGTCATTTAAAAATAACATAGATTTTTCTACCTTAATGTTTCTTTTTTGGCTTCCTTCCAGAGCTGAATGAAGGGCTGTGCTATGGATTTTTCACTGTTCCTCTTTTTCCTTTTGTCCCCACTTACTTATCTCTTCCACGATATTGTGTGTCAAGAATTTGCGGGGGGGGGGGGAGTCAATAAATTACTCCCTTTCTTCTCCTCTTGAGCTTAGAGCCAACAGGAAAATTTAAAAAAATAGACAGCAAACAAATGGAGATCAAAATATCAGCCTTTGCTAATTGATAAACCTGGTTGCTAAAAGTACCATGTTGAATTAAACAGACTTCACCACATTGTCACAGACAGCCCTGGAAAAATGATAGGCCTCTCTAACACAAGTAGGTCCTCTGTGCTCTGCAAAACTAGTGTCTGTGTGTCTTCTGGACAGGCTGGCTCTGAAACAGAGAGACAGGAAAGGTCGAACTGGGTATGTTTTGAAATCAGGAAAAATAATAAATGGGTAGTAGACTTAATACCAGGGTGCTGAAATAATCTGTACAATAATTCCCCATGACACAGGTTTACCTATGTTACAAACCTGTACTTGTACACCAAACCGAAAATAAAACTTAAAAAAAAGAAATCAGGTATTTTCTGGGCCAAGTTTCTGTTTCCAAGCCCATTGCTCATGTAAGTGTCAACCCATCCCTAGGTGAACAGCACATAGGAGGGTGAAGAGCAGCCAGAAGGCACCACCATGGAAGACCCCACTGTGAACTTGAGGCTAAGAGAAACATAAGGCTGAGTGGAAGCTTCAGTTTCCAAGAAAAAGACATAAAATGTCCCTTTGGCCTTAATGAAGAAGTAACAGAAGTTCTGACTTTTTCTTTCTTTCTTTCTTTCTTTTTTTTGAGGTGCAGTCTCATTCTGTAGCCAGGCTGGAGTGCAGTGGCACGATCTCGGCTCACTGCAACTTCTGCCTCTTGGGTTCAAGAGACTCCCCTGCCTCAGCCTTCCAAGAAGCTGGGACCACAGGTTCACGCCACCACACCCAGACAATTTGTCTATTTTTAGTAGAGACGGGGTTTCACCATGTTGGCCAGGATGGTCTCGATTCCTCGACCTTGTGATGTGCCCTCTGTGCCCTCCCAAAGTGCTGGGATTACAGGCATGTGCCACGACACTGGCCTTTCTTTTCTTTAACCTTACACCTGGTACTTGTATAATCTAAGGGGAATGTTGAGATTATTCTTTAGAACATGTCAGTTTGGGTGGTTTAAATGTCTACTATTCAAAGTAGTTAAACATTTCCAACATTACCAGAACAAAATGCCACTTACTACTGTGATCCTGAAAACCAAAAGAAAAGTATCTGTTGACTTCGAACTGGAATGAACAGTGTGGTCTGGCAATAAAAAGTAAAATTAATCATCTTTGTCATATTTGTGACCTGCACTTCTTAAACCAGGAATAGAAACTGAGTTTTCTTGGTACTTAGTTGCTTATATTTTATCTTCATTTCTGGAGAAATTACATTTCTCAGATTAATGGATTGAACAGTTAATGGTGCAACCTCATTGAGGTGAGGCACAGAATTTCATGATTTGGTCCACACTGATTTCCTTGCCCTTCTCCTAACACTGTCCTTTAGCATATGTGAAGAAAACCTTCATATGGAGAGAAAGGTGAGGAGTTGGAAATGAGAGTGTAGGATCTGTGGCATTCATGGGATATAAAGAATAAAGAAAAACAGGACAGGGGCTTGCCTGGGAAGTCTCAAGCCTTTTATGCTTCATTTTTCTCTATGCACTTGAGGATAAGTCTAAGTCTTCCTATGAGAGCCCCATGTGCATCTCATTCACAGTATTTATTCCATTTTTCTCACCACTGAGAAAGGAAGGGGACCTCACACAATAAACATTTGGATTGCACACCAAGTAGTTTCAATCTTTTTCAATGTGTGGTGGTTAATAATGTGGCCAACCTACCAGCCAAAGTACTGTGATTGCTTTCCTGAGCCTTGTTCTCTTCGTTTGTCTAAAGGGGTGATAATGGTAACTTCCTCATGATAACTAAATGAGAAGATGCACACAAAAATTGTAGCACAGGGGTCTAGGTCATCGTGAGCAAATGACAATCACATTTTAAAATAATTAATAGCAATACAAAGATTGTGAGGAACAGCAAATGAAGACAGCAAGGTGAAAGGGCAAACTAAATTATATATATGTGTATATAATTTTTTTTTTTTTTTTTTTTTTTTTTTGAGACGGAGTTTCGCTCTTGTTACCCAGGCTGGAGTGCGATGGCGCGATCTCGGCTCACCGCATCCTCCGCCTCCTAGGTTCAGGCAATTCTCCTCCCTCAGCCTCCCGAGTAGCTGGGATTACAGGCACGCGCCACCATGCCCAGCTAATTTTTTGCATTTTTAGTAGAGATGGGGTTTCACCATGTTGACCAGGATGGTCTTGATCTGTTGACCTCGTGATCCACCCACCTCGGCCTCTCAAAGTGCTGGGATTACAGGTTTGAGCCACCACGCCCGGACTATGTGTATATAATTTATATAAATTGTATATGTGTAGATATATATACACACACACACATACAGACACACACAGTTGAAAACCTTGTGTTCACAATCCCAGATTATCATGTCTTAGTATTTTACATTTCCTTTAAGTCTTTTAAGAAAAATTTTAAAAAATTAGAAAATAAAATTGAAATTACTTCTGTATACCTTCAGCTATCCCTCCTTCCCTGTCTCCCTGTCTTCAGGATAGCGACCTACTAACCTGAAGTTGGTGTGTATTCTTTTGACCACGATTTATCCATTGTAATGGACTAGTTAAAGTATTTTTGGTAACATACTATGTATATCTTTCTGAATGATGTTTCCTTTTAAAACTATTATTTTTAAAATTCACCCACATCCATTAATTTTTGTTCTTGATTAGCAGTATTTTGCATTGTTCTCACAATTCATTTATCAATAATCCTGTTGATGACATTGAAGTTAGGACCAGGTTTTATCTATTCAGAAACTGATGGGATCACTCTTGATCATGTCACCTTATAGACAAAAGCTAGGGTTTCTCATAAAGTTGTCATAGCAATTTGAATCTCCAATTTGGAGTTTATAGAATTGTTAGTTTCTGTTTGTTTGTTTGAAGAGATAGGGTCTCACTCTGTTGCCCTGGCTGGAGTGCAGTGGTGTAGTCCTAGCTCACCACACTCTCAAACTCCTGGACTCAAGGGATCCTCCCACCTCAGCCTCTTGGTTACCTGGGAATACAGGTAGACATAACCATATTTAGAATTGTCACATTAAAAAAACTTGTCTATCTAATGAATGTGAATTTGTACCTCATTTTGTTTTAATTTACAATCCTCTGATAAATAGCAAGGTTGTACATCTTTTTATTTGCTTATTTCTACTTTTATGGGCTGGCAATCCCTAAACTTTGCCCATTTTAAAAATTATTTATTTGTTTTTTCTTGATTTGTAAATATTTGTGATTCTGATTCTTATATCTTTGTTGCTTATATAATTGTAAACATCTTATCTTTTAACTATATAGTATTTTTGGAACATAGAAGTGTTAAATTGTACAGCAGTCAGTATTTTTATTCCTTCCCTTATAATTTGTCCTTTTGTGTTTATAGATTCCTGCCTGCCCTAATGCCATAACAATACGTTTCTATTTTTTCTAAATATTTTGAGTATTGCTTTGTCATATTTACGTCTTTCAACCCTGAAACCTACTTTTATGAACATGGAAGATAGGAATTTAATTTCATTGTTGTTATTGCTATTTTTTCCTTTTCGGTAATCATTTGGTCTAGCACCATTTACTGCATAGTTGCTGGTTATTCAGAAAGTATTAGTGGGATATACTGAGTTTTAAGATATGCAGACGGCTGTTTCCCATTATTTGTTTTGTTCTATTATTGTGCTTCCTAATCTTGAACCAAAACCACACTCAGGGATTTTTTATTAACTCTTGCATTAGCTTTCTAATGCAAGTCCTAATGCAATTCTAAAGAGGATTCCATAGTAAGAATCCTCTTTATCATCATCCATTTGTTGAATACCTACCATAGGCGAAGTCCTGAGCTATTTTCTTTGTATCCATTATTATATTCAATCTTTACAACAACCCACTGAATAAAGTATTAACTTTACTGTAAATATGAGGAAACTGAGACTTTGAGAAGTTCCAACTCGCCCATGCTTATGTAACCTGGAGGTAGGAGAGCTAGGATTCAAACCTACCTCAGTCTGACTTCAGCGTTTATTCTCTTAAACATTTATCTTACACTGTCTCTCTGAACAAGATTTAGGGATCATACTGTCCAGCAGTTCTCAGCATTGGCTGCACATTAGAATCATCAAGGGAGCTTTTCCAAAGTATACTGGTGACCACACCCACCACACTCAAATTAAATCAGAATACCCAGGAGGTAAACCTCAGATGTTTCCATTTTTTTTCTATCAAAAACTGGATGGAGATAATTGTAGAGGTGTTCACACTTTAAAGCTCTCTGGATTCTAATATGCTTCCAAGATTAAAAACCACTGATTTAGTCTTCTATACTTATTTTGCTGATGAGAAAACTAAGATTCAAAGATAGAATTTAACTTTCCCACATCTCATACCAGTTTAATGACAGAACAAGAGCCACAACCCAACTATTTTTATTTATAGTCCAGGGATGTCTTCAGATGATCACATATTTCCTCAGCATAAGTATATAGAGCAGTAGCTGAAAATAAATATATCTATAAGTCTAAATACATGCTGTGTCACAGAGTCCTCACCATGTCAAATTTAAGGCCAGGGCAAGAAAGGCAAAGAGTAAACCTGATCAAGGGCATCTGTTTAGCTGACTGCTGGTATCCAGCAGCCACCTACTTGTTATAAAGTCAAGGGACCAAGAGTCTTCTCATCCACAAATAAGACTACTTCTAAATTTTTAATTTGCTATTGCTTATTAACAACAAAAATTCCTTAATACTTGGTAAATAAAAATAAAGCTGGAAAATTACCATGCAAAAATGTCACACTGACTTGGGTTCAATCGGTGTCAAAAGTAAATTATACATCATTTTTCCAAGAGCATATTATTGAGAAAGGAGATAAGAAAGCTCAAAGATACAAGGTTAAAAAAGGTGGGGAAGTCTGAGAGCTGGAAAGACAATGGGATTACATGAAGAAAAGCAAAGCTTAGGACTATGCATATATGGACTGAAATTATTAACCTAGGTAGAAATCCTTGAGAAAAAAATAGGAAGAAACTTCTTTTGTCAGTGAAGAGGAAAATCTTACTATTTTGAGATCTTGCAATATTTTTACTGCTTTTTAATGGGAAATTTCCAATATACTCCCCTAAAAATGAAGGTGAATAATAATAAAATTTATAAAAATAATAAAATGAGCACATGTATCAATATTATTGATACATGATTACTACTATTAATATTATTGTCAATCATGACATGCAGGTTCAAGTACTTTCCTTCCCTTGATTCCCAGAGAATCTTTAAATATGGCATATTCTTAAAGAGAAACTAGTAGCTCCAGAAATATGAGGCTCAGTCTTTGCTCCATGCACAAGTCAAAGAAGAGACTTAAGGAACACTGTTGTAGCTAGAGATTGTCCTTGACTTTTATTCATCCTGTGTTCATACAATTCATTCAATTGTGCATTATAACATCAACAGACCAAATTAAGTTTTAAATGGTAAATTTGTACTTTCATACATAGCTGATAAGCTGAAATGTTTAGGTAACACATAGAGTTTCTGGCTGCCAAACAGCAGCACACTTTTGGCAGGATATTTGTGTAGCAGTGTTTGTATGTTTTGAATATTTTATTGCCTTCTGTCTTCATTATTTTATAAAAACAAATGGAAGAAAATGCTGATACAAGAAGTGTAGAAGTGTAGATCTCATAAACCTAATATAGTTGAGACAAAGACGGAAATCACTCTGAGTGCTAAAAGCGGTAAATCAACAAGAAAATCATTGGGCTTATGCCAGTCAAGTGTTTGTTCAGTGGTAAATAAGAAGATAACAAACAAGAACATATTTGAAATTCTAGAAGTAAATTATTAAAACGTGTGTAAAAGGCAAAATATAATTGAGGACATTTTAGCTCTCTATGCCTGGATTCAATACCCACTACCTTCATAATATGTAAGTGTATTGTTTAGCTTTTATATAATCAATGTTGATACACATTATTGAAAATGCATTATGTATTAAAGATATTTCCTATACATCTCTTATAAGGCAAAAATCATCTTTTCTATATTACAAATTTTTTTCCTAATTCCTGAGATAAGAATAATGCAACAGTTCTTATTGGTCTAAAAATCACAAACCCACATATATGCACACACAAGAATGACCTTTAGACCATCTAGTTCAGTCTTATGTCAATAATGTGTTGTGAAAGGGTATAGCTGGCACACATTATAATATGTGTGATTCTGTAAATTTCAACAATAAAGAGATGATCCCCAAGAATCCTTGTTTCTTCTATAATCCCTTATGCATGCTTCATTGATCACAGTCCTATTTTCTATACCCTCTTCTTATCCATGGAAATCGTATATGTCTCCAGTCTACATACTTCATCTTGGAGAATAAAAGGGTAATTTCTATCATTAGTGGGTTTATGCTATTCAATTTACTTATCACATAGCAACATGCATCATATACACTAGATGCTCAATATCCCATGAGTTTCATCTGCTAATACCAAATCTATAAAAGTTTTTAAATCAATTTTGTCATTAATTCATTTACTTTTGAGACTTATCAACCACTTATTGTGTGCTAATCCCTTGATCAAAAGATAGATGATGAAAAAGAGTTTCATGATTTTGAGACTCAGTCTATCTAGAGGGGGATATTGACATATCAACCACAAATTTTACTATAGGGCAGAAAACTACAAATGATACAATTAAGAGAAATATACCATTTGGCAAATTGAGGAGAAACTAAATCTGACTAGAGGTACCAGAGTGAAATTCATAAACAAGGTGACATTTGAACTGGCCCTGAAACAATAAATAAAAATATACATATAAATATATATATATTATATATAAAAATTATGTATTTTATATATTATATATAATATATATATTATATATATTTTATATATTATATATAATATATATATTATATATATTTTATATATTATATATATTTTATATATATAAAATATATATAATATATAATATATTATATATATAATATATAAAATATATATATAACTTATATATTATATATATAATATATCTAATTTATATATTTAATATATGTAATATATAATATATATCTAATTTATATATTTTATATATTTAATATATATTATATATAATATATCTAATTTATATATTTTATATATTTATATATATTATATATAAATATATATTATATATATATAAATATATAATATAAATATATTTTATATATATATAATATATATATATAATATATATATATATAATATATATATAAATATATAATATAAATATATTTTATATATATATAATATATATATATATATATATATAATATATATATATATATATGTCTGAACTAGGGATAAAGTAAGGGAATGCCATGATAGCATGAAACAAGGGAAGTGTAAATTCACAAAAGACAGTGAAGTTGAAGTAGACATTATTGTTTGATCATTGATGACCTAGCGCCATGATGTTTGAGGAGGCCTTGAGTAATGGAAAGTGAAGGGCACACAAGCCTGGGAGCCTAGCAATGTGCAGGATTGCCTTAAAAACTAACCTGCATAAAGTAAGTTTCCTACAGAAAAACACACTCAGCATGAACACCAGAAAAAAAAGCTTTACCTCAGGAAATAGTAGGATGTTCATGGTTTTTCTTTGATTTTGAGTACAGAAACAGGAAAAGGATTCTCCGCTACAAACCTACCTTCAAGTAAGCTCGGGGCTAGAATTCACATTTTCTGAATGGTCCCTAAAACTAGAACCTGGAAATTTAGTTTAAGTTAATTCTGGGTTGGCAGGGTCCCCAGGTGACTGGATTGGTTGACACATGCAAACTTACACAAGAGGAATGAAATTTCAACCCATGCTGTAAAAGGACCATCTATATCTCTATAATTGTATCTGTCTCTATCTATCAAGTTAGTAGGATAGGTTAAACAACCAAGTAATTGATGCAACAAAAGAGAAAACAGTTAACTAAAAGTTAAATCTAATGAAATCACCACAAACACATGAAAACAAAAAATTATAAAACATAAGTTACAAGGCAAAGACAATATGCAACATACAATATTTATGAAAAAGATAATGGATGGGAATTTTTCAGAGTTGATAAAATACACATTATTCTGGAATTCCAACATAACTCACATAGGATAGATAAAATTTAATTCATAAGTAGACATATAATAAAATTATAGAATGCAAAAAGGCTATGAGGTATCTTAGTCCATTCAGGTGGCTATAACCAAAACACCATAAAGTAGGTAACCTATAAACAACATTTATTTTTCACAGTTATTGAGGCTGGGAAATCCAAGACCATGGTTCAGATTTGATACCTGGTGAAGGCTGCTTCCTGATTCATAGAAGGTTCCTTCTTGTCATGTCATCACATCATGGAAAAAAGGCAAAGGAGTTCTCTCAGGCCTCTTTCATAAAGTTACTAATTCCATAAGTTACTCATTCCATAAGGCTTCAGCCTCATAATCTAAATTACCTCTTAAAGATCCCACCTCCTAGTACCATCATCTTGGGGCTTTGGATTTCAACATAATTTGGGGACATAAATCAGGCCATAATGACTGATCAAAGGGAAAAGAAATATCACCTTAAATAATAACAGTTATACTAACAGCTAGCTTCTCAGCAATAACCTCTGAAACTATAAGCAATAGAATAATATCTTTTAATAACTACAGTAAAAATTTTCAACCTGAAATTCTGTGCACAAGGAAACTATCTTTTAAGACTGAAGTTGGAACTTACTGTGTCAAATTCCAGAAATTAATGTCACTCCAATGTGTACACTAACAATAAAACTCACCTGACAATGGCAAAGTCACAATTTTGCTCAAAAATACCAGAAAGTAGATGCTGCAGGACAATCAGGTAACCAAACATCTAAGGAAAGAGAGGTACCTCCAAGGAGAAATGGTTGATTCACAAGGACTTGCTTACTTGACTTGGTTGCCTTGGAATGCTATTCAACCTGGTAAGAAGAGTTCAGTTAAAATTTTTAAGTAAATTGGTAAATGCCAAGTGTGGGCCAGCATGAGAATACAGAACTCCTGGTTGCTATAGAGACAAGAAGGAATTTACAGATTCATAGGCTGATCCCAGACTTTACTGAGTGCTCATCAGAAAGATTAGGGGAAACCTGAGAACCCTTTCCCATGGTGCAAGCCTGGGGAAGGGAAAGAGTAGCCAGTGTGGGGGTGGGAAGGGAAGGGAAGGCATGGAACCCTACCCAGATCTCATATTCTATTTTTCCTGTGCAACAAAAGCCTTAAGATACTGGAAAAGGACAATAGACACCTTCTCTCTTAGGGCGCAGGTGAAGATCCATGGCAAACAGGGGAACAGCAAACCTTTTACCATTGGGATATGGAAAGGCTTATACCCTGGTCCTAGAACATTAGAGATGAATTACAGTTAAGGGTGAGGCAAGATCATGGGGAGGGTTCCCATCATTCAGACCTTGGTACATGCTGAGATGGTCACTGAGACAGAATCAGAACAACAAAGTGCACCTGTCCTCACTCACTACTACCACTAAGTTAACAAGTATAGAATAACAAGCAGCAGCAATTCACTACTGGGAGAGAGGCAATAGAAGGGGGAGAGACCTTAAAGTGAGGTACACAAAAGGAAGATCTGATGCTGAGGGTGCCGGAATTATTGAAAACCTCTCTTGCAAACAACTCCCAGTTTGACAATATCGGTGATCCAGTACACGAGTAATATATGTGTAATTCACATCTCAGAAGAAAAGAGAGAACACAAAAGAAGTATTTGAAGAATAAAGGCGAAATGCTTATTTTAGAAAAACAAAAAGTTTATTGAAACAGAGCCTCACAGATTTTAAACAACATGTTTCATGAAGAAGAAACCGCTCACAAGATGGTCTGAAATGCTGAAAATACTGGTTTAAAGAAAAGAAGTAGCAAAGCACATAGAAAACTAAAAAAAAGAAAAAAGACCTATACAATCATAACATAATTGATTTGTGGACCTAAAGGTAATTAAAATAATGGGCAATAATAACACATAGGTTGGAATGGGTTTATGTCCATCATCAACTTATTGCTTCTCTGATTCAGATTTACTCTTGTGTGTCCTGTGATAATGAACACGAGCTTTGCCAGCTGGTATGCTGTTAAGTCTTGTCAATAGAAGGCCCAGGAGGGACACAAAAGAAATAAGAGACATAAGGGTTGTTTCCTTAGTCTGGTATGCCTTACTTGCTTTGTTTCTACAGGCCGCAGCTTTCCCCTGCACTCAGCAACAACGGAGCAGTTTCTTCAGCACTTGGCTCCTACAACGGTAGCTTCTCTAGATCCTGGTTCCTGCAGCAGGAGGTGGTTGGTGTTGTCCTATTTCTCCAGGACCACCATGCCTTCACTATAGCATGCTAATGCCAGGCAGCAACCTATGAGTTACCTTCAAAACTCTCCCTGGGTGACTGTAGTGAGTTCTGAAGTGTAGCCCTACCTAGGCACAGCATACCCTTTAGCCCTTTGGGTGAATTGTAAGGAGTTCTGAAACATGGCAACTCCCTCTGAATCCCCAGAGGGCAGATTTCCAGCAAGTCCTGATAGTGAGGCACCTCAGTGACTTCTCTTCTATCCACACTATCTCCTACAAGGTTTCAGCCAGGGAGGGAGGGGACATTTCCTTGGGTGCTCTATTTCAGTCCTGGGGATAGTGGCTATTCTACATGTTTACAATTCCTTTATACTTACAGTCTTCCTTGGGTGATACTTATAATTTAATTCCATTATTCCAATCTCTTGTTAATTATTCCTTATATTAAATTTTTTCTGTTCAAATTACCAGGTCGTTCCTTTTTCCTGAATGAGCAGTGACTGGTATGAAAAGTAACTGGGGTTGAAGACTTCTAAAGTCATTGTATTGTTTGGGAGGATGTATTGATTGACTAAAAGAGTTGGAAAGCTATATGTATATGTTAAAAACTAAGATAACAAGCAAAATAGTTGAAATAGAGTATATAATTTTCAAATGAATAGAGAAGAAAATTTAGAATAAGGGGAGGGGGTGGAATTAAAAAAAAAAAAGAGGCATATGTGATTGAGACCAGCTATACTTTCACCAAGCATATTTATTACTACTTCTAGATACACAAGTAAATTACATTTCTAGGCTCTTTCACACTTAGTGTAACCACTGGACTAAAATTTGGTCAATGCCATGTGGAAGTGATGGACTACTTTCTGATCAGATTCCTAAATTATTCTCATACCCGTTTCTTATCTTTTTTTCTTTCTCTGGTAATCATGAATCAAAGACATAAGGAAGCAGAATCCCCAGATCACAACTTGGAAGAAAGTCTACCAACCAGGAGCATCTGTTTTGTGGGGTTGTCACGAGTGATTTAAAAAACAAAACAAAGAAAAAATTTCTTTTCTGTTAACCTACTGAGCTTTTGGGATGTATCTATTGCATAGATGAGAGTTCTCTCAATACAAGAAAGGAGAAAAATAACAGAAATACTTATACTTTCAGAAACAAGAAAAATAGGAGAAATAGTTTAGATTATAGAAATAAATCCAAATATATCAGTAAACACAAGGTAAAAAATGTAATCTCTCCAGGTAGGTTAAATTATTGAGGTCATTTATAACATAAGGACAGTGAACATCTAAAAAGGTTTTATATATATAAAGCAAACACCACCCAAAAAGTCTAGTGCAGCTATATTAACATTTATTGCATTTGTCCTGCCAGCAAAACAAATTACTACTAATAAAGAAGGTCTCAGGATATTCATAGGCACTTCCATTCAACTCAAGAAGATATAAAATTTAAAATTTCTGTACATGTAATAAAGTCACAAAATATATATAAAAAATTGATATATATTTTATGAATATATAAATGAAGTTATGAAGTATAATTTTAAGAAAATATGAGAAGAAACTGTCAAAGCCAATATTTTAGTGGGAGATTTTAATAACCCTCTCTCAATAATTCATAAAGTAAACAAAATTAGTAAGAATGCAGAAGATTTGAGCAACACATTTATATATATATGTATATATGTATACACACAATATATATATTATTTACATATCCCAAAATTGTACCAACAGCTAGAGATTATATATCATTTTCATGCATATTTAGAATATTTTCAAAATTATATGTGAAACCATAAAGTCTCAATACCTTTTAAAGGAAGAAGAGATAAGGAAAAGCTACACCATAATGACAATATGAGCGGAAGGCTAAAGATAGGACAGTCACATGTGTTTGGAACAATGAGAAATGTCCTAAGTGACTGATGCTAAAGTAGAAAGAGATTCTCCTAAATATCAAGCCAATTAAGCATAAGGAAAGACTGAACACACAAAAGGCATGAGCCTTTTTTCTGGGTCTTATTTGACATAAGTTTCTTTTATGTTTTGGGCATATGAAATATATTAAACATTTGAATTAGAAACAAGAGGCTCTCTATTCTGTCTTAACCATAAATTATTCATTTCCTTAAGAAGAAAAATTCAACCCAGAAACAAATAACCATCCTAGCCTGACAAATGTATCTTTTCTGTATCTCTTGTTTCATAGTAATAAAACAAAATCCAATCATGCATCAGAGTCATAGACATGTAGTAACAGAGATGACAGCCATTGAGATTAGAAGCCAATTTCTTAACCACTCAAGGTTTCTTGATTTGTGTATATTCAACCTCCTTTTCCCTTTCTGTGGAAATAAGACTCTGATCTGAAAGCTCAAACATAATTGGGCTCTTTTCTTCCTAACTTGTAGTTCAGCATTGGTTTTCACTTCACATCATCTCAATTTCTTTCTGTAGTAGCAATAGTGAGGTCAGATTTTCCCAGCAACAGAGGGAACATCTTAGTTCATGGCTTTTGACCAGAATGTGAGAAATGCTGGCCAAGTCTTTGTACATTATAGATCAAGCTAGAGTCGTGAAACATGTAAATCAGGCAGAAGGTAAAACAGATGATTGTATTTATCTGATAATGTCTTAAGAAAAATAAAGCACAGACATTTGTAACCTGTGACTCAACCTTTTCATCTCTTACAGCATGCTAAGTCTGAGAAAGTTTATTAAACTTAGAATATGGCTAACCTTTCATCTCCAATTGGTGTTTATGTTGTGATGTCTCATCACTGACAAAAGATCCTCTAACCAATGACATTCTCATTCTCTTTTCAACTTACTCCAGTGGACATTTGTTTCCACTGTTTAATGGAAATTGTTTTTCTCAGTTATCCTTGTGTTCTGTTCTGCTACATAAAACATCCTCTCAACACATTTGATCATTCTTTCCTTCTTGAAACACTTTACTCTTAGGGATTCCTGATACCCTCTCTGTTTTCTTTCTACCTCTCTGGAACTGCCTTATCAGCTTCTATGCTGGTTCCTCTTCCATTACTTCACTGCTAAATGTTGGAATAACCAGGGTCTGCTACTAGAATAAAATACTTTCTTCTTTTTCTCCTGTATTTTCACTCATTCCAGTGTCAACTTATTCAATCCAATGGCATTGTAGATAGTTTATATGTCTGCAGTTGCCAAATGTATATGTTTATCCCCAATCCCTCCCCTTGAACTTAAAATGCATGTATTCAACCACCATATGGAATCATTATTGTGCAATGGGCATCTCAAAATTGGCATGTCTAAGATATAATCCTCAAGTCCATTTTGTTTCCCTTTCTGTTTCTTATCTCACCAAGTGATTCTAATACCTACTTTCTTGCTTAGTCCAAAAATTGTGGTGCAATTTCTGGTTATTTTTCTGTAAGTCACAGGTTTAATATTTAATATTAAAATATTAAATCCCAACATTTATTCCTATTATCTCTACCTCCAAAAGATGTTTCCTTCTCTTCATATCCACTCACTAGGAGTTTTACTCCATTTTCCATAAGGTCAAATACTGTAGAGATGAACAATGAATCAATGATTCAGGAAATAATCTACATTTGTTAACCAAGTCTGATCTGTCATACAATGTCAGTATAACTCAGTTGGTAGAGGGCACTTAGCAACATGATGGAGAAACAGTAAAAAGAGAAGAGAATGAAACTAATATACTTTGAGCAAATATCATTCTGCAAGTACCAGAAAATACCTTGTCTCCTTACATCTTATGCCAGCTCCAAAAGATAAATGGAATTACTTTAACAGAGGAAAATATGATTCCCAAGTTCACATTATGTGGAAGGAGTGAAATTTACATCCTAGTCTTTTTAGCTCCCCTGCTTCTCCCCTTTCCATACCATTTGGGGTTCTGAATGATGGGGGGATGGATGTAGCAAACCACCAAGGCATGTGTATACCTACATAACAAACCTGCACATTCTGCACATGTACCCCAGAACTTAAAGTATAATAAAAAATAAAATAAAAAAGAAAGCTGTCTTAAATATGTAAAAAGAAAAACAGATAAAAACATGTAGTTTTCCACTTTATATCTCCCAGAGAATAGAAAAATGTTAATGTAGCTGCAAACATATAGAATTGAGTACTTTCCTGATAGATGAAAAGAAACCAGAATCAAGAGTTTCGGAATTAGGAGTGGGGCAAATACTTCAAATCCCACAAAATCTGGACCTCATTTACCCAGGACAATAGACTGGACCAAGAAGGTACTCTCTATTTGGTTGATAAAGCCTAGCCCTAATTTTTATCCATAAATTTTGATTGAGAGCCTATTATGTGTATGACATTATACATTCCAGTCAAAAAATATTCTGTCCCATTGTCAAATCACCGATCTGGTCACATGACTGGTTTTTACTTGTAAAAATATTGTACTTATTCCTATGTGCTCCTGTGAATAAGACTTAGATTTAGCCCCTGATAGAGCTCAGAGTCTATTGCAAAATTGCTCAAAATATACTCTACCCACTTGTATCAGAATTGTCTGGTGGTACATGATTTTTAAAAATCTTTGGGGAGTCCTCCTGAATTGTAATTTTTTCGAATGTTCCTTGGAAGCTTTCATGTTTAAGACAAAGAAGAAGGTTTGGAAAACATTGTGAGCTCTGGCAAGATCTCTTGTCCACAGAGAAAAGAGAAGTCTTTCAATGAAGAAGGCCTTTCCATTGTGAAGCATATTGGGCAGGTTAATCTGGTGACACAAAGAAAGAAGATTAGAGTTTTCCTTATTCCGTTTTTGGAAGTAATGAGTCTCTTTTCCAGGTTTTGAAGAATGGCTGAATGTTTAAGTTACTGTTTCTTTCTTCAAAACGTATTGCCACTATGAAAAAAGAAATTATATATGTTATCAAGTATAGAGGAATGTGGTTGGGATACTAGTTACTATTCTGCTCTCAGGAATCAATGCAAAGCACACACTGTCTTTAGGCCCCAGCTTTTTACTCTGTGACATGAGACAATTAGACCACATAATCACCCACATTTCATGAGAAAGAGAAATATATGCATTTACCTGTTATATCACTTAGACATTTTAAAGCCACCAGCTTAGAATCAGGACTTGAGCAGAAAGCTGCATTTCTCAGGAAGGTGGTGTCTGAAAACCCTAACCCAGATTCTGACAGACAGGAGGGTTCTTCCATCAATATCATGAAATAACTTGCAAATCACCTTCATGACAATTAGATTTTCCCAACTCTAGACCCCCTTGGCATCACCTTCATCTTATACCTATGGAATAAAAAGTGAGTACTGATGCATAAATACCTTTTCCAATCATGTAGGGTTTCATAGAGTTAGAAAAAGAGCTCTGGGTTGGCGGGGCAATAAACAACACTAGGTCTAGAAGCATTAATCCCGGAATTATAGATACTGGTTACTCCAGTGATAGAAATAAGAATGGGCTGAGGGAAACTGGAATATCATAAAAAATTATATTTTTTATTGAGTCAGGGACCAAGAACTATCCATATGTAGTCATGACCTAGCCACTCTAACTTTAGACAGAAACAACAACAACAAATTCCCAGTAAACAAAGATACAGAAAGGCACAGCAAGTCCTGATTATTAGCTTGTATCACAAATATCATTGCAGAACTATTGTGAATTGGTCAGGAGTCCTTGGGCAATTTCTTTATTCAAGTGTGTCTTGTATGATTTGATGCATATATTTATAATGCAATCAAAGAAAAATAATTAAACCAGAAAGACAGAATAAACACATCCACGCCATCAACCATGCTGCCACCCAACCCCCCAAGGCCCCAGTACAGAGCTGGTGAAGTCTAACAACTCTAGGCCTTCTCAGAAAGGATTAAAATTACAGTTTGCACTGCCACTTAGATGGAAGAAGGATCTAAGGAGGGAGATCCCTCTAGACCAAGAGTTAGAAAGAGACAGACAGAAAATAAAAGAGAACCAAATAAGAGCTGTAGCTGCTGGTAAAACTCCAAGAAGAGAAGAAAAGAAAAGTCAAAGTCAAAGTCAAAATTGTGGCCCTTATGACTCTATCTACTTGTGAATGAAAATTATACCCTTCATTTGTGATTTTTTTATAGGTTAACCCCAAAACTTGAAAATCAAAACACAATACTTACCTTATTGAGACTAAACACATAATTTTACTGTTTGTAAAAATAATATTCTCCTCCTCCATGGACAAAATTTATACTTCCCCTTTTTTTTTTTTTTTTGCCAATCATTGAGAGCTTGTAAGGTTGCTGAGGTTGGTTGGCCTTGAACTCTTGGCCTCGCCTTCGCAAGTGCCACGACATCCGGCCGGAGCCACTTTGGGCCCCACTTCCCCTTTTAAATACAATTTATACTTCTTTCCCCTTCAAATGTATTCATAAAATTGAATAAATTTTATGACCTAGAAGATTTCCTCAACTCTATCTTCTAAGGTTTATATGATTCTTTTTGAAATATGCTTATTTACAATTTCCAGGAGCTCCTTATATTTTTCCAACTGATTTTTTCTTCTGTTTATTTTTAAACCATAATAGAATTACAGGAAGTGGCAAAGACAGCACACAGTGCACCTGTGTACCCCTACCTACTTTCCACCTTTGGTTACATCTTATGTAACTATGGTACGTCATCAAATTTTTCCTTTCAGCACAGGCATCTTCTTGCTTTTTGACTATGATACATTCTTCAATTATCCTGAAGATACTAATTAGAATTGCTTTGTTTTGATTTACTTTCTTTTGTTCTCCAATGTGTCTGCTTCCTCTAGTGTTACTTTGCTCTGTCTTCACTGTTCTCTTTCATTATGCAAATTTCCTAAAAAATCTGGTGACCCTCCATTGTTCGTTTATATACTAAACAATTATATAGGAAAGTTGATAGGGCTCTCTGTGCATCAGCAAGGCCAATTAATTGACAACTTTGATTGGGGTCAAGGTTGTGAAGTAGCTATGATGTTGGGAAAACTCTAAATGCCAGGTTGGGGAGAACTTTATCATGTAGCCCTGTTTCCTAAAAAACTGGCCTTTTGCACCCTAACACCACTTTTTAGAAGTATCTGCTTTCCCATCTACTCCAGGATCCAAAGGTAGTGCTGGATAACCTAATCTCAGGCATACGAAAATGGAGAAAAAGTGGCCAGCTTCTCCTTTGATAAGCATCCCCAATTTTAAACTCCTTCTCCCCTTTCTTCTCCTTTAGATCATGTATCTCACACACAAGAATCTCTTCAGAAATCGTTGTTAGCCTTTCTGCATATCTAAACGAGAGAAGAAATCTCTAATGAAAATACTACAAATGAGAGCCTTTTGGATAATTTTAAATTTTTCTAGAAACTGCATTTTAAAAGTGTTATAAATTGAGATGGATTTTAATATTTTATTCTGCCAAAATATTTGAAAAATCATTTCAACATGCAATCAGTATAAAAACTATTGAGACAATTTACATTTTTATACTAAATCTTTAAAATCTGGTATGTATTTTTCTAATACCTGAAGCACATTTCAATTTGTACCAGTCACATTTCAGGGCTTGATGGCCCATGTGGCGAGTGGCTACCATTTTGGTCAGTACATCTCTTCTTGTGGCTCCAACCACTCTAATTCTTTTATTTTTATTGTTTCACATGTTTTTAATCTTCCAGAAATTGTATGAACTTTTTAATTCACAGATTGTCACCCTTCTATTTTCATGATTATTGTGGATTTCAGCTGTTATAGAAATTTAATTTCATTTTGGTATGGCATCAGGAGGAAACGTTAATAAATCTCTATGTTGTGAACATCGTTGTGAACTCAGTAAAATCACCAAAACATCCAGCAGGAGGAACCCAAATAGGTAGGTTTTATGAGTATGAAATAAACAATAATAACAACAAAGTATAGCTCCTGATGTCCTCTCCCTCTTATTCTATATGCCTCAGGGATTTATATTCCTGTTCAATTATTTTGGTCCACTAGGATTTGATTATTCTGCATTGTTGTTTTCCTTGCAATTTAGCAATAATATTTGGTTCCCACTTACAATGATTAAGAACTCTTCTTAGGTTTCGTAGGTACTATCTCATTTAATCCTCTCAATAACCTTATGAAGTGAGTGCTATTATTACCATATTTTACAAAGGAGGAAACTGAAATACAGAGAGGCTAAGGTTCCCAAAATCATACAGACTGTGTATGACTCCCTGTCCTATGCTTCTTCAAGAACTTGAAATGCTCTCGAATTGGACCACTTGGGTTTGACTCCTCTCCTCTCACTAATATGTGAACTTGAGATTATCACACATCTTTTCTGTGCTTTTCTTTTCTTTTTTGGTCAGGGTAATGAGGATAATATTTTCACCCACCTCACAGAAAGGTGGTGCCAATCACATGTGATATGTGTTAATACATGTCAATGTTGTTCATCATGGTGCTTTCCATACATAGTTGAAGAGGGAGATGATAGTTCTAGTCATCATAGGACCAGATACGTGCATCTGGGTATCCCCAGTACTGTGTACAGACCCGCATCTCTGCCAAATACCTGTCTAACCTGCAGATTTGGACTCTATCTGAATATTTACCAATATTCACATAGTTACTGTCTCTCTTACATGTTTTTTATAGCATAGTTTTATTCAAACCTTTACATGGTTTTTTACAGACTATTCTTCAGTATTGAAACCCTGGCTACTTTTTCTCTTTTTCCCTTTAAGTCTAAATAAACTCCATACTATCCATCTCTGGTTTGTGTTTATAGAGCACCTCTGTTAATCAAGCCTAGTTAGGACATTTGTAAGTCATCTGAGCCAATGGTCCTATGAAGAATAAGTCAAAAGATGTGGCTTGAGTTCAGTTGAGCCTACATTTATTATTAGAAAAATACTGTAAAAGCAAATGGCTTTATTTGAGGAACAGACGCTTTTCAAATAATAATTAAGATTTTATATCTTAAATCTAGGTTTGATTACCAGACTAAAATAGTTCATAACAAGGACATCTTTAAAACTTTTTTAACAATAAAAAATAATTCATATAACTGTAGTATCAGAAATGACAAAGTACCTGATTTAAAACCTGCTATTTGCCAAACTACACTTGGAATAGATGGTATTTGCACCAAGATATAGTTGATGTCTTGGTCTCTTAGAAAGCTCAGCTTTGGCACAAAGGAGGAGCCACCATTCTTCTGGTAAGTAATGGGCTATGAGCGTGCTAAATGTATCCCGTCAATTGAAAGCCTCTGAAATGAAGGGTAGAAAACTGATTTGAAATGGTTCGGGAGCTTAATTCTGTTAGTGAGAATGAAAATTGATAAACAACATTCGGTGACCTGCTGGAACAAATAGATCCTTGATTCAGCAGGAATCCAGCTGCTATTATGTTCCAGGTGAACAAGCATTACTTAAATAAATAAATCCCTTCTTTTTTCCATACTTGCTTTTTAGGTTTGCTGCATTTATTAAGTTAGAGGCAAATCCAGGCTGGAGAGGCAGAGAATATCCCTCTGGGAGATGCTATGGCATTAGTAGGCTAGATAGAAAGGTCATGGAGCTCCAGAGAGTGGAAGGGTTGTGTGTAGCAGGTTTTTCATAACTGAGCCTGCTATTAACATAGTGGTATTTCAAATTTAAAAAGCATCTTGCAGCCTTGGGCTTCAATGTGTACTGCAAACATTAATTAATCCTTATAACATCCCTCATAATATGAGGAGATGCTGTCCACATCTCTCAGATGGTATAACCTGGAACCAGAGAGTTAAGCCAGGAGACAAAGGACAGACAGGTTAGTCAGTTGTAAATCTGAAGGCAGGACTGCAGGGCTTGCATATCCCCAGCCCCAGGGAAGAAAGTGTGATCTTGTGGATTTTAGCAAGTAAGCAGAAAGAAGAAAACCTTTCATGAGGCTTATGAAAAGAAAAGGAGGAATCAACCAAGGAGGAGTGGGTAAAAATCTATGTGCTTGAGAAGGCAACTCTTGCTCTATGAGATTTTCTGCCAAATATAAAGAAACATAATCTATTTTATGAATGCAAAAAAAAGGCATCCCATCCTAAGGTAAAATTAAAATTAAAGAAGTCTAATGCTTCCCAAATGTATTGTACTAAAATAAATACCATTTAGTAGTCTTACAAAAGAAATTAATTTCTCATTCCTGTTGCAAAATCAGAATTCAAATATCTGCTTTTTATTTAGAATTCTTCTTCTGAAAGAAAAAAATGGAGTGAAAAGTTTTATCCAAAATGAGTGGGAGATGTCACTTATTGAAAAGGCAGATTTCAGGCATATTTGACAAATGACAGCAGTGACATTTTCAGAATCACAAAAGCCGGAGCAGTGTGCTCACTCGCCTTCTGAGGTGAAATCTCTCCAAGTTGCAAATAGGATTATAAATAAAGTGCTGTTCAAAGACCAATCACAAAACCATTTTCCATAAGAAACTTAAAATAGAAGAAAAATATCACATTTATTTTTGCATGATACATTTTACTACCTGCCACTTTAATCGCCAGAAGAGTCAAGTTTAACAATAATATCAAAGACAGGTTTATTATCAAGGTCCACATCTTCTATTTTTCTCTTACTAACAACCTAACACTAATGCCAGACACAGAAGTTATTCCTGGTGCAACATATCATTTAATTCCTTCTGACAGGTTCACTATTCTTTGAAACTATAAATTCATTCATTAGATAGAAGAGGCTTATTAAACTGTGATATATTATTTTTTTTTGTTTGTTTATTAGGACAGTCAATATCTCTTTGATGTAGAGTACATTGATAAGAGTGCTCCTGTTTGTATTAATAAAGAAAAAATATAGATGACAGCCAAAATATTAAGTGCTTTTTCTTATGTTTCTGATGGAAACCAATGAAATCAGTACCATAAATTAAGCAGCAGAACAGGCTACGAACGCTGGTGTGACATAGGGAATTAAAGGTTTAGAGATGTATACTTTACCACAATACAAGTTTAAAAATTTGAAATTCATTTCTAGTTTTCTTAGAAAATATAGCTCTCATCTAGATCTCCTGATCTTTTCTCTTGTTGACATTCATCTGCAGGTGAAAATTTTCCAAGACTGTCTTACCAGTACAAGGACAGACAGATATGCATTAAAAAATATTGCATGCATACAAAAGCTACAAAGAAAATAGCATTAGAAACAAAGAGAATGGGATTAATCAGCAGTCATGACACTTCTGGGAGATTCCGTATCAAGCTAAGAAATCTTCAGAAGGTCACAGCACTCCTAAGAAGAAGATCTAATAGTTGATCCAAACCTGTGCAATCCCAATGCCCACACTCTGTCCACAACAACATGAAGTCTTTCTAAGCACTTTGGTCATGACTTCTTAATTATTTGTAACCGGCCTGGGTCAGAGATGAATGTTAGGTGACTTACAAGTATACTACCATTACAGAAAGATTAAATACAATTTAAATAAAAGCAAAATGAAATAGGAAAATAAGGATAGAAAAATAAGAGAATCTCAAGTCACTTTAGGACACACCAGTCTCTTTGGAGATGAGTCTCAAACCTGGCTGTGAATTTTCTAGTGATGAGTAAGAAAACATACACATATTGGTCTCCATATTCTGTTTATAAAAGCCAACCAGTTAATCAGAAAAATTAGAGCTCTTCTCTATACCCAGTTTGATTCTCCCCCCTGTTCTAAGTTCTCATACAAGTGCATGTTTTGATAAACAGCATCCTTAACCAAACCCTTTCCAGATAACTTGGCGTCAAATTTAACTAGGCTCTCTTACCCTAAAGTTAAATTTATGGTGCTACATTAAAAGACAAGTTAATAAAAGCAACTCTAGGGAGAGGATTTTGGAGATTGAGAAGAGAAGGGTGCAAAACATTTATGTCAAGTACATGATTTCTTAATTGTCTGGTATAATTCAGGGTAGATATTAAAGGATCCAGAAGACTAGATGTACTATGCTTCCCCATTTTCCCCTGAAAAAAAAAATCCTAAATAAATATTCCTTTTCTTAACTGTGCTTTAAAGTGTATTCAGCCGAGTGAATTTAAAATGATAATCCTCAGTAAATGGTTGGAGATCAGCGATGCTTTGTGTCCAGTTAATTGTGAATCTAAACATTTCAACAAGCACGGTCAGAGGAGGGTCCAACTCTGTGTTAACAAATTTAAAATGATCTTGTTAAATAAAATTGCATTATCTGGAATTAAGATATTATCAGGATTAATATGTAGTCTGAGTTAGTTCTGCCAAATAGTTATGAGACAGCAGGAGCCTGAAGGAATAGGATGCAGGATGTATACACTTAAAAAAAAATCCAGAAATGTTTCTCATCTCTGTATCCCCCAGTGCATATGACCATGGTAAAAAAACGGGTTTCAGTGAAAGTTTGCAATATTCTTTTGTATGATTCTAGGGAGATCTCTAGAGAGAGACTGGAATCTAGGGTCAGCACAGAGGCATTTTCTATCCCTTGACTTGAAAAGCAGGGTTTAAGAGAGGCAGTAGCATTCTTAGACCAAATAAGAAGTCTCTACCCTGGGTCCCACACCTTAGAGGGCCCTACATTTTGGAGAGACTTTGATAAAATTATCTCTCTTCCCCTTGTGGCTTGGGACAAGCTGAAGCCAGCAGTGACAATTAAAGTAAGTTATCCAGCTCACGTTTTTCTAATTTGGAGTATCCCTGAATCTGTAAACTTGCTGTGCATTGGGTCAATCACATGCTCCAAGATTTGTGCTTTTATGGTAAGCCTAAAGCCCTGTGATTGAGCTGCAGTTTTAGGATGGTGAGAAGATCATTTCACCTGAATAACACGGAGTTTCTTCTGGATGATTATGTGAGACTGAGCTGCCAGAATGGTGCTAACACATTGATTTGGAACTCACTCACTCTGAACCCTGCACAAGTTCAGGACTCCGGGCTACCCACCACAGATCCTTGTGCAGGCCTGTGGGCCTGTTCTTAGTCTTCTGTATTTCAACATTGGGACTGCCTCCAACCACAGGACTTGAAGGACATCAAAGTGGTAGGATGGGAGTGGTGGCAGGGTTTTCTTATGGTGGCAGTGCTACCTCTGCTACTTGCAATTTTAAATCTTTTAGTGTGAAAGTTGAACAATTTATCTTCCAGGGAAGTCTTCTCATGTCCTCTAGGCTTTATGCCTTGATTGAAAAAGACTCCATAAAACAGTTATGTTTCTCTTTTCTGAGGGTTTTTCAGACTGTGGCTTCACAACCAACTGGCACTTTTAATCTGTATCCTTTCTCAATGTGGTGACATTGTGCATTCTTGACTTTTACACTCTGGCTGGAGTAGGATGTTTCTTTCCTGTGCAAATGGGAATGCCTTTCTCACACTGCACAAAAGACCATTGCCTCTCCTCCCATGGATGGAAGTATATGGAAGGCAGAGGTGCAGCCAGCACTGAAATATTATATTCTAGATGTAGTGACAATGGCCTAAAAAGTCCAAAGGAAGACATGACTGGAAGATATGCTGTTCAACCTTTACACTAAAAAATTCTGAACAGTTAAATTAGCATGTTCAGAAAGTTAACAATTGCTCACATTTCCTGCAAACTTTAGGTAAGACATTCATTTGAGCTCATCATCAAGAAAGCCAAGGAATCTTTGGGAGAGTCATTGGAAGCCAGTATTCATGAGTTGCTCAATGAATGATGCAGCAGCGAATAGTAGTAGGGAAATTCAAACTAAGAACATATATTGATTCAATAAAACAAGTTCTAAGGAGCTATGGCATTGTGAGTAATAACAACATTGCTAACTCTATCTCATGGTGAAAGACTCAAAATTAACCAGGAATGGTGCATAGATTGTCCAGTCAGAAAACAAAAAGGAATCATTGGATTTGAACTACACTTTAGACTAAATGTACCTAACAGATAGATCCAGAACATTCCATCTAACATTCCATCTAACATAGCAGAATATTTTTCTAAAGCACATGCAAACATTCTCCAGAATAGATCATATTTTAGGGCACAAAACCAGTCTTAACAAATCTAATAAATTGAAATCGTATCAAATATTTTGCCTCAACGTAATGGTGTGAAACTAGAAATCAATAAGAGGAGGAAAGTTGGAAAATTCACAAATATGTGGAAATTCAGAAGTATACTCCTAAAAAACCAATAAAGAAGAAATTATAAAAGTCTCTGGACAAACAAAAATAGAAACACAACTTACCAAGATTTAAGAGATGGAGCAAAAGCAGTTTCAAGAGAGAAGTTTATAGTGATAAACATCTACATTAAGAACAAAGAAAGATATGAGAATAAACAATATCTAACTTTACACCTCAAGGAACTAGAAAAGAAGAATAAACCAAGCCCAAAGTTAGCAGAAGAAAGGGAATTGCAAAGATCAAAGAATAAATAAATAACATAGGGACTAGAAAATAATAGATCGGGCCGGGCACGGTGGCTCAAGCCTGTAATCCCAGCACTTTGGGAGGCCTAGGCGGGTGGATCATGAGGTCAAGAGATAGAGACCATGCTGGTCAGCAAGGTGAAACCCCATCTCTACTAAAAATACAAAAAATTAGCTGGGCATGGTGGTGCGTGCCTGTAATCCCAGCTACTCAGGAGGCTGAGGCAGGAGAATTGCCTGAACCCAGGAGGCGGAGGTTGCGGTGAGCTGAGATGGCACCACTGCACTCCAGCCTGGGTAACAAGAGCAAAACTCCATCTCAAAAAAAAAAAAAAAAAAGAAAAGAAAAAAGAAAAAGAAAATAATAGATCAATGAAATTAAGAATGGGGTTTTAAAAAAGGTTAACAAAAGTGACAAGCCTTTTATCTAGACTAAGAAGAGAAAGAGAAAAGGCATGCATTAGGATTACCGTAGAAACAAAAAAGTAGATATGTAAGAGGAAATTTATTATGGGAATTGGCTTATGTGATTATGGAGCCTAAGAAGTGACATGACACACCATCTGCAAGCTGGAGAACCACGAAAGCCAGTGGTATAATTCAGTCTGAGTCTGAAGACCTGAGAACCAGGGGTGCCAATAGGGTCACTCTCTGGTAGAGTCCAAAGGCCTGAGAACAAGCAGCTATGATGTTTAAGAGCAGGAGAGGATGAATGTCACAGATCCAGAACAGTCAGAACAAGTATGTTCTTAATCTGCCTTTTTTGTTCTATTTGGACTTTCAGCAGATTTTAAAATGACCACAACATTATCAAGGGTGGGTCTTCTTTACTCAAGTCTACTGACTCGAATGCTAATCTTTTCCAGACACCCTCACATACACACACACAATGACTGAGAAAAGGCAATTTTAAAATTCATATGGGACCACAAAAGACCCTAAATAGCTAAAGCAATCTTAAGATAGAAGAATAAAGTTTAAGATACTACATTTCCTGATTTCAAGTTATATTACAAAGCTACAGTAATCAAAATAGTATAGTTATGTCAAGAAGAACAGACACACAGGCCAATGAAATAGAATAGGGAGCTCAGAAATAAACCTGTGTATATATGACCAACTAGTCTTTGACAAAGGTGGTAAAAATATGCAATGGAGAAAGGACGTCTCTTTAATAAATGATTTTGGGACAACTGGATATTCACATGAATAAGAATGAAATTGGACCTTTAAAAAAAGAAACAATCAACAAAAAGAAAAGGCAACCTATGGATTGGGAAAAATATTTACAAACCATATATCCAAAAAGAAGCTAATATTCAAAATATATGTGAAGAACTCATAAAACTCAATAGCAAAACAAAAACAAGCAAATAACCCAATTGAAATGGTCTGAGAATCTGAATAGACACTTCTTCAAAGAAGACATACACATGGCCAATAGGTACATGAAAAGGTGCTCGGCATCATTAATAATCAGGGGAATGCAAATCAAAACTACAATGAGGTAACATCTCACACCTATTATACTAGTTATTGCAAAAAACCCAGAGGATAACAAGTGTTGGTGAGGATGTGATAAAAAGAGAAGACTTAGACACTGTTAATGGGAATGTAAACTGGAACAGCTGTGGTAGAAAATCATATGAAGGTTCCTCAAGAGAAATGAAAAAATAGAACTATCACATGATTCACGAATTCTCCTTTGTATCTCTCCAGAAGAAAGCACACCCAGTCTCATTGCAGCATTATTCACAGTGGCCAACATATTAAACAACCTAAGTGTCACTGGATGGATAAAAGCATAAAGAAAATGTGCTACATATATATATATACACACAATGGAATATTATTCAGCCTTTAAAAAGAAGGAAATTCTGCTGTTTACAATAACATGGATTAACCTGCAAAACGTTTTGCTAAGTGAAATAACCCAGACACAGAAAGACAAATACTGCATGATATCACTTACATGAGGAGTCTAAAAAAGTTAAACTCATATAAAAAGACAATAAGATGGTAGTTACCAGGGGCTGGTGAGGAGAAAAAAACAGGTAGATATTGGTTAAAGCGTACAAACCATTAGTTATAAGATGAATATATTCTGGAGATCAAAGTAACCACATGGTGACTATATTAATGGTAATGTACTGTATACTAACATTTTGCCTCTGCTTGTTTATATATGACTCTATATCTAGGAATAATTTTTACATTCCTAAAGGATTGTAACTAAATAAATAAACAATATGTAATAAAGACATGGCTTCATATAACTCACAAAGCCTAAATTATTTACTATCAAATCCTTGAAAGAAAAGGTCTGCCAATTTCAGTTTTAAGTCATCATCAATGAATCTCTCGCTCATTTAGGCTCTTAATGTTGTAATACTACTTTTAAACTAGAACAGTTTTAGGGTTACAGGAAAATTGTAAAGATAGTACAGAGAGCTCCCCTATACCCCACACCCAGTTTTCCTATTATCAACATCTTATATTTTTAGTATACGTGTTACAATTAATGAGCCGATATTGATACATAATTGTTTACTAAAGCCACACTTGATTAAGATTTCCTGGCCAGGCGTGGTGCTTCATGCCTGAAATCCCAGCACTTTGGGAGGCCAAGGCGGGTGAATCACTTCTGGCTAGGAATTCGAGACTAGCCTGGCCAACACAGTAAAACCCTGTCTCCTACTTAAAATACAAAAATTAGCTGGATGTGGTGGCATGTGCCTGTAGTCCCAGCTAGTTGGGAGGCTGACGAAGGAGAATCATTTGAACCTGGGAAGTGGAGGTTGTAGTGAGCCAAGATTGTACCACTGCACTACAGCTTGGGAGACAGAGCAAGACTATGTCTCAAAAAAAAGAAAAAAAGGTTTCATAAGGTTCATAAATTTTCACCAAAAGGGAATTTTCTATTCTAGGATTTATATAAGATATTATATAATATTTAGTCTTGGAATCCCCTCTTGACTGTGCCAATTTCTCAGACTTCCCTTATTTTTGATACTCTTGATAGTTTTGAGGACTACCGGTTAAGAATTTTGTAGAATATCCCTAAGTTCATCTTTGTGTAAGATTTTTGTCATGATTTGACTGGAGATATAGGCTTTTGAGAGGAAGAACACTGAGGTACACTGCCATTCTCATCTAATCATATCAAAGATTCCTATTATCAATATGACTTAATGCTGTTGATGTTGACCTTGATTACCTGGTTGAGATAGTGTTTGTCAAATTCCTCCACTGTAAAGTTAGTCTTTTCCTTTAACTGTGTGCTGTGCTCTGGAAGAAAGTCACTGTACCCAGCCCACACTTAAGGAATGGGGACCCATGCTCCACTTCTTTCAAAGGTAGAGCACCTGCATAAGTTATTAGAAATTCTTCTGCAATTAGAATTTCTTTATTCTCCCACATTTATTTATTTAAACATTTATTTATATTGGCCTGGAATCATAAATATTGATTTTAAACTTTGAGTTATAATCCAATATCACTTTACTTGTTTCTCAAATTGTTCTGGTTTTGGCCATTGGAAGCTCTTTCAGTTGGCTCCTGTATCCCTTTGACATACTCCCATCACCTTTTTTTTTTTCAGTTTTTGAACAATTCTTTGTTTGCTGGCACTAAAAGATGCTCCAAGGTCATCTTGAATTTGTACAACATTTGAAAATTCAAATTGCTCATATGGACAGGGGCCTGAGAAAGTATTTGCATGGGTCTCCACATACTCAAGGGAAAGACAGTTTGAGGAGAATCACAGGGAAGGTAGCAGCAAAACAGAAATTTGAAGAGAGAAGCCAGATACAAACTTTTCCCACTTAACAATTTTACAGAAAACCATTTCTGCTCCAGAGACCAATTCAGCCATATCAGAAGTTCCTTAAATTTTTGCCTTCCAGCTGTCTTGGTTTGCTGATAACATGCAGGATACAAAAAATATTATACAATTCCATATTGCATATTATTCATCTGATTATGTGAGATAGCTCACTGAAAGGTAGTTTTAGAATTTTAAATATAACTATTTTTATAAAGAACAATTTGAATGTATCTAGGAAATTATACCATCATGCATTGCAACAAGTAGGGATGTTTGCTAACATTACCATATGGATATTTTACTCACCATTCAAAGTGTAGCCTGGCATTAAAAGAAAAAATCCCAAGACTTTTGTAAAAATATTTCTATACTGGGCCGGGCATGGTGGCTCAAGCCTGTAATCCCAGCATTTGGGAGGCCGAGGTGGGTGGATCACGAGGTCAACAGATCGAGACCATCCTCATCAACATGGTGAAAGCCCGTCTCTACTAAAGATACAAAAAATTAGCTGGGCATGGTGGTGTGTGCCTGTAATCCCAGTTACTCAGGAGGCTGAGGCAGGAGAATTGCCTGAACCCAGGAGGCAGAGGTTGCGGTGAGCCGAGATAGCACCATTGCACTCCAGCCTGGGTAACAAGAGCGAAACTCCGTCTCAAAAAAAAAAAAAAAAAAAAAATTCTATACTACGCCTACAATTTATCATCTTCTTGCTTTTTGGAAATAAAAATGAGACTTTGGTTAAAAAAAATTAAGTGAAAGTAAGATGAAAACTCATATTTTTACCCTAAAATAGAGAATAACATTAATACGGACATAACAAAATACATTTACTGCTATATGGACATTAGAGGAATTAACAGTAATGGTTTGAATTTTTTACAAAATAATAATATAAAACAATGGTAGAATTTTGATCAAAAAAATGTTTATACCTATTGTCTAATAGGATCATTAAAATGCTTCAGTAAGGAAGAAAGATAAATTTTTCCCAATTTCAAAGATGTAAATTCTAAAACTCTGTAAAGTTTAGTAACTGGCAGAAATTAGAACGTAAGGCTGTGTGCTGTGGCTCACGCCTGTAATCCCAGCACTTCGGATGGCTGACGCGGGTGGCTCACCTGAAGTCAGGAGTTCCAGACGAACCTGACTAACATGCTAAAATTCTGTCTCTACGAAAACCACAAAAATTAGCTGGGCATGGTGGTGGGTGCTTGTAATCCCAGCTACTCTGGAGGCTGAGACAGAGGCAGTGAGAACTGCTTGAACCCCAGAGACAGAGATTGCAGTGAGCAGAGATCGTTCCACTGCACTCCAGCCTGGGCGACAGAGCAAGACTCCATCTCAAAAAAAGAAAAAAATTGTTAGAATATAGTTAAGTGATTACTAGCTAACTTTACTGGTTCAAACTTTTTTCTTTTTTCTGCTACAAAGTGGGCGGATTTTCACAAAGAAGGCCAGGTCAATTTTCAGTAAAATAAAGGAGCTATGGTTGTATTGCACTTCCAAGGTGCAGTATAAATAAACGTGCAACCCTGTTACACTCCTGACATTATAATATTTACATTGGCCTCCTTTAATTCACTCTTCATCCTATAACTAGAATGATCTTTGTAAAAGTCAAAGTTCATCCTGTGACCCTCAAATTCCATAATGCTTAAACCATTCTGTTTTCCCATTGCTCTTAGGATATTGATTTGGCTTTAAATAGCTTCAAGTCCTACAATCCCCAAATCTGTATCTATTTCTACCACCTCATCCTATACCACTCTACTCCCAGCTGCCTCTTTTCCAGTTATATTCATCTTCTTTCACATAACTACAATTCTTTAACTTTAGTTTATATGAGAATCACTTAGCAGTCTGGTTAAATACATAGAACAAGTCTGGAGCAAGGTCTGAAATTTCATATTTCTAGTACATTACCCAGTCATGCTCACAGTGCTGGTCTGGGAGCCACACTTTGAGAATCACTGACTTGTACTTCCTACATTTCTTCCTGCTACAATTGTTGCAAATTCTCTTCCCAAATGTTCTGTTCCTTGATCTAAAAAATTTTAATAGTACTTGTAATTTGATCATTGAAGACAGGACCCCCAAATAATCAGTCAATTAATAAATTTTCACTATGTGCAAGGGACATATTTATATTCACCAGAAACAAATGTTGTGAGATCAAAATTATTCTTCTCATTGGTTTATAAGGATCCAATTAATTAGCTAATTTACAAGTGCAATGCCATTTTCTCTTGTTTATATACAAATGAATCTTAAAACAGCCAGTTAATATCAAATGGCAGTAATCCTAAATTTAAATCGACTAAATCCCCCAATCAAAAGATACAGCCAAAACCCAATGGTATCCTACATCCAGACCAATTTCACATGCAAGGATACACAAAGACTCAAAACAAAGGGATGGAGAAAGATTTACCAACCAAATGGAGAGCAAAAAATAAATAAATAAATAAAAAGCAGGAGTTGCAATTCTCACATCTGATAAAATAGATTTTAAAGCAACAAAGATATAGTGGTAAAGGGATCAATGCAACAATAAGAGCTAACGATCCTAACACCCAGATACATAAGACCTATAAAGAGACTTAGACTCAACGAGACAGAAAATTAATAAGGATATCCGGGACTTGAACTCAGATCCGGAACAAGTAAACTTAATAAATATTTATAGAGCTCTCCACTTTAAATATACAAAATATACATTCTTGTCAATACCAAATCACACCTACTCATAGGTTTAAATGAAATATTGATTGGCCATTATTAATACCCATTTTTAGAATAAAGCAACATTTCCGTTCTCTCTCCCTCTTTTTCTTTCTCTTTCTTCCTCTCCTTGACTCCTTTTTTTTCTTTCCTTCTCTCCTTAAAAAAAATAATGATAATAACAATAGTAATAATAATAATAGGCTGGGCACAATGGCTAACAATTGTAAACCAAGCACTTTGAGAGGCTGAGGAGCAAGGTTTGCTTCAGCCCAGGAGTTTGAGACCAGCCTGGGAAACACCATAAAAAAAATCATAAATTACTATTAGTTTTCATAAAGAGAAATAAAGAAAATTCAAGATTTTTGGTTAATATTTCTTACATAAATTCAGGAACAAAAATCCTAAGTTCACAATATTAATTTTTGAAATAAGTTAGATGTAACTGTGGTTATTTCAGGTGTACACTGTATAAGCTTCCTGGAGAATTTATCAATTCTCCCTGTGTTTGCCCACACAGCTTCCTTCTGCAGTTGCATTGTAGTCAGTGTTAAGATTCCACTAACTACTTTTCTGTTTGAGTAGGATCGGTATGATTCTAATCTGAATTGGTACCTCCTGTTGATATCCTAACCCTGTGAGGCGAAAATGACAGTCATGGTAGCTACTGTTCAATGAGCTCTGACCACATGCCAGACGCAGTGCTAGCACCTCAAGGTATATTGCTTTCAGGGTTTCACTCATAATGTCCTTTGAATATTGGCCCAATTTCATCTAACTACAAAGACTCTTAAATGCTATGCTGCACTCTAGCCTTATCCAGTTTGGAATACTGTACATGCATTGCCTCATATGAACCTTATAACAATTCTGGTGAGTAATCAATGCAGACATTTTTATCTCCATTTCACGATGAGAGTAGCAAGGCTTGGAGAGGTTAAGAAGCAGAACTGGAATCAGAAATTGGGACTTCTGAGCAGTAGTGGTTCAACATGATAAGATTTTCTAGCATGATACAATGAAGCCATGTAGCATGACTCTCGGTGTAGGTGATGCTATATTAAAAATCACTTTATTATATATTAAAGGGTTCATTTTCTGGAATTACCTATGTGCTTAACTAATGAGACTGATTTCTAATAATACATCGAGAATTTCTACATTTAAACTTTCTACACTGAGACTTTGAAGAGCCCAAATAGCAAATCCAGAAGAGTTTCAAAATATATGAAACAACAGTAAATTATTCAGGTAACTGAATTACATTTTATATTAGTTATGAAATCGTAACTCCAAATAACAAAAAACTCCATATAACAAAACTCCAAAATCTCAGTGGCTCAACACAAAATAAGTTTATTAATTACTACACAACACATGATTGCAGGCATTTCTGGTAAACAGGTGGCTTCTCTACAGGGGTGATTCATGGACACAGCTTCTTCCATCCTGTAGCCCTGGTATCTTTGGAACCTCACAGTCCTCTGTATATAACCCACTTTCTGCTACTCAACCTCGTTCTGAATTTGATACACATTCCTTGCACTCACACTCCATTTGTCGAAACTTGTTACTCAGGAGTGAAAAAGTCTGAGAAATGTATTAGGTCAGTGCCATTATTTTTAATGGCAAAAACTGCAATTATGCTGGCACCAACCTAATAGTTCTTTCCTGAGCAGTTACCAGCAACAGCTCTCAGTATGGAGGGAGGGGACATGAGTTATTGGTGGCACTTTTAGAGTTTCTCTACCATACTTCCAACCCAACTGCTTTAGGGAAGATAATCAGCATTGGGATGTCCAAGTTCAGTTTCAGTCCTATTAATTTCTAGTCACACTAGGTCAGATATGTTGCTGTCTCAAATGTTCAGTTTAAATGACAAGCCAAAATGTTATAGCATCAGTAATTCAATTCAGGAGCTATTACTAAATTATAAATATAGATATTGTGATTACAGAATTTTCTGGGAAAAGTAAGTGGAAAGTCTGTAAAAACTCCTTGATTGTTAGACTAACCCTCACATGTTTCCAGGGATTTCCACATTATCTCTAAAGTGAACTGTTTTTTCATTTTCCTTAGAAATAGTGAATGAAACACCAGTTTTAATGGACTTCAAGATGGCCAGGGATGGATGCAGAGAACTTTCAGGGAGTGAACAGCAATGTGAGTCATAAAGGTGCCTTAGTAATGTATTTAGGTTTATAGGAATTATTTTTTGGATGCACAATATGTATCAGAAACAGTGCTTAGTGATTTATATATATCATATGCTTTAATGTATACTCCAGTCCTGCTATGGCTGCAGTACTGATCCTCATTTTGTGAACTCCTGTGGCAGGACATAGCAGAGCCAAGCTGTAGACTCAGGCTGGATGGCTGTCTCTGGAGCTCATGCCCTGGAATCTGAAAAGTAGGTGTATGGACTCTGCTGAACCAGTCAAGACATGCTGTGTGCACCTAGCATTTGCAAACCCTTGGCTTTTATTAAATAAAATGAAACAAACAAAAAATACCTACTTGACTATATAATTTGGGATTTCATCCGTAAGCTTCTCTAATATGGCAGGGAGTCCAGATAGGTTTTAAATAAAAATAATGAAACATTACCAAACAGTATCCAGTATGGATGACTGATGGGAATTCACCTACTGAGATTTAAAGGCAGGTGTGGGTCAGGCGTAATGGCTCACACTGGTAATCCCAGCACTTTGGGAAGTGAAGGCAGGAGGATCACTTGAGATCAGGAGTTTGAGCCTGGCCAACATGGTGAAACCCTATTTCTACTAAAAATACAAACATTAACTGGGTGTGGTGGCGTCCACCTGTAATCCCAGGTACTTGGGAGGCTGAGGCAGGAGAATCACTTGAACCTGGGAGGTAGAGGCTGCGGTGAGCCAAGATCACACCACTGCACTCCAGCCTGGGTGATAGAGCATGACTCCTTCTCAATCAATCAATCAATCAATGTACGTCAGGTGTGGGCATGTTAGCTGTCATGGTTCAGTTCTCTTTTATAAACGGTGCACTGATCTCACAGTGTACCCAGCCAGGTACAGCATGAAAGAAAATGTCCTGATTTTAGTCATTACTGGGCTCTAAAACAACACACTTATGCAAAATAAAGACTCTTTCTAAACCAATTTCTTCCCCATCTTTGCATGTTTCATGTTGTGGTTTCTCTCTTCTGACCTTTACAGCACATCACTATATCATGACAGTTCCTACGTGTTTGGAAGAGCTTCAGTGCAATGGTTTTTCACTCTTGCCCCACATGAAAATCCACAAGCTTTCAGTTGAGTTTCAGATGGCCTATTCCACTGATTCAAAAAACAAAGACAAAGAAAGGCGTAACATGAGTGAAATTTCTACAAAGAGTTTATGGTGATTGGGAAAGAAAGGATTATCTTATTTGGATGGCACAATGTCTTTGAACCTTGAAAAAGATATGTAATTCTGTTTTACTAAAACAACACTGATTCAGGAACATAGCTACATAAAGTAAAATTTAGGAGATATGATTGCTTTATTTTATATATACATATATAAATTAGCTGTGGATATATTTTATTTATAGAAAATGTTTCTGACATTCTGAAAAGAAAATGCTACTGCTAATGATTCATTGACATGCCAGGCTTTTAATTTTTCTGATGCAAAACAATTTTCCTGAAAGATTAAAAATCATTTGAATCAACTTACAAAATGGATGGTATTGGAACCAACCCAAATGCCCATCAATGATAGACTGGACAAAGAAAATGTGGCACATATACACCATAGAATGCTATGCAGCCATAAAAAATGATGAATTCATGTCCTTTGTAGGAACTTAGATTAATTTGGAAACCATCATTCTTGGCAAACTGACACAAGAACAGAAAACCAAACATGGCATCTTCTCACTCATAGCCAGGTGTTGAACAATGAGAACACATGGATTCAGGGAGAGGAGCATCACACACTGGAGGCAGTTGGGGGAGTAGGGGAGGGACAGTGGAGGGTAGGGAGGGATAACATGGGGAGCATTGCCAAATATAGTCAAAGGGGAAATAGAGGCAGCAAACCACCTGGTTATGTATGCACCTATGCAACAACCCTGCATGACCTGCACATGTACCCCAAAACCTAAGGTAAAATAAAATAAAATAAAATAAAAAATAGATGGTAAGTGGTTTTAGCTCAGCTAAGATGGTGCCATGCTGGTCGTAATGAGGTGCCTATTTACGAAAGAGCATTATTATATTTACACAAATCATTTGTTTTAGCGACATTTGAAACAACTATTAATGCAAAAACTTTACACCTATAAGTCCCATTTTACCATTTTTACCACATTTCCATGAGTTTTGACAAGCTCGACTGCCCACTCTAAGTTTTCCCCTTTCTATTAAGAAGCATTCATATTATTTGTACACAAGATTGTTGAGACTCAGAAGATTTTAAACAAGGATATTGAGAATCTTTCTATCTTATTGCTTAAGACAAATGAGCTAAGATTGGTTACATTTATAAATTCTTCTTTTCTTTGATTTTTTTTTTCTAATTGCTAATATGGTTTAGATATAATTTTCATTTTCAAAGTTAACAAGCAAAATAATTAGTGCTTACCATGTGAAAACTTTAATTCAGAATTATGTGGTATGTACCCCAAAAATGTGATTTCTGTTATTGAGATTATGTAAGATCTAAATGCAGAGATGGGAAGAAAGCTGGTCTATTGCAAGGAAAGCTACAAATTTCCCTTTAGATGGATTTTATTGTCAGGAAAAAATAAAATGCTCTGGAAGAAAAACCAGCTGAAGCAGGAGAGCAAAATCAGGGTTCCAAGTAGGGCAAGCTTGTATCTCAAGCCAGGAGCTCATCACCCAATCATCTTAATCTCTCAAAATATATTGCTATGAAGACACTGGCCTGGAATGTAGCTACTTGTGTTCCCCTGTCTATAAAGAGAATTTTATTTTTCTTCTGGATTTCTGTGATGGGATAGATACTTCTGTTTGATTTCTAAACAGATAAGTGCTAATTTTGTGAGGAATGTAGGATCAACTGACAACCAGTTATGAAAATGTCAAACTCCGAATCTACTCTAGTCTAAAAAAAAAAAAAAAAACTAAGCAAATCATTGCAAACATCACTGTATTAGTCCCTTCTCATGCTGCTATGACAGCATACCCAAGACTTGGTAATTTATAAAGGAGGGAGGTTTAATTGACTCACAGTTCCACATGGCTGGAGAGGTCTCAGGAAGCTTATGATCATGGCAGCAAGGGAAGCAAGCATGTCCTTCTTCACATGGCTGCAGGAGAGAGAAGAATGAGAACTGAGTGAAGGAGAAAGCCTCTTATAAAACCATCAGATCTCATGAGAACTTACTATTACAAGAATGCCTAGGGAAACTGCCCCCATGATTCAGTTACCTCCCATCAGGTCCCTCCTACAACATGTAGAGATTACAATTCAAGAAGAGATTCAAGATCAGAGTGGGAATTACTATTCAAAATGAGATTTGGGTGGGGACATAGCCAAACCATATCAGTCACTATGCCATTTACTTTAGCTGATCTCTGCACAGTGATATGTGTTCCTCTCAACCCCTTAAGTTTAGATTCAAAGCACAAGATGACCTCCAAGTTTCCTTTAACTGCTAATGTCCTATTACAGTATGATACTAATTATTTTAAATCTGGTATGACACAAAGTGGAACTCTACCCATTCTTTGTTAGTGTGACATCTAAAACACCCAATCCCCTTTGACTTAAGTAAACACACCATAACGGTATACTCAAAACCACAGGAAAAGACAGATTAATATCATTTACTTCTCTGTTCACAATGAAAATAAAACTTGGTATTATTTTAGGAAGCTTTGATCTGAGCTACTTTTCTTTCATATAGAGAGTAACCACAAAACAGAAACTAAAATGATTATAGGCAATTCTTGTGATTAAAATTCAGATATACTATCCATATACATGGAATCTGCAAATTTATGATGAAGCAGTTTCTCTTCATTGGATCCCATTTCTTGAGTTAGTTTCTTACCTGAAATATTTCTTTGAAAATGCCATAACTAACTCTTATGTCCTATGTCTGCTTGTCCCAATCTTTCTAATGCACATGGGCATTATCCATGTATCAGCAAAGGTTGTTGCTGACAGTTGTAGACTTATGGATTTTTTAGCTCAAGTTCCAAGAGAAATTGAGAACTTCATTTTATCTTCCAATGCAGAAAATTACAGGGAAGGCTTGTAATTGGCTCCATTTTATGAATAGCAGGTACATCACACATCTCTTTGTAGGTGACTCCATATTACAATTAGTCCAGCTTGTGTTCCATATCCATGCCTGTGATTGCAGAAGAGAAAAGAGCACTATGTTTGATAATCCACAGCAACATGGAGAATGGCAAAGTGCATATCATTTCCAGGAGAAAAAAAAATGCTGGGTAGACAAAAACCCCAGGACACACACCATATTAATTAGGTATCTCAGTATATCAAGATGGTAGTTTTTTGAGTTGATATGGAGATACACTGGCCTTGGTTAATCTTCTTTTCTAAAGTATAACCCTCTCAGGAGCATTGCATAGTGGGAAATACCATCTGTAGCTGATGTATACATTTGTCTGTCACTAATGGCTATTATCTTTGAAACATAGTTAATTTACATTTTATTTTATTTAAAAATATATTTCTTCTATTAAAGCAATAATTAAGAATTATATTTTTTAAATTTCTAGCTTGAAATATTAAAAATGTTTTTCTTATCAAGTAAGAATAACATTAATTAGAAGAACCTATTATGTACTATAATAAAACGTAAGCCAATCATATTCCATGTGACATTTGCTAGTTGCCAGGAAAAAAAAAAAGAAAATTAAAAAATATACCTCAAGGATGACTATTAAACGGCATAATACTTCTCTTTTTAAAAGCACCAGGGGAGCCCTAGCCAGATCAGTAAAGTTGCTTAAGGTTGCTTTCAAAATGGATGATTATTTTCATGATGTGATGTGAACAACATCAGCTTAACTCTACATCATGGATACACTCAAGAAGTATGTTCACCCTTGTTGTACTTGAAAATTCCCTGGGAATTTAGAAGTTATTCCTTAGGTTCAAATTCAGAACTAATTCCTAGACATGGGCCTGGACCCTGATAGTTTTTAAAACATCTACTATTCCAACATGTAGATTGTGGTTCTAAAGTTTCAATGCTAAGACCCACTAGCCTAATATTAAGGATTTGAAATCTAATCGTCAGCTCAAATGCAAATATGTCACCCGAGAGGACTGATACAGAAAACCAGTGTGTGCTAATATTAGGTTAGCCATTTTCAACTGGGGACAATTTTGCTTCCCTGGGGATATTTGGCAACATAGGAAAACATTTTTGACTGTCACAACTTGATGAGTGCTTTGGCTTCTACTGGGTAGAGACCAATGCTAAACCTCCTATAATGCATTGCTCAGCCCTGCACAGCAAAGAAGTTTCCAACCTAAATGTCAATGGTGTGTAGGTTGAGAAATAGTGCCTAAGTCAGAAAGCATAGACTAGACAGAACCTGAGGAGTATGACTTTTTTCCCTGAAAAAGAAGGATTCATTAATGTGTTGAGTGTTCTTGCAATCTAACAGGCAGCATGAAGTGTTGCAGATTTGTTAGGATAGAATGGAGAAGGACATAAAAGGGGAAAAGGGGTTGAGAACTTTGCCTATAGCCATTCAAATTAACAAATTTATAGAATGTTTTCCCTGTTTCTCAAACCGTCAATGCAATACAGGCAAAGATCAATACATCCATCCATGTTTTCATTACAAATAACAATTCCTAAATAAAACTTCATTGCATTTATTCAATACATAGAAGATGTCAGTCATGTGCCCAACTCTGTGCTACTATCAGAAAAATGGTAAAGGAAAAAGAAAAACACAAGATGTTTTGCCTTTCTCATGGCAAAAAAGGACACAGCATACTGATGATTATTTTGGGTGGTAGAATTCAAGATAACTAAATTTCTTCTTTATGCATTTATATGCCTTCTTAATGTATTACAGTAAACACAAGATGTCCTTTTAATAATTTCATTTAAAGAAACAGCAAGAATCTCATGATTCTTTCATGAAATAATTTTGTGGAAATATGGCTTAATTTTCATGAAGCCTAAATGTGAACAAATCACATAGTCATCATGTACAGTAGAACCACAGGAGTGCCCAAAAGGATGGACAGGTGACTGCTGTATAACTGATGATCTGAAATCCATTCTAAAACTAAAAAGCTCATCAGATCTTGTGTATGTCCTCCTGAGAGCTGAGGCTCCTTCTCAGGGCTGGGTGGCATGTTAGCTCTGCCTTTCCTCCCTACCTCCTCTTCTCCTGACTCTCCTATATCCAATGTTCCACTTACATGTAATTTCCCCAACCTACAACTCCATCTATGTTTCTCACTTCTTTAAAAACTCAACTTGAAACCTTCTTCAGGGGAAAGCTTTTGAAATATTTAGACATTTTACGGGGGAGTCTAACTCTGAGAAATTTAACGATAGGATTTGTGCTTTTAAATGATCTAGATCCTGCTTCCAAGAATAACTCAAATTGAGAATAATAAAAACAGGGAGCTCACAATTCAGCAAGCTTCTATTTTGTAGAAGAGTGAATAGAATAACACCATCTAGTTCTACATAAAGGGATTGTTTCATTTTGGTCAGCTTACTACATGTGTGTTAAGTTTATGCAGTTTTCATTATTAATGTATGATTTTAAAAATACACACACACTCAGGTCCAGGCTTATACTTGATTGTTCCAGCTGCCAATCATTCTCAAATCTGGTTGCATATACGAACAGCCTGGAAAATAACTGTAAAATACCAAAGTTTGAATGCCACTGGAGATCATTTAATCAGACTTTTTGGGAGAGTGGCCTGGGAATGCGTATGTTTGAAAAGCTCCCCAGGTGATGCTAATGTGTAACCAGTGTCTGGAACCTCTGAGCTAAGGCATAAAATATTTAGAGTAAGAATCTAGTCTCTTTTTCTATCCTCTCCCCTAGTACTCTTTATCCAGTGTCTCCCCATACAAGCACACCTGTCAAAAGAAGCAAGAAACATGCTTTATTTGATTGGTTGATGCTTTGGCTATAGCAGTATAGATCATATATTATTTTTCAAAGTCTCACACCTGAAAAATAAAGAAAATGATGGCTGACCAGAATGCTTACCAGAAAGGTGACAGCTTCTTAAACTTACTGATGGTGGAGGGGAGGAAAGAAAACAATGGAAAAGTGTTCCTGGTGCAAAAGGAAACCCTTGATTATTTCAGGTCTCCAGTTTTATAAGGGATCTAAGTAATTCTCTGGAGGGGCTGCCCAGGCTTTCAGCTCTATTATATATTAAACTTTCATTATTCTTGACCATAAGGCCCTGTCATAGATGCAAATGAAACTCTGATTTCTGAAAGTCCTTTCTTTTACATTTATCCTATAAGCCCAGCAAAGCCACATGGGAGTGGGCCAATGCATCCTAATCCTTTTTTTTTTTTTTTTTCATTTTCCTCTAAGTGCTTGAGGAGGCATTAGGACATGTCATAGGATTGTAGGGCAAGCCTTTCCTGTGTTAGGATAACTCTGTGAGCACATCACTTCTGTGACAAGTTGAAATCCACTAGGCACTGCCTTTGGCAATTCAATCATCTTAGCAGCAGAGTTGCCTACAAAGCCATGTTTGTAGGTGACTTCAGGAGGCAAGACAAAAATTTGGTTGATGTTTGGTCTGAATAATGAGCTGCATAGTCTGACACTAGCAAATCCAATAGGATGAAAACAAGTCACTATGTGAAGATTAATTCAGCAGCAGTTGAGCTCTGAAACTCTAGTCAGCTCTCAATAAGTCCCTACTCTCTAAACGTCCACCTACTCATATGCACAGCATGGTAGATTAGTAATCCAAAGACCCCCTGAGCGAACTCAACACACATCTTCTTCCTTCTTTAGATGAACAAAACCCACAGAGCCTTTCTTCTTGCAAGATTCTGTGACCCCGAAATATAAGTAGCTTATTTTTTTAGACTGACTGGCATCCCCTTACTAGCATTTGCAAGTGAAGAAAATGTTTTCACTTTAGAGATTTAATTCTAACAAAGAAAAGAATAAGCTGAGGATTCTACCCAGCAGAAATCAAAATAAGCATTTGGAGAAAATTATCCTTTGCTGGTATGTGGCAAATATTTATATCCACAGTTGAATTTTTCTTTATAAATTTTAATCAAGAGCATTAAGACCATTCAAGCAACTTCAAAGTCAGGTGCTGCGAAAGGTAACCAAGAGGAACAAATCAGAGGGTGGAAGAGAGAACAGTGCCATTTTTACTTGTGGCATCAACACATGAATGCTATTACACCCTCCTCTGCCTCAGTTTCACCAACTTAATAAATAATTTATTTTTGTTAGAAATACATATTCTTCATTGGAATTTCTGCCTCCAGACCAGCCCCTTTAGAGACCTCACTGGCCCCACATCTAAACACTGCAGGAGCCAGAAAACCAAAGTAAGGGAGGAGGATTCCCAGAGCAGCTCCCTGGCCACACTCAGCTTCAAGGTGAGGGAAGAAGGGAGGAGTAATGAAACCAACATTATTCTTTTCCCACTGCAGGTCACTAGAGCCTTAAATCTGGCCATTAAAAAAGAAGAAGGATTCCTTGGATATGACATGAGATTGGAGTTTTTAATGTGCTCTAGATTGAGATTTTTATAATAAAAATAGGTCAGGGAGTTTTGAAATCCACTCCAGAATCTATTAAGGTACCTATTAAACAACAGGAAAAGAAAATTCAACAAAGCTGACTTGGAACTAGCAAAACAGACCTATACGTGTTTTTTAAATCTCATTTATTGTGGAAAGCATAAATAGAATGTATTTAGTCCATAAATTCAGATATGTTTCATCATTTATTATGTTGTTATAAGGATCTACCATAATTTATTTAACTAATCTTATATTGATAGATGTTTACGTTTTATCAACAGTTTTTAATAGTTTTTGCTATAATAAACAATTCACTGATGTATAATGATGATTCTTATAGCTTATTGTAGCCTGAAATTCTATAATTATAAAAACTTATCAGTCATATGGGTTTGGGCCCACTCTAATTTTTTTATTTCAAAGACAGTCATGTTCTGTGGTACTGGGTGTTAAGATTTCAACATTTGTATTATCGAGGAACAAAACTCAGTCTATAGGAAAACGTATTGAGTTTCTGGCTTTTTTTTTTTTTTTTTTTTTTTTCATAGAGACACGGTCTTGCTCTGTCACTCAGATTGGAGTGAAGTGATGCCATCTCGGCTCACTGCAGCCTCAAACTCCCTAATGTGATTCTCCTGCCACAGCCTTCCCGGTAGCTGAGACCACAGGCATGCTCCTTGCCACCTGGCTAATTTTTAAATTTTTTTGTAGAAACAAGATTTCACTATATTGTCAGGATTTCTCAAACTCCTGGCCTGAAGAAATCCTCTTGCCTCAGCCTCCCAGACTGTTGGGATTATAGGCATGAGTCACAGTCACTGGCCCCATTTTACTATTTTTTTAAGATCTAAATAAATATAAAAATCTTGGTACACTGGGTAACTTTTCCATCTTGAGTTACTCCAGTTTTCCCTCTCCTTTCTTCTGGAGACTTGCCACTCTCCAGTCCCCAAGTCTGAGACTATCACAGCATTCTGAGTCCCCTTGGACAGTTTCAATTGGGGTTAAAATTTGTTTTAAAAGATTAATCCTTCTCTCATGCTTAAGGGTTCTGGATTTTAGCCTCTGGACAGCTTATTATCAAGGTTTTATTTGACTTTTGACATTTATCTAGTATGATACACCTTTAACTGTCAGCTTACTGTGCATCAAACCAAAGGTTATATTTACCCTTATAAATTCCCTGCTCAAGACTTTGCTTCCTTTCTCTCTTGCAGCAAAGCAGAGAGGAAAAAGAGAAAAAGATCATGTCCATGTCTGCCCAGGAGCAACATGGATTTCAAGGGTTGTTTTTCCTCAGCAGAGAGTTTTCAACTTCTAATTGTCCTTTTCTCTTTGAGAATGTGCTCCCTTTACTGTATGCCTCCATGCTAGTCTATAGCTAGACACCCACGGAACATATTCCATTGAAAAATTAAAGAAAGCCACATTTTATATCTTAGCTTTTGATATAAACTGCGAATCTTTAAAACAGTTTGATGTCGATAAATTTCTACCTTATACATGAATTTAATTTTTAAAAGAAAGTGTTACAGGTTGTGGTATTGAGTTGTCCGGGAAACATCCCCTTAGATAGAGCTAGATATGCAAAAAAAGTTTCTTGGGTTGAGGAGAGAACTATAAAAAGGGAAATGGTTAGAGCATGATGAACACCTGACAAATTCAGTCAGTGAGAAACTCTGAGCAAAAGCATTCTGTTAGAGGAGCCCCAGGCTGGGTAAAAATGGCTAGGCTCTTGAACCACCATCTTGAATCACCAATAACCAGTGGTTATGGCCCAGGGATCACTCTGAGGATTCTATGGCTTCAACTACCACCATCTTGCTCAGTCATTGGCTGAGGGGTTTTCAAAACACGAGATGGGCTCTGAAAAATTCTGACAGCTAGAGTTCATCAGTTAAGGACATTCCTTAGAGCTTAAGTGATGAACTCTAGCAGTAAGCTTTCTATGGGAGAATGATGAACTCTAGCTGTCAACTTTTCTATGGGAAACCAGATCAATTTTTCCATAGAATTGATATTTATGGTTTTTCAATAAACATTGAAATCTACCATCCCAGTCTTAAAGCTTGAGAGACTTACATTTGTCTTATCTGACTTCCTTTCTCAGGAAACTGACCATCAGGCCTCCCGGATAGTATCAAAGAAGTGCAATTTACCACATCATTGCATCTAAACAATGAGACACCAGACCCCTTCACCCATCATGATTGCCTAATCAACCACCTGCTTTCTGTTGACCAACTCTTCTTCCTTCCCCTTCCTAATACCTGTTTTCCTGCACATAGTTCCCTTCCTTTCCTACCATATAAATACCTAGTTTTAGTCAATGGGGAGATGGATTTGAGACTCATCTCCCCCTCTACCTGCTGATGTCACCTGCATTAAAGCCTTTCTTAGCAGGTAGTACTCGTCTCAGTGACTGCCTTTCTGTGCAGTAAGCAACCGGACTTTGGCTAAACTCCTGGCATTTGGCAACAAGGGAATCAAAACTGTATAGCTCTGTGTATGCCATATATACCTTTGAAAACAGGAATCCAAAATGATTTGTTATTTATGTGTGAATGTTTATTTTAAAATGTTGACCTTATTATTTATTATCAAAAGTAGAATGCTTTGAGATAAAAAGAGATAGTTATTAAAAATTATCCCAGTATTATGGGTATATATGATCACTTTGCTTGTATGTCTGTCAGCTTTCATTACTCACAAACTTCTGCAAGTCCTTACCAGACTTATCCATGCATTCCCCTATTAATTTCACCCATGGTTACCATTTACTTTTTATGGAAAAGTCAAACTTGGATGTTCTGTGGAGACTGTATTAAAGCAGCATATTTGAAGTAAAAATGGTGTCCTGTGCTAACTCTTTTCCCTTTTCCTTTCCCTGCTTCCATAGTGGTATTGTTAGTACTGCCAGTTACAAGTCTTACACCACTGATTCTCAACCTGCAATCTGTATGTTCTGTGTTCTATAAAGCAGCTCCTCCAGGATGCATACAATTCATATGAATGTATTTCTTCATTTCTGTTTTCATTTTGATGTGTGTAGATGTAAGTAAATTCTTGATCATTTGTGTATTCACTTAAATAATAATATTAACATATCATTCAATTGCTTTAATTTGCATTTAGTCTTACCATCAGGTTGGTACCAGGTAAAACAACTTTAGCAATTGCAAACTAAGGAGAAGAACACAGAAACACCTTTGATACATACATTAAGCTTATGCCAAGTGAGGGCCAAATTATTTCACAGTATGCAGAACAAATAAAAGCTTTACAGATGTTTTGATTTTTAATTGCTAAGGCTACTACGTACTCACAAAATGTGTTCATCTGTAAACTTTTATTTGTTTAAATAAAATAAACAAATAAAACATAATTTTACTTGTTTATAGATGAACACATTTTGTGAGCAGGTAGTAGCCTAGGCAATTGGAAATCAAAACCCAGGTTGTTGTAGTTAGTATTACCTATACTAATATTTTGAGATATAATTGGTTTCAGTCTCCTCAAAAACATTTATGTTAAATTTATTAATTTTAATGCTCATGAATGTGTAATTCTATTTGCATTTAGCAATTTGGTTTTGTTTACTGTTGTATAAAACCTGTAATACTAGGGGCTTATACTTAAAAAAATGTGGAATTAACAGTTTAATATAAAGTAAGTAAATACAATGATTCCCAGATAATTTATTTTCCCTTTTAAAGGTGTCAAATTCATTACCAGCTACACTTCTACATCAATGATGTATTTACTGTATTAGTCTGTGTATATATGTTTACATTTGAGTGAAGAGAAAGAGACGAGGTTAAAAAAAAAGTTTCAAATTAAGGAGTGGCAATGCATAATAGGGCAATGATTAAATGTGCCCAAATTAAATTCTGTAAAATAAAATCTGAAAAAAATAGAGGGAAGAGAATAATTTAACAATGAATCCAATCATCCACCTTCAGTAATATCAATGGATAAATAATTATTCAGTATCTGTTCTTCTTTTCACCCAGGCCTTCTACACCAGATTATTTAGAATCCAGCCAATATTACACCATTTTGTTTTAAATATTTTAATATATAGCCCAGCTATATAAGGACTTACATTTCCAAACATTACTTCAATGGTATTATTCCACCTAAAAAGATGGCAATAATTTCTTACTTGTGTTAACCAACTGTCCACTATAAAACTTCTTCCAGTAGCCTCATTATTTGTTTCTTACAGTTTGTTCTAATTAGCATCCAAATAAGGCCTGCAAATTTTATTTGTCAGATTTGCTCCTTGAGTTTCTGCCATTTCACAGGTCTCCTCTTCATTTTTTGTCTTTTTTTTTTTTTTTTTTTTGGCCTTTTAATTTATTATTGCAGAAACCAGATCATTTAGCCTGTGAAGTTTCTCGGAAATTAGATTTTATTGACTGCAATACCTTGGTGTCATTTAACATATTTTTGTTCACTGTATTTTCTGTAAATTGTTAGTAATTAGGGACATCTTCTGATTCAGGATTCATTTTTTTGGCTGGCTGGACATTTTTAGAGGTTACAATTGTATATTTCCATCTGGAGTTATGCAATGTTTAGTTACCTGCTCGTGACACCAGCAGCTGTGGACGATCATTCTCTAGATCTATTTTTTTCTCAGTGGGAGGTTATAGGGTGCTGATAGTGCAATTCCATCATTCTTTCTTTGCTTATTGACTAGAATACTTCTGGAATGGTTGTCAGGAATTTGGTTACCTTCATGTAGAGTTTGTAAAAGAAAGGCAGGTTAAATACAGGGTTTCCCTTTTTTTAACCAGCTTTAAAAAAAATGAGTTGGTGTTTTATTAATCCTGATGGGGTGTATAATGTATTTTATTAAGCATTATTACAGTGTTTAAATTCTGGTTACTACCAATATCAGCACAAACATATATTTGTTTTAACCCACAATACCTTGACATTAGCCTTCTATAAAAACTACTAACAAATATCACTGTCATCAATATGATTACTAAAAAGCCTTTAATATTTTTTTGTTCTCATGTGTCCTCAGGAAATATCATACTAGAAATATAGTCAAATTATAAAAATTTTAAATCCCCTGATTGGTTTCTTTCTGCAGCTTGCCACCAACTGGATATAAAAATAGGTTTATTTATTTTATTTTACTTTATATTTTTAAACTTAAAATTATGGGTTGTCACATAAAATATTTAAATGATTTAAAAAATTAAACCAACAAAAGCAAGCCTATTCAAAGAACCCTGATTTTATTCATATTCACTTTAAACTCTTTCCTCCTTCTCCACTTAAGAAGTCTTGTTAACATTTTAGGTTTTGGTTTATCCATTTTTTGAAAATATAAAAAATATAAGTATACAGGTATGTGTGTGTGTGTGTACGTGTGTGTGGTGTGTGTGCATGTGTGTATGTGGGTAACTGGTAAGTGATAGTAAACTATACATTTCGTCCCTTTGCTTTTCCATTCAGTAATATATTCTGGAGATCAATTCATAGAAGCACATACATACGTATATTTTTTTTATGACACACAGTATTCCATTGAGTGACCATGCCACAGTTGATTCAATCAGTCACATCTTGGTAAACATTTATGCTATTTTTAGTTTTTGGCTTTTTACAAATAGTGGTATAATCAGTAGCCTTGTGTATACATACATCCTTCTAGATTAATAACTGATAGGAATTGTCTCAGACTATCTTAGGCATCTGAAAACATAGAAATATAAAAACAGGGTTTACATCTCAAATGGTTCAAATATATAACTCTACTTTTCTCTAAGTCAACTTATATTTTCTATTTTCAATCTCCATCCTACCAAGACTGTTGGAAACAATTTCTATCTTTTCTAGAGCCTTCCTTGCTTCCCAGTTTGTGCTATATCTTTAGAAACAATACATAGTATTTTTCCTGGAAGGACATTAGTCCATAGATATTGCTACTAAGACCATAGCATTCCAGTTAGTGTAACTTGTCCTGTAGAATGCTCATATTGCAATTCTAATGCAATTGTAATGCTTGTCCCAGTTCTCTGATGGGACCTTCTCAAAATTTCTCTACTTTGCTGAATTGTGCAGGAATTAGAGATTTTTCCTCAACTCTGCTCAGAAATCAAGATGTATCATTCTACTACTCTGGGATCCACAAGCCTTTCTGTTTCCATCACTCCACTCTCCCCACAGCCCAGAGAAATTGACCTACTGTCATGAACATCTTTCTGCTCTCACTTGTTGCCAAAATAGTTGACCACCTCCAGAAAGGTTAAGCCCCTTCAATGTCTTAGCCTTTTTAAAATAAAACCTGAACATCTCCCTACTTTCCTTCCTGCTATATCCCTACCCTGGGTCAATGTTACCTGCTTGAATAAAAGGAAAGGAAAGGAAGAAACAAAACTGGGGTTGACGTATCAAAATATTACCTGGACACATGTAAATGTTAACACCTTCCTGTTTATTTCCTGTGGGAGTCTTCAATTCTTATTAAACATTAGAATCATAGAGGTAACCAAAGGAGGAAGCAAAGAGCCTTGATTTCTGCACATGCACCCCAGATCCTAAAGTACAATAAAATAATATATATATTATATATGTAGTATATATTATATATTATATATGTATTATATATTATATATTATATATATGTATTATATAGTATATATTATATATATAAAGTATATATATTATATATGATTGTACTTTAGGATCTGTACTTCATATATATATATAAAGTCCCTGGATGTTTTCCCAAGTCTTCAAATGATTGATTGCACAACCAAAAGCTGATGTAGTTCTTTGTTTATTCCGATCCCTGGATACCTAGATACACAAGAGGGTTTGTACCAGGGATCACAAGGATGCTCACATATGAAATCCATCAATTGTAGGCACTCAAGTTTATCACAAATATGCAGGTAATATCTTCTTTATCCCCAGTCTGTGGTGTAGAATCACCTGCTAAAGTGGTAAGCCTTATACTGCTGGTGAATTGCTAGGTATAATTTTAAGTCCAATTTTCTCAGGACTTGGTAGGAAAATCATAAACCTCAACCTTACTCATTTCTGCATAGGCACCTAGTATAATTTTTGGGCTATTTGAGGCTAGCTTGTCTTTATAATCCACTCTATTTCTGGAGAAGAGGAAGGGAAGAGAAAAAGAAGAGTATTTGCCTTTTCATATCTGTTTTCCAGGGAAAATGAGTTCAAGTTTTCCCTTTTTCTTTGCCATAAGAATCAGGACGTCTTTTATTCTGCCAGTCTTTTCAGACAAGGAAGGGAATCAAAAGAAAAAAATGTTATTTTCCAGTTTCTCTGCTGCTGTGAATCTCTAAAGCATCATTGCAAAAAAGGAAAAGACTTTCTTGTCTGTGTTTCCTAAACATGAATCTTTATCTCTTTCCCTGTCTACTGTACTATGAATGGCAATGAGCTCTGCTTGGGAGTTCAAGATCCACTCTATCATGTCATCAGCTATGTGATCTTAACTGCTTAACATCCCTGAACTTCAATTTTAAAAGGATAAGTTTATGTTCTTTGCAGGGACATGGATGAAACTGGAAACCATCATTCTTAGCAAACTAACATAGGAGCAGAAAACAAAACACCACATGTTCTCACTCATAAGTGGGAGTGGAACAATGAGAATACATGCTCACAGGAAGGGGAACATCAAACACTGGGGCCTGGGTAAGGGAGAGATAGCATTATGAGAAATACACATGACAGGTTGATGGGTGCAGCAAACCATCATGGCACGTGTATACCTATGTAACCACCCTGCACATTCTGCATATGTATCCCAGAACTTAGAGTATATTAATAAAAAAATCATTTGAAATCTCTTTAAGGCATACATTTTACTACTATTAAATGATGTAAAATATGTGTTCTGGTTAGTATTGTGGTTAATTTCAACCAATAGAAAACCCTACTACAGTGGCTTCAAACATAGAATATTTTTTTTTTTTTTTTTTTTTTTTTTTTTTGCTCATATGGAGATAGGCAGTGTGGGCTGGTAAGATAATTCAGGATGTTACTTTCCTTAGGTACTTTCTGGGTTTTACATGACTGTTCTTGTTGACTTCTATCCTCATGATGCCAAGATGGTTGTCTCACCTCAGACCTGACTTACTGCTTTCACCAAATTGAGATGAGAACAAAACATCACAGAGAGGAAATGATGAAGGTGCACACCTGCTGACTCCATTTTCTTAAATGTTTCCTGGGAAGCCTAACCTAGTAGCTTCTACTCATATTTTATTAGCCACACCAGGACATTTGGCCACTTCTGGCCTCAACAGAGTCTGAGGAGAAGGGTGTTTTAACTGGGCCCATAGCTATTCTCAGCAAAATGAGAATTGATAATGAAGAAGGGGAAAATGGATTGGTATAGTTAACTACCACATTATACAAAACACACAGTACACACTGCCTGCACAGAACACTTAGTTTAGCAGATCTTCCCCATTATGGAAAGTAAAATCCTACCACTGCATCCTTGATTTTTTTTTCTTTTGTTTCACTCAAGGAGAATTCCTTATTTTCTTTTTTCTTCCAGATAATATATTCATAGAAATAATAAGAGTTGAAAGATTAAAATCAATCATGTGATTCAACTTTTACAAAAAAAAAAAAACTAAGACTAATACTCAGTGCCTACATCACAACTGGTTCTAACTCATCCTTGTAGATTTGGCATAACTTCACACCACTTCAGCCATCACTTGCTGGCCACTTCATCAGTAAATTATAATTTTTCTTTAAAATCAATCTTACCTCATCAACAGTCTTTATTTAAAGTTTTAGTCATATACACATAGGGACAAGGAGTAAGAAAGTACAACATACATGTACTTTTGTTACAATGTTTAGATTTCCAAAAACTATTTATACATCCATTGGAACAAAAAAGGAAAGAAAGTAAATAGACATGTTCAACAGAATCAAATAATAATAGCAAGGTTTGAAGAATATGAACTAGAAGAGAATTTATAAATTTCAGGGAGAAAACAAGCTGGTATTTCCTTGAATATATTTTTTGGAATCCACATCTAAATTCACACATGTCTATAAACAGAACAATTGTGACAACAGAGGTCAACATTTCTGAGTCTCCTGTAATGTCACAGTAATTCAAGTATATTACAGTGATACATGGTTTTTTCCCCTTATGAAATGCTACTTGAATGCTAAATTCACACATATAATTGATATTTATATGACTTGTTTTCAGTTCTTAAATTTCGTGCCTCATAGTATCTATCTTCTGATATCTATAACACATGTTAAAGTTTGTCTTTATTTATAATTTAGGCAACTGACATTGAGAGAGGTAAGAGACTTGCCCAAAGCAAAACAAAGTAAAAGAGATAAAACTTCCGTTTTCACTTCTAGCTCTCTTTTCCCCACTTCTTTAATTCTTGACTCACCGGTAAAGAATGTACATTTGGGCTCAAAATTTTAAAAGGTTTTACCTGCTATTTGAAAAAAAAAAAAAAAAAAGATGTTTTGTTTATTTTTTCCAAGTTTGGAATATTATGGTATTGGGGAGAAAAAACATTTTCAGGTTCAGTGGTATGGCTAAAAACTTTGGCCAATATATTTACAACTAGACTGAAGTTTCTAATCTGTAACTGACAGATAGGTGAAATTCATCATGCCACTTACCTCTAATTAACTGCTTCAATTTTCTCAAGGAGCAAGCCAAGGACAAAAAAAAATCACATGTTCGTGATTGATATATTGAATTAAGAGCTGATCACTTTCTTTTTATAATTCTCTGTGAGGATCATCTACGTCCTGAAGGAGTAGCTCTTTGAGTCATATCAACCTCATTCTAGCACCTCTATCTGCAGACTGGTAATTATTGAGATAAGGCAAGGTCTTTCATTCTGTAATATGCTTCTTTGGTTTGTTTACTATTTTTTCAGTCATTAATATGGACCTTAACTGTTCCAGGTACTTGGGATATGTGCACGAAGCCAAATTGGACAGAACCCTAAGCCTCCTGGTGCTTGCATTCCTATAGGAGACAAGGGAACATATAAAAATGGTACAATGCTACCACGACTATAATAGTAGCATGCTATAAGGCAAAAGGAGGAAAAAGTCTCTTCTATCTGGTAGCCCAGAGAACACTGAAGATACTATCCAAACAATCATTTGAAGCACCATGAGAATATACTAGAAAAGGAAAAAAGTAACACGATGAGAGAACAATGAAACTGGAAGAAAACAGAGGCCAGGAATGGAGGTCTCAACAAATTCTGTATATACTGAAGCAGAGAAAAATCCTGGAGAATTTTGTCATCAAACATTGTAACTGGGTTTTTAGATAACAGGTGTGTTGTATTTTTTTCAGGGATAATAAGGTTCAAGATGAGACTGGATCATGGAGGTGACTACTAACCTACAGCATGAATGGAGATTCTCAAATGAATATGGTCAGGCTATTGGATGGGTTTATATGAGTTATGTGAGTATTAATGCTGCCATTGATGCTAACAGGAATGAGGACGAAAGGAAAAACTGTTCCAAAACTAAAATTCTAGGTGCTATAATCTAAGGGGTTTCAAATGACAAAGGGGTATGTCAGATAATCAGTGCTATATTTGGGGGGCATGCATTACAAAGGAAGAATAAATTATTGCATGACTATATTAAAGTTATGATCTAAAGGTAGCTATAAAATTCTAAGACCATCCCCAGAACTCAAAGTACATATGATATACGAACATGAAGTGTTGTCTTTGCAGAATACTAAAGAGGAATTAGAGTCTTTGAGAAAAAGACAGGTATGTTAAGACAAAGAATTTGAAGAGTGGAAGAATCTGTTCAAAATTGAATGTGGATCCTAAAAGCTCAAATGAAAGATGCTTGGAGTGGCAGGAAAAATCGGAACAGAAAAGTGGTAGAACGAATATTTCAGAATAGCAGCAGAATGAATAGTTGGTTTAATGATCTTGTACTATCACCACTGGATAACAATAAAAGAATTACAGTTCATGGTTTCTGAGGTTTGAGCACCAAACAGTGAAGTTTCGAGTGTTGATTAGGTCACATCAAATGGATGCTTGGATACCTTATGAGTGGAGTTACGGGAAAGGGGCCCTAAGTTTAGGGAATCCAGAATCTTTTACAGCACTTGGTAAGCATGCCTACACTTTGCTCTAGAGGCAGACATATGTTTGTCATACTGGATAAAAAGAATGCCTGGGATTACAGGCACGAGGCAGGCAGATCACCTGAGGTCAGGAGTGACCAGCCTGGCCAACATGGTGAAACTCTGTTTCTACTAAAAAAATACAATATCAGCTGGGTGTGGTGGTGCATGCCTGTAATCCCAGCTACTCGAGAGGCTGAGGCAGAAGAATCACTTGAACCTGGGAAACGGAGGTTGCAGTGAGCCAAGATCCAAGATCGTGCCATTGCACTGGGTAACAAGATCTAAACTCTGTTTCAAAAAAATGAAAGAATGCCTACCTTTTGCTTAAGAGAAAGACACTATCCCTAGCTTCAAAGGCTATTAAATATCCTTTAAACAATAATCTGAATGGAGGAGCAGTCTGTATCTCCACTGACAAAACATATAGGAGCATAAGACTCTTGGAGAAGAGTCTCACAATGTGACCCTTCTTCTTGCCTCAGGGATGACTGCGGATTTGAGCTTAGACTTTTGTTACACTAACTCAAAGGATTTATCCATGTACTCTACCCAGGATAGGTGAGAATTCAGCTGAGATAACTATGTATCAAACCAAGCACTAGTACCTTATTGTTGGGACTATAATGAGTAACAACTGGTAATGAATGATGAGATACAGCTGAACCAGAAGCTGAGCACTGCTCATGCAGCCCTGAAGGAGCTACTGCTTAATAAGATGTAACAACTGAAGAGACCCAAGAAATGATGGTTTTCCTGGGATGAGATGGCCTTGTCTTACCCACGTTTGTCTTTTTGTGATCAGGCAATTCCCAAGACTGCAGTGACTGGGAAATTTTGAAGCCACGCCTAAGAGTTATGAGGCTACCCTAGAGGGCTCTTCTGCTTATTGTTGCCTTCTTTTCTGTGTACTTTCTAAAAGCTATCTGTTTTGTGTCAATTCAACCAACCAATGTTGCTTTTGCACAAAGTAAGCATTGCCCCTTATGAAAGGAAATAATCCTGGCTGCTTGCATTCTGGAAGATGAGTATGCATGCACTATTTTCAGGATGTTATATTCAGCAGTCCTCTGGTTCACTGTATCTAAGGAATAAATGTTCAATCTTCTGCTATGTTGGCCCATCTGTGAGCATCAGAGAGGGGATTTGAAAACTAAACTACTTGGTTTGCAGACTTTCCACCCATCTTCCTGTTTGGCTTTTCTTCTTCACCACAGTAAGAGGTACCTGCACCATCTGAATCTTTCTGCATTCATCTTCTAGGGTTTCTGCCCCATTCACTTAGTTTTCTGCTCCCTTATGTCTGTTCTCTGTCACAATTTGTCATCGGCCTTCCAGTTTTTAATACTATGTTGTTATTGTCCACTATAATTTTCTTGATCTTGGTGGGTTTCTCCCTTTTGATTTTTTAAATAAATAAAATGAAGAAAAGTAAACAAAATTCATGACTCAATACCATTTTACTAGGGTTTTAAAAGAGAACAAAGATAAGCACACATGTTCAATTTACCACTGTAATCACGAAGCCTCAGAATAACATTTTACCTTTCAATCATTTAATGCTCAAAATAACAAAGGCACCCTTCATGGTTGATAATGTACCTGGGCAGAGCCTCTAGAATGCTATTGTCTTTTTCCCCCCAGGTTGTCAAATCCAATTCAATAGATAGTTATTGAATTTTACCGAGTAAATATGGAATAATTTATGCATACTTTAATTATATCCATATTTTACTTTGGATGGCCATTTTCATAAAAATCGTCCATAATATATATTCTTAAAGTCAGCTTTATTGAAGAATAATTTAATACTATAAACTTCTTCTATTTTAGGTATAGAGTAGAATGAGTTTTCACACATTTATGAAACATTAAAACAGCCACTAAAATCAAGATGTAGAATGTTTCAGCTTCCAAAAAATTTCCTCCTGTTTCTCTGTAGACAATCCTTTTACCCTGTCCCCAGACCTCGGCAACAACGGATTTGTTCTTGTGAAATTATCTTTGCAGGACTGTCATGGAAATGGAATTCTGTAAGTGCCTTTGTTTCTGGCTTCTATCACTCAGCAGGCTACATTTGAGATTAATCCATGAGGTTAAATATGTAAGCAGTTCACTTCTGTTTTCCTCTTTGATCCATTGTATGGGTGTAATACAATTGAGTTGCTTCTGGTTTGGATTTATATATTTTGTATATATATGATATATAATACATAAATATATGTTATGTACTCTAAAGCTTTATCTATAAAAATACATGATAGGTTTATATAGATCTATAAAGATAATATACAGCTTTATCTAGAGATACATATTTACATTATACATATTATGTATTATATAAATAATATAAATTATATATAATTATGTATAATGTAAATAAATATATATATCTATAAAGCTGCTGCAGATATTCAGGTATAGGTTTTACATGCATATAACTTTTCATTTTTCTTAAATACCTAGGAGTAGGATTGCTGGATTATGAGTATATAAATTCTTTTTGTTTCTTTTTTTAAAAATGGGGAACTCACTCTGTTGCCCAGGTTGGAGTTCAGTGATGCAATCACAGTTCCCTGAAGCCTAGAACTTCTGAGCTCAAATGATCCTCCTGCCTCAGCCTCCTTAGTAGTTGGGACTCCAGGCATAGGCCATCATGCCCAGCTAATTTTTAATTTTTTTTTTTTTTGTAGGTATAGAGTCTTCTTATGTTGCCCACACTGGTGTCAAACTCATGGGCTCAAGCAATCCTCCTGCCTCAGTCTCCCAAAGTGTTGGGATTACAGGTAGGAGCCATCATGCCCACCCTTTATTAAATTCATAATAAACTACTGAACCATTTTCTAGTGGCTATTTTATACTTGCATCACAATATATGAGGGTTCTGACTGTTCCACATGACTTTGTTTTTTTGGTGCCCTATCACACTAGCTAGAACCTATAGCAAATGTTGAATATTAGTGTAGACAGCAGGAACAATTGCCTAATTCCCAACCTTAAAAGGAAAGCATTCAGTCTTTTATTGTATAATAGAATGTTAGCCATATGTGGTATTTATGATGTCCTTTAAGAGAATGAAGATGTTCTTTACTATTTGTGTGTTGCTGAGAGCATTTTGTAAAGTGGTATTAAATTTTGTCCATTTTTAAAATGCATTTATTGAGATTATCACATTTTTTCCTTGTTTATTTTATTGATACAAGTGAAATTCATTGATAGATTTTCAAAATTCAAACCCAATTTTGCACTCCTGGTATAAACAACATTTGGTCAAGGTATATTATCTTTTTATATATTGCTGGATTTTATTGGCAATATTTTTAAAAGCATCTTTGCAACAAGGTTCATGAGGGATGTTGGTCTGTAGACTTCTTCTCTTGTAACATTTTTTACTATTTGGCAGCAGGGTGATGCTAGAATCAATATAGAGTTGAGGAATGTTTCCTTCTCTTCCAGAAGAATTCGTACAGAATTGGTGTGACTTTTCTCTGAAAAGTTTGTTAGAATTTGCCTATAAAGTCGTCTGTTCCTAGACTTTTTTTGCTTGTTTGTTTGTTTTTGTGGATGAGTTTTAACTATATTTTTATAATAGATACAGAGCAATTCAGGTTACCAATTTCTTTTTTATTGCGCTTTGGTAATTGGTGTCTTTCAAGTAATTTGACTTTCATCTATGTTATATTTATTTTATTCATTGACATAAATTTTTCCACAAAACCTTTTTAATATATACTTACTAATCTGCAGGATGTGTAATGTTTCTGCTTTTATTACATATATTGGTAATTTTTGTGTATCTTTTTTTTTCATGATCAGTTTGGCTAAATGTTCATCAATTTTATCAATTCTTTTTAAAGACCCAGATTTTGGTTTAATAAATTCTTTAAAAATTACTTTTTATTCTATTTAAAAGTTCATTGATTTCTGGTAAGATCTTTATTATTTCTCTCTGCTTTCCTTGAATTTACTTTGTGTTCTTTTCGTTTCTTAAAATATTACCTTCCATTATTGATTTTAGACTTTCCTAGATTTCTAAATACACATAAAAATATTCCTCTAAACATTGCTTAAACCACATTCTACAAATTTTGGTGTTATGCTTAATTTTCAAATATTTGGGAGTTTACAAGTATCTTTCTGTTACTTATTTCTACTTTAATTTCATTGTGTTTTTTACATTAAAAAATTATATAAATTGTTTTTATATAAATTGTTTTATATGTAAATTATACATAAAATTGTATACAGAATTTTATATTCAAAAGACAATTTATATAAATTTTCATTTTAGTTGGTGAGATTTGAATTATATCCCAGAAAACAGTCTATTTTGGTGACTGTTTCCTGTGCATTTGGAAAGAATGTACATTCTGCCATTGGTGTGTGAAATGTCTTTTAAATATCAACTATTAACATTGTTCCATAATATTGTTCAGATCATTTATATTCTTAATGATTTTCTGTCTATTTATCTAATTAGTCACTGTGAGAGTGAATTGAAATTCCCAACTATATAAATATATTTCTCAATTTATTTTTCAGGTTTTTTTTTTCTTATTTATTTTGAAGTATTCTGAAGCATTTTTGTTGGGTCTATACATATTTATGACAATAATGCCTTTGTGATAAAATTTTATATTAACTGTTTCTCCATAGGATTTATTATTTATAGCATTCTTTTTTATTTTTAATAGTAGCCCTCATTCTAAGGTTACTTTGTGTAATATTAATAGATTATTTGACTTTTTGTTTAGTGTTTACAAAATATATCTTATTTCTATCCTTTTATGTTGACGAAGTTATGTCTTTTCATTAAAATTTTTTGGTCCATGATATAGAATGGGTTCTTACATTTAGGCCTAATCTGACAATCTTTGCCTTTTTGGTGGGAGTTGACTATTTACAATCAATGCAATTGTTGATATATTTGGATCTAAATCTTTGCTCTTGCTAGTTGCTTTTTCATTGTCATGTATGTCTCTCTTTCCCTCCTGCCTTCTTTTGGTTTAATTGAATTTGTTTACAATTTTACTACTGGAAGCATAATTTTGTACTTGGTCTAAGGTTTACATTATGCATTTTAAACTTATTACAGTCTATCTTCAATTAATACCATACAGCTTCAGGTATATTAAAGTATTATAATGGTTGTACTTTTATATTTTATGCTATTGAATTCATATAGTGTACTTAATCATATTAACTACATAATACATTGTTAGACATTTCTACTTTAGTTAACTTGAAAAACATAAAAATAAAAATTCCCATTTCTATCATTTTCTGTGCTCTTTATTTGTGTAAATTCAAATTTCCATGTGATATTACAGTCTCTTTCTGAAGAACATTCTCTTTTAACACTTCTTTTAGTGCAGATATGTTGGCAATAAAATCTCTTAGATTTTGTTTTTCTGAGAAAGTCTCTTTTAGTTGTTTTAACTATTGAAAAATATTTTCAGTGACTATCGAATTCTAGATTGGCAGAATTTTTCTGTTAGCACTTTAAAGATTTTACTCCATTGGCTTCTGGCTACCATAGTTTCTGATGAAAAATCTATTGTAATTGTTATGTTGTTTCTCTTTAATGTTTTATTTTTCCCCCCTGGCCACCTTCAAGATTTTTCTTTAAGCTTGGTTTTATCAATCTAAATATAATAATGCTAGGACCGTGTGTATATGTGCATGTTTGTGCACATCTGACTTGTGTTGTCTCTGTTTCTCAGGATGGAAAATCTCAGCCATTATATCTTTAAATGTTTCTTCTGCTCCTTTGATTCTGTCTTTTCCTTTTCAAACTTCTATTACATGTATGTTAAATTATTTTATATTGTCCCAAAGCTCTCAGATGCTTTGTTCTTAATTTTTTGTCTTTTTTTCTCTTTCTCACATTTTGGACAATTATGTAATCCAATATACAAGTTATCTGTTTTTATGGTCTATTCAGTGTTCTAAGTCTGTTAAAAAATTTTATATTCAATATCAAAAATATTACTCTAAAAGTCCCATTTTACTATTTCTTTTAGCTTTCATTTATTTTCTGATATTCCTTATTTGTGTACATATGTCATTCAGTTTTTCCACTAGATGATTTCACATTGTAATCATCACAATTCTAAAGTTTATATCCATTCTAACATCTAAGTCACCTGTGAGCTTGATATTATTTATTACTTTATCTTGTGTTACTCCTTTTTTTCTTTGTTTTATATGTGTGTCACAATACTAATTGCTTAACATCATGAGCAGAAGAAAAGTAAAAACTAAACTTTTTTTTTTTCTGTGAATGAACATGTCTTCTCTTTGACCTAACTAGCTAATGGGTTTTGGGGTTGAGTCAATTAAGTTAGTAGTTGAGCTAAATTTAGGTTTTATTGTTACTATCCTTACACTCAGATCACCACAGTTTTCAAATTCCTCTTTCAGTGAACTTCTTCTTAATGGGAGGTCTTGGGTGTCAGAAGATTGTATATAAGCATTCCTCCTCCACTCTCAGTGTCAGCAGTCCCTGAATACATGTGTTATTAAAGAAGGTCTCTCCCTATGCTCTTTCCTTTTCCTGGTTTTATACTTCTGTTGATAGCTACTGGGGCCTAGGTTCACTGTGAGCATAGGGGGCAGTTCTCATGTCAAGCCTAAGTTTTAGGCAAAGCTTCTGTACCTGGGCCTCAGAGAGTGGAAACTTCCCAGTGTTACTATTTCTTGACCCCCTCCCTCCACCCATGGCCACCAAGCTCTGCTCAGTATTTCTTGGTATCCCTGGCACCTCTCGGGCTAAAAAATATTTTCCACCTCTCTCCCTGTACAGAGGCCTCTATTTTGTAAGAGTGCAGGATTTGGCCAGCAGAGATTTTCCTATTCACCCAAAGATTTTACCTTTACCCTTTATCCAAAAACAGTAGATCTTTTCCTTAGTCCAGAGCTGCAGGCTCTGATCTCCCTCCCTCATTGGTGAAGACATTTTTTCCTATGAGAGACGTATTCAGGGAAGCAGGAGGTATTTTATATCTATTCCCCAGCTGCAGTCAATCAATGGCTGCATACATGTGCCACCTGAGCATTATCTCCAGTTTTCTTGTCGGTTCCAAATCTGTCTCATAAGCACCTGGTGAAGAATCTAGATAAGAACTTAAAAATGCTTGCAATTTTTTCTGGTGTGTGGAACTCAGAGTTATTTCTAAATTGATACACTAGCCTAGTTTCAGTATTTAAAATACACAAAAATGTTAATTTCTAATGAAATAATTTTATAAAAACTATCTCTTCTTAATTTGCCCTGCCATGAGTGAAAAAAAAAGCCTTTTATCTCATTTATCTTTATAGGGGCATATTTCTCTTTGGAATTTATGCTTTGAAATCTCAACAATGATGCCTTTTATAAAAGTCATGATTACGTAAATTATTCAGCTTTTTCTTATTGTTAGGATGGGAACAATGCTCTCTTGAATGCTTTTACATCCTGAAGTAGAAATTTTTCTCTGCATTTGATTCAGATACTGTCATCAAATTTAAAAACTAAGAGAGACCTACCTATTCCCCTAGGACAGCGGTTATAAGGCATCTTATGCTGGTGAAATTCTAGAATTTGTGAAAATATGTTTAAAACGATTGGGGAGTGAACAGAAATTTTAAAAATCAGGTTTGAAAAAAACTAATACAATAAATCTTCAACAGTTGTAGTATCTATGGGTTGCCCTTTATCACTGGTTAGCTATTTATGTCGGATTATTTGCCACCCTGAGCATGCAATTTTAAACTTTAAAAAGGCAAAGTAGTCACATGATTCATTAAACACAAATTCTATCTTGGGCTTCACATTAAACCATGCCTTTTACTCACAGTACATTGTGTACCACTTTGTGCTGGATCTCATTTCCTGTCCAGCTCAAATTTCCATTAATTGGATTAAAAGAAAATGCACATACTCATCAAAATTTAGCTTCACAATTCTAAAGAATTTTGGTAACTTGACATACCAGGAATTTCACCAGCCTAATCCAACTGTAACATTTTATAGATATACAAACAAAAAGCAGATTAATTATTGTCACATAATAACACAGCCATAGTAAATTCAGGTATGATTCTAGCATCATTGACTTACAAAGATAGTGTCTATGAGAAGTTACTAGATGTTGCCTTTGTTATTTATTTGCGGGACAGCCTCACTCCCTTTTCTTTTTATGGTGAAGGAACCAGATCCAGAGCTCACCCCAAGCTGGGATGCCTGGAGTTGGCCTTGGGTCTGGCTCTGAGCCCCCTCCCATCCAGTTCCCCGTGACTGGCTTAGCAGTGGGTGCTGTCTGGGGAACGGATGCCCAGGTGGTCTGTTTCCTTCAAAATTCAGCTGAGGTGGGCAGATTGCTTGGCCCCAAGAGTTCGAGACCAGCCTGGAAAACATGGTAAAACCCCATCTCTACAAAAAATATAAAAAGTAGCCAGGTGTGGTGATGTGTGGCTGTTGTCCCAGCTGCTAAGGAAGCTAAAGTAGGAGAATCCCCTGAACTCAATAGATTGAGGCTGCAGTGAGCCATGATAGTATCACTACACTCTAGCCTTGACAGCAGAACAAGACCCTGTCTCAAAAAAAAAAAACAATGGTTTACTTCTAAAACTGCAGTGAAGTTGTTTTTTTAAGCTTTTTTGTTACTTTTCTGTCAACAATTGGTCTGCACATTTAGTAAAAGAAGCAGGAGAAACTCGGTTCTTATTTCTATTAAACATATTACTTTTTTTATTTGCATCTCCTGAAGAACCTAGAATAATAGTCACATCAAAGTTGATCTATGTGTTAAACTATATTAATTTTTCAATGCATTGACCTAGTCTTTTTATGGCCATTTGTATAATACATATGTCTGTGCAGATAGATACATATGTGGCTCTGTTTTATTATGATCTAGCAGACATTGAGAGTTCCATCCCATTTTGTTTTGTATGTGGGAGTCAAAACGTCTATCTCTAATCTTAACCATGTAAAACAAAAGCTGTGGCTTTGTAAGTATCTATACCGTGCACACCCCAGTATTTGAAAAAATAATCATTTAAGACATCATTTTCTGGTGATTTAGCAGATCCAATCATCAACTATATCCTAACTCAATCACAGACTTTAAAAATATGTGTACTGGTTAATTTTGAGCAAAACTTCACTTTTACTGACTCATCATTGACAGGAAAATGTCTCTGTCCTATAGTATAATTAGTAGTAATGACTGATCATTCTAAGAGGATAAATAAGTAGCATGACAGGCTACTTTCAACATCCTCTGCAGTTGTATCACATAAAAAAAAAGGAAAAAAAAAACCTTATTCAAGATGCATGCTGCCAGAGATTATCTCATACCCTGCCAAATGTGGGTTATAAAGGCCTAACAAAAGAATAAAGTAACAAAAATCACCACCATCCCTTTTACTAAATGCAGCTACCCCAAATTACTGGAAATCTTTCCAATTATGGCCCTAAAATTGAGCATTCAATTGGGAACAAACAAGACCTACTCCACTGCTAATCCATAGAAAATCACAAAAATTCTAAATTGCCTGTCTTGGATTGAAGTAGATACTTACAAGGTAATGGGGTGGTCTTGGTCACCAAAGAGATGGAAATTCAAATAAAGGATGTGACACTGCGGGTGTTAGCAAGTGCTAAGTAAAAGGACGCCTCTCTTTTTTTTGTGGTTGTTGACCTCTCTGCTCCCAATGCTCAGTCTCTGGGGCTAAACGCATTTCCATTTCTTGTCATCACTTTTGAGATCGTTTTCTCATGAGAAATCTCCCTTCTATCCCTTCCTTTACTCTCCATGCATCTCCAAGCAGATTATCAGTGTGGATCCTTAAAAGGGCTGACTTATGTTGAGTCAGTCACAACCATTTAAGTCCTATACACATTGTATAATTATTTTAAAACTTGAATTTAGCAAATTTTCAAAAGAGCATCACGTACCATATGAGAAGACTTTATATGAATAAGTTACAAAATGATAAACTCATATGATAATATTAGAAATATATTCTGAGTTTCTCAGTTATTTACAAAAGCATTACAAATCAGCTAGTTAGTGCTTCCAGTTTTAATAATATAAAAACCGAAGTCAGAAATATTTTCTAAATTATTTAACCATGGTGACATAAGGTATCAGTCAGACTTCAGAAAATAAGAATATCTCTATGTATTTTAAATGACAGGAAATTCATATATGGACTTGGTCGCACTGGTGTAGAAAACAGCTGAAAAGCCAAACAGTGGCCTATTAATTAATCCAGGCAGTGGCCATAACAAGAGGTTGCTATCACCCAAAGAGAGAAATATTGTTTCACCTGAGGAGATATAGAACCACTGTTTGGGTTTCCTACAGGAGCTAGGAACCCAAAGAATACAGTGATACTGGTGGAAAAGCCTAATTCCTTTACTTGATATTTTGTGATATGTATATGGAGAAAGAGAGAGAGCAATTCCCTTCCTCTGCTGTAAGGCTAAGAATGAGACACAACTTGGTTTCTCCCCTTCTTCCTTTCCCTTCTGCCGTTTCTCTACCTATGCCTCACTCACATTGATGAAAACCCATGGAAACTAATCAGCAAGGGAGTCTGCTAGCCAGAATTCATAAGATAAGGGAGGAGAATATATTTTAGCTCAATTAGGCAATAACTGACTCAAATAATTACTGACAGAAATGGCACTGAATAGGATGATTTCCATGGCACACAAAACTTCAACTGCTCACTTTTAGACCACAAATATTTCTCCTCTGCTATCATTCCAACCTTGTAATTCCTATATCTTGGAGCCTTTGATGATTCAACCCCTTGAGTCTGTCTGGTCCTTCATTGGTCCTACTTGCAAGAGGAGGTTATTCTAAAAGCTCCCTTCCATCCAACTAATTAAATCAATAAACACTTTCCAAAGGTTCTATCTTCCCAGTGTCATCAGATCTTTTTCTGGCATCCAAAGCCATCCAATAACCTGTCTTCAGTCTAATGTTCCAGAGTCATTTTACACTGCTCTTCGTTGGCAGATGTTTGATGCTCTCAACTTTATGCAAAATGTGTTACTCCACGCCTTCACCATCCCCATCCGAACCTTCTGTGCCTGTTAAAGTCTCACCTGTTCTGTGAAGTCATCCATGATTTCTCCAGCCTTTTTGGCCTCCCTCTCTCAGTAAATCATATAGCACATCAGAATTGGCCATACTGTTTTAGTAGCTAAAATGTAGCTTTTATGTAATTATTGCTATTATGTAATTATTTTCTAATTGTTTCATGTGTATTATTCTTGGAATGCCAACAAAGCATTGCAATAATAATTAATTATGTAATTATTGCTGTTATATAATTATTGCTATTAATATAATTATGTAGTTACTGCTATTAAAAAATAATAATTATGTAATTATTTTCTAATTTTTGCACATATATTATCCTTGGAATGCCAACAAAGTGGTAAGCCCTTGATGAAAATGACTATGACTCATACCACTTATGTATGTATGCCCTGTATCTTTTGGATTTGTATTGATCACATCAGAGATACTCAATACTAGTTTAGTTTCCTCCATTTGGTGTATGCTCACAGAACTTAATAGAAATATGCTATCATATCCACTAGAATAACCTTTATTCTGCCTCTGTTCTTGTCTATATTCTCTTACCCTATAAGGTTTAACTCAGTCTCCTTCTTAATCCCCTGGACTTCTAAGATGTTATATAATTTCTAGCTCTTGGGCAAAGGTCCCTTATTTTCTCTTTCCGATATATGCTCTCTCTTCTCCTAGTCTACATCCTCCTGAAGACAAGAATCCTATCTTAAGCGATTTTTATATTTCCACACTGCCTAGCACAGTGAGTCCAAATGAGAACATAGATTGAATTTTACTATTTTTCTGTGTGTCCCAGAACTTAATGTAGTACTTGGTATATGTTAGGTAATCAACAAATGTTTTTTTAAATGAATTAACGATTAAAAAAAAAACTTATTTTAATTCAAAACTAGGTTGATTTAAAATAATATAAAAATATTTCTAAAACATTAGGGATAAAGATCAATTCATTTTCAAGAAAGTTTTGGAAATAAGAAACATAATCTACTGATGTTACTTATACTGCAGTAACCTGATTTTGATTGGTAGCTTTAAATTCTTTTCCTGTCAAACTCTTACCGGAGGATCTAAAAATAGCAAACTAGATCAATTTTCATTTTCACTCCCCTGCTTCAATTTTGGGGAACTTCTTGGGATCCTCCTGGGGGAAATGTGAAGAGCAGAGAAATGCTCAAAATGCAGGAAATAAGAATATCAGGAGAAGAAGCAAGAGGCCTAGACAATGTACACACTAGCTAACCCCATACTGATACTTATGCCTTGAAAAAGTATGTAACACAAGAGACCTTAAAATCCATTGTTTTAAGTAGAATCAATCTTGTGCTTTGAAAAGGTATATGATCTTTTGTGCTAGAAGATCTGTCATTTATCCTTCTTTCAGCTCTAATACATCTGCCAAATCAGTATTTGTTTGTAAGCCCAACGTTACCCCCAAGTGATAGACATTGAATTGCCAGGAGCCATATAAAAATTTAGGGTTGGCCCTTTACCCCCCAAGAAGAAGTTAATGGAGGAGAGGAGAGAAAAGTGAGAAGATGCAGAAAAGGAAACAGAGGATGCAACTATGGGAAATGAGTGGGCCTGGAGCTAAGGGCTGCTCACTTCAAAACTGTCATAGGTTCCTTTGTGTATAGATTGACTTGGCTCAAAGTGTCCTCTTTATGGTATTTTAAAGAAAGGCTTTTTCATTAATTCATTTTTCAACATAGAATACATCTGAGTTGAGGTTTGTAGTTCTCCTTGAAGAAGTCCTTCACATTCCTTGTAAGCTGTATTCCTAGGTATTTTATTCTCTGTAGCAATTGTGAATGGAAGTTCACTCATGATTTGGCACTCTGTCTTTTATTGGTGTATAGGACTGCTTGTGATTTTAGCACATTGATTTTGTATTCTGAGACTTTCCTGAAGTTTCTTATCAGCTTAAAGACATTTTGGCCTGAGATGATGAAGTTTTCTAAATATACAATCATGTCATCTGCAAACAGAGACAACTTGACTTCCTCTCTTCCTATTTGAATACCTTTTATTTCTTTCTCTTCCCTAATTGCCCTGGCCAGATCTTCCAATACTATGTTGATGATGAAAAAAAGCTCATTATCACTGGTCTTTAGAGAAACGCAAATCAAAACTACAATGAAATACCATCTCACACCAGTTAGAATGGCATTTATGAAGGCAGAGTTCTCATGACGCAATCACCTCTTAAAGTTTCTATAGCTCAACATCATTACGATGGGGATTGAGTTTTCAACACACAAGCTTTGGGGACACATTCAAACCATAGCAAACTGTCTTTAATGGCTAAGTGCTCCAAACTACACTATACATTCTTTACCTTAAAAAGTACAGCCCCGAAAATATTTGAAGAGAGTTTCCCCCTTAGACCATTCATCTTCAATTTAGATGTTTCTAGTATCTTTATCATGGCTTCCAGGACAATCTCAATCTCTCTCCTCTGGATAAACTGCATTTTGAAAGCATGACTTTAAAATGTAACTCTTGAAACTGAGTTCAATAAGCACATCAGTTGACTTCTGTCTTCTACTTACAACGTAGAAAGCTAAAAAGATTGATGGAGCCATCTACTAACAACCAAAAACAAAACACCAGGCAATCTACAAATTGGCAATTGTCTTGATTCCATCAGAGCTGAGATTGCAGAGCAACCAACTAACCCAAAATATAAAACAAGACGGCAGCCTCCATGAAGATATAGGATACAAACACATGCTTACCTAGAGTAGATGCTTCTGGACACCATGCGCCCTGGTAAGGAGCAATAGGTCACAATTTTGAACAAATTGCTGAAGACTAAATGTGGGCTAGTGTGAGAATATAGATCCATAATAGCAATTGACTCAAGAAGAATTTGCACTTACTTTTCAGCCTTCTTATCAAGGTAATTTCAGGTCCTCAGGAGAAGGATTGGGAGCAGCACATAAGAAAGGAGGAGGCTTCCTGATGGAGCAGTCATGGCACGGGAGCCTTCTTTGCTGGCAAGACACAGACCCCCTCCTAAAGCCTTCTCCGCTACAGAGGACAAGAGCTGTAAGCCAGTTGAGAGAAAGCAGCAAATCCAGCCACGTTAAAGAACAGGTGAAGGCTCTGAAGCTGGAGAAGGAAACAGATTAAAAGAAGAGAACTACTACCCCAGAGGGACACAGGGGTATATCCTAAGCCCAGATCATTAGCAATGTCCTGCCATGGGGACTGAAACAGGACTACTGGAATAAAGAGTGCCAGGATTTGTGGACAGAGAGTTGTTGATGCTCTAATCACTGACCCATCAGTTTTATTAATTAAATTTCTCACCTCAATGCTAAACACTGAGGTTTTTAAAAATATCATTACAGACTCCTAAATTTTTGTCAAAAATTCACTCCTGGTTTTCCCCTAATCATGTTATAAGATGAAGCTTTCTGAATGGCTGCCAATGAATGGGGTTTAGTCAATCCCTTTGCTTTAGGGTTTTGAAAATAGACAACAAATAGAGAAGGGGGAGAAAAATGTTAGAGGATTAAAAATTCAACAGCCTGCAGCAGTTTGGCTGTTCTTTTCTTTATGCTAGACTTCCTCTAAGTCTACTCTTTGAATACTGAGATGATTGGGACAGAACAGGATAACAAATATGTGAGAAAACTTCATCTATTCTCAATAATCTTCTTTTTTCCCCCCTACTGTTAGCTGACAGAAAAACAAACACAAGGGTAAAGGAAATGCGAGTTTCTGTGGTGGATGCATTTGTCTGAGGGCTGAGTTTTCTCTGCCAAGTGCAGGTGATTGAGGTTGTAATGAGAAGAGCAAAGCACCAGGTTTCCTGCCTTTCTCTAATCCTTCTCTACCAGTCCCACCTTGCTGCTCCTTCTGCCCTTGTTGGAAGAGTCTCATGGGTTTTGTTGTTGCAGTTGCTGTCTCAATCAATACCACAAACATCTTTTAGTCTTTCTTTCCATCCTCTATCCTCCAATGCTGCAAGCTGCTGAGGGATTTTCATGGCACAGGTGGGACTTTATCCCACACTCACTGCATTGCTTTACATAAGAACAATGACTTTTCCAGAGCCCCACAGGAATGGGAGGGAAAATAAATGAGAGAGAGAGAATTATGGCCCTTTTAAATATATTCTGCTTCCCTTCATCTAATCCCTAAAGCCGTCTAGGTATGCAAACTGTGTTTTCAAAGTCACTTAATAAACAGGTCGGCTTGCTGAGAAATGCCAGGTGTAGGTGATGTGAAGGAAGGCAGCAAACCACATTGCCATGTTCTTCACATGTACCCCAAAACCTAAAACGCAACACAATATTAAAGAAAAGAAAAATAAAAAGGTCTATGTGGAGGAGACAAGTTGAGGGGTTACGTCATCAGGGAATGCTCTGCTCTGATGGCCCAATGATGCTTAAGCAGTTTGCTAGGTTATTTTGTTGTTGCTGTTGTTGTTATTTACTTTCTTTTTTCTTCCTACTGGTTTTGGATTCAGTGTTCCCAGAGTTTGCAATAACAAACTTTTGAATATAATATGTAAGAGAGATGGTGATTTTTTTTTTTTTTACAATTCAGATTAGAGGTTTAGGTAATAACTAAGAGGTCTTGTTTTCTCCCTCTCTCTTCTTTCATCAGCTATTAAACACCTCCATGGGTAAAAAGAGCCTTTATCATTCTAATGACAGTTGGTTAAAAGCAATGTAGGTGATATAAAAATGAATGAAACACAAACCCTTTTTTCTTGTCGCATAAGAACTAGCCGTGCAGTCCCAGAATGGTTATGGCTAGCAAACACTGAGCTGTAGCACAGTCGCTCCCTGGCCATTACGATTAGGCAGGAAGGTATCAGAGTCTGCAGTGCACACCCTGCTACCCCAATGCTGAGCCAGTGCTTGGCACAATCTGGGCTCCATAAATGTTTCTCGAACTAAGTGAATGGACAGATGGATCCCAGATAACTTTCCATTCACATTTTCTGTGTCCAGACCAACTTAATTAAGAAGAGTCTGGATGCACAGAGACCTGCTAACTCACCTCCACAAAAACAAAAGGGGATTTTTCAGTTCTTGGAGACATTTGGAGACTTTCCAAATCATGGCAGAACAAAGAGAAATTACCAAAATACAAGCCTCTGAAGTAGAGTTATCTAAATTCAAAAACTCTGCAGACTTCCTGATCTCCTTTAAAAGCAACAAAACAACAATAAATAGAAAACAACTTTAAAGGTACTAAAAATCCCTACTCTTGCCATTTTGTGTGTGTATATTACTCTCTATTTGAGGATGTTAGTGTCATCCAATTCACTTTGCATGATAACTTTTTCTGCAACTCCTGACCGGTGTTTTATCAGGTTCAAGTTGAAAACATGAAGAGATAGGTCAGTCAGAGTTTTGTGAGAGATCCTGTTATTTTGTAGACAACTGTTATGGTAAAAACTGATTTTTTACAGTAAGATACAAATTACTTGGATATTGCTTTCTCATGCTTCCACACGAGATTTGCTTCCACAAATCTTTAGATAAGCAGCCAATTTAATTAGTTTTCTATATTATATACAATTGTAATATCCCCTATCTTCTCTCTGCCTTTCCCATCTCAGCATTGCATCCAATTTGTTGAAACCATCTAACATATCTTCTCTTTTTCAGAATGATGCTGTCTTTCTTGTCCCTAGGAATTCGAAAATTTTTAAACCTTATTATCTTCTTAATGTCCTTTGGAAAGTGGTAGCATATAGATCTGAATTCAGGGCTCAAAATACCATCAGGTCAGTATGACTGAGTGCTTGCCCCTCCTCTAACCTGAGCAGTGGCATGGCAAGCACATCACACCTGGCACATCACAGTGACCCAATTCCATTTGATGCAATTCAATAAATGAATCAAATGGCTTCTGTGGGTCAGGAAGTTGGCTGGTGCAACACACGAAAAATGAGAAGATTCTGAAGTCTTCACTCAAAGACTTTAGTGTTTACTAGGGAGATATACTCACAAATCTCTAACTATGCATGTGTAATAAATATTTTACCACTTGTATGAACACAGTCCTGTGGAAGTACAGAAAACTGTTATTTCTAAAGGGTGTGTGCATTTCAGGAATTGGTGTCGGCTGAGATTTGGCCAGGAAGGCTTCCCAGAAATAGTAACACTGAAGTTGGGTCCCAAAAGTTGGGTGCAACTGGGCTAGACAGAGCAGACAAGAAAGGGAATTTCAGCAGGAACTCAAAACACAAAAGTGTGGCAAAGTATGTAGTGTTTGGGGAATGCACTGTGATTAGGGAGAATGTAACAGAGGGGGGCAGAGTAAAGAGCAAGTCTACCCATATTGAATTTGGTTGTCCCATAGGAAAAGATGATCTATGGTAGGTAAAGGGGTGCCATGGAAGAATTTTAAGTAGAGAACTGGCATGCTCCAGTTCAGATTCTTGAAAGATAATAGTAGGTCAGTATGTTAGAATGACAAGGTAAAGGAAAGCTGAAGGCAAGAAGATTAGATATAAGGTTTTAGAAAGAGTCAGAAATATACTCTTGCACATGTGTGTGTGTACACGCACATGTGTAGTGATAGGTAGGTTGTCCAAGCTACAGCTGGGAAATGAGCATTTGTGCATCTGCAAAATTCTCCCCCATTAATATGTAGTTGCCTGCCTCTAAGCTCAAAAATGATGAAGGCATGGCAAAGAATTATCATAATCTTTATACACTTTAATTTACTTCTGAAATAAACACAAAAGAGCCACATTACACAAATATTTAATAGCTTCCAATGCCCAGAAAATATAATTATCTCCCTCAGCAGTAGTATTCCCCACCCGAGTTCAGGTGATTCTTGCATTATACAAACCACCTTGACCTCCAAAACAATATGTTATTATAATAATGTGTTTGGGAATATGGTTGTGATTTCATGTCTCTCAATAGGACAGAATGATAGCTCAGCGTATCATATTTATTGTGATGAAGGTAATTGAGCCATGGAAAGGGGCCAATAGAATATAACAGTCTCCCCCTTATTCTCTGAGGTATTTTCCTAGACCCCCAGTGGAGGCTTGAAACTATAGATATTACCGAATCCTATGTATGCTATATGTTTTTTCCTATACAGTAATGAGTGGGTAGTATATATAACATGGACACAATAGATAAAGGGATGATTCACGTCCCTGGCAGTACAGAGCAGGACAATGAGAGATTTTATCAAGCTACTCAGAACAACACATACTTTAAAACATATGAACTGTTATTTCTGGAATTTTCCATTTAATATATGTGGACAGTTGGCAGCAGTTGACTGCTGGTAACTGAAACCCCAGAAAGCAAAACCACAGCTAAGGGGTGACTACTGTACACAAAATGACCCCACAAAAGGGGAGAAGAACTCTATTTCCTTGAGAAAATGATTATAAAGTATAACCATACTCCATATATGTAAACTAGCTTTTTTAAAAAATATTAATATCAGAACATTTATTTGTTTGATTGGGTTTTAACTCAGAGGTTAGCAATCTAGAGTGAGCATGCAGGGAAGCTGGGAATTCAGCCTCTAGGGCCATATCCGTTCCCCACTCCCTTGGTTGCCTTTCCCTTCCAGACACCAGGAGGCGATATTGCACACAGGCTACGAGTGTAGGCTCTGGAGGTTATCTAGGTTTAAGTGCCGCCACCACCACCACTACTTTTGTGATCTTCTCAAACTCCTTAACTGTTCTTTATTTCAGGTTATTTTGTTTTGTGTTTTAGAATTAGATACACTTCTAGGCTCATGTGATACACCATTGAAAAACACAAAGATCCCTGTCCTTGTGTTGTTTGCATTCTAGGACAGGGATAAGACGTGAACAATCAAATGATTCATAGTAAACGCGGTATATGAGCAAGTGACTGGTACTATAGGAGTGCAGTAAAATAAGGAAGCGCGAAAGTAATGGGGAATGCTGGGTGGGTGGGTGGCATAGGGCAGCATTTAGTAGGTCACCTGGGCCTCCTCACGGAGAAGATGAGATGTGAGGAAGTAGTTGAAGGAGGAAACCCAGTAAATCCTGGGATAAGGGCCCTGAGGTCCTACCTGGTGTGTTGGACAAGCATCCGGGAAACCAGTGTGGCTGCAGGTCTGGGAAGGGGAGAGGGTGGGACGGGATGTCAGATAGACAGTGTGAGGCCTGGTCACTAGCGTCTTCTAACCCATTGTATGTTTGTTGGCTTCTAGAGTGAAATGGATTTGAACAGAGGAGTAACAAGATCTGACTTACAGTGTGAAAGCTACCCTGTTGAAAACCACCACAAAGGGCAAAAGGTGGGAGCAGCCAGGCATTTTAGGAGACTTTGGCTGAGATGCCAGTGAGACTCAAGGTGCTAACTGTGGTGTGGGTAAAATATGATCAAGTTTCATATTTATTTTGAAATTGAAGTCACAAGATTTCCTGATAGGCAGGATAATGCTAACATTTTTGGTATGAACAATGGAAAAGATAAAGTTCTCACTAACTGAGAAACCTGTGAGCAGAGAAGATTTCAGGAGAAAGATCTGGACTTCTGTTGTGGTGCTGTTGAGTTTGAGAGGACTCTTAGACTCCTAGGGAACAGATTGAACCAGCACTTAGATACCTGATTCTCAAGCTCCAGCGAATGGAGAAAGAATTTGAGAAAGAATTTGGATATTAACTTAATGTATGTATCTTAAATACATTTTAAAGCCAGAAATTTTGGTTGAGATCATCAAAGGTGGTAATAAATAGGATAAAATTTTTTTTAATGATGAAGGTCTGAGCCCTGGGACACTGGAATTCTAAAAGATTTGGAACATGTAACCTCTGGCATTAAAATGAGTTTAATTATGAAGTTGATGAGGCTTGAGTCTCGGGCTTTCCCAGTGCCAGAACAGGGGCCCCAATAATGTCTTTTTAAGTTTCACAAAAGTAAGATGTTTTAATAATATCTCAATTAAGATCACTCTCCCTTTTTACTCCAACCTCTCTTTGTTGCATTGGACTTCTCTTGTGACAGGGGCTCCCCTTTTTTTGGGGGGGTAACCTCGAAGAGAAGTTGGTAATATATTTGATTCAGTGTATTAAATCTATTAATATGATTGACAGTCATTTCCATGTTTAATTAAGCATTGCCCCTGTCATGGTCTGGGAATGGTTTCCAGGAACATTTTTAACTTCCACAATGCCACTTCAGTTGGGGTCATGACACCAAGGTGCAGGCCCAGAGGTCCTGGTATCTTACAGTTTCTAGTACCAAATAATAAAGGAGAAAAAAAGCCTGAAATTTATGAGGCCAAAAGCTTTTCTGGAAAGTTCTTCTAATCATCAGCTGTATACAATTGTTATGGGAAGATTTAATTGCCATGGATAACTTGTCAACACAGAAGTTGTCTTCTATCACAAATACACTAGAAAATGGAAAGAACACATAATTATAAACACCTCTGACATTTTTGGTGGGGGGATGGGAATTGGTGTGAATGGAATTTGTCGGGATTCCTGTGACTGTACAAACCGATAGTAGCACCACAAACACTGAGTAAATCTCCAACAGTTGATACAAAGGAAATGTGATAGAGGCTTTCCCAAGTTTGACCACAATCCCAAATTCATAGCAAGTTGTGAAATGAGTGGACAAATCTAAACTGTTAATGAGAAACAAAATTTTAAGGAAAAAAATACTTGAGGAAATTCTGAATTGTTTCCTTTCTGAAACTCTACTGAACAATGTATGGAAATTGATACTGAAAAATAATTCAAAGGCAGAGGTGATGGAAGAATATGCTGACAACAATTAGGAATCCTAGGAAAGGATTACAAAGGCATGGCTATGTGGTGCTGTGACATATATGCTGGTTTTCCTTCATGGTTCCTCGCTCATCACTTCTGTAGCCCTTAGTCTTTTGTTAGAATGTTGAACAAGTCTCTGAACTTCTCCTGCTCTCCTTCCACTTTAATGTCCCTCTGTCTTTCTGACCCTGGGCCTTAAGACCCTCCCATGAGAGGGACCCACTCTGTACTCTGGGGAAAGAAATGCTGATGTCATGAAACTTCCATAAAAACCCAAGAGGACAAGGTTCAGGGAGCTTCCTGATAGCTGAACACCTGGAAGGTGCTGGAGAGTGGCAGGCCCTGAGAGGGCACAGAAACTCCACCCCCTTCCCCAGTACCTCACCCTATGCAACTCTTCATCTGTATCCTTTGCAATAACCTTTATAATAAACTGGTAAAGGTGAGTGTTTCCCTGAGTTTCATGAGCCACTCCAGCAAATTAATCAAACCTAAAGAGGGGATCATAGGAACCCTAACTTGTAGCTTGTCAGTCAGATGTTCTAGAGCCCTGGTCTTGTGGCTGGTGTGTGTACAGGAGGGGACTGAGCCTTCGACCTGTGGGATCTGACACTATTTCTGGGTAGAGAGTGTCAGAACTGAATTAGAGAACACCCAGCTGGTGTCTGCTGCTTGGTATATGGGGAAAAAATCCCACATACTTGGTCTCAGAAGTCAAGTCTTCTGTGTTGATTGCTGAGGTGTGAGACTAGAGGAAAAATGTGGTTAGAAAGAGTTTTCCCTACACAGGCTGGAAGTTAAGTTCATAAAAAATAAGTTACTATGTTATTTTTCTGGACTTTTATATTTGTGGTACTTGCTTTTATGTGTTTATAATTTGTTGTAATTTCATTTCTCATGTAAAGAAATATTCACTTTTGTACTTAATTTTGTATGAGCAGTTTTGTATTCTTTTCATTAAAGAGACTCTGGAATCATGTACGCTTCAGGCCATACAAACTCTGAATCTATTTGTGCCTGGTACCTCATCAACACAACACAAACTAGACCTTCTTGTGCATTTTCCTGAGCACTCATGATCCCTACAGCCTACAGTAGAAGATTGGTGTTTAGCCTCCACTCCCAACATGGCCCCTCAGTAGCCACTGGTCAGCCAGATCCAAGGCCGAGGCGGGGGATCTTTGCATGATTCCCAATGTCTCATCGTGCTTTCCTTTAAGCAATCTGCTCTCCGGGGTGACATTGTTTTCTATGTCATGGAGTTGACAAGTTAGCAGCCATTGTGTGTGAGAGTGTGTGTATGTGTTTGTGTGTGTGTGTGGTGGAGAGAAGGGTCCATGGGTCTCTCTTTAGCTTCTTGAGATAATCATGGGTCAGCAGGGGGAATATAGGTTATCTGCTGTCATGGTGAGACAGATGTATATGTTTTAGCTTCCAATAAGCCATTATTGAGTTGAAATATACTATCACAGATGTTTGCATATTTATGTTTGTAGTATTTTGAAAGCCAGTGTGCACTTGAATGACATACATTCATAGTTGCAGTCGATGCAGAAACAAGGATTTGTCCTTGGTGCAGCACAGGGCTATGTACCTAGTAGGCACACACAATTATTTCCCAAGTGCAAAACCTCAGGCAAAATTCTCTACAAAGCAAGAAATAAACGAAATCTATGGTTGTAATAGGGAAGAAAAACATCTTCAATAGAATACATGAACTAGTTTAAGCACATCAAAAACAACTACACAGAATTGAAGAGCAAAACTTATATCTCACAAATCATGATACATTTGCAAAGCATTTTTCCTGTGTGTCACATTTTTCCAACATTGCAAATATCATGAATACAAAGTAAATGATGGAGTTAAAAGGAATAACATCTTTTATGAATTCTAAAATGATATGTAACCTTTCCCAGTCAATATAATTTGGGAAACAGTAAAAACAAAATCTTTTTCTCAGTTTAAAGCATGGAAGACAGGATTGAGAAGAACGTGTGAAGTACAAACTGCATAGCAGTTTGGTTGTCAGACTCTGTCAGAATGTAAAACATACCCCTGAAAGGGAAGTAATCAAATTTCCAAATTTGAGGGTTATTGCTTCCTAAAATGGGACATCAAATTGTCTTCTGCAATCTTGTTCTCTGCCTTTGGGAAAATGAATAATCTCATCTAATGGTGATTGGGGGGTGAACTGGAACCCTGTTTGAAGGCAGAATGATGACTAAGTTAAATTTTAAAGCATGCTTTGAGGTGAAAATATTCAGTGCTTTTCAAAGACTGGGAGAATAGTTTGAAAACAACAGAAACTGAATTGTTTGTTTTTTACAGTCTCTACCTGAGTGATTAGGAGCTATGGTACATTATCTTCTCTCACAGAATTTTACCAAATAGAAACTGCTTTTAGTTTAATAAGATGGTAAGCTTCACTAGAATTTACCAAGAACTTGATAATAGAAGGGAAATCTTGAGCCATGGATTCTAGTCCAGGACTTATAAGGCTTATGTGACTTTTGATTTCTGACTTTCACTTTTCCAGGTCTCAGTTCTTTTTCCATAAAATAAAGGGGTTGGATTTGATTAAATGTTATTAAAATAGACTCTGTGGTCCTCTAGCTTTAGTAATAAAAATCAAATAATCCAGGACTACCTGAAAACCATATGTAGAATTTTGAATGTCTGTGCATTTTGCTTGTTAAGTCAAATTTTCAGATTCTCTGAGAGTTTTTTAAAATTTAGAAATACCTTTTAATTAGATGATATCTTGGGGCCTTTTAAAATTTACATACCTGGAATTAATTTTATACTATCGTACCGTATTTTTAACTTTGTTGCTAGGTATTTTTATCAGCACACTAGCAGGCACTATATTAATTAGCAATATTAATTGATATGCTATCTTATTTTTTACTCTGGACTGATGAGGTTAGTTGGAGTTACTGTGTTCTTTGTCATAGACTAAGAAAAAGCAAATGTCAATTAAAATGCAGTAGGACAATGACAAAATGAGAGACAATGAAAGGAAATTGTGTTGAATTAGCTAAATGCTCCATCTTTGAACTTGAAAGACCATTTCTCAGACCTTTTCCTGACCTCCTGAAATGAGCCTCTCAATCGCCCCTCCCTCATCCCTCATCTTCAATCTGCGAATTTTACAGACATTTGCAGAAAGCCCATGTGTCTGCATCCTAAAGACAGAGAGGAAAACGTGAAAACAACAGGAGCTGGTATTGATTTTGCACAGATTTATTCTTCCATAGAACAAGATCAACCTTACCCATAGGCAGGTTAAGTGGCTTTCTGTAAGGGGTGATAAAAGTTCCTGAGAGAGGGAACCCTGCCCAGAGGCATCTGGGTCTGGCCCTGCCAGGTGCTTGCAATTCCTACATTAGTCACTTATTTTTATTAAGGCACTGAGAGTCTCCCTGTTACAATGCAAAGGTTACTTGGGAGGGAAAACAAATTAAATCATTAGCACAGATGAGTTAAACACATTAGCTTTACCCTGCAGGTACAGAAAAGAAAGGATACATAAGGATTGATTGCACTGTGCAGAGAAAAGTTCTAGAGATCACTGAAGATACCTCCTTTTGGGATATAAACTTTTTAATGTCAAAAACTTCTACAGCCTCACATAACAGTATTTTGACTTCTAGAACAATAACACACATCATTTACTAATGCATCCTATGCACCAAGTGCAATACAAAGCACTTTACAGACATTTTCTCCTTTAATTCTTAAACAGCTATATGAGGAAGATATTTTAATCCCTATTACACAAATTAAGAAACTGGGTGTTCTGAGAGGTTAATTTTCCTAAGATGACACAGATATTAACAATAAAACAGATCAGGATGCATCCACATCTCTCAGATTCCAAAGCTTGCAATCTAGAGGTAATATGTTATACTGCTTGGGACTTTTAAGTTCTTGGTTTACTTCACCAGTTTCTCAGTAGCATTTGTCAACTTGGTTATTCCTCTCTGTTTTCATGCTGTTGATAAAGACATACCTGAGCCTGGGTATGTCTTATAACTAAAAAGAAGTTTAATGGACTCACAGTTCCATGTGGTAGGGGAGGTTTCACAATCATGGAGGAAGGCAAAAGGCACATCTTACATAGAGGCAGGCAAGAGAGACAGGGAGCTTGTGCAGGGAAACGCCCCCTTATAAAATTATCAGATCTCATGAGACTTACTCACTATTACAAGACTAGCACAGGAAAGACCCTCCCCCATGATTCAATTACCTCCCACTGAGTCCTCCCACAACACAGGAGAGCTGTAGGAACTACAGTTCAAGATGAGATTTGGGTGAGGGCACAGCGAAACCAGATCACTCTCCTAACTCTGAATTAGTTTTGCTGCCAACTCTTTGATATTTCTTTTTCCAATTGTCTTTACAGGTTCTTCATATTTTTATTGATTAAATGCTTGTGATCCCCAGGGTTCCATCCTTAGCCCTCTTCTCACACTCCACACTCTCCTTGAAAGGCCTCACCTCTCTGATGGTAGTATGATGATGAGTTCATTAATAGCATAGACTTTTGTTATAAGCTCCAGATTTATATGTCTACCTGCCTTCTGGGCATCTTCATGTTCAGACTTGGGTATCTCAAACCCAATGTATTAGTCAGGATTAAATTAAACTGTAAATGACTGAATTTACTCTCAGAGGCTTAAATAAGATCAGTGCTTTTTTTTTTCTCACATGGGCATGCCAAGGCCGAAAGAGGGTCTCAAGATACTTTATCTCATTGCTTCACCATCCTCAATATGCAGCTTCCACCTCATGGTCTAAGATGCTTACCGGAGGTCCATCTGACCTATCTGTGTTCCCAGCCTTGAGACTCAGGAAATGAGAAACAGGGAGAAGAACACCTGCTGGAGGAGTACTCAACAGCTGTGCTTGCATCCCACTGGCCAGAACCTAATTATATGGTCACACCAGCTGCAAGCAAGCAGAGACATGCCTAACTAAAACATGGGCATCCATTTTGGAAGAAAATGGGTGTTTGAGGCCAGAAAGCAGTGTCATTCATCATTAGCATATTTAAAAATAAATTTATCTATTTCTAAACAACAAAATCTGCTTTTCTTCTTCTGCCTGCTGTCTTTATCTACCAAACTACTCAAGTCAGAACTCTCCTCTTTCTTTACCTCCTATATTTAGCATGGCAAAACACTATTGACGTTATCTCTTCAATACACTTAAAGTCCATCTCCTCTCCTGAAATTAAAATGCACTTCCCTAGGTCCTACAATGACCATGGTCCACTTTCATAACTTATGCCTTTTAAACAATCTCCCTGAAGTCAGTTCAGCTCCTTGTTTATCCATTTCCTACCCTAAGACAAAGCCACTTTTTTTAACATGGCTTAGATCACAGATGGACCTATTTATCATCCTACAATGGCTTCTTAAATCCTACCCAATCAAATTCATGTCCTTCACTGAAGGCTTATTGCTTACTAATACTCTCTGCCCTCTACCCCTTACCTTTTGCCCTCTGCAGTTTTGTCATTCAGAAGAGGTTTCCAGTTCTTCAAATATACATGGCACTTTCACTTTTTGATCTTCCATCCAAGCTCATTACTTGGAATGTCCTCCCTCTATGCCCACAACCTGTGTCCTAAATCCTGCTTATGCCTCACATATTAACTCAGGGTCATCTCCTTAAAGAAGCCTTCTATAAAGCTCACAGGCTGTGAAACTTCATTTTCCAATAGCATTTCCATCACAAAATTTTTCACAATGCATTCTAATTAATTGTTTTCTTTCTTCCCCTCTGTCTTAGCTTTGGCTGCTATAACAAAGTACCATAGACTGGGTAGCTTATAAATAATAGAAATTTATTTCTTACAATTCTGGATGCTGATCATCTGAGATGAGGATGCCAGCATGGTTGAGTTCTGGTGAGAGCCCTCTTCCAGCTTTCAGACTATGAACTTCTTGTGCATCTTCACTTGGGTAAGAGGGCAAAATAGCTCTCTGGTGTCCCTTTTCCAAGGCCACCTATCTCATTCCTGAGGGTTCTACGCTTAAGGCCAAATGATTTCTCAAAAACCCCAACCTCCAAATACCATCTTGGTGATTAGGATTTCTTTTTTTTTTCTTTTTCTTTTTGAGATGGAGTCTTGCTCTGTCGCCCAGGATAGAGCACAGTGGCACAATCTTGGCTCACTGTAACCTCCACCTCCCGGGGTCAAGCAATTCTCCTGCCTCAGCCTCCTGAGTAGCTGGGATTACAGGTACCCACCACCTCACCTGGTTAATTTTTGTATATTTAGTATAGATGGGGTTTCACCATCTTGGTCAGGTTGGTCTCAAACTTCTGACTTCATGATCCACCCGCCTTGGCCTCCCAAAGTGCTGGGATTATAGGCATGAGCCACTGTGCCTGGCCCTAGGATTTCAACATATGAATTTTGGAAAGACACAAATATTCATCTTCCAATTGTACCTTCCCACCTTGTGGACTCTAAGGAAGAGATTCATTTAGAGTCTATAGATCTCCAGTGCTTAGTATGGTGACTATCACATAATACTTTGACAATAAGTAACTGAGTTCATTAAACAAGATTCCAGCTATTTTTCCAACCATCTGGATTTCTTCTCTGATCACCCTCTGGGCACTCCACAATACTAGTCCTAGTTTGTTATCCAGACCAAGTTGTCCTGATATTTCTGCTTATGTGCACACTGGACCAGAATAACCTACCAAGGACAGACCTCCAACCTGACCCTTATTCTTTATTTGCCTCTCTACTACATAACAGACATATCCATTTGTAGAACACTTCATCCTGAAACTACTTATACCCCATCATAAAACTATGCGTTCAGTTCTTATTCTAAAGTTTACTGAGTCCACAAATCTAAGAACAAACAAGCCCTTGATCACTAAAAACTAGTGTTTATTGAGAATTAACTCAGAGTTAATTCAGTATTGCAGCCCTCTTTTGTGCCAGTGCTGAGGATACAATGGTGATGAGCAAAAGCAGTTAATGTCATTAATCAAATAATTGCATTAATAAAAGTTTAATAACAAACACTGAGAAGCACCTTCAATGAACAGAAGGCAATTCTGTGATTGCATATATCAAAGAATTGTGACGTAGATGAGGTGGAGATGAGAAGGGTGAAAGGGCATGGTCAAATGGGTCAAGGAAGGATCAGAGGGATGCATAGGCACTAGGTGGGGTGATAGTGAAAATGAGAGGAGCAAGCATAAGGGAAGAATATTGAGACAGAGGGAATAGTCTGTTCCAAGGACCTGATGTAGGAGGATTCCCAGTGCTTTCAAGGTAGTGAGAGGAGGCTGATATAACTGGAACATGTATAGTAAGAATAAAGAGGTGGTAGTTAGCCATCCTAGTAGAGCCAGTTCAAATACATAGGTCTTCAGAACAATTCTAAGTAACTGCTTTATGAGATGGGGGTTGAAGAAGAAATCATGTGCTTTTCAAATAAGGGATTACTCCAGAGCTTGCCAGATATGCTAAGAGAGACTATATATGGCTTGGTCTGTAACCTCAATGAGCTTACAATTAAGAACAAGATATTAACACAAACAACTCTGTATCAAGTAACGACTGACTTGTTTGTTAATGATTCAAGTAGCCAAGGAATTCAGAGATGGCCTCATTCTTTTACTTCCCCTAAAATTTGTTACCCAGTGACGACTAGGATAGATAATGGTCTAATAGGAAAATGTACTTTATTTCATGATGTGTTTATTTGTCTAGGAGATTATTCGTGGGTATTTTTCTTATACTAATAAATTAGTGAAAGTTCTAAATGGGGAGTGGGAAATATCAGCAAGGACTTATAAAATACAATCTGCCACACTCTGAAAAGACCAAACAGGATTTTTTTCCAGAAAGATTACATTTAATTAGCCCTTAGTTTGGTTCTAGTAGCAGAGGGGATTTAAGACTTTATGGTAATAATATGCAAAAGGCCAAAATACTCTTGAAACAAGTGCTAACCTTTGCCACTGAACAGAGTGAGATGCTGTTGGTGTTACTGAGGCATGAAGGTAAGGAGTGGGAGTGTGACCTGCTCTTCTGAAGTAACTAGGAAAGCAACTGGCAGTGACCTCCAGGTATGCATCGACATAGAGCTATGATGGTCTACAGTCAGGCCACAGTGTCCTTGGGGAAATACACCATAGCCATGGCTAGGCTGTGTGAGTGAGCATACAGTTATTAATGCATACATACTTTAATAGCTAATTCTTAATGAATGCTTACTATGTCTTGAGACCTGTTCTACATAGCTTATATATAAACTGATTTACTTCTTAGGAAAACCATACAAGTAGGTATAATTTGTCTCATTTTATAAACGAGGAGTCTTCGACACAGAGGGGTGAAGTAACTTTCTCAAAGCCTCATAGTTAGGAGAGGAGCCAGTATTAGAATCCAGGCAATTGGTCTCCAAAGTATATAGTCTTTGTGGAAAAAATGCTACAGTGCCCTCATTCATGTGCCTGCTTCAATGGTTAGTGCAAGAATTAGCTGTTCGTATGTATACGGAGTTTAGGACAGTTCCTGGCACATAACAGTACCCGTGTTTTTTCCTCCATGTTGCTCTAGTCTGATAAAGATGACAGAATTGTCATCCCCATTTTTCCCTTCATTCTGGTTCCCTCATGGTTCAACTGACTCCCAGAAACCACAACACTTGTCAGTTAATATTTGTTAATTAGCTGCTTTTTGTCTAATTCTTTCAGGTGACTGCAGGATAGGAAGGAGGAGGAGGAACTCACCAGCACATTGGTGATTTAAGAACCACAGGGGTGCACATTCCATCCAGGCCAGGATTGTGTGGTATGAACATGAAATATTCTAGAATAGCAAGAAGCCTGAAAGTATCTAGTCTCCTTTACATGTTACAAACATATGCTTGCATACTATTTCCCAAAGAAGGAAGCTGGTGGGGGGGGGGGCGATGGTAAAATAGGCACAAAACTGCATGAGATGTGGATTAGTGAAAAGGAAATTCAGATGTGGGAAGAGAAATCAGAAGTAAGCACATGGCAGTTTCATATCATGACATTGTACACTGCATAGTTGATAAAAAGACTGGCACAGGCGACAGGTGAGGTAATGACATATTGACTTCAGGACCATGGCTTGAAGGCAGGGGATAAAAGATAAACTGTGTATGGATTTCCAGGATGAATAAAACCATAATCTCTCAAAATCAAAGACACCTGCCTCTGACTTCTCTCTGCTGAGGAAACATAATATCATCAAAAACCAGAATGTTTCATTGAAAGTTTGGCTGTGGGGCTAGTTAGTTCGGAGCGACAAGCTGCAAGTACAATTGATAAGAGGCAGATATCAAGGAAGATGCTGGAAGCTTCCAGAACAATGTCTTCCAAGCAGTGAGACTGCTGAGGGTCGAGACTCTCTAGAGCCTCAGGTTCTGAGAATACTTTTTAATAGGCTGCTGCACTGCTTTGTACCATGTGGGGACAGATTGGTATTCTGCAATGGACCCTGATGGACACACAGCTGGAGCAGAAACAGCAGCAGAAACTAATAATAGAGCAGCCTGGAGCACAAACACAATGGCTATGGAAGTCATGGTGGGCGACACAGACCCACAGAGGGACACGTGATTGTCACTTCTCCCGCCTCTCTCTCCGTTGTCCTGATTAGCTGTAATGACACTGATCAGCTTTCAGAGGCGTTCAGACACGCAGAAGAGCTTTGAAATGGATTCCCCGCTCAGGTGTCTCCTGGTCTTAGGATCGGAAGGAAATGCTTTCATTTTGCCTTCAGGTAACATTTTCCAAAAGTGAGAAATATTGGAAATAAGCATTTATTTAGTTCTTACTGTGCATTAGGCACTTTAAATCCTTTATCTCATTTAATCTTCACCACAACCCAAAGTGGCACTAAATCTCTTTCTTAAAGTTTTCCATTTTTACACACGATAAATGGAGGCTTGGAGAAAACAGTAACTTGGCCATGTCACACAGGGTCATAATTCAAATTCAGTTTGGTTGGATTCTAAAATGTGTGCTCATCTCTGCTCCACTACTTTTTGGATGGCTGTTTTGAATAAGCAGAGTGTTTGGGGCAGCAGAGTTTCTATTCTAGTCTATTATCAGCGAACTGTCCTAGCACAGCTCTGTACCATCAATGGTTCCAACTCCTGCTGTTTGTATACCACAGTATGTGAAGGTCTGTAAACATCTGTAAGATTACTACCCTCAAGAAAGTAAAATATAAATTTGGGCAGGATTATTTTAGCTACATCCTAACCAAAGTGATTAAAAGCTTACTACTTTCGTGGCATTGTATTAAGAGCTGAAGATAAAACACTTAATAGAACACAGAACTTAGACATAATTAGAGGACTCATGATGCTCAGTGAACAATGAACCAATCTTCCCTTCATACACACACTTCCCCTCCCATAGCCTCACCTCAACAGATTGCTGGAGCTTGCTGGACTCCTCCTACTCTCACTTGGGATGCTCAGAATCTCCTTTCCGCCACCCACAGAGAAAAAGCCTGAACAGTGGTTGCCAAGGACGCTTTCCTCCTCTTTCTGTTTCAACCGCAGCCGCCCTGTGACTTCCACTGCCTTTGCTCCCTCTGCTCACCTGGTGTAAGGATCAGGAATTATGCTGAGTACTTGCAGTATGAAAACTGGGCAACTTAGATGTGTCCTACAGTAAAATATAACCTTATAAATGAGAAAACAGAGTATTAAATAAATGTTAATATTCATCTACATTCCCTAGAGAAATAAAAGATGGTGGTTTAAGTTAATAACCTATCCATGATCTATAATATTCTATTGTGAGAAAATAAATTTTGAATTCCTAATAACCAACTTTAACACAACATAAATAAGACCCTCTCATCAATTGTAGACTGGCTACACATTTTACACTCTTAAGAACTGATTTATCCCACTTGAACCTGGGAGGGAGAGGTTACAGTGAGCAGAGATCGCACCACTGCACCCCAGCCTGGACAGCACAGCAAGACTTTGTCAAAAAGAAAAAGATTTATTCTATAGCAGTACAGAAATATCTGAAAGCAGTGTAAAGTTCAATGAGATAATCTAATAGAAAATGAAAGACAAAACTCAGTGAGAATAAGCAAGTTGTCATAGGTCCCACAGTGTGTCATGACTGTCCACGTAAGGATGGTGTTATTCAACCATGCTTTGATCCCTATATGAATTTACCACTCCCTCACTTATTCATATAAGGCTTTACTCCTCCTCCTCCTCTGCAACAAGAAACTCAAAGCACTTGCACCACATGCCTCAAAGCCTTCATACAGGACAGAGTGAACAGTTTTGTGGCTCTTTCTAGAATATCCTCAGTTATTTACAAAATATACAATTGCTGAAGTAAATTCATTAGGTTGGGATTAGGATGCAGATATCTAAGAGACATTCATTGCTCTGATTTCTACTCGAATGCTTACAAAAAAAGGTGACAAGAATACTTGATTAAAAGCTTTGGTTGAAACAGTGCTGACACTTCTTTTCAATCAGCAGAAAGACTGGAGTGGAAGCCTCTGTATTAAAATTAAATCAACCTCCCTCCCTCCCTCCCTCCTTTCTTTTCTCTATTCCTTTCTTTCTTCTCCCTCCCTTCCTTCTTTCCTTCCTTCTTCCTTCCTTCCTTTTTCTTCCTTCTTCCTTCCTCCCTTTCTCCTTCCTCCCTATTCCTTTCTTTCTTATTCCTTCCTTCCTCCTTCCTTCCTTCTTCCTTCTTCCTTCCTTCCTCTTCCTTCCTTCCTCTTCCTTCTTTCCTCCTTCCTTCTTCCTTCCTCCTTCCTCCTTCCTTCATTCCTCCCTTCCTTCCTTCCTTCCTCCCTCGCTCCCTCCTTCCTACTTCCTTCCTCTCTCTAATGGAGAGGAACAAGGTTGATTTGTTCTTTCGTAAAAGAAATTATGACAACATCTAGCACATGATGGCTGAGGCTAATCCTTTGTAAAAGGCATTAGCAGTCTGCCTAAATCCCTGGGATCTCCTCAGAACAAAGGTGAGCAAATTCCCCTTCAAATGAATGTATTCCAACTCCCTCACTAAAGAATTATATAACACAATTTGCCACAAATGTCTACCAAAATTTCACCTCAGGTGGAGCAGGGAGAAAGTTGTGACAGGATAAGGATGGTGACATGGGAGGGCTGATGAAGTAATTCATACTCAGTGCCCAGGATTTGTAGGACCTTGGTCCTCACAATGAGTTTTGAAACAAGAATTTTGAGACATGTTATATAAGAGAAACTGAGAAAAGTTCTAAAAGTTGTCACAATCATTAAAATAGTATGGGTTGAAAATGACATTTGAACTCTGATCTTCTGGCCCCCAAAACCCTTATATTTTCTACCATGTCACAGAGGAAAACTCAAAGATGGCTAGACATTTTTTAGATTCTTGGTGAGACTTTATGGGAAAATTTGCCAACTCTCTAATGACAAATTGACAAAGTCTCCTCTAGGCTGGCAAACCTTCTTTGTAAAGGGACAAATATAGAGAATACAATCTATGTGTCAAGTATGAAACTTTACCATTGTGGCATGAAAGCAAACATAGATAATAGTAATTTTAAAAAGCAAGACTGTGTTCCAATAAAACTTTATTTTACAGACAACCAGCTGATTTGGCTAGTGGCCTGTGGTCAGCCGACCCCTGCTCTAATTGAAATGTTTCCTCTAAGTCAACGCTTTCAAATCAAGACAGTGAAACCAATGAACCAACTTTCTCAGAAGAAGTTCTGGCAAAACTAAAGTCTCAGGCCAGTCTAAGTTCAACTAATCTGGTCTTCTCTTTCTGACTCTCAACCTGAAATGTAAATTACTTCATTCTAATACTTCAAAGGGTTCATAAGAGCAAGAGAGGAGAGAGATCACATGAAAAAAAAACAGTCTATTGTCTATCATTGGTGCGATTATATATAAGGAAATATATGGGCAAGAAAATCCAATTCTCCCAAGATTGGTAGTGGAATATTAATCTCATGGGCATAAATATGTCTGTTTACTTGGACTTTGTAAAGTTTTTACCCTCTGGCTTGGTTTATAAAACTTGAATATTGAAATTAGCTTATCTGGATTTCATTTTCTGCCTTCTACCTATTTTGTGTAAATATAATCCTGGGCCATATACTTAGAGTTGTGTGTTTTTTCTCTCTCTCTGTCAGTTGGGGGCTCTTTTGAAAGCAAGACATTAGCCACCATGAAAACCAAGCTGTCGCATCCCTTCTCCAAAGATGGTCCTCCTTCTGTCCTTCTGTATTCAACATTCCTTCCCTGTGTTTATTGGTGTCTGTCAGGCCTCTGAACCTTTTCATGCAGATCTTTCATTATTTTGAGAACTTTCTTGGTAAGAGATCCCTGAGATAAGCCTCTTCTATTGGGGTCTAGGTGCCACCCAAGCAAATGCCATTTTACAAGAAAATTCAATTTTATCCTATTAGTAGTTAAAGCCAGTAGTTCTTAAATATAAAACTGCCTGATGTAACGTGATAACATCATGACAATTTGAATTTAGACTCTAATGCAATATTTGAAGTGTGACTGGGTTTTATGCATATGTCTCAAAAGGGTACTGTGTCCAAGATACTAGGAGAAATTCCTAACATGACCATCCACTCTTTATATGAGAAACAATATTTCCCTGGTTTTGACCATCTTTAATAAGAAGTAGACCTACGCCCAGCTGAACTCATAAGATGGAAGAGCCAAGGGCCACCCTTCCGGGGAATCAAAGGCAAAGGTTGCTCAGCTGGTGAGTGCTGCTTTATTTCACCTGTTGAGATCCATTCCATTATTGACCACTTTTCCTCTAATGGTCAAGAAATTCAACCCAGATTCCTTGAGAACTTGTAGGTTGTTTGAATATGTTTGCTTGCCCATTTCTGCCATCAGAGTAAGCACCAAACCCTGCCTGGAGTAGACAGAAAACACAGGATCTTTAGGGTTTCCACTCACTGGATCTCTGGAGAGCAGGAGGTGGCAGTATCATCTGCTTGTGCACAGCCCAGTCGTTGTGAGGCAGGGTGTCTGTGTCAAGTCCCACTCATTTTATTAAAAATACAAAACAAAACCCAGCTTAGAACTTTACCCTTGGAAATGGAAATGTGATTCTTAATAAGGCTAAAACAAAGCCCCTTAAACTAATTTGATTTAGCTTGCATTAGCCCTTCCTGGCCTGAACAGACCTACTCTGCCAGGTAATCGTTTGTGAACTGATGGAGTCAACAAAGTAGTCACAGAAGAAAGATTTTGTTGGGGAAAAAAAATAGAAAGAAAGAAGGGATAGAGAAAAGATTTAAGTCATAGTTGGGGATTTTACTGTTCGGTGACTAGTTTAGAATTCTTAATCTCCCTCCTCTATTTGTTATGATTTTTACATCTAATCCTAAATTCTTTTCAATTTTCTGTATTTGTTAGGTATGTGTTTTATCATTGACAAAGAAATTTGTCTCTTCTTAGCACACACCTTATCAGGAGCTGCATATTTCTGGTAATTTTCTAGAGAGTTGATTGGCTGAAACTCCATGTCAGATAAACCCCCTAGAGGAAGAGAAGATGTTCCCAGAATTCAGCCTCTTGTAACAATAGTCCCATGACTTATCATGAGATGAGAGTAGGGCTGACTCTAGATTAATGATGGACACGTTTATAATGTGGAAAGAGATTTGGACTACATACAGTTTGTAACAGCTTCCTCCATTGAGCTATCTTCAAGATATTCCATTAGCTACTCCTAGGATTCCAATGTCATGGGATTTATAGAATTCTCTGTTAACTTTTAAGCCCAGTGGGTGTCCACGACATTATACTGGACCCTAGGGAAGCCAGAGTTACTAGATGTATGGTTCTAATACCAGCAAATGTCTCTTATAACTGTACTACTGCCACCATCTGAAAAGTTAGAAAAGAGGGGAAGAAAGTGTAGTTAGGAGTTAATTTCCTTGCTTCCATTTTCAATATTTCCTTTCATTCTCATTCTTATGCAGTGGACATTTACAAAACATCAGGATCTTTTGCTCAGACGATGTCCATCTGCTCCAGCACCTTATTTCCCACCTGAAGCCCCAGTCTCCTGTTGGTGACGTCACAGGTATTTCCGTCTGGAGTCAGTTATAATTAGGACTCCAGGTGAAAAATTAACAGCAGGAACAGATGGGCCCATAAGAGGCAAAGAGTCTGTTCACATGCAGATTTCACCAGTACTAGAAGATTGAAGAAAACAGTAGAAAATAGGAAGGCTCAGACCCCAGTTGAGACTTCTGTATAATGTGGAGAGTTTGCTTGTATCATATGCCCTTCAGGCCATCAGGGAATACTTTCCTTCCTTGTCACAAAGAGGGTAGGCTGCGGAAAAGCCCAGCAACTAAGCCGTTGCAATTTATAGCTGTTGCCTTTTAGTTCAGGGATCTCAGTGGATGTAGCACTGCCTAGGCATAAAGAAGTGGGTGTTCGCTTGTTTGCCTCAGAGGGAAGAGCTGCATCCCAGGCGCTGTCAATCTCGATTAGCTTCTTTAAAGAACTTCTGTGTGCAACATAAAGTAAAATGATACAGTACTGTGAAGTGGAAAGCAGTAATTGCAGATTCTTCTGAATGTGTGTTTTATATTATTGGGACCCTGTGTTATTAACATCATTGCATTATGAGTTAAGTGTAAAATAAAAATGTGATCCTTTATTTGTCAACGTAGATGGTTCCAGGAAGCCTGTGGGGTTAAATCAGGACTCGCAGAAATGGGAAATAAAGGAGAGAGACAGGGCTGCCTCTCTCAGATCTCAACAGTGGCTGAGGTCTATCTGTATTGATAGGGACTATCTGAACTCACCATCCTCACCCCAATCAAACTTTTATTCAAACTGTCATTATTTCTTCTCTTTCATATGGAGTTAGCAGAATCTACCATCACACAATAACTCATATGCATACCTTTCCCTTTAATCCATTTAATATATTCTAATCCCTTATTCTCTTCTTTAGTAGTCAGACTAGTCTCTTTATTTCTGATGTCTTTCTCTTCCAATCTACCCTTAAAAATTCCCAGAACAATTTTACCTAAAGACAGTTTTGGTCATTGCTTTTCCCTACTCAGACCACTGATGCTGTTTCCCATAGCACTGAATGAAAACAGAACTGGCAGTACGATGTCTTTGAAAAGGATTTGAAAGCATCTACTGAAGCTGAATGTATGCATAAACTTTGACTCAGCAATTCTACCTTTAGATTGGCATATCCCAACAAAGATGGGTATACTGAATTGTCAAAAGACACATACTGGAATGTTCATAGCAGCACTATTCATAGTAGCACCAAGCTGGAATATGAAAATGGTAATAATCAGTAAAATGGATAGATTGTAATATATTCACAAAGAGAATAATACGTGGGCATGGGAATAATCTATAGCTATACACAGCAATAATGATGATGAAAACAAATATTATGTTGGGTAAAGAAAGACACAAAGTACATATTGTATGATTATATTCATATAAAGAAAGAAAGACAAGCAAAGCTAATTTCTGCTTTGAGTAATTACTCATATGGGGGGTGAAAAAGGGAAGGAGTAAAGAGAAGCCAGCAGAGTACTGACAATATTCTGGTCCTTCACATGGATATTGCTTACATGGGTTTGTTCAATTTTTGAGAATTAACTGAGCTGTACACTTACAAAATGTGCACTTTTCAAAATTTATATTATACTTCAAAAAGAAATTAAATTTTAAAACTGTAGAAAAAAATGCTATAAGATTAAAAGATTTTTCTCAATCTTGCACTAGTTCCTTAAGAGAAGGTACTGCATTTTCGTCACTTATATATCTGTGACATTCAAGAATAACAGCAAGGAACAGAATCCATAGGAAACTAATTTATAACATGTGTGAGAAATACACTTTCATTATTAAGCCATCCAGGTTTTGGGAATACTTGTTACCATACCAAAACTTAGTCTATCTCAATTGATTAAAGCATTCTTCTGAGATCTGTTTTGCTCAAGCCATAAAGAAAAAGTAAAACTGTTATTATCAGATGAGAAGTTTAAATATGGCATAGAAATATAGATTTACTCAAGAGAAAGGGAATTGAAACTGATCCCGTCTTCTACCTCTAGAGACATAGAATATGAAAAGAAAGAAAATTTTATAAATCAAGAGAAATTAAAAAGATAAGAATTTGAGAGAAATGGACAGTTATGAAAGATAAGCAAAAAAGAGCCAACCTATAAATAATAGGGTTTTTTGAAAAAAATAAAAAGAAAAGCTAACAAACAATAACCACAGCTTAAGAACAATTTTGATTTTTAAGAAAAGACTTAAAACATTAAAGAACACACCACCTACTTAAGGCTACCAACTATCACTAAGATATATCCTAATAAAATTCCTGAACTTGAAAGACAAAGAAAAATTTTGGTCACCTAGACAAAAAGGTTTTGTGACTTACAAGATAAACTATATTAGATTAACATCAGATATTTTGAAAGATGCTTTATGCCAGAAGAATATTGAACAACATATTTTATATATACAAGGAAAGGAAATTTGAGATAAGAATTTTGTAATTAAAAAAAAACTGCCATTCAAGTATTAAATAAACAGACTGTTACTAGCATGCAAGAATTCATGTAACATTGTCCTATTGTCCCCAGAAGATCTTCCTAGGAATCTATCAGAGAACAAACCTTCAGACACCCTACATGCCTAGAAATATCAACATAAGAACTGATGGTGAGTTATTACATGTATAGCTACTCCTAATATTTAGGCCAAACAAGGTTTAAAGAAGAAATATAATTACAATATGATCTCAAAATGTAGTGTTAACTTAAAAAAAAAAAAAGTAAAGATTGACATGGAGGTTTAAGGAAACAGCACTTACTTGGGAAACAAACAATTGCATATTGGGCACACAGAATCAGAGCAGCCCTGAATAGTATCTGGAAAGGCAAGTACAGAAGAGATTTTTGTAGAGGGGATTTCCATAAGAAGTTGGTGTTGGAGGCAGTTTATTGGCTAGACAGGGATTTTCCATTACATGCCCATTCTCACTGGTTAGTTAATGAGGGTATTTCAGCTGAGAGATGTTGAAGGCCTGTGGATACTGACTTCAGTTGTTCATTTCAGGCCATGGAGACACACTGCGGTCTGGCCATTATCAGGTGTTCTCATCTCCTGACTCCACCTTAGAAAGATTTGCCTTAGTTACTTCATTTGCTTTCATAGTAGATATAAGTAAGATCTTAAGAAAACAAGAAGATAATGAAATATAAGAAATGCAAAAGGGGGATAAGGATAGACAAAAAGGTGAATAATTTTAGTAACTATAATTAGGGGTGGTATCACCGGTATTGTTATTCTGAGTGTGCCAGTTGGGATAAAGCAAATCAGTAATCTGAGGACATTCTAATTCATTATCCATTATATCTGAGAACCAAAATTCTCAGGATGGAAGGAAAAAACACACAGATGTAACTGTCAAGAACTGTGACATTTCTGCAATTTTACCCTAATGGAAAGTAACTGTCCTAGGAGCCTACTGCAATTTCATGGATGCTGACAGAACACGCAGGATTCTAGGTCAGAGACAAAAGGATTTAACACTTAACATACGCACAGCAAACAGCATGAGTATTGTGTTTGTATCAGTCATCTTTGCACCCCTAAGCCAACAAGGGTGATACAGAGGAGCCTAAATTGTGAGTTTGCATCACAGCTAAGTAACCTGGAGTTTAGGGAAACTGAACCTTTTATAGTAGGCTGCAGACAAACCTGCTTGTGATGGTTAATTTTCTGTGTCATCTTGACTAGGCGATACAGTAACAGAAGATTTAATCAAACACTAATCTAAGTGAACTATGGAGGTATTTTATAGCTATGATTAACATCTGTTAACAGTTGGCCTTCAGGAAAGGAGATTATACTTAACAATGTATATGGGCCCCACTCAACCAATGAAAGAACTTAAGATAAACACTGGCGGAGAAATTCTGCTTCAAGATTGTAACATCAACTCCTGCCTGAATTTCTAGCACACTATTAGCCTGCCCTATGGATTTTAGACCTGTCAGTTCCCCCAGTCACATGAGTCAATTCCTTAAAATAAATCCCTTTTTATATATTCTATTCTGTTTCTCTGCAGAACCCTTCCTAATACAGTGTCCTTTGCCCTGGATAGAGATATATTTATTATACCAAACAGTAAATAAATCTACCCTTTGTCCAGAGGGAGATAATATCTTTATTTTTCAAGTCTGTTTCCTACACAAGTATCCTTAAAAAATAATCTAGAACAAAGACAGTCAATACTTCTGCATTCGAAATTCTCAGAAACATGAGAGATCCATGGAGAATTATTTCCCAACAGTAACATAGAAGTAAATATCCTGTAGTTCTGAATTTGAATTGGAAATGTACTCAAAATATGCTTTCTACATAGTTCTGTCCACTGAAAGTTTAGAAAAATGTAACCAAGCCAGTATAAATAGCAAGTCCAGACACTGGTCTTAAAATTCATTCCTCAATAGGAAAACTAAGGATTCATGGAGAATCAGCTGATTCCGAACAACTTCCAAGAATATCTTGACATCAGGGAGCATGGGACATATAAACGACTAGTAGGTTGATGCACAAAGTTTCAAGGGGCCGATATGAAGTGACTTCTACATGGGACAGTTTGAGCTTTTTAATAAGGGTAAGAAGTGCAATCAAATTAAAGCTCAAAGTAATTGGTCACCTTCTGAAGATAACATAGAACCAACTAATTTTCTTGAAAACTTGGTAAATAAAACAAAAGATGTGTCATTAACCCTTGTTAGCCTTTATTCTGTAAACAAATGATACTCATGGACATGAAGTAATTAGCCACAAGTCACATAATTTACCAGAGGTAGAAGACGGGATCAGTTTCAATTCCCTTTCTCTTGAGTAAATCTACATTTCTATGCCATATTTAAACTTCTCATCTGATAATAACAGTTTTACTTTTTCTTTATGGCTTGAGCAAAACAGATCTCAGAAGAATGCTTTAATCAATCGAGATAGACTAAGTTTTGGTATGGTAACAAGTATTCCCAAAACCTGGATGGCTTAATAATGAAAGTGTATTTCTCACACATGTTATAAATTAGTTTCCTATGGATTCTGTTCCTTGCTGTTATTCTTGAACACAGACTAATGGAGGAGCGATCACCTTAAACATCAATAGTTGCTTGTGTCAGAGGAAAAGAAGAGCTCTAAAAATTCTCACATACACAATCTATAGCTAAATGCTTTAGCAGGGAAGTAACATTCATTACATAACTCATTTGGAAAAAAAAAACAACACCAAAACTAATAACATTGTCCCAACCAACCAAAGAGAAGCCAGAAATTGAAATCTTGTTGTATGCTTAAAAGAAAGAAAACCCAAATATTTTTGGTAAATTGCATTATTGATTCCTGAAATATTTAACTTACCACATCTTAACCTTCCATAGTTGTATATCCAGAAACAGAAAATCTCAGAATTGTCAGTGTAATATATACCTAACAGGGCAAACCACAATGGCTTATAAGGAAACTCAAACACTCCAAATAGAAGTTTTCAACTCTTGTGCAACTGAAGAGAGCCCCAAAGACACAGGAAGCCATACAATGTTAAACAAATCAAAATTTGAGAAGGTATAGATACTGCCTCTACCTTAGTCAATTCTGACACTGCTGTAAAGACATACCTGAGACTGGGGTAATTTTTAAGGAAAAGATGTTTAGTCACCTCACAGTTCTGTGGGATGTATAGGCTTCTGCTTCTGTGGAGGCCCCAGGAAACTTACAGTCATTGCAGAAGGCAAAGGAGAAGCAAGAATATTTTACATGGCTGGAGCAGAAGAAAGGAAGAGATGAGGGAGGTGCTACACACTTTTACACAACCAGATCTTATGAGAATTATATCACGAGACAGAACTAGGGGAATCTTGCTGAACCATTAGAAACCATTCCCACAATGCAATCACTTCCCACCAGGCCCCACCTCCAACACTGGGGATTTCAATTTGTCATGAGATTTGGGCAAGGACACAAATCCAAACCATATCACTCCAGTCGACACTGGCTCTACCACTCTCTATTGTCTTTTACTGAGAAAATCATACATTCATGCTCTCTGCTTGGTTCCCGTAGGACTTTGTAAGTGTGATCCTGGTACTGAAGGACCCATTGCTTGTCAGAGAGCTCTTGGGATGTACTTAAAGTCTAAAATCCCATCTTCTTGGGATGTGCTTAAAGTCTATAACAAACAAACATGCCCTTCTAGAGGAATACAGTGAAACCGATTTCTCATAAAAGCAACTGTTGACTCCAAGGGGAAGTGAGCTCAATGAGTTGAAGTTATTTCCTATGTCAAATGCTTAAGAAGGGCCAAGAGGTAACTGGACCACAAGTCTCTATTTTGCATTCCTGAAGATTACCCTACTAGTCTACGTAGCTGTAGCTCACTTTGCTTTCTTATGTTCCTGTTTTTGTAATCACACAGAGACACGTTGAGGAAGGGCTCAAGCTTCTCATTACTACCTCAGGATTCACCTGCCCCCTCTGTTTACTCTTTTACAACAATTTTCTTTAATATTCCTGCTACTTCTATTTCCTCTGACTCGACTTTCTGTAAAATAATAATATGATTATGGTTAGTGGAAAACTCAGGGCACAGAATGGTCTGCATGTAAGACTGTAGTCATGCGAAATTAAATGTGACTGAGGCCTGGAAGGGAATATTAAAAATAAATGTGTTTTTAATCTTGATTTTTAATTTTTTCTAAAACCTGAAATCATCAATACAAATTTAATCAAAAATATTATGTGATATCAATAGGGTAATATCAATTACCTCTCTTAGGAGTATTTTCATGTGAATTGATATTATTTTTTCTTTTCCTGGATCTGTCAAAACAGCATTATGTTGTGAACACCGGCCTCCTCTGTTTTATTTTTCCCCTTTTTGGGGATGACATTTTACTACCCATAAGAGAAATGTACCAGTTTTTCTCCAACCTGTACATAGAATATCAGTGAATGTATTTCTAGGGAGAGGATTTGAATAGAAACCAGGAATTGCTATACACATGAAAGTGATACTCCATACTGAATTTTTTTTCTCCCTATTCAGAGATTCACATGTATTTGGAGCTGGGAAAGGTCTAAGAGATCATCTAGCACAGCCTCTGCCTTTTATATATGAGGAAGGTAAGCTAGACACTATAGGTTGGCTAAATCAACCAAACCACAGTCCGTTCCTTCTGCCTGCCTCTACCACAGAGACTAGAACAGCTAAGTACATAATTTTTCTGCCTCTCTTACAGTAGGGTATTGATGTGATTCTGTCAAATAAGTGTGAGAGTGTGCTGGGGGCTTCTGAGATAGCTTTTCCTTTTGCTGATGAAAGAGATAGAGGCAGAGAGCTGCTTTCCTAACCTTCTCCTTCCTCCTGTAAATGCAGACTTAATGGCTATAGCTGTAGCTTGAGTACTGAGACTATAAGGTGAGGCCAGGAGAATTGCAGGGTTGCTGGCCGTAACACTGCTGTGCTGCTGAAACAACAGTAGAGGATGTTGATGACCAGATACCTTGTTACTGGAAAGAATAACCTTTATGTGATAAAACTGCTGTTGCTATTTTTTGTTGTTGTTGTTTCTTACAGCCAAAGTATTCCTTCAGGAAATTGAATTCCAAACAGGTAAAATGATTTAACCAGTCATGCAGCTAAGTTACTTGCAGAATGGGTTCAAATACAAGTATAGAGATTCCCAACTAAATATACCCTCTGCAATACAAATCCTCAGGAGATATCACTTCACTGCAATTGCTAGAGAAAATGGGTAAAGCTGATTCATGAGCCCTCTGTCTAACTGATTTTTGGCATGAATAAGTTGGAGAAGCACTTAAGGAGAAGAAAACATAAGAATACTTAAGTATATATCATTTAACACAATCTGCACTTGCACCATAGAACTGAAATAAAGTTTCTTTTCCTTCTGTCCCCAAAGCCAATGTCTATATTTATTTAAAACGTTCAAGGCTGGGTGTGATGGATTATACCTATAATTCCAGCACTTTGGGTGGCTGAGGCAGGAGGATTGATTAAGGCCAGGAATTTGAGACCAGCCTGGGCAACAAAGCAAGACACCTATCTCTACAAAATAAAACATAAAAAAATAAAAAAGCAAGGAAGGAAAGAAAGAACAAACAAATGAAAGAACGAAAGAAAGAGAGGAAGAAAGAAAGAAAACCAAAACACTGAGTTAAAAATGAAAGAAGTTTGAAATTTGAGTCTAAATTCTCTGGCTGTTTTCTGGGTATGAGAGAATGAGAGAGAAAACAATGCTACTACTCGGACTCACAAGTTCTCTCACGTAGAAGGGAATTGTCTAATTTCTCTACTCATATTGAATTGCCTGCTTTATCAAAAATGGTTTGATAGGCTACTTTTGAAACAAAAATTCAGGCTCTTCAGTGTATGATAAAACAAATGGAGCTCAATTGCTCTGCCTGAGTGAATGGAAATGAAGAGCATTTGGAAGAAGCCCTAGAAGGGGTTGAGTCAAAGGGATCTTGGTCATAAAACTAAGAGATGCCTGAGCAATATGTCTTCAGGCTGAGGCTTATTAACAACAACCACACACACAAAAAAATTATTTATGGACAGAAGGACTAAAAGCGTTTTAATAGCATGAGTTTTGTCACTAGTATCTTACCTGGACATTTAAAAGAGTGCCACAAATGCTTCTTTGAATGGAGAGCACTTTAAAGGTTGGGGGCATGATGTCAACAAAGTCCCCAAAGACCCAGCATTTTGGAAAGCCTCCCTTTTCATTAACTAAAGCTGGAACCAAGGCAGGACAGGATGTAAGGAAACAAACTGTTCTTCCAAATGTACTTGAAGCAGAGGGGACTGCCCAGGGAGGAAGATGGTAGGGATCAGGAGGGAAACTAATATCTGGTTGGCATCTGTATGCTCTGGCCAATCAGCCAGTGTCTCTGGGATCCACGGCCTTCATTATAAATTAAAAAGGATTATCATTAATGACTTCAAGGAGCCCTTTAAAGTTTGAAGCTCTGTAAATTTACTTTTTTTGAACAACTTTCCTAATCTATCTGATGGACAGCAAGAAAAGATCTCAAAGTTTAGTAGACATCCTAATTGCCTCGAGAGTAAGTTCAGGGATGAATACAGAATACAGACAGGATCCAGAGGCCATAGTTCAGAGTCCAGAATCTCAAGGTTCAAAAATTCAGAAGTGGTTCAGGTATCAAGTTAGCAAACTGGCAAATAAAAAATCACATCTAGGAAAATAATTAATGCAATCTTTGGTCAAGAACCCAAGCCACGGTCTTGGTGACAGCACCAGGCACCAAATGCAAAATGGATATTAGTTTAAGACTCCCTGAAATATCTCCCCAGCTATTTGATAGCTCTTCATGGGAAAGGCTCTGTTTCAGTTAAAGCAAAACATGACCAAGTGAAAGAGGAAAAACACTGTAGGGAAAAAGAAATGACATAAGTCTATCTCTTCCATCTCCAGGAAGGTGCCACTGAAGGAATCAAATAGCAACACATTTGTATACACACATATGAGTTCCATACCTATAAAAATATTCATGTTTCTCAAAAGGAAGTTGTGGGCTGTCTTGACACTTTGAATTATGAGGAGACAGAAACAGATGTACAGCAAATTAATAGGTTGGTTTTGCTGCCTGCATTGTCTTCTCTTCCTGCAGTAGGATTCCAGGGAATGTTTAGCATAATATATAGCAAAGACTCTCTGTTCGCCAGAACAACAGCAGACGGGATATTTACAATTGAATAGCAGTCAGTATGGGGCCCTATGGAGCAGAACTACGGCAGTCAGTTCATTATTTACAGTTCCCAATAACAGGATTCATTGTTCCTACTGTGATTTCTCAGCTGTCCTGGCAAGTGAGCAGTCCCAGAAAGGCTTCAGCAGGGACCTCCAAATGCTAATAACTCCCTCTGAGTAACCAGATTAGCCTTGCGTATAGACAGGGAAAGTAACTTCCAATGTGGCATAATGTCAGGGCCCTCCAAAGACCCTTGGATCAAAAACTATCTCTGCTGCTACCTGACCCTGATGTCTGAAAATCTTCTGTAGAATCATGGTCCATGAGTTAAGATTCTGTTCCCTATTCAAAGGCAAATGTAGTTCAAGCCAGTATAAACTATTAATAACTTTGCAAAAAATTACCAGAGTCTATCTAATTTTAAATCACAGTTTCTGAGCTGGGCAGATGCCCAGTGATCCTGTAGAACAGAGTTTAGGAAGACTAACCCACAGACTAAATCTAGCCTACCACCTGTTTTTGTAAAGAAAGTTTGATTGGAATGGAGCTAAACTGATTTTGGTTACATAGTGTCTATGGCAGGCTTGAATACTTGTGGTAGAGATTGTATGGTTCACAAAGACTGAAATATTTACATTTGCCAACCTCTGATCTAGAACAATTCTCTCACGAGGAAACAGGCCCAGAGAGGGCAAGGGACATGTTCAAAACCACTGGAGTAGAGCTAAGCCTTAACCACATCTGTGGACTCCCACTTCACAGTTCCTTTCTTTCACTGTGTCGTGTTGTGTGTTAAAGTTGTCTATAGTATAAGAACCAACAAGTGCTGGGATGAAGGAAGCTCTGAAGGCTTCTCCCGTGAACTAAACACACAAAGATATAGTTCTGTGGTCCAGGGACTCTGTGAGTCAGTCTGCTTACTCAGAAGGGTATTGAGCTATTTTGCAAATGACACAATAGAACATGAGTTTTCCCTGCAATTTAATCAAGAATTTGAAGATTGGAAATAACTTCCATAGATTAAATTAAAAATATGTTCACTGAGGAATCTTTCCTTTAACATTTGACCTTGGTTCTTTGATCAGGGCGCATAGAAACAGAGAAACTCTTCTAGTGACATGTTTGTACTTTTGGGTGTACGTGTTGTGAGTGTGTATTTTAAGCAATTGAATTTGTTTAAAAAAATTAAATCTCACACAGAACTCCAATAGGTAAAATATATAAAATTGAAGGTGTTTTGAGGCATAAAATATGTAGGATTGAAGTTAAAATTTCAGGTTTTCCTTGGTGCTCATGGATGTCCTAAGAACTTCAATAAAACCTATAGCACCCTATAGATCATATTGAAAAAAATCCTGATTTATCCTAAGTGTCCCCTGTGTCTCTTATATATTATCCCCAACAATTGGACTCCCAACCCATATGTGAGTTAGCCCAGAAAAAAATGAACTCATTAATTAATTCACTCACACCCCCATATAATCCATCCTCCTTTTATATATTATCATCTTACTATTAGAAAATCTTCTTATTTTTAACTCAAATATCCCTTCCTATACCTTTCTTTACATTTTTTTCTATGTTCTATTATTTGCAATGTGGTCCTTGGACAAACAGTATGGGCACCAGCATGGAACATGCTAGAAATTTTTAATCTTGAGCTCCATCCCAGCCCTAGAGGATAAGAATTTACATTTTAAATGAATCCCCAGGGAATTTATTTATATGGTGAAGTTGAAGCACCACAGGCAGCTAGAGCTCAATAGATTAATAAGGCACAATAGATAAAGTCAATTCTTCAAGGCAAGCTGTGAATACATGAAGTACAATGATCATGTTTCAATCGGATAAGCACCAAATTACACAATTATGAAAAGAACTAATATTCAGAACAATACTTATTGAGTGTTTCCCATATGCAGGGAACTGTGTCCAAGAGGCACTGAGAGCATAGAAGGAAAATGACAGAGCTCCTGACCCCAAAGAACCCGAGCTTAATGGGAAAGTCAAATGTGTGATCAGCTATAGGTGACACAAAGGTATAAAAATGCTTTGAAATTTCAAATGTTGTTGGGACTGAGTTCATTGTAGAGATGGCAACTGAAATAATGGCTTAAGCCTATGAAAAAGTTTTCCAAGCAGGTAGCATTGAAACAATATGAGAAAACTTATGCACAGGCATGCAATCATAAGAGAAGATGACAGGTTGAGGGAGCTATGGTGGAAAGGCCCTGACTTGGAGCCAATGAGCTTGCTTTTTAATATTGATGTCTCTGTGTAATCCCCTATCCTTGAGTTTGGGGTGGATCTAGTGATTTTCTTCTCACAGATAGAGCAGGCAAAAGTGATGGATGTGACTTCTGCTGGCAGTCTCTCTTGCCCCTTCACTTGCTGATGAAGCAAGCCACCATCATGGAAGATGCTCAATGAAGCGATCTCTGTAGCAGTGAGCTGAGAGAGGCTTCCAGCCAATAGCTTATAAGGACCTGGGACCTCAGTCCAACAACCATGCAGAAATGAACACTGAAACAAGCACAGGAGTGAACCAGAAAGCAAGTCAAGTCCTGTGGGGGCTGTGGCCTTGGGAGAGACTCCAAGCTAGAGGATCCATCCAAGACATGCTCAGATTCCTGGCTCAAAGGATAATATAGTTTTTGTTTTAAACGGCTAATTTAGGGATAACAGTCTACTCAGCAATACATAAGTGTGGGTAGGCTAAATATAGCCCTGAGAGATATGTTCACATCCTAATTTTCAGAACCTGTGTTTTCTTCTATGGCAAAGACTTTGCAGATGTGATTAAGTTGGGGAATTTGAGATGGGCAGAGTATCCAGGTAGGCCATAAATGGAATCACAAATGTCTTTATAAGAGGGAAGCAGAGGGAGATTTGATACAGACAAAATAAAAGGCAATGCAATGTGACCACCGAGGCAGATAGGAGTGATAAGGCAATGAGCCAAAGAATGCTGGCAGCTGCCAGAGGCTTTAAGAGGCAAAGAATGGATTCCCACATCCAGAGAGAGTGTGGCCCTTCTGACACTGATTTCAGTCCAGAGACTCTAATTCTGGGTTTCTGTTGTTGTAAGTCACCAGATTTATTCCACACTGTTACAGCAGCCCTTGGAAATTAGTAAAATACCTAAGAAAGCAGATTTGACAGTTTAGCATGGATGGTGTGTAGGATACATTGAATAATTTTATAGAGAAGATAATCTTGAAAAAGTGAGCTAAAGTCAGAATATTGAAAACTTTGTGGTGCTAAATAAAGAAGCTGTATTTTGTCTAGTCAGTTGTAGAAAGCCAATTCTAGGGAGTGGAAAAGGGGAAAGGCCTTTTCCTTGGCAGAAAGTGGCCTGATTGGATTATTTTAAAGAGCGCTGCAATGACATTTAAAGATCACTCTGGAAATGTGTAAGATCAAAGGATTTATTGCAGCAGATTGAGTAAGAACTAATAAGAACCACAGCAATTCACCAGAAACGTTTAATTGACACCAGGTATTTTCCTCAAGAGGAGGGTGAAGAGAGAAATCTATTTGGAATGCAGAGCAGTCTGTGGGATGGAGTGGGGTGGGGCATGAGGACACTGAGCAGCCTGAAGCATCCAACAGCATGTGGGACTTCCACACATTCCACAAGCAGACCAGCCTATCCTACAAATATGCCAAAGTCAGGGCTCTAGACAGCTTTCTGGGCATTCACAAAGGAGTGAGGCTGATTTCCAAAGACCACAAGCAGAAACATTGACTTTCACTTGTGGATCAACTAAGTTAATGCAACACGTTGACTTCAAGGGCTTCAAGAAAACTGAGAGCACACCAGCAATACAAGAACTTTGTCAGAATGACCTCAGAAAGATCAAGTCATACAGATAATTTTGGCTTCTAGTAAGACCGAAGGCAGAGTGGTATTGGCTCAAGCAGATCTCAGCAGCTAGTCACTGGTTTTATGAGCTTCTGCTGATGAATTAGTCATTCTGTTCCTAAGCCACTCCATTTCTGGATCTGCAATTTGAGACTAATAACCATTAGAATGTGATTATGAGGACAAATAAGGGAAAATAAGGTTAAACATTAAGAAATGACCTCCCAGAATGAGAGATACTGATATTCAGATGAATCCCAGAAAGCATATAATACATATATAGTCAATGTATTCTTACCTTATCCAAATCTTTTCTTGATTAGCATATTATCTAATACAGAACTATGGTTTGCTAAGTACATAAGCTAGTCATAACAAAGAATAAAGTATCTAAATAATTATCTAGTTACAGGTATTCCTAGTTCTATTAATAAAAAGTCATAAATAGTTATATGCAAATAATATTTTTGTAAGGTAATTCACATAAAATACACAAATGTTAGATAAATGTTTAACTTATTGACTTAATTGTAAAAGTAATATTCACCCCTTCATTTGTCTTTGAAAAAGTAAAACACAACTTACACTCCTAGAAAAAGAAATCTAGAAATCTACTTTCAACTGAGTAGAAATAACTAACATCTGGATAAACTCCTCTAAGTATTTAATTTTAGAGAAGCTTAGGTCATTTTTGAATAAATTATTCAGTCTCTTGACCTAATAGCTGATTTCAAATACTCGACTTTTAAAATATGAAACAATAACAATAGCTCATATTTGCCTATAATGCTTTTCAATTGATGGTACTTACACAAAACCACAATTCCTAACTCTGTATTAGGCAACCGAAATGTAATTATTTTTCTGAGCAGCCTTCTAATGGAAAAAAAAAAAAGATCAATGGATGAAAGTTTCAGAGAAGCAGATTTTGGCTCACTTTGGAAATCTACTAATTATCAGATATGCTCCAAAGGAAATGGGCTGCTTTGAGTTGTGGGAGCACCCTGGGAAGAATCAAAGAGTAGCTAAATGAGTGCACACCTCAGAAAGATGTTGAAAGGAGACTCCAGAAAAACTGGGTAGTCAATCCAGCAGACCATTAAGATTCTTCCACAGCTCAAGCACATTATGATTCAATGACTATTTTTCTACTGATGAACTAAAAACATATACTGGTTTTTACACATCAATACAAGTATAATATCCCAGATCTCATTCAGTCTCTCTTAACTAAGAGAGAGAGAGGCAAAAAGAAAAAGTAAAACTTCCTATTCCTACTGCGCCCACGTCACACCTGGAATGTATAATCGCTCTACACATATCCCCATTCACCTATTCCCCTTGTGAAATGCTAGGCAAATCATAATTAGAAGAGCTATTTGAAAAATTAAGGAAGATGTTCACAAGGTGCTAACCAACACAGAGAAACTACTCAACAGGAAGATTTTCATGTTAAATTGCCTTAAATACCAGACTATTATTATGTCAGAATAGTTCAAACACCAATAAAATAATAAAATAAATGTAGACCTCCAGGAGGCACTGACATTTTCACAGGAGAAAGAATGAGACTTTAGTCTTCCTTTGCTTACTAGCTTTCTCTTGCCTCCTTTTGATCCTTCATTTAATAGAAATGTTTCCACCTTTTAATGTCAGAGCTGGCACACTAAGTAAGCCAGGCAGGAGGAGACCGCCTCTGAAAGAAACATGTAAAGATGAGAGGTCTTTGGTGGCAAATGCCAGAAGACATCTTCAGGACACTGTGCTGAAAGAGAAAAAAATAAAACTTTTTCATCGTCTATAGGTTGAACGATATGAAATGGCCATTTTTTTAGGTGAGAAAAGATTGAAAGTTGGCAAGTTCCCATGGTTCAAACTGGATAAATGGGGAAAAATAGGATTTGTCTTTGAAGCTAAATTTGATTAGAATCTATATAAAATTTATTTAGATAATATGTTTATTTGGGGGGATGCCTTTGAGGAGACTAATGTAGGTTATGGGATATCCCAGAACTTTCTAAACTTCCTCTTGTCACCATCAGGAATCATCAAGAAAATGCAGACAAGTATCAGATATCATAAAGTGTACAATGTGCATTAAAATTTGAAATGCGAAGGTGACACTGAAAAGATCTGACTCCTTGATAATAAAGTAGAAGAAACACGATGCAGATTCTAAGTAGATGAAGTGTGGGGTTTAAGAATTAAGAATTTAAATTGTTCAGAATTTCTGCTAGGGCTACCCTTTTGCCAGTATCCTAGGGTACTCTATACAGCATGACAGTTTGGTGGTAGACTGGTTGCATTAACAGACACAGTAAAAGGCATTCCTGTATCCATATCACTTTGTCTTGAAACTGGGTAATCTCCTACCTTTTCTGAATTTGTACTAACTGAAGTCATAAGGTAGCCCTACATTTTTCCAGTCCCTCTCTTACTCAACCTGGGATCTTGGTACTGCCAAGAGAATAAGGTGAACGAGCCATCTGGAGGATGAATGACCACATGGAGCAGAGTCTCATGTTCCAACTGACCATAGATGCATGAACAAGCCCATTTAAGAAAAATCAAGCCTGACCAAATTGCACAGAAACTGCTCATGCTCCTGAAATTGGTCATTGCTTCTGAATAAGGCCAATCACAGTGGCTCACACCTGTAATCCCAACACTTTGGGAGACCAAGGAGGGCAGATCACCTGAGGTCAGGAGTTCGAGACTAGTTTGCCCAACATGGTGAAACCCTGTCTCTACTAAAAATACCAAAAAAAAAAAAAAAAAAAAAGCGGGCATGGTGACAGGCACCTGTAATCCCAACTGCTTGGGAGGCTGAGGCAGGAGAATTGCTTGAACCCAGCAGCCGAAAGTTGCAGTGAGCTGAGATCACACCACTGCACTTCAGCCTGAGCAACAGAGTGAGACTCTGTTTCAATCAATCAATCAAAATAAAAAATAAATTAAATAAATAAATAAAATTGATTCTATAGTCTTTTTTTTAAATTTTTAATTTTTATTGCATTTTAGGTTTTGGGGTACATGTGCAGAATGTGCAAGATAGTTGCATAGGTACACACATGGCAGTGTGTTTTGCTGCCTTCCTCCCCTTTACCCACATTTGGCATTTCTCCCCAGGCTATCCTCCCAGCTCCGCCCCCGCTGTCCCTCCCCTATTCCCCCCAATAGACCTCAGTGTGTAGTACCCCACTCCCTGTGCCCATGTGTTCTCATTTTTCTCACCTGCCTATGAGTGATAATATGTGGTATTTCGTTTTCTGTTCTTGCCACATTCTTCCATTACTCATTCTTTATTCCCATTGCTTAAAATAAGCATCTTATTTGGCTGTGGTACCTTGTGTGGTAAAGTGACCCAAACCCTTCTAAAGAGCCTGTACCATTAGCAATCTTGGTGACTGTATTGCGTTGTTTAGTTTTCCATTAGCTCTAATCATAGGGCATGGGAATTGTAAAAGTCATCACCAGGGAAACCATTTGTATTTTACAGTTCTGTTTACCCTCATGGTGAGGTAGCAATTCAATTTCACCTTGATAATCAGGATCGATTCTCTCCTCCAGTACAAGTAACCCTCCTCTTTGCTTATTAATTACTAGTATAAAGATCCCACTGTCCAGAGGACAGTTTCAACTTGCAGTTTAATTATTTAAATGAACCATTGTTTTGTCTTGGCAAAAGCATTCTTCACTTGGGAACTATCTTCTAGACCAGCAGAGCCAAAGGTTGCAGGGAAAGAAATCAAAAGTTTGCTAATCTATCACTAGGGAGGTTATAGTGAGAAGACCCAATTGCCATAGCCATCTTGTCAGTGGTAGAAATAGCTATACATTGGTCACGTATTTACAACATGTAAAATACCCTGTATGGCATTTCCTGGCTTTCTAAATATTGCTCTCCCAAGTTGCACTGTTACTGAGACTTCAAAACCACCCCAATTCCAACATTCTACAAGGCCAACTGCTTCATAGTGATGAGACACATGGTAAGACCAGTGAATTAATGTGAGCATGGTACAATGTCAAACCTCATTGACTTTTAAATAAGTTCATTGATCAGAAGCAATGCTGCATAAAATGACGTGACAGCAAAATATTCCATAAGTCCAGAGATGTTGGTTTTGAAAGAAGCAGTATGTGCAGACAGGGGAAATTCATATCTAGAGTGTCTATGTCAATGAGAACAAAATGCTGCCCTTCCATGATGGAAGTAGTTCTACATAATCAAATCATCCCCAGGAGGCTGGTTAATCCAACCAAAGAATGCCACTGTTACAGGTATTTCGTGTTGGTATTTGCTATTGGCAGGTTAAACACTTAATGAATGCAGCCACATTGGCCTTGGTGAATGAAATGCCATGCTGCTGAGTCCATGCATAACCTCTATCCCTACTGCCATTATCATTTTTTTTCATGAGGTCAAGGAATGAATGAGGTAACGAGGCAAATAGGCTGACTGACAGTCACAGGATGAGTCATATTACCCATTTGATTATAAAGATCCTCCTTGCTCTTTGGTGAGCATTCACTTTGAAAACAAATATATGCACACTTTCTACCCACCTGGTTTATCCACCTCTATCTTTCTCAGAGCTTCCAGTTACCAGCTTTCCTCTATAACCACTTCCAGTTCAAATTCTTTGTCAGTTAGGATTCAGTTAGACCAGCAGAGCTTTTTTAGTAAATAGAAGATAGGATGGGAGGAAGAAAGGAAAGGGGAAGAAAAAGAAGGAAGAAGGCAGGCAGGCAGGCAGGCAGGCAGGCAGGTGGGAAGATTTTAGCAATCTGACCTTAATCAGTTGTGCAAGTTAGTTATACATTCTGTGTAAGGCTTTTGCTTCTGCAACTGGTGCTGGAGACTAATATCCACAGAGCACTCACTTGGGGAGAGAAGACAGAATGCAAATGAAGAAAGCAAAGATAAACTGGATCCTGTGAAGGTGAGCTGTGAGGACCAGCTAGAACTCGCCTCTGTTGCTTACTTCTCTAAGCCTCCAACTTAGATGACAGGGGTATGCCAAACACTTATCTGGCTCAGAATCAGGAAAGCTGGAAGAGGAGATAGAGTTTGAGCTGAGGAGCTGCAGTCCTGCTGCTGCACCACCAAGGGTGGGCCAGGAGGTAAACAATAACATGGGTGTGCTGTACGAGCACCACAGGCTCTGTACCAGCCTTCAGAATACAGAAGGAACCAGGCTTCACCTCTTGAGCAGGAGGAAACATAGTTCAATCTTAGCTCAGTTGACACATTAGAAATTCACCATCACAGATCCTAAGTTTTTATGATTTTTGTTCTTTCATTTTTGCTTTCACACTATTTGCTAACTGTTGCAGGCCCTTAAAAGGTTTTGCCTCTGCTTGGGCCTCAAATAACAATAAATAAGAATTCTGGTGGTAACATTAATTATTTTTCTCTAGAAATTAAAAATAAAACATGATGGTTTTCAGTTCATAAAGATTATTTTAAAATAAAAAAACTGACAACTCTGAGTGAAAATTAAGAAAATGGTATAATAGTAAGACCCCATGCAATAAATTACTTTCAATATCTTTTTGAATTTGCATGTGCTTTCCCTCTCAAATTTATTCTTTCCTGTTGCCTTTCTAAGTGATTAATGTCTGTACCTGCTTGACACTGTAACACCAAATCCAAATAAATGCAGTAACTTTTCTTTCTTTGTGTTATTATCATAGGGCTCATTCTTTTTTCTTTTTTTCCCATTCCCCCTTCCTTTCTCCTTCTAGACTTTTAGGTGCACATAACTTTCTCTGCTTTTTAGTTAATGGTACATTAACAGTTTTTATCTCTGCCCTTCTTTTATTTTTCTTATTATTTTAGCATTTGAGCTAGTTTTGTCACATATCTCCAATCTTCTCCCTCCTTTTGCTGCCCCAGCCCTCTAAGGTAGATAAGGAAAAGGGAAAGGATACATCTTGGAGTTGAGGGTGAGGTTGAGTACAAGTGAAAAGAGTTATATGAAGAAAGCATTTATACCAGCAGGTAGTTGAGTTATAACTGAGCACACACCCAACCAACCTTTCATGCTTCTTTAAGTTTTTGAACGTTACAAATTTTTTAAAAAGAACATATTCTCAAATTCTTTTAACTTAGAAACCCTAAGATTCTACATAAAGGAAATATTTTTTAGGCATTTTAATGTACATCTTGTTCCTTTCTTTTTCATGGAAGAAAACTGATGAAAAGCTTTTTCTAAAACCCAAGGAAATAAGAGTGTTTGGCTGGGAAATTTTTATCTCTAAAAAATATATTATAAATTCTATCAGGATCAATTTTATGATCATTATATTACATAGGTTAATACGTACATAAAGAGAGGAAAGACTTTTCTCACCCAAATATTCCAATCATTAAGTGTAAATCACGGTACTCTGAAATGGAAATAATTTCTGCAGAGGCAGAAAGAAAGTAAAAGGAAATGGTAATTTTGGAAAATAAGCTTATTTGGTGGTCTGTGAAAAGGCTTTTTCCTGTGTTTCCTTGCTTCTGAATTTAATGCACACATCAGTCCTTGAAGATCATAGGTGGAAATAGCTATGGAAACAGATGTTCTCTCTCAGGCTGCATTTATTTGCATAATAGACTCATGGTGGCTTTTGTTGTCCTTACCACTAGTTTGAGTAAGATAGGGCAGGGTAAGTACCTGTGTGGAGAGCAGCTTACAGATACAGGGTGTAGTGTGGATCTCATGGTGCACAGCCCAGATCCCCTTTCAGGCCTGAGGCACCCATTGATTGGTGACTGACAGCTCTCAGTTGAGTTCCTCCATGGGATTTGATATCAGCCCAAGAAAGCCATATCTCCTTTGCTCAGTGTCACACTCCCTACAGAGGACAACTCTCATTCAATGCCTGGTATGTAGTGAGGTAAGGAAATTAAGGCCCTGCACTCTTGCCCCAAAAGGTGGGCAATTCTGGAGGGTGCCTCTGGCTGCAGAGCTCCCTGGCATCAGACAGCAGGTGAGTACTGAGTTCTGACTGCTTCAAAATTCAAACTCTCCCTCTGTGGAATCCTTGACCCTCTATATCCCTGTGGTGTTTACCCTGAGGGAATTCCATATAAATATTCTGCAGGTAAATATCCATCTCAGAGTCTGCTTTCTGGGGCACGAATCTATAGCCCAGTATCATGTGCCTTTTCCTAAAGGAAACTTGTACTTGCTTCTGTGGTGATGCTATGAAATTCGATGGACATCATTTATGTATCTCTGCAGATGGAAAACTCTATGAGCAGTAACTGTCTTTTGTTATTAAGCACTGTGTCCTGTATACACCAGTATCTCTTCAAATGTCTATTGAATCGATTAATTAATGTCCTGTTTGTCCAGATTTGAAGGACAGTATTCTCCAATAGCATCTGTTCTTAAATTCATGTAATGTGGGTTGTGATCACTTACTGAGTAAAAAGTCTTAACCATTATTCAGAAGGAACGGACAAGGTACGGGTGAAATTTATTTGAGTACATAGTACTGGAGTTCCTTTGGTGACAGACACACTCCAAAAGCATACACTTGCCTTCTTTCTTAGAAGGATAGTGCTATGTGTCTACTCAGATATATTAATACTCAAACCTCATAAAATGAATTAAAAGTATAATGAGAATGGAGATGTGGGAAAGTTTTCAGGAAGTGAGAAGGGGAGAATAAAAACATTTTAGAATTTATCAAGCTGTAAGAATACAGAAATATACATTTTTTAATTTATTTTTTTGAGACAAGTTCTCACTCTTTCACCCAGGCTAGAGTGCAGTAGTGTGATCTGGGCTCACTGCAACTTCCATCTCTTGAGTCCAAGCAATTCTCCTGCCTCAACCTCTAGAGAGTTGAGATTATAGGTGCATGCCACGTTGCCTGAGTAGTTTTTGTATTTTTAGTAGAGATGGGGTTTCACTATGTTGCCCAGGCTGGTATTGAACTCCTGACCTCGAATGATCTGCCTGCCTTGGCCTCCCAAAGTGCTGGGATTACAGGCATAATCCACCATGCCTGGCCTAAAAATTGTTTTAAAAATACCGTACGGGGCCGGGCACATTGACTTATGCCTGTAATCCCAGCACTTTGGGAGGCCGAGGCAGGTGGATCACCTAAAGTCAGGAGTTTGAGATCTGCCTGGTCAACATAATGAAATCCTGTCTCTACTAAAAATACAAAAAAAATTACCTGGGCATGGTGGCGGGCTCCAGTAATCCCAGCTACTTGGGAGGCTGAGGCAGGAGAATCACTTAAACCCAGGAGGAGGAGGTTGCAGTGAGCTGAGATAGCACCATTGCACTCCAGCCTGAGTGACAGAGTGAGACTCCCTTTTCAAAATAAATAAATAAATACTGTATGGGACTAATCAAAAACTTACTGGACTATGTCTAGGTATGCACTCTTTCCTGAAGTTGTGAACATTAACATGAATTCAGAAAGTTTCATCTTAAAAGTTATTATGATTGTAAAAATGCAAGGCAAAATAAACAAGGTCGTAAAAGTTTTAAAATACGAAAATGACTTTGGGAGGCCAAGGCGGGTGGATCACGAGGTCAAGAGATCAAGACCATCCTGGTCAACATGGTGAAACCCCTTCTCTACTAAAAATACAAAAAATTAGCTGGGCACGGTGGTGCGTGCCTGTAATCCCAGCTACTCAGGAGGCTGAGGCAGGAGAATTACCTGAACCCAGGAGGCAGAGGTTGCCATGAGCCGAGATCACGCCATTGCACTCCAGCCTGGGTAACAAGAGTGAAACTCCGTCTCAAAAAAAAAAAAAAAATATGAAAATGAGAAAAATACATTAAGTGTTTTCTTATGTGAGGTTTACATATTAAATAATAAATCAAAATGTTTCTCTGCAGTTGGTTGTGTGTATATATGTGTGGACATGTGTACTATGTAAGCAAAATAAACTCAGAACTCTTGTAAAAAAATTTCAGTGTAAAATGGAAAGGGAAATTAAGAGCAGTATGATTAAAGAGAATTCTGTGTACCTTTCTCATGGCTCAGCAAATTTCAGTAGATGTGACTAATTTTAATAAGAAATAATTATGGCAATAACAATCATGCTAGGCTTCCTGCCTCAATTTTGGACTGAGTTTTTTCCTCCCTGGTGCTGAGCTGACAGTTGCTATCATGACTCAGGCCAAGATCAGGGCTTTTGAAAAGAACTCCCTCCACCCGCCATCACCACACCATTTGTGTCAGTCAGCAATGTTGTGATCAGGAGTTGCATTTCCCAAAAGTAGATACGTTTCACATTCTACACCAGAATGTGTCCATTTTATTTGCAAATTATTTAAATTGTTAAATAACATACACTTTTCCAAAATTTTCAACTGAAATTAACCATCCATGAATACTTATTCTGTGGCTTTGAAGTTCCAGTTCAGCACCACAGGGTGCTATCCCAGTTTGAGAAGTGCAGACCTGTGGTGAGGCCATGTAGTGACCGGATCAGATGGAAGAGGCTCACTGGAAGCTCACTTTTATTCATCATAAGTGATTTTTGTACACAGCAAGGGATTGCATCAGCTATGTTTCCGAAAACCGCAATATTCTATCAAGTCATAGGAAGGATGCCTGCAAATTGTTCCTGGATTATACTTCAAGATGTTAAATGGAGTTGGGATTGGGTAAAAGAGGTAGCCTGGAACATCCATATCTATGTACTTTTTTTTTTAATCTCTATAAGAACAGTTTAGTCAGAATTGACTTTTGTTCAGATTATAAAATTGGAAGTTTGTCTTATGCCTGTAATCCCAGCACTTTGGGAGGCCGAGGCAGGTGGATCACCTAAAGAAAGGAGTTTGAGACCAGACTGGCCAACATGGTGAAATCTCATCTCTACTTAAAAATAGCCTCTCTGTTGTCTCCTTGATAGGCTGTTCTTCAAATTGCCTTTGCCTGGGTGGTTCAGGCATCTTCCCCTGCCTTCACTGCCTCTAATTTGTCCACCTTCAATACACACACATACCACACACACACACACACACACACACACACACACATACACACACACACCCCATTGTATAATTTTGATACAATGGCTTAGTGGGGAAAGCAACAGTTCATCAAACAGTGGATAAACAATTTACCAATTACCTCTTATGTTTATTTAACACCTTATAGGACAGGGTGACATCTATAGATTATTGCTTCCTATGAACTTCTAAAAAGGGGATGATGACAAGAGTTCTCTGTAACATTAAATACATAAAACAGGGGAATAAAACAAAGTGATAGAGGTATGACCAAAAGCAAAGCAAAGAAAATTTGGGGAAATTTCTACATTTTTTCCGTTCCTACTATGATCACAAGGGCAGGGAGGGACACACATTATCCCCATTTAACGTGCTGAAAACAGAGAATTGAGAGCAGTTGTTAATTGGCCCCAAACACAGTCACCCTGCTCTGTGAAGTATCCACGATTCTGTGTCTAGGATTTGTAGTTGAGCACACCTCTCACTCTATTCCATCTCTAGCTCAATAAATAATTGATGGCTTGAGAATGGTGTTGGGTGAGTCACTTTCTCACTATGAATCTCATCTTTAAAATGATGGCATGGGACAAGATGATCTATGAGGTCCCTTTAACACTAACATTCTAAAATTCTATTATTTTTATAACATAGTTGGGGCAGGCACACATATTTCCTAAGTTCTCATTCTTGGTTCATTTTCTACTCCACTTACAGCTCCTCCTTAGGCTCCATGGGATACCCCAAGGCAGTGATGGATGAAAATGGCAGGGAGAACAGATGATGTTCATCTCACTCTGTCCAGCTCTGACTGTGATTGATGGCAGGACACATGTTGCTTAAGATCAGATGATGTGAAGGTGGGAATAGCTTGGCCTCTATTAGTGAGTGATAATAGTGGATGGTCTGAAATCTGTTCAGACCTGCTCAATAACTACAAAAAGTGAGTCATCATTTGCCCCAAACTGTTTTCTAAGGATGGTTAATTTCCCTATGAGTTAAGCCACATAGATACAGCCATTCTGTTTGATACTACAAACATAAATTAATTTTTTAAAACTTCTGTCATGAGTTTTATTTGGACTTCTAAATAAATTTAACTGTTGTTTCGATGTGTGTTTTTGAAATAATAAGAATGATTTTGTGAGATGAAGAATGAAGTGTGTTTTATTAGAGATGTTCTTGTCCAGGACTGGTGGCTCATGCCTGTAATTTAAACACTTTGGCAGGCCAAGGCAAGTGAATTGCTTGAGCCCAGAAATTGAAGACCAGCATGGGCAACATGGCAATACTTCCTCTCTCTAAAAATTACAAAAATTAGCTGGGCATGGTGGCATGTGCCTGTAGTCCCAGATACTTGGGAGGCTGACGTGGGAGGATCACCTGAGCCCAAGGGGCCAAGGCTACAGTGAGCTGTGATTAAGCCACTGCACTTCAGCCTCGGCAACAGAGAGAGACCCTGTCCCAAAAATAAATAAATAAATAAGAAGAAAAAAGAAAGCAATATGAAATATTTTAAGTCTTTTTAATATTATAAACAAACAAAAAGTTTGAGCATAGAATGATTCAATTTTTCAAATTTATGTTTTATTTTTCACTGACAATTATATGTTTATGGAATACTGTGGGATATAATATATATATATATATATATATATATATATATATATATATATATATATACATTGTAGGTTGTTTAAATCAGGCTAATTAACATATTTATCACCTCACATATTCATCATTTCTTTGTGGCGAGAATATTTAAAATCTACTTTTTAGCAACTTTCAAATATACATTAGTATTAATTATCATCACCATGCTGTGCAATGGAGTAAATCTGCTAATTAAAACTTTGTAACCTTTGAGTAATATCACCCCTTTCCCAGTCCATTCCCCTAGCTTCCTGCTAGCCTCTGCCACTCTTTCTTTGCTTCTATGAGTTTGACTATTCAGATTCCATATGTAAGTAAGATTATGTAGCATTTGTCTTTCTGTGTCTGTCTTATTTCACTTAGCGTAATTCAGGTTTATACATCTTGTTGCAGCATTTCCTTCTATTTTAAGCCTGAATAGCCTGAATAGTATTTCACTGTGTATATATACTACATTTCCTCCATCCATTCATTAGTTGATGGGCACTTAATTACTGTATCTTGGCTATTGTGAATAATGCTACAGTACATAAGGGAGTACAGATATCTCGTCAACATACTGATTTGAATTCCTTTGGATATATACTTAGAAGTGAGATTCCTGGATCATTTGGTAGTTCTACTTTAAGTTTTTGAAGAACTGTACTGTTTTCTAAAATGGCTATACTAATTTATAATCCCACCCACAGTGTACAAGAGTTCCCTTTTCTCCAAATCTTTGCCAACACGTCTTATCTTTTGTCTTTCTGATAATAGTCATTCTAATAGATGGAAGTAATATCTCATTGTAATTTAAATTTGCATTTCCCTGATTATTAGTGATGCTGATCATTTAAAAGAAATCTGTTGGCCATTTGTATGCCTTTTGTTGAAAAATGACTATTCAAGTTATTTGCCCATTTTTATATCAGGTTATTTGTTTTGTTACTGAGATGCTTGAGTTCCTTGTATATTTAGGATATTTGCCCCTTATCAGATGAATAATTTGCAAGTATTTTCTCCCAATCTGTGGGTTGTCGCCTCACTTTGTTAATTATTTCTTTTGCTGTGCAGAAGTCTTTTGGTTTGATGAAATCCCATCTGCCTAATTTTGCTTTCTTTGCCTGTGCTTTTAGGGTCATATCAAAGATTTTTTCTGAAAAATGATGTCTCAGATATGATCCCAAAAGCATAGACAACAAAAAAAAAATTCATAAAGATTTTCTCCTGTGTTTTATTTCTAGAGTTTTAAGGTTTTGAGTCTTGTGTTTAACTCTTTAATCTATTTTGAGTCGATTTTTATATGTAGAATAAAATAAGGGTCCAATTTCATTCTTTTGTGTGTATACCCAGGTTTCCCAACACTGTATACTGAAGAAATTGTGTGTTCTCCATTGTGTGTTCTTAGCACCTTTATGGGGAATCAATTGACTATAAATGCATGAGCTCATTTTGTGACTCTCTATTCTGTTCTGTTGTCAATATATCTGTTTTCATGCCAGCCTCTTTGTTCTTTATGCTCAAGATTGCTTTGACTATTTGGGATCTTTTTTGACTCCATATAAATAGTGGAACTGATTTTTATTTATTATTGTGAAGTATGACATTGTAATGTTTATAGAGACTGCATTGAATCTGTAGATTGCTTTGGATAGTATAAACATCTTAACAATAGTAATTCTTCCAATCCCTGAATACAGGATATATTTCCACTTATTAGTGTCATTTTAAATTCTTTCATTAATGTTTTGTAGCTTTCCATATACAGATCTTTCACCTTTTTGGTTAAATTTACTCCTAAACATTTTATTTACTTAGGTATTGATACTACTATAAATGAGAGTGTTTTCTTAATTTCTTTTTCAGATAGTTTGTTGATAGTGCTTAGAAATGCTACAGATTTTTATGTTTATTTTGTATTCCGCAACTTTATGAGTTCCAATAGTTTTTTGGAGAGGTTTGTAGGATTATCTACATGTAAGGGGTCAGCAAACAGACAGTATCACTTCTTCCTTTCCTATTTGGATGCATTTTATTTCTTTTGCTTGCCTAATTGCTCTGGCTAGAACTTCTATTACTATGCTGAATAGAAGTGGACATCCTTGTCTAGTTCCTGATCTTAGAGGACAAGTTTTCAACTTTTCACCATTAAGAATATTAGTTGTGGGCTTGTCAAATATGGTCTTTATTTTGTTGAGGAACATTCCTTCCATAGCTAATTTGTTGCGATATTTTATCATAAAAAGATGTTGAATTTTATCAAATGTTTTTTCTGCATCTATTGAGATGATCATTTGGTTTTTGTCTTTCATTCTATTCATATGATGAATCACTTATATTGATTTGTGTATGTAAAATCATCTTTGTATCCCAGGAATAAATTTCACTTCATTATGGTAAGTAATTCTTTTGGTATGCTGTTAGATAAAGTTTGTTAGTGTTATGTTGAGGAGTCTTGCATTTATGTTCATCAGGGATTCTGACCTGTAATTTTCTTTTCTTTTCTATTATTTTTTATTCCCCACCGCCCCCACCCCCGGAGACGGAGTCTCACTGTATTGCCAGGCTGGAGTGCAGTGACATGATCTCAGCTCACTGTGACCTCCGTCTCCCAGGTTCAAGCGATTTTTCTGCCTCAGCCTCACAAGTAGCTGTAACTACAGGCACGTGCCAACACACCCAGATAATTTTTGAATTTTTACTAGAGATGGAGTTTCCCCATGTTGACCAGGATGATCCTGATCTCTTGACCTCATGATCCACCTGCCTCAGCCTCCCAAAGTGCTGGGATTACAGGCACGAGCCACCGGGCTTGATCAGTTTTCTTTTCTTGTAGTGCCTTTGTCTAGCTTGACATCGGGGTAATACTTGATTCTGAGTTTAAAAGTAATTCTTTTTAGAATTGCTAGCTTTTTTTTAATAATAAAATATTATCATCTTGCTCTATTTGCCACAATTTTTTTTTAAGTCATAAAACATTTCCAAATAAGTTAAAACCTTTCCAGGACCAATCTCTCCATGCATTCTCAGAAAGAGCTATTCTTCTGAATTTGGTTTGATTTTGCTTTATAATTACATTTATGATTATGATTACTGAGACAGTCTTGCTCTGTCACCCAGGCTGGAGTGCAATGGCATGATCTTGTCACACTGCAACCTCCACCACCCAGATTCAAGCAATTCTCATGCCTCAGCCTCCCAAGTAGCTGGGATTGCAGGTATGTGCCACCATGCCTAACTAATTTTTGTATTTTCAGTAGAGATGGGTTTTCACGATGTTGGCCAGGCTGATCTCCAATTCCTGGTCTCAAGTGACCTGCCTCAGCCTCTCACTGGGAAGATTTCCCTTTGCCACTATCTTTCAGTTGGCAAAGGAAGAGAAGACCAGAAACTAGTTGACAGAAGTTTCTGCACAAGCAGGCACCACCAGAAAGTAGACAGCTGCCCCTTTCTAGGACATCCCTGAAGGACAGTGGCTAAGAGAAATCTTCCCAGTGGGCGGAACATTGAGCAGTGGACCTGATTGTGCACTTTGCTTGGAAAAAGAAATGGCCAAATGTGCAATTATATACTGATTCAAGGGGTGGAAGTGGAAGTGGCACCACTCACCATCACCCCTAGTCACCCACTGGCATTTTTGTTTCCTGTTCCCATGACATTATGACCTGCTGGCCTAGAGATCTTAGTTCCAGAGAGAGGAATGCTGCCACCAGGATTCACAAAAATAATTCCATTAAACTAGAAGTTAAGATTTATCACCTTGCCACTTTTGGCTCCTCCTACCTCTAAGTCAACAGGCTAAGAAGGTAGTTACAGTGTTGGCTGGGATGACTGGCCCAGAATATCAAGATGAAATCAGTCTACTGCTCCACAATGAAGGTAAGGAAGAGTATGTGTGGCATACAGGAGATCCTTTAGGGCATCTCTTAGTATTACCATGCAGTGTGATTAAGGTCAATAGGAAACTACAACAAGCAATCCAGGCCGGACTATAAATGGCCCAGACCCTTTAGGAATGACAGTTTGGGTCACTCTACCAGGTAAAAAACATGACCCACTGAGGTGCTTGCTGAAGGCAAAGGGAATACAGAATGAGTAATAGAAGAAGGTAGTCATCAGTACCAGCTGCCATCATGTGACCAGTGGCAAAAACGAAGACTAATTGCCATGAGTATTTCTTCCTTATTTGAAGAACATGTTTGTGCGTGTGTACACTCATACTAAGAAAATATTCATTTTATTTCATTTCTTTTTCCTCTGTCATGTGACATAAGATTTATTGCTTAAATCTTAATGCAGTTAAATGCTTCATATCAGCATTTAAGCATTGTTAACTTTATGTAATAGCATTTAGGTTAAGGATTAGTGTGCTTCTGGTTGTACGAAGGATATCTGTATTATGCTAGGCATAATTATGACCTTATTATTGTCTTTATTTGAAGATTATATATGATTTCAGGAGATGTGTATGGGTTCTAGTTGGCAAGGGAGGACTTGTGATGATTAATATTGACTGTCAACTTGGTTGGACTGAAGGATGCAAAGTGTTGTCCTGGGTGTGTCAGTGAGGGTGTTGGCTGTGAGGGTGACTCATTAACATCTGAGTCAGTGGACTGAGAGAGGCAGACCCACCCTCAAACTGGGTGGGCACCATCTAATCAGCTGCCAATGTGGCTAGAATAAAGCAGGCAGAAGGTGGAATGGGCAGACTTGCTGAGTCTTCCAGCCTTTATTTTTCTCCCATGCTGGTTGCTTCCTGCTCTTGAGAACAACAAATTTTGGACTTCAGACTTACACCAGTGGTTTACCAGGGGCTTTGAGGCCTTTAGCCACAGACTGAAGGCTGCATTGTTAGTTTCTCTACTTTTGAGGTTTTGGAACTCAAACTGAGTCACTGCTGGCTTTTTTATTCCTCAACTTACAGAGGGCCTATTGTGGGACCTCACTTTGTAACTGTGTGAGTCAATTCAATTCTCCTTAATGAACTGCCTTTCATATATACACATAGGTACTTCTGTCCCTCTAGAGAACCCTGACTAATGCACACCTATAATCCTAGCACTCTGAGAGGCTGAGTTCAGGACTAGTCTAGCAAACATGGTGAAACCCTGTCTAATAAAAATACAAAAATTACCTGGGTGTGGTGGCATGTACCTGTGGTCCTAGCTGCTCAAGAGGATGAGGCAGGAGAATCTCTTGAACCCAGGAGGCAGAGGTTGCAGTGAGCTGAGGTCATGTCACTGTACTCCAGCCTTGGTAATGGAGTGAGACTCTATTTAAAAAAAAAAAAACAAAAAAAAAAACAAAAACGATGTAATACTATTTCACTGGAAAATCCAATGAGTCCAATAAGGGAGTGCACATAAACAGTACCTATCACACATTAAACATTTAACAAACTTTCACTTTGTTAAGCAATACTGCATAGCATGATTTTATCACTCAACTTTTTAAAAACATTTACTCACTTTAGTTCATTCATTTTAAAAACTGGATAGTATTTCATTGACTATATTATAGTTTTTTCCATTCTCCTATTGAAGGGCATTTACAACAAATTTCCAATTTTATATTACTACAAACAATACTGCCATGAATTTTTTTGTTTCATGTTTCTGTGCACAGATGCATATGAGTTTCTCTAGGGTTTATACTTAGAATTGTTATAACTTTGTCTTTGCCAGATATGTCAAATAGCTTACCAGTGCATTCCTTTAAGTCGGAGTTTTCAGACTTAAGCTTTCTTTGGAATCACAAGAAGGCTTGGTAGAAAACAGGTTGCTGGCTTTGTGCCCAGAGCTTCTGATTTAGTAGGGCCAGGATGAGGCCTGAGAGTGCACATTTCTAACAAGTGCTCAGGTTCTGATTGTCTAGGGACCACACTTTGAAAATTATGACTATACAAACGTATATCTATCAGCAATTTGTGTCTACATCTTTATAATCACTTGGAATTGTAAGATTTTTCCATTATCATCAGTGTTATGAGAGTTAAATGCATCTCTTTATGTTTTTAATTTGAATTACCCTGATCATTTGTCATTCAAAGTATGCCTCCTGTAAACTGCTACATTGTACATTGCTGAGTAGAAGCAAGGACAGTGAGCACCCTTGTTCTCACTTAAAAACCCATGTGATGCAATAAGAAAAGGAAAATAAATAAAAGGTATAGTAATTATAAAATGAGCTAAATGTCTCTTTATTTTTCTGTATAGAAATCTAGTAGGCTTACCTGAAAGCCTGACATAGTGGCATGTACTTGTGTTCCTAGTTACTCAGGAGGCTTAGGTGGGAGCATCATTTAAGGCCAGGAATTTAAGGCCACAGGGTGCTATGATTGTGCCTATAAACAGCCAGTGTTCTCCAGTCTTGGCAACATAGTAGGTTGGTGCAAAAGTAACTGTGGTTTTGTCATTACTTTTGCACCAACCTAATACATAGCTGAAGTAGAGGCAGCAATCAATAGCCTACCAACCAAAAAATGTCCAGATCTAGACAGGTTCACAGCAGAATTCTACCAGTCGTACAAAGAGGAGCTGGTTCCATTCCTTCTGAAACTGTGTTAAACAATACAAAAGGAGGGAATCCTCCCTAACTCATTTTATGAGACTGACATCATCCTGATACCAAAAACAGGCAGAGACTCAGCTAAAAAAGAAAACTTCAGGACAATATCCATGATGAACACTGATGCAAAAATCTTCAATAAAATACTGGCAAACAGATTGCAACAGCACATCAAGAAGCTTATCCATCATGATCAAGTAGGCTTCAACCTGGGGATGCAAGGCTGGTTCAAAATACGTAAATCCATAAATGTAATCCATCACATAAATGGAACCAAAGACAAAAACCACATGATTATCTCAATAGATACAGAGAAGGCCTTCAACAAAATTCAACAGCGCTTCATGCCAAAAACTCTCAATAAACTAGGTACTGACAGAACATATCATAAAATGATAAAAGCTATATGTGACAAACCCACAGCCAATATCATACTGAATGGGCAAAAGCTGGAAGCATTCCCTTTGAAATCTGGTACTAGATAAGGATGCCCTCTCTCACCACTCCTATTCAATATAGTATTGGAAGTTCTAGCCAGAGCAATCAGGCAAGAAAAATAAATAAAGGGTATTTGATTAGGAAAGGAGGAAGTCAAACTGTCTCTATTTGCAGATGATATGATTGTATATCTAGAAGACCCCATCGTCTCAGCCTAAAATCTTCTCAAACTGATAAACAACTTTAGCAAAGTCTCAGGATACAAAATCAATGTGCAGAAATCACAAGCATCCCTATATGCCAACAACAGACAAACAGAGAGCCAAATCAAGAGTGAACTCCCATTCACAATTGCTACAAAGAGAATAAAATACCTAGGAATACAACTAACAAAGGATGTAAAGGACCTCTTCAAGGAGAACTACAAACTACTGCTCAAGGACATAAGGACACAAACAGATGGAAAAACATTCCATGCTCATGGTTAGGAAGAATTAATATCGTGAAAATGGCCATACTGCCCAAAGTAATCTATAGATTCAATGCTATCCCCATCAAGCTACCAATGATCTTCTTCACAGAACTGGAAAAAGCCACTTTAAACTTCATATGGAATCACAAGAGAGCCCACATAGATAGCCAAGACAATCCTAAGCAAAAAGAACAAAGCTGGAGGCATCAAGCTATCTGACTTCAAACTATACTACAAGGCTATAGTAATCAAAACAGCACTGGTATCAAAACAGACATATAGACCAGTGGGACAGAACAGAGGCCCCAGAAGCAACACCACACATCTACAGCCATCTGATCTTTGACAAACCTGACAAAAACAAGCAATGGGGAAAGGACTCCATGTTTAATAAATGGTGTTGGGAAAACTGGCAAGCAATGTGCAGAAAGCAAAAACTGGACCCCTACCTGTTAGCTTACATCAACATTAACTCCAGATGGATTAAAGATTTAAACATAAAACCATAAAAACACTAGAAGAAAATGTAGGCAAAACCATCCAGGACATAGGCATAGGCAAGGACTTCATGACTAAAACACCAAATGCAATGGCAATAAAAGCCAAGATAGACAAATGGGATCTAATTAAAATTCAGAACTTCTGTACAGCAAAAGAAACCACCATCAGAGCAAATCAGCAACCAAAAGAATGGAAAAAATTTTTGCAATCTACCCATCTGACAAGAGCTAATAACCAGAATCTACAAAGGGTTGATATCCTTTTGTAGGAATACAAAAAACTAAAACAGATATACAAGAAAAAAACAACCCCATTCAAAAGTGGGCGAAGGATATGAACAGATACTTTTCAAAAGAAGACATATTTGAGACCAACAAAAATATGAAAAAATGCTCATCATCACTGGACATTAGAGAAATGCAAATCAAAACTACATTGAGATACCATCTCATGCCAGTTAGAATGGTGATCATTAAAAAATCTGGAGACAGCAGATGCTGGAGAGGATGTGGAGAAATAGGAACACTCTTACACAGTTGGCGGGAGTGTTATTAGTTCAACCATTGTGAAAGGTAGTGTGGCAATTTCTCAAGGATCTAGAAATAGAAATTCCATTTGACCCAGCAATCCTATTACTGGGTATATACCCAAAGAACTATAAATCGTTCTACTATAAAGACACATGGACACGTTTGTTCACTGCAGCCATGTGTACAACAGCAAAGACCTGGAACCAACCCAAATGCCCATCAATGATAGACTGGACAAAGAAAATGTGATACATATACAGCATGAAATACTATGCAGCCATAAAAAATGATGAGTTTTGTGTCCTTTATAGGGACTTGGATGAATCTGGAAACCATCATTCTCAGCAAATTGACAGAAGAACAGAAAGCTAAACACTGCATGTTCTCACTCATAGGTGGGTGTTGGACAATGAGAAAATGTGGACTCAGGGAGAGGAGCATCACACACTGGGGGCAGTTGGTGGGGGTAGGGGAGAGACAGCAGGGGGTGGGGAGAAAGGGGAGGGTGGGGAGGGATAACATGGGAAGAAATGCCAGATATAGGATACACCTAAAGTAAAAGAAATAAATTAAGAAAAATAAAAAAGAAGAAGAAACTTACAAACAAAAGAGAAAAAAAAAACTAAACAAGTGAAAACTATGTAAAAATATCACTAGAGTTTATATATATATATATATATATATATATATATATATATATAAAACAATTAGAGAATGCAAAAAATATTATTTCATACAGAATAAGCAATAAACATGTTAAGACAACAAAACTAATAAAAGACTGTAAATCCTTTATGGAAAAGATTATGAAGTTTAGCCATTAAGGGTGAGGCATGGTGGCTCATGCCTGTAGTCCCAGCACTTTGGGAGGCTGAGGCAGGTGGATCACTTGAGGTCAGGAGCTCGAGACCAGCCTGGACAACATGGTGAAAGCCTGTCTCTACTAAAAATACAAAAATTAGCTGGGTGTAGTGGCACACACAAGTAGTCCCAGTGACTTGGGAGGCTGAGGTGGAAAATCACTTGAATCCAAGAGGCAGAGGTTGCAGTGAGCTGGGATCATGCCACAGCACTTCAGCTTGAGTGACAAAGACTCCATCTCTAAATAAATAAATAAATAAATAAATAAATAAATAAATAAATAAATAAAAGTTTAGTCATTAATCACAACATTTTAAGGCACATTTTAGTAGATATACAACATTAATGAAGATCTATGTGTAATAATTTTGTCATATCTTCATTTATAAAGATGCTCATTAGATTAGCTCAAGATTGCTATTATTGCTTATATTATGTTATACATTTTCTAATGTTGAACTGTCCTGACATTCCTGGCATATTCTTTCCTTAGCAATTAGGTAACATTTGTACACATTATTTAATTCAAGTTGTTTGTATTTTAGTTAGAATTTTGCATCTCTGCTCAAATAAAATTGCATGTGATATGTTGATCAAGTTTTCCTGGATAATTATATTATCAATGCTATTCTAAGAAATTCTTGTTTTCTGATTTTTTTTTGTTTTTTATTTTTAAATGATTAGCAAATGAGTTTATAGAAGTGTCTAAACTAGACTAGTATCTTTCAGAGAAATCATTTGTTAATTCAATGCCTTTAATTACTATTGGTGTATTTAGTTTTTTCATGTTCTTTGGTTAAGATCAGTTAATACTAGAAAACATTCTGTGGGCATGGTGGCTCACATCTCTAACCCCAGCACTTTGTGAGGCTGAGGTGGGAAGATTGCTAGACCCCAGGAGTTCAAGACCAGCCCAAGCAACAAAAGGAGACCACTGTTTCTACAAAAAGGTTTGAAAAATTAGCCCCACATGGTCACGTGTGCTGTGGTCCCAGCTATTCAGGAAACTGAAGTGGGACAATCACTTGAGTCCAGCAGTTCAAGACTCCATGAGCCTTGATCATGACTCTCTTGCCAGGCAACAGAGTGAGACCCTGTCTCAAAAAAAAAAGAAGAAAATATTCCATTTTATTTAAATTTTATTAATGTATTTGCATCATACTGCTAATAGAATTCTATTAAGATTTTTAAAACACTGCACTGAGTTTTAGATGTGTGTCTCTTTTCTAATATTTTGTGTATTTTTCTCTTTTGATCAATCTTGCTAAGTTTATTTTTAGCACCCTTCTTTTTGTTGTTTTGTTGATAATCTCTATAGTATCCTTGTTTTATATATCACTAAAATATTATTCTATATTTATTATTTCATTCCTTTCAATTTTTTATGTTACAAACAAAGACTAAGTCATCTTTAACATTGATTCTTCCTTTTTCAAATAACAGAAAATCCTGAATCTCGTTAAGGTCTTGTGACTCTGTTCTGGTCTGTACATCAGAGCAGAAAAAATGAAGAGCACTATTAGATCATATATATCAAAGTAAGGTGCATGTGTCAATCATGATCTGTTCTTCATTCTTGCTAATCAGGCATTGACAAGAATTGGGGCAGCCAGTCATTGTGAATTGAGAGAGAAAAGCAAATGCTGAAGATGGCAGAGCTGCCTTACCTGACCCAGATCACTAATACTGGATAGAAAAATAAGCACTTATCTTACTCAAGCCATTCTGTTTTGGGGTTTGTTAGTACAGCTTCTCTTGTACCATACCTTGTTTAAATCTTGTTTATTTTGAAAAATCATAGGATAAATGATTTTATTTCAGTCTTTTATATTTGTTTTAGTAAAAACAACTAAGGCTATAAATCTAAGTTTTCTTCAGTTTCATTAGAGCCTTTGATATGTCATAAAGTCATTTTTGTTCCACTTTAAATATTGTCTAATTATCATTGTGACCACTTATATCCCTTTGTCCCCAGAAGCAAAACTTTCAGATGCCATTTCATTTAAGCCTCATTCATTATTTGCACAGAAATATTTACATTGTTTTTCAAATCTAGCTATGTCTTTTCAGTTTTTTCCTTCTATTGGTATTTAATCTATCAATTTAAATTTGGAGCAGAGAATTGAACCAAAAAAATTTACAGTCATCTTGGGCATCATTACATATAATTGTTTAATGAATGGATTCTTTATTAATAAAAGATTAGTTTATGTTAATGAAGATGACCTTAGCACCAAGTATGTGCTTGGTATATCATCAACATGTTAATGCTAATATGTTCATGTTCTAAATGCTTTACACATATTAACTCATGCCAGTCTCATAAAAATTCTATGAATAAAGTTCTATTATTAGTGTCATTTTAAGATGGGGAAGCTGAAGCACAGAGAGGTTAATAACTTGCCCTAAGTCTTAGGATCTGGACATCAGATATTTGGTTCAAGAATGCATATCCTTAGCCATTTTCCTAAATTACTCCACATACATTTGTTGAATGAGTGAAAACAAAACCAATTTATTGGTTTCCCAGGGCTGTGATAACAAAGTACCACATATTGGATGTCTTTAAACAACAGACATTTAGTATCTCACAGTTCTGGAAGCTAGAAATACGGCCATCAGGTATTGGCAGGGCCATGTTCTCTGTGAGGGATCTAGGGGAGATACTGTTCCATGCCTTTCTTTTAGCTTCTGGTGTTTGCTGGCAAGCATTAGCATTTCTTCCTTGCGCCTGCATAACTCCAATCTCTGTCTCTCTCTTCACATGGCATTCTTCCCTCTTAGTCTATCGGTCATAATTAGGGCTGATCCTAATTAAGTATGAGCTCATCTTAATTTGATTATATCTACAAAGACTCCATTTCCAAGTAAGGTCACATTCATAGGTAGTGGGTGTTAGGACTCAGGCCTACCCTTTTGAGGGATGCAATTTAATTCATAACAGTATGATCTGAATAAAATAAACCTACTTATAATTTAAAAAGTAATCACTTTTAGTGAAATACACTTGATGCCTTAGCCAGATTGCCCTGGGTTTGCATTCAAGCTTCATCATTTGCTAGGCACATGAGTAGTATCAGTTACTATACCTTTCTAAGCCTCAATTTCCTTATATGTGTACCCACATAGAAATATTATACATAAGGAAATACATACATATTACACATAATCACATATAAGGATATAGGATATTTTTAATATAGTAATAATAATACCTTTGTTAAAGAGTTTTTATAAAGATTAAATGGCAAAAACACATGCGTGAGAAAGAAGTCATCCACTTAAGGATAGTGATTCCAGAAAAGAAATGAAAATAGCAAGCAGAGAAGGCAAAAGTAGAGCCTCTAATATACTAATATCATTTATTTCATTGTTTTTCTGTTTATTTATAAATAAATAAGAGAGTTTCTAATCAAGATGGCAAATGTTAAGATGACAAATTTTAGGTCTGAGTTTGCACATGGATTTTATTTTATTTTTCCTGCCCTTTTTATGCATATTAAATATTTCAGTTATGTAAAGAAAGAAAACAGTAAAATATGCAGTAAAAAAAAAAAACCTATTATGGCATTAATGTCCCAAGCCAACACAAATTTCTCTTCATTAAAAAAAAAATACGTGGATTAAAAAAGCTAGGTAGTCATTTTTAACCATTATTTTAAAATCATAGTAATGATGAATGTTCAAGATTATAATTCAAATGTCAAAGTATTTAAATTAAATTTTCTCATTTTCTAACTTTTGACATATTTATACTATTCTCTAAATGTTAAATACATTTAAATTTTCAATTAAAATAAAATGTATTTTCCATTCCATAAAATAGTTACACATACAAACATATACATATATGCTCTTTTTATACAAATGGAATCATACATATATTTTGGCTGTATTTTAAAATCAGCTCATAAAGTACTGATTGGTTCATTTTAGAGACTGTGGTGTTTCATTTCATGAGTATATCATAATTTATTTAACCCTAACATTTAGGTTGGTTCTAGTTTTCTTCAGTTACAAAAAATGATGAAGTGAATACTGCTGTACATACAGCTTCTCATATTTCTGGGGAAAAATCTTAAAGGCTAACTTATTAGATAAATACATATATTTATTTTACACTTTGTTAGAGTATTGATTACCATATTATGAAGGCATATTTTACCTTATTGAGTTGCTTGAAAGGGAAGCAAAAATTTAAAAAGATTATTGAACTTCCTTCAAATGAGTTCAAAATACGTGCTATTAATTATTGAGCACCTATGTTGTGCCAGACTTTCTACTTAGATTTTCCAGTGTAATCCCTGCAGTAGTTACACTATCAGCACTGCCAGCAGAACGTGCAGGTTTGTTACATAAGTATACACGTGCCACGGTGGTTTGCTGCATCCATCGCCCTGTCATCTACATTAGGTAGTTCTCCTAATGCTATTGCTCCCAACCCCCCCACCGCCTACTATCCCTTCCCTAGCCCCCCACCCCCCTGACAGGCCCTGATATGTAATGTGTTCGTGTACCCCAGAACTTAAAGTATAATAACAATAATATTAAATAGTCAAAGATCAATAAAGATAACAAAGTCTTCTAAGTATATCTCTAATTACACTGTGTGTATAATTAATACTAGTCTTTCATGTCAGATGGTATTATTGTTATTATCACTACCATTATTAACATATTTGAAGATGGGGGAAGTTGAAGCCCATCCTCCAGCTATTTCTTGGTAGACTCTAAGGATCACTATTTTCCCCTGAAATACAGCCAGGACATGGTGTTCAGAAGCTAATATTCTGTAGTAAGATGACAAATGCCAAGCTATAGTATCTGAACATAATCACTTCAATAATTTCTTTGATTTATAAAGACGCATAATTCTGGAAGGCCTGGAAGCTTGTCTTTCAAGAAAAAATCTGGCTTGATGTTCACTGGTTATTCCAAGCTCATGAGATAAGTAAGGATATCATAGGAAAATCAGTGTTGCCCAGACATTAGATAAGAAGAAAAATGTAAGCTTGACTGCCTCAATATGCAACAAATATTGTTGTCGCAAGTTACAGGAGGCAAGCAGTTAAAAATAGAAATAATTGAGCCCCCACCTCCACCTCCACCAAATCTAATATACATATTTAATGATCTTCCTGATCTTTTCCAAGTTTCTTTGGATTGAAAGTGTTATTTTTCTGACTAATAATAATATAAAATATTTATCTAGCACTTAACCTACAAGCTGGCACCATTGTAAGGATTATATGTTAAAAAATCATTTAGTTTTTATAAAACCCTGTAGCTAGGCTACTACTTTTTTTTTTTTTTTTTTTTTTTTTTTTTTTTTTTTTTGAGACGGAGTTTCGCTCTTGTTACTCAGGCTGGAGTGCAATGGTGCAATCTCGGCTCACCACAACCTCCACCTCCTGGGTTCAGGCAATTCTACTGCCTCAGCCTCCCAAGTAACTGGGATTACAGGCACGCGCCACCATGCCCAGCTAATTTTTTGTATTTTTAGTAGAGACAGGGTTTCACCATGTTGACCAGGATGGTCTCAATCTCTTGACCTCGTGATCCACCCGCCTAGGCTACTGTTTTCATTTACATCATCATTTAAAGGAAATAGAAACACAGAGAGAACAAATATCTTGCCCAAAGTCGCACAGCTATAAATTGCATAGCCTAAATAATCTGGCTCCAAAACTGTGAGTTTGCCCACTACACTCTGCTGCATCTCACTAGAAAGTTAGAAGAGATGGTGTTTTGCTGGGCATATATTAATCGTTAGGCTAAGCATTTACACTGAGCTTCTAATCAGTTAAAGTCACAAGTCAGGTAAATATATCATACTGAGCACTAGAGTGAAAACAAACACAATCTTGTTCTTGGTATGATGGAGAGTATGTGGGGACAGTAAATTCTCTAAAATCTCTACCTTGGTGAACACTCAGTCGTACTGTATTAAGGGCTATGAGAGAAGAGTGTTGAAAATGTGATGAGATACTAAGGCACCATTCCTCATCAGAAATACAAATTATTGTATTCTAAATTTATATTTCTATTAATATAAGAGAGATCGATTACATTTTTATATGTAAGAAAGTTTTCCTTTCATTTTTAGTGACATATCTGTGGCCTATTTTTCTCCATTTTTAAAACTTGAATTTTTGGCACATTTCTTTCATTTTTAATAGTTCTTTACATTTTAAAGATGTTAACTTTCAGTCTATAATACTTCAAATACTATGTCCCAGCTTGTAATTTTTCTTTCTATTATGCCTGTGGAGTATTTTCATGATTAGAAAAGAATTTTGCCTTTCTCCAAATATAAAATAATTCAGCCATTATACCATGTTTTCTCATTTTGCTTGTATGGTTTAATTCTTTTACCTTTAAATACCTAATCCATTTGAAATTTATTCTAGTGTGTAATATGAAAAATTGATCCAACTTGATATATTTAATATAAATATTCACTTGTCTCCAAACCAATTACAAAATCTATAGTTTTATCTATCAAGTCAGAGATTGCCCTTATTGCACACTTGATTTTCATATGTGATTGGGTCTACTTTTTGGATTCTTTTTGTCCAATTGGTGTGTCTGTCTAGTCTTCTACCAGTACTACACAGTTTTTAACATATGAGCTATAGTACATTTTAATGTATGGTAGAATTCTTTCCCTCTCATTATACTCCCTTGCCATGTTTTCTTGATTTTTCTGAGTGTACAAATTTTTTTCTTCTTTTATTGTTCTATGTTATAACTTAATTTTTATTCAGAGTCCTTGCTGTGATTGCTTCTAAGTTTTAGGGCACATATAGGGATAGGGTTCTGTGGTCCCTCTGTCTTTGAGTCATCTGTATTAGCAAGAACACTCTGAGACCTATGTTTCCCCATTTGTATTCCTCAGCCATAGGTATAAACTGGTCACTCTCGAGATACTCTGTGTTCCTATTCACAAAGCTCATTTGAGTCTCTTGTTATCTCTCTGCTATGGGCAGGCTGAAGCATAGGTATCTTTCTGCAGCTTCTACTCATCTTCTGGAAAAGAAAACTCTGCATACTGCCTAGGACTCTGTCCACCTTGACTCCTAACACATACTTTACTCACACTGATGGTGTTCTTACTCCTTACCCCACCTTCTGAACATCCCGTTATGTAATCAGGTCCCAGGTCTCACATTCTCAAAGACTCTCAATTTCTCTTTCTTTAATCGCTCTTACCATTACTCTCTTTTTCCTTTCCACCCATGTTATTCTTTTTCTACAATAACTGGAAGTAGCCATGGAACACTACTTTATTTCTTCTACTTCTCTCAACTATTTTATTCAAAATGCTCTAAATTAAAAATAGAAATTAAACCTTTTGGGACATAAAAATCAGACTTTTAGGTCCTTTTGTTCTATGTTCTGTCACATATATTTACTAAAGTGACGATCACAAAGTTAAGGGATTTATTTTTTCTTGAAGGAGGAAAAGAATAGGACAATAAAAACTATGTATTTACTATTTCTGGTAGAAATGGGAATGTGTATGCCATACACAGATTAAAAGCAGGCAACATAAATGACCTTTAAGATAATCCAGATATGTAGTTAACACACAAAGATTTCACAGCAGCTATAATAAATACAATTATTTTCTTTTCGGAGACAGAGTCTGACTCTGTCACCTAGGCTGGAGTGCAGTGACATGATCTCAGCTCACTGCAAACTTCAGCTCCTGGGTTCAAGTGGTTCTTCCACCCCAGCCTCCAAAGTAGCTGGGAATACATACATGCACCATCATACCTAGCTAATTTTTGTATTTTTAGTAGAAACAAGGTTTTTCATGTTGGCCAGGCTGGTCTCGAACTCCTGGTCTCAAGTGATCTGCCTGCCTTGGATTCCCAAAGTGCTGGGATTATAGGTATGAGTCACTGCACCTGGCCCATAACAAATATTTTCAAGGAACTAGAGGAAACCAAGCTTCAATCAGTAAAAGAAGGTAAATTGACAATGTCTCACTGAATAGAGACTATCAATAAAGATATTGAAGTTATTAAAAAAATGAAAATTCTGGAGTCGAAGAGTACATTAATTGAAATAAAAATTAGCTAGATGGGCTCAACAATAAATATAAGCTGGAAGAAAAAAGAGTCAGAGAACTTGGAAATAGACTGATAGATTATGCAGTCTGAAGAATAGATACAAAAAAAGAATGAGGAAAAATAAACATAGCATCAGAAAAATGTGGGAGATCATTAGGCACATCAATATACATGTAAAGTTAGAAAAAGAAATAGAGAGAGAAAAGAGCCTAAAATATATATCCTTATGTACATCAAATATAACAGCAGAAAAAGTTTTCAAACTTGAAGCTAAATAAACTTCAAGTAAAATAAATTCAAAGAGATTTACATCTAGACACATTATAGTAAAAAATGCTGAAATAACAAAGAAAATATTTTGAAAAAATTAAAAAAATCAGTCATCACATGTAAGGAAACTCTTAATAAGATTAACAGCTAACTTCTCCCCAGAAACAATGGAGGCCAAGAGGCAATGGAATGACATATTCAAAGTGCTAAAAGAGTTATACATTCATTTTAATCATTAACATTGTACCCAAGGCCAGGTGTAGTGGCTTATGCCTATAATCCTAGCACTTTGGGAAGCCAAGGTAGGTGGATCACCTGAGGTCAGGAGTTCAAGACCAGCCTGGCCAACATGGTGAAGCCCCATTTTATATATATATATATATACACACACACACACACACACATACACACACATATATATATATATAAAATTGTACCCCAAAATTGCAAGGTATAATTTCAATATACAAAATCAATTCTATTTCTCTATAAAATTAATTGTATTTCTATGCACCAGCAATCAACAATCTAAAAATATAATTAAGAGAACAATATGGCCGGGTGCAGTGGCTCATGCCTGTAATCCCAGCACTTTGGGAGACTGAGGCAGGCAGATCACTTGAGGTCAGGAGTTCAAGACCAGCCAGGAGTGGTAGCATGTGCCTCTAGTCCCAGCTACTTGGGAGGCTGAGGCAAAAGAATTACTTGAGCCCAGGAGGCAGAGGTTGCAGTGAGCCAAGATAGCACTATTGCACTCTAGCCTGGTTGACAGAGGGAGACTCCATCTCAAAAAACAAACAAACAAGGAAACTATTCTATTTACAATAACATAAAGAATAAAATACTTAGAAATAATTTTAACAAGGAAAGTGCCAACTTATGCTCTGAAAACTATAAAATATTCACTGAAATTAATTAACAAAAATCTAAATAAATGGAAATATATCCATATTAATGTATCAGGGACTTAATATTGTTAGGGTGGCAAAACTCCCCAAATTGACCTATACATTCAAAGCAATCTTGACTAAAATCCTATAAGAGGTGAATTTTTTTTGGCAGATACTGACAAGTTGATTTTTAAATACCACGTAAAAATGTAAGGGCCATGCAAAATACCCAAAGCAAACTTGAAGAAAAACATGTTGAAAAACACATTTTCTTATTTCAAATCTTAATATAATGCTACAGTAATCAAGACAATGTGGTACTTCCAAAATGACAGGCATATGTCTCAATGAAATATAATTAATATTTCAGAAATAAACCCTTACATTTATGGTAGATTGATTTTTAATAATCATACCCTTATATAATGGGAAAAGAATAGTCTCTTCAACGAATGTTGCTGGTACAACTGGATACTCATATACAAAACATAAAATTGAAAAATTTGAATCCCTACCTCATGCCATACCAAAAAAAAAAAAAATCAAGGTTCATTGACCCTATAGAAAGACAATACATGTAGAACTCTTAGAAGAAAATACAGGAGTAAACCTAAAACCAAGGGTTAGGCAATGGTTTGCTAGATATGATACCAAAAGTACAAACAACAAAAGAAAAGATATATAAATTTGACCTCATCAGTAAAATTTTTATGCTTCAAAGGATACCAACAAGAGGCCAGGTGTGGTGGCTCGTGCCTGTAATCCCAACACTTTGGGAGATGGGAGGATTGCTGGAGCCCAGGAGTTCAAGACCAGCTTGTGAAACATGGCAAAATCCCATCTCTACCAAAAATACAAAAATTAGCCAGGCATAGTGTCATGCACCTGTTGTCCCAGTTACTTGGGAGGCTGAGGTGGGAGGATCTCTTGAGCCCAGGAGGCAGAGGTTGCAGTGAGCCAATAGGGTGCCATTGCATTCCAGCCTGTGTGACAGAGCCAGACCCTGTCTCCGAAAAATAAAAAATAAAGGATTACCACCAAGAAAGTGAAAGGACAACTCATAGAATGAAAGAAGATACTTGCAAGTCATATATTTGATAAGGGACTGATATCTAGAATATATAACTCTTACAACACAGTTATAAAAAGAAAAGTAATTCTTTTAAAATTTGGTAATGTTAGCTCTGCTGAGCTAAAAAGAGATGGCAATGGATTTTAGTAGCTATTTCTCCAAGGAAGACATACAAATGGCTAATAAGCACATTAATATCATTAGTTACCAGGGACGTACTACCCCAAAGCACAGAGATACCATTTCATAACCACTAAAATAGCAGCAATGAAAGGAGATATTAACAAAGTAAGGTACCTAGGAAGGATGGCTCATGAGTTCAGAGTAAAGAGACATAGTAAGTATATACGGTGTGCAAGTATCTATGTAGATTCCTGTGTCTATGTATAATACATATATTTAAGTAGAAGAATTCTAGACATTAGAAGCTAAAAAAAATGTGTCTACCATACAAGTAATCTCAACTATGGAAGACTCTAATTTGACAATGTAGGGTCAGAAATATACATGCAAATATTAACAACAACATTATCATTAATAGCCAAAAAGTAGAAACAGTGTAAATGCCTATCAGTAGACAAATGGATAAATCAAATGTGATAAGTCAATACAATAGAATACCATTCATTTAAAAAAGTAAAAAGCTGCCAATATATGCTATATAATGGATGGACCTCAAAAACAATGCTAAGTAAAAGAAGTCAAACACAAAAAAATACATAATCTGTGATTCCATTTATATGAAATGTCCAGATAAGGTAAACCTATAGAAAGTAGGTAAGAGGCTCTCTGAGCTTGGGGATAGGAATGAGTATTGACTGCAAACAAACATAAGAAATCTTGGGGTAATAAAAATATTCTAACCCGGTTTGAGTTGATAGTCGTAAAAGTGTAAATTTGCTAAGAATCATTGAATTGTACATGCAAAACAGGTGAATTTAATGGCATGTACATTATGCTTTAATAAATCTAGTGAGAAAGAAAGAGAGATTCAATAAGATGTTCATCCATTGTCAATTGACACTAAGTAGTATCCTGGAGCTGGATCAGGAATCCAGCTAGTGGAGGCAGTGCAGCTGTGTTGCTCTGCTACTTTCTTAATTTGGGCTGAGTCACTTCCACTCCATTTAGATACATAAGATTCATAGCGTTTCTGCCAGCACACACAGTCTTCTCACCTGTAGGCTGGCAGTGTATGCCAGATGCTGACTCATTCTCTCTCCAATAGACTAATCAGCATTGACAATTAGCAATTATACTGCATTAAGCTCCCAACTTTGTTCCTCAAAGCTGTGGGTAGCTCTAATCTCATTTGCAGCTATGAAGTGGGACTTTACTGTAGGCGTCACTCTTGACTTTGACAGAATATTTGTCAGTGGCACCTAAACACCAAGAACAGGACAAGGTCACCAGAAAGTATCACTGGACAAGGTTAGTCTACAGGGGGAGAAGAAGTCATGCTCATAAATTGAAACAAGGTAAACATATGGTATCTGGTGAATGTAAAGAATTCTGTTTCTCAGCTTCCTCTCTTTGGATTTTATAGTTATCCACTTCTAGGGCCACCTGAGTTTGTCATTTCCAAAGAATAAATGCAAACCAAGTCTCCAAATTATGCTGGCTGCACAATCTCTGAAAAATAGCAATTTCATGTGTCTCTAAAAGAATGTTCTTCTGTAGAATAAAATAAGGACAGCAAGAAATTTTCCCCATTTTTTCAAGACAACAGGAGCTTACAGAGTGCATTTAAAGAATAGGAAGGATCTTTTTCCACATATGCTAAAAATGGGCTCAAGAGGTTCTGAGGAGCTTAGATACTTCTAGTGATGCTTTTTCACATGTTTAATGTCTCCGGGGACCAGGGGTTTATCAAGTTCAAAACTGTACTCCCAAGACCAACATAATGTCAAGAACATAGTTACATTCAATGTTTTTATTATATGATTGAGCAAAACTTTAAGTTATAGATACTTTTACAGACATTTGAAGAGCTAAGAGAACGCTCCAAAGCCAGATGAAATCCCAGAGCCAAAGATACCTGCAAAGGCAAGTGCCAGAGTCCCCTTACAGGGAAGAACAGGAGGAGAAAGATCCACAATCTTTTTCTAGCAATTATGGATGCTTAACAACAATACTTATTAGAGTGTGACCAGAAATCACATGAGCACTTCAGATGTGGAGGTTCATAATGTCCCTCTTCTTTTCAGGGTTTTCTATGGTGTTTTGTAGTATGCAATGCTGTACAGCATACTAGGGTGGCTAGACTTTGCCTGATGAAGAGGCTGGAGCCAAGTGAAATTTGATGTTCTTTCCTAAAAGGAAACATGGGATCTTCATGATCTGCACATCTCTATGGCAGCTTAGAACACTGTATAGCTTGCAAATAACTTTCAAGGACAAATCTCACTAGCTCATCATAAAAACCCTAAATAGTAGGGAAGGTATTATTCTCATTTTACAGTTAAGGAAACTGAAATCAAAAGAGATTAAGAGACTCTCCCAGAAAGTAGCCAAAGCCAGAAATTTAATCCAGATCTGCTTATTCCAAAGACAGTGTAAATTCTTTCTTATAATGCACCCTAATGGGAGACACACAGCAGGTGGCTTTCCAGATGAGGCTGCTTCCAACAAGGTGGGCTGACTTACTTGTTTGTTTTTCTTTTCTTTGCTTGGCTGAAGTTATTTTAGCTCAGCCAAAGAAGCAGACTCATAGAGTGCCACAAGCTACTTGTGCTATAGTCATCTACATCAGAGACTGATAAGGACTCTGAATATAAGAGCAACAAGAAACGTAAAGTTCTCTGGGCCCAGGCTCCATATTTTACAGGTGAGGAAACTGCAGCCTAATGAACCCATGGGAGATAAGGATAAAGACAGGACCAACCTCAGAGGTCAACTGAGATGGTGACTGACAGCCCAGTGTATGTTCCACAGCCCAACACAATCTTCTAATCTAAAAGCAAACAGCACATGCTATGAGGAGGGAAATAACATAGAGCATTTTATTATAGACTCTATATTATGATTCTCTATTATTTTTACTAGGATTGTCAGTCTGAGTTGTCAAAACTGCATTATAACCTCTTTTAGGACAGAGCCTAAGTAGAATGCCTCATTCACTTACCCCAGAAATTGCTGGTGTAAATGCAAATTCTTAGTGAGAACTTCACAAGTAAATCAAAACCTTCATCACAAATGGCTAGGGTTAAGGAGAATGCTAACAAAATATTCATTCATTAAAAATTCGAGTACAGCAAAGCAATATTAATCTTTAAATGTATTTTTCAAAGTTCTGCCAAAAGCAATATTGAAAATAAAGTCACCTTTGAGCAAAATTAGAGCTTGCAAAGCCATTTTTCTAATCTTGAAAATTCTAATTGATGTAAACCCAAAAGAACTGCAGCTCAGCAAGGTTTACCTATACTTAAACTCTCAGATATTACACTGTGCCATAGAGTTTGACTTCCTTAAACTCCTTCCAGGTTTCACAGGCAGTAAGTAATAGGCAGGTCTTTTGTTTGGTTGTTTTCATTTTCTGCGACTCTTCCATTTTCTATTGAATCAAACTTTTTCTTTCTCAAAAACACCTATGTATATTTGGTACCACTAATTAGCAGCTTAAAGAATGGAATGGAATTGAGGAGGAATGGCCTGAGAAGGAAAGCATTTTGTGTATCAACACTCATTACAAACCTAAGGAATAAATATTTCCTCATTGGTAAAATAAGGGGGTGGCCCTGCATACTCTAAGGCACCATCCAGTTCTCAGGTTTCAAAGGCTATGATTGAAAGTAAACATTGACTCAATCAAGTGATACCATTCATTAGACTTAATAAGAAATACTAAGCAGAATCAGCAGCTGAGCTCACTACAGAATTTGTTTTTAAGACATATAAACCTCCACACAGTCAGATAATCTTATTTTAATTTGTTTCAGGGCTGCCTGGCTACCAAGCTCCAAAATGGAATCTTATTTCATTTATAGCAGCAGATACAATTGTCTGCATTCACTCATTTGCTGTCAGAGCTTAATAATTTCTTGTTCTTGGGCTGCAGCAACAGTTCCCTTTGATATCTTGCACACACATCACTAGATGCAAAATCTTCAGAGAAAAGAGAAAAGACAGGAAAGAAAAGGAAAGGGAGCACACACTCTCTCCAAAAATTACAGAATTAGTATAAAATTTAGTGTTTTTTATATCACCATATAAAGAATGACTTGTATATTGGTCTTGCTCTGTTGTTGCATTGATTAGGATCAAAGCCTGCCTTGCTGCAATGGAACCAAGTTCTGTAAACACAGGTTTCAGTCATCAGCTATATTAATTTACAGGAAAATACAATGGCTAGGGGGAAAAATGCACATACCTATTTTTAATAGAACCAAGCTTAACAGAATTCCTGATCCTATCAAAGTTCTAGTAGAAATTAGTCATGTAATGAAAATAATTAGCACTTGAATAACATTTGCTCTGTGCTGAGCCCTGTTCTAAGTCCTCTGTACATATTAAATCTCACAACAACCCAATGACATAAATGTAATTTTTATATCCATTTCACTTATGACAAAAATTTAGACACAGAATTTTAGGGGCCAGTCGTAGTAGCTCATGCCCGTAATCCCAATACTTTGGGAGGCCAAGGCAGGTGGTGGCACAGGCCTGTAATCTCAGGGAGGCTGAAGCAGGAGAATTGCTTGAACCTAGGAGAGGCAGGTGGAGGTTGCAGTGAGCCAAGATTGCATCACTGCACTCTAGCCCAGGTGGCAGAGGGAGACTCTGTCTCAAAACAAAAAAAAAATTTTAGAAACTGTGTTGGGTTCACTAGTACCCCTCCTCAAATTCCCAAATTCCTATCTACCCAGAACCTGTGAAAGTAACTTTATTTGGAAGTAGGGTCTTTGCAGGTGTAATCCAGTTAAGATGAAGCCATACTTGATTGTCGTGGGCCCTAAATCCAGCAGGACTGCTGTCTTTATAAAAGGGGGAACATTTCGAAACAGACACAGAGCACCGGGAAAGATGAGGCAGAGGTTGAAGTGATGTGTCTAGATACCAAGCAATACTAGGGATGGTGGGCAATCAGCCACAGTTGGAAGAAAGGCCTGGAACAGATCCATCTCGAGCACCTTCAGGCAGGGGAACATGGCCCTGCTGTCTTCTTACTTTTAACTTCAGGCCTCCAGAATGATGAGAAGATAAATTTCTATTGTTTTAAGCTACTCAGTTTATGATAATTTGTTAAGGCAACCACAGAAAACGAATAAAAGGATGTTCTTTAACATTTATTTAGCTCTGATCAGAACTCAAGACAGTCTGGCTCCAAAGTTCACAAGTCTAATCAGCATTCTTCACCATGTCCTATAAGTCACAGTATTGGCAGTGGATGGAAAAATGGGTAGATTGTAATTCTGTAAGTTCACCTTATTCGATGTCCCCAGAGGTAGTTAAGATAAAGTGAACCCAGGTGATGTGATAGCTACCACTACTACCTTAACCTCTCTTAGTATGCATCAAGTTCTTCATCTATGATATGGTGTACCAGCACTCACTCCCTTGATTTGTTGAGGATTATTGAGTTAATACTTAATAATGCTTATGAGACAGGCTGGCATGTATTAAATGCTTAATAACTGTTATTGATTGTCATTATAATTGCTATCATTATCATAATCACCACTATTAAAAATAATAAATCCCACCTGCTTCAATAGATAGTTGAGATTTTTCTCAGACCTAGGATCACATCCTATTTCTGCTACCTTTTTTTTCTTTTTTGTCTGTGTAGCCTTGAACAAGCTAGTCAACTTTTCTGAGTCTTTTTACTGGACGTTGGAATATTAATGTATGTCCAATTTTGGAGTCACTATGAAAATTAGAAATTATTTGTATAAGCTGGACACGGCTCACACCTGTAATCCTAGCACTTTGGGAGGCTGAGGCAGGCTTGAATTCAGGAGTTCAAAAGTAGTGTGGGCAACATGGTGAAACCTGTCTCTACAAAAAATACAAAAATTATCCTGAAGTGGTGGTGTGCACCTATGGTCCCAGCTATTCAGGAGTTTGATGTGAGAGAATCACTTGAGCCTGGAAGGAAGAAGCTACGATAAGCTTAGATCACACCACCACATTCCACCCCAAGTGACAGAAATAGACACTGTCTCAAACAAACAAAAATTTTAAAAATAAATAATTTGTACAAGTATTCAACTTAGTGTTAAGAACATAGTAAGCAGAAGCTCACAATGAATGGGAGTTACATTTCTGTTACTATAAACTACTTCATTGCACAGCAATGTTTTCAAGTCAAGAAATGCCTTCATTTCTCTAACCTGGATCATTCTAACTGCAGCTTAGGCATTTTCCCTACTTTCCTACCTTCAGTGACACTGAAGAAGATTACATCTCCGGTTTTTGAAGAAAAAAATTTCCCAATCCTCACCTTGAATCAACATCACAGGTAAAGGTGAACATTTCTACAAAGCATGCATTTTTCTCCACATATTTGAACCTGCATTTAAGCAAGACAAAACTGAACCTTTAAAAACCATCTTCGTGAAGGTGAACATTGAAATCTCTTCTGGGAGATAAGGAGATGGATGGACTAATGAGAAATCTCTTTCCAGTGCCTCATGAAATATGGGTTTAATATTATTTTTTCATTTTGTCTAGCATTTCTACCATCCCATCCCCTTACCTTCCTATTCCAGTGTGTCTTTATGGATTAGTTATTTTATTTATTTTTAATTTTACATATACATTTGGATAAATGGCTATGTAGGTGGTGAGATGAACAGTTAATGAGAGGTGTTGTTGCTGATAAACAGGAGGAGTAAAACCTTTAATCTCTGTCAGGGATATAAGGAAATTTTGCTGTAGGAGTGACATTATAATGAACACCAAACTAGGATTTCCATTATACCTTTTTCTCCCCACAACACTCTTTCTCCCCCCATTTTATGCTGCTATGCGAATGCCTAAGTCAATTCTGCAAGGAAATAGTCTTCTTTAACTCCATCTTATATTGTAAAGAATGTCCCACACACAAAACCATGTCACTGGCAGTAAGAGAAGTCTTGATGATCCCCAATCTCTGGAAATTCTTAAAGGCCCTCCCCAGTGGGTGTGCTGGCAGGCTTACAGCTCACGCAGCCAAGTGGAAAATAATAGAAATAGGATATTAAAGAAACAGAAAGAGAAAATGAAACTATTTTCATTATTTGTGGTCTTCACCAAATATTTCTAGGCCGTTCCTTTTCTGGGCTCATAATAGAACTGTACTTTCTTTTTCTTTTTTTTTTTTTTTTTTCCGAGATGGAGTCTTGCTCTGTCACCCAGCTTGGAGTGCAGTGGCACAATCTCAGCTCACTGTAACCTCCACCTTCCAGGTTCAAGCAATTCTACTGCCTCAGTCTCCCAAGTAGCTGGAATTACAGGCACCCGCCACCATACCCAGCTAATTTTGTATTGTATTTTTAGTAGAGACGAGGTTTTACCATGTTGGTCAGGCTGGTCTCAAACCCTTGACCTTGTGATCTGCATGCCTCAGCCTCCCAAAGTATGTTATTACAGTTATGAGCCACCACTGCCAACCAGAGCTATACTTTCTAAGCAGTTGTGTGAGGCCATCTGAGGACCTCTGACTGGGAGGAGTTCGTGAGTGCCATTTCCAGGTTAAAACATTTAATTTGAATGTGAGACCTTCAGGAACTCTTTTTTCCCTCCTCCATAGCCACCAGCATGGGAGACAGCACAGGGAATAACAAGGTAAAGAAGCCATTAGTACTGTAATTTTTCTGTACAAGATTCTAGGTCCCAGAACATGGCCAAAATAGAGTCCCAAAGGATACCTACTATGAGCCTATGCTATAGGACACAAGTAAATCTCCATCAATCTTAATCACTGAGATTTGGGAATTGTTTGATATGAAGCATAATAATCCAGTCCATCCTTGTTCTATAGGGAATAATAACAAAATTAAACGTTGATTCCTCTAAGAACTAAGATTTGAACTACCACTCCCTCCAGCAATACCATTACCAGGTATATACTCAAAGGAAAATAAATTGTACTACATGACAAAAACTAAGTGTTTAAAAACCAAATAAATTGTACTACATGTACAATTTATTATCCTTTGAGTATATACCCAGTAATGTTCAAAGGACATATGCACTTATATGTCCATTGCAGCACTGTTAACAATAACAAAAACATGGAATCAACCAGGTGTCCATCTACAATGGAATGGATAAAGAAAATGAGGTACATATACACCCATGGAATACTATGCAGCCATAGAAAGAGCGAAACCATGTCCTTTGCTGAAATATGGATACAGTTAGGGGCCATTATCCTAAGTGAACTAATGCAGAAGCAGGAAAGCAAATACTTTATGTTCTCATGCATAAGTTAGAGCTAAACATGGATACATACGAACATAAACATGGGAATAGTAGACACTAGGAACTAATAGGGGAGAGAGGGAGGAGGGAAAAGGCTGAAAAACTACCTACTAAGTACAATGCTGACTACCTGCATGACAGGTGCAGTCATTTTCTAACTCTCAGCACCATGTGATATATATTTGTAACAAACCTGCACATTCACTCCCTGATTATACAATAAAAGTTGGGGGGAAAAAAGTAAATGCTGGCATTTTGAAAAACAGAAAAGAAGTTCTCAGCAGGGCTGAGAGTTTGGAAAAGGCTTTAATACATCCCTCTCTCATTTTCCTACATTTATAAGCATAGCCTGTCACCCACCCCCACTTCTTTGATGTGGAAATTATTGTTTTATAATTTTATAAAAGGGCTAGAGAAGAGCAGAAATAATTCCTTTAACTCTCTTTCTAATCAGCTTGCTAACCCTAAGCACCTCCCAATTAGAAAGCAGGAGAATATGTGCCTTCATATCACACAAACAGCTGTAGGCTGCCTTCTGATCTTTACTCTCGCCTTCCCTCCTGTTGGAAGTTGAGGTCTCTGGAAACAGATACCGTAATGGAATTTTGCAGCAGATATTTGTTAAAGATCAACAGCTATGAATGGAAGGGGATAAAATCAGAATGGAACAAAAGGAAAAGTTGAACTTTAAGGCAGGTTCTACAAAGTATCAAGCCTGGAGCATGTATTGTTCGTAAGAATGATTGGCATCAGGCAGAGATTGCCAGACCTTATACCCTGCCTCACTTCCTCACAAGAAGTTGTGCCCTAAGGCAAATGGCTCTCAGATTCTAAGGCCAGTCCTGACTATGATGAGATTGGGAGGACTTACTCCCCAAGGTAAGCAATGAGTCCCTCCTGGAAGCAGAATCTGGGCAAAGCATCTCCATGTTTACTATCTCCCACATAAAAGACTCTCTTTCCATTTCCCGGAAAAAAAGGTGTAGATGAAAAATTAAATCCTGTTTCTCTGAGTCATGAGATAATCAATGATTTCATTATTACATAAGGGAACTCTGAGGTAATCCGGCTCTAAAATGTCTCTCAGGTAGCCTCTAAATTGGTCGTCCTGGTTCCAGTTTCTGCCCACTTAAGCCCAACTTGCAAACCACAATTAGATTAATTTTCACAAAATGCCTCTGTCATATCACCTTCATGCTCAAAAACCTTCATAACTTCCATTTGCCAAGTTCCTTAGGCTTGTTCTCCAGATGCATAGGTCTCTGACAGAAGGAGTTTCTCTATTCACTATCCCCAGATGTTGTCCTGTCCAGCCAAATATTCTCATAGCTCCTAAGGGTAGTTTTAGGTTCATCACATATACTGCTTCTGCCTGGAACCCTGTTCCATCATTCCCCTTGTTCAAAAGCTTTTACAACTCTTAATTTCCAACACAGTTATATCTTTTTAAATTATTATTGTTTTTTTAGAGACAGAGTCTCTCTATGTTGCCCTGGCTGGTGTCCAATTCCTGGCCTCAAACAATCCTCCCACCTCAGCCTCCCAAAGTACTGGGATTACAGGCATGAGCCATCATGACCAGCCTCTCAATAATATCTTTTTCTAAGAAGTTTTTTCTGACCATCCTATTGAGGGCCTTCTGCCTTCTCTGAACTCTCATAAGAGTGTTACCTATGACCCTGCTTTGTTGATTTTGTTTTGCATAGGATTCTACATTTGGGGGTCAGAGAATAAGCCCCTCTTAATATCCCTCCTGGTCTTTCACAGTGATTCAAGAATGATGCAGGAGAAGGAACCAGGGACCAATTATAGGGAAATGTGGGTGATGCTTTGACTAACTAATTTCAGTTTCTTTGTCTGTAAAAAGGGGAGGATGAGTTGAATTTTCCCATCAGTCATTTTCAGCTCAAGTATTCTAAGATTGATTTCAGGGCAAGAGATGGACAGTCATATACATATTAGCTTCATGGCACACTGAAACTCTTTTCTATAGTGTTTGTGAGAAATGGATAAAGGAACAGGCATTATCTAGCTTAACCATGAAGTCACTAAGAGAAAGCACTGTCTCATGTTGGGTTTTGGTAAATCAAACACTCATTTTTGCTAGTAAGGAAACTGCCTCAAGAGAATCCAAAGTACAGAAAGAGAAGGAGAAGAGAAACAAGATGTGATAGCCTCCTAGACTCTGAAAAACAAAATTGTCTCAGACCACAGTGTCAATTCAGTCAACTATTTACTAAAATCTACTTGGTGATCATCAAAACCTTTGAGCAGTATACCGAAGAAATCATCAGTCTCTTGCCTTGAAAATGCTTTACAATCTAGTTTGGCAGGCAAAAGCGACCATATGGGACAATGACTACAAGCACACATTGTTTCATAATGTGTCTTTGTTGCACTTCCAAGATACTGTGTTTTTTATAAATTGAAGCTTTGTGGTAACCCTATGCTGAGCAAGTTTACCAATGCCATTTTTCCAATAGCATGTGCTCACTTCACGTCTCTGGGTCACATTTTGGTAATGTTTTAACTATTTCAAATTTCGTCATTATTACTATGTCTGTTCTGGTCACATGTGATCAGTGATCTTTGATAATACTATTGTAACTGCTTCAAGGCACCACAAACTGTACCCATACAGGATGGTGAACTTAATTGATAAAGTTATATATTCTGAATGCTCCTCCAACCAGTCCTTCCCCATCTCTCTCCCTGACCTTTGGCCTCCCAACCAATTAATACAAAACAATATTGAAACCAAGCCAATTAATAATCCTGCAATGGTCCCTAAGTGTTCAAGTGAAAGTGGGAGTCATACATCTCTCATTTTAAATCAAAAGCTAAAAATGATTAAGCTCAGTGACAAAGGCACATCACAAGCCAAAGTAGGCTGAAAACTCGCCTCTGGTCTCAATCAGTTAACCAAGGTGTGAATACAAAAGAAAAGTTTTTAAAGGAAATTAAAAGTGCTACTCCAATCGACACACAAATGATAAGGAAATGAGATAGCCTTATTGCTGACAAGGAGAAAGTTTTAGTGGTCTATATAGATCAAACCAGCCACAACATTCCCTTAAGCCAAAGCCTAATCCAGATCTAGGCTCTAGCACTCTTTAATTCTATGAAGGTGGTAGAGAGGTGATAAAGTGGCAGAAGAAACAGCTGAAGCTAGCAGAGGCTGATTCATGAGGTTTGAGGAATCAAGCTATATCCATAATATAAAAGTGCAAGGTGAAGCAGCAAGCACTGACATAGAAGCTACAGTAAGTTATCCAGAAGATCTAGCTACAATAATTAATAAAGATAGCTACACTAAACAACAGATTTTCAACATACATGAAACAGATGGCATCTAGAGCTTTCAAAGCAAGAGAAGAGAAGTCAATGCCTGGCTTCAAAGCTTTCATAAACAAGCTAATTCTCTTTTAAGGGCTAGTGCTGCTACTGACTTTAAGTTAAAACCAATGCTCATTTACCATTCCAAAGATCCTAGGGCCCTCTGCCTATGCTCTATAAATGGAACAAAAAGTCTAGATGGCATCACATCTGTTTACAGAATGGTTTACTGAATATTTAAGCCTACTGTTGAGACCTACTGCTCATAAACAAAAAAGATTCCTTTCAAAATATCACTGTCCATTGAAAATGTACTGTACACTGTGATGTAGCTGTACACAGAGATTAATATTTTCATGCCTGCTAAAACAATATCCATTCTGTTGCCTATGGACTACGGACTAATTTCGACTTCCTAGTCTTATTATTTAATAAGCACATTTCATATAGCTATACTGCCATAGATAGTAATTACTTTGGTGGATCTGGAAAAAGTAAATTGAAAACCTTCTGGAAAGAATTCAGCATTCTAAATGCCATTTAAAACATTTGAAATTCATGGGAGGAGGTCAAAATATCAACATTACCAGGACTTGATTTCAATCTTAATGGATGATTTTGAGAGATTCAAGACTTAAGTGCCAAGACAATTGTAAGCAAAAAGAACAAAGCTGGAGGCATCAAGCTATCTCATGTCAAACTATACTACAAGGCTACAGTAACCAAAATAGCATGGTACTGGTATCAAAACCAATATATAGACCAATGGAACAGAACAGATGCCTCAGAAATAAAGCTACATATTGACAATCATCTGATCTTTGACAAACCTGACAAAAACAAGTAATGGGGAAAGGATTCCCTATTTAATAAACAGTGTTGGGAAAACTGGCTAGCCATATGCAGAAAACTGAAACTGGACCCCTTCCTTACACCTTATACAAAAATTAACTCAAGATGGATTAAAGACTTAAACATAAGACCTAACACCATAAAAACCCTAGAAGAAAACTTAGGCAATACCACTCAGGACATAGGCATGGGCAAAGACTTTATGACTAAAATACAAAAGAAATGGCAACAAAAGCCAAAATATACAAATGTGATCTAATTAAACTGAAGAGCTTCTGCACAGCAAAAGAAAGCATCAGAGTGACAGGCAACCTGCAGAATGGGAGAAAATTTTTGCCATCTATCCATCTGACAAAGGGCTAATATCCAGAACCTACAAAGAACTTAAACAAATTTACAAGAAAAAAAAAACATCAAAAAGTGTGTGAATGATATGAACAGACACTTCTCAAGAATAGACATTTATGCAGCCAACAAACATATTTTAAAAACTCATCATCACTGGTCATTAGAGAAATGCAAATCAAAATCACAATGAGATATCATGTAATGGCAGTTAGAATGGTGATCATTAAAAAGTCAGGACAAAACAGATGCTGAAAAGGATGTGGAGAAACAGAAACACCTTTACACAATGACTGGGAGTGTAAATTAGTTCAACCATTGTGGAAGACAGTATGGTGATTCCTCAAGGATCTAGGACTAGAAATATCATTTGACCCAGCAATCCCATTACTGGGTATATACCCAAATGATTATCAATCATTCTGCTATAAAGATACACACACATGTATGTTTATAGCAGCACTGTTCACAATAACAAAGACTTGGAACCAACCCAAATGTCCATCAATTATAGACTGCATAAAGAAAATGTGGCACATATACATTATGGAATACTGTGCAGTCTTAAAAAGGATGAGTTCATGTCCTTTGCAGGGACATGGATGAAGCTGGAAACCATCCTTCTCAGCCAACTAACACAGGTACAGAAAACCAAACACTGCATGTTCTCACATAAGTGGGAGTTGAACAATGAGAAGACATGGAGACAGGGATCACACACTGGGGCCTGTCAGGGGGTGGGGGGCTAGGAAAGGGATAGCATTAGGAGAAAAATCTAATATAAATGATGGGTTGATGGGTGCAGCAAACCACTGTGGCATTTGTTTACCTATATAACAAACCTGCATGTTCTGCACATGTATCCCAGAACTTAAAGTATAATAATTTTTAAAATGTGGAAGAAGTAATGTAGATACGGTAGAAACAGCAAGACCACAATTAGAAGTATTCCCTACAGATGTGACTGAAATGTTGCAATCTCATGATAAAACTTGAAAGGATGAGTAGCTTCTTATGGATGAGCAAAAGATGTTGTCTCTTGAGATAGAATTTACTTCTGGTAAAGCTGCTGTGAACATTGTTGAAATGACTACAAAGGATTTAGAATATTGTATAAACTTAAGTGATAAAGCAGGGCTTGAAATAATTGATTCCAATTTCGAAAGTTCTACTGTGGATAAAATGCTATCAAACAGCCCTTGTATGCTACAGGCAAAGTCTTTTTTTTGTGAAAGAAAGAGCCAATCAATGTGGCGAGCTTCATTGTCTTATTTTAAGAAGTCACTTCCACCACCCCTGTCTCAGCAACCACTGCCCTGATCAGTCACTAGCCATCAACATTAAGGCAAAAGCCAGCAAAAGATTATGACATGCTGAAGGCTCAAACAATTGCTAAAACTTTTTAGTTATAAAGTTTTTTAAAATTAGGATACATAAATCAGGTTTTTCTTAGACATAATGCTATTGCACACATATACTAGGAAACAAAAAAAAATTGTGTGACTTACTGTATTAGTCCATTTTCATTTGGCTGATAAAAACATACCCAAGACTGGGCGATTTACAAAAGAGAGAGGTTTAACTGGGCTCAGAGTTCCATGTAGCTGGGGAGGCCTCACAATCATGTTGGAAGTCAAGGAGGAAGAAGTCACATCTTACAGGGATGACAGCAGGCAAAGAGAGCTTGTGCAGGGAGGCTCCCATTTTTAAAACCATCAGATCTCGTGAGACTTATTCACTGACATGAGAACAGCATGGGAAAAACCTGCCCTCATGATTCAATTACCTCCCACTGGGTCCTTCCCACAGCACTTGGGAATTCAAGATGAGATTTGGGTAGAGACACAGCCAAACCATATCACTTATTTTATCACAATATTTGCTATTTTATGGTAGTCAGAAACCAAACAATATCTCTGAGGTATGCCTATGTAAGGCATAATGGAATTAAGTTCTGCATTATGAGAATTCCCTGAATTTGACTATAAACTTCACCTGTATCTAATGAATGTCTTTTGACATTAACAAATACTTCCAAGCTTCATTTGGAAAAGTGTGAATAATGATAGTATCTACCTGATATGGTATGAGAGGGTCAAGTAAAATAATGTAATTAAACTGCAGAGTGGCACATTGCAAGAGTCTAATAAGTGTTTATTGTTATCATCACTATCATCATTATCATCATAATCACCATTATAGTTTTTTACGCCAGTTAGGGTTCTGACCCATTAGCTAAAGTAGTCAGATAGGGTTTTCTAAGAGAGGCTGAACTATGTTTGATCTTAAAAATGGGAATTGGACCCGGGCACAGTGGCTCATGCCTGTAGTCCCAGCTACTCTAAAATTTGAGGCAAGAGGATCACTTGAGCCCAGGAGTTGGAGATCAGCCTGGATAACATAACGAGATCTTATCTCTTTTAAAAAAAGGAAAAAAAGGGAGGTGGAGATAGATAGGTTGGAGATTGGAAGAGATATGAGAGCTGTGGCAAGAATTTTACAGCTGAGATCAAACAATACATAAGGGATATAAATAGACATGACAAACTGAGAAGTCTGTGCAGAAACAGCCTTTGATAATGGCCTTTTGAAAGGTGGGTGACCCATGTCATATATACTGTCTTTTGAGAGTGGTATCTGGTGGACAGTCTAAATATTTACCTCACTTTGCACTTCACCATAGAATGGATGAAAATCCTGAAAAAGTATGGCATATCCTGCGAGCCACTGTCCAACTGGACTTTAGAATTCTATGCCAAAATTTTGGCAAAGTGAAAATGTTGCCTCTTCTACTAAAGACTTGAAAGGAATTGTTCGATAAAGCCTGGTAGTTCTGAAAAGGAGTATATTGTTGAATATGTATGTTTGATAACATTAGCAATATCTAAGCATTGTTAGGCTAACCTCACCTGTCTTTTTCATAATGACCTTCTTCCCTGAAGGATGTGTTGTGTCATATGGCTAGTGGTTAAACTTCAAAGAAAAATAATAGAACAATTAATTTTAGAGTCTGCAGATTTCAAGTAATAAACATGAATTAGGCTTCATTTGGGGCCACTGGGTAACTAAATTTTTTTCTCATTATACAGTCAATTTACTTAATTTGAGGGAGCCATGTTTGTTTGTTTAAAAAAAAAAAAACTTGGCAAGGTGCAGTGGCTTACCCTTGCAATCCCAGCACTTTGGGAAGCCAAGGTGGGTGGATCACGAGGTCAGGAGTTCAAGACCAGCCTGACCAACATGGTGAAACCCCATCTCTACTAAAAATACAAAAATTAGTCAGGTGTGGTGGTATGCACCTGTGATCCCAACTACTCAGGAGGTTGAGGCAGAAAAATCACTTGAACCTGGGAGGCAGAGGTTGCAGTGAGCTGAGATCACACCACTGTACTCCAGCCTGGGTGACAGAGCTATACTCCAACTCAAAAAAAAAAAAAAAGAAAGAAAAGAAAAACCTTTCATTAGGGTTTTGGCTTTCACCAACTTGTCTTAATCAAAATGCTTATTATTTATGTCTTGCCATTAAGGATAATCTAGTTATTCCATAGACAGTAATTTCATGTTTAAAAAAAAAAGAAGGGAGAGAAAAAATTTAGTTACTACTGCATTATTCTACTGTTTCTTCAAAGTAAAAGCAGAAATATTTGCAATTTAATTCCTTGAACTCATTCCAGGACAAGGGCTAATGGAAGTTGAATGAAATATTCTCTGCCAACCACATTGTGCAAATTTAAGTTCTTTACTTTGAATGTTGAATGATATTAACTACATTTTCCCCATTGTCACTGGAGAGAGAAAAAGTAACTTTGTAAACATTTAATTTCCTTTTCTTTTATCAAATATGTATTGAATCCCTACCGTGTGCCAGGAATTGTTCTAAGCTGTAAGGATGTCTCCAGGAGCAAGAAGTTCTTACTGTCACTGAGCTTAAATTCTAAGTGAAGAAGTCAGCTAACCAGCATATGAGTATGTATTGGATGGTAATACATTCTATGAAAGTACATTAAGATGATATAAAAGGGAAATGAGAGAGAGTTGCATGGATGAGAACAATTTCTATTTTATACTGTGTGGTTGGGGAATATCTGTCAGATGAAGAAATATTTGACCAAGTATAATAAGCTATGTAGATACCAGGAGAGACAGACAAAAACAAAACAAAACAAAACAAAAACAGAAAAACACCCTCTAACAATCATGTATGCTTACACATGCCTGCAAATCAACAGCTAGGGTAAAAAGATTTAGAAGGGTTTTTCACTCATGAAAATTCTCCAAACTTGTAGTGCTAACCAGAACATGGGTCTCTGTCTTTGAAATGTTAATAAATGGTTGCCTGCTTAATTTCGACTAGAAGGAGAGACTGTAAATCTGAGAGGTTGCTGTACATCATGCATATTGCAGAAATTAGCAGGCTTGAACTGCCCAGAAGGCTGAACAAAAGTGGGATTTATACTCCTCCCTCACTGATCTTTCACACATGAATCAAATGATATATTCCCAAAGAAGAATTAGAAACTGACATGCTCTGTGCCAGCGTGCAGATAAGGTTGGGACCTGTGTATATTGAGGGCTACTACTCGGATCTCTTGTGTCCCTCTGCCATATGGAGATTAATCTGGCTCAAGCCCTGCTGATAGTTTGAATTAATAATCATCCTTACACAATACCAGCCGGTCACCACAGAAACGTGCTTCTGAATGGAGCTGGAGTCATCAAGCACAACGCAACCATCACCTGCTCCCATTCTCCCTTTTGTTAACCTTAAAATTAAACACAGTCACAAACCACTTATGGAGAGAACAGATTTCCACAGCCCTTAGGAATCCCAGAGGCAGCTACCACAAGGCTCCAAGACCCAACCCAAGCCCTACTCTTTCATATTGACGGCAATTTAAAGCAAAAAGTTCAAAGAACACATCTACCTAGATATTCTGCCCCCAGCAAATTTGCTAATAGAAACAGGAAAAGGAGACCCATAAAAGAAGTAAATAATAAAAATCAACTACTTGGTAGAGACAGAATATGGGGAAATTTTAAAGATGCAGCAGAACCCAGCAATAAATTATAGCACAGAACAAAAGTGGATCCCGAACTAGGATATTTCCTCCCTTTGACAGTCTGAGTAAATTCTCCACCCTCTCTGTGCCTCTGTTATCTCAGCTGAAAATGGGGCTAATGGTAACCCCTTACTATGAGGCCTATAATTTATACTGCATACTAGCTCAGTGAATATACACGTCTAGTATAGAGAATTACTGTACACACTACAGGCAGTCTTTTACCCTAATTAAGAGTACATTTACTAGCATGTAATATGAAAGGACTGTCACAGTGCTTTTTTTTTTTTAACTATTTTGATTCACACTGGAGGTTTTTCAGTTAGCATACTAATTGATAGAAATAGTTTTTTCATTGGTGAAATTAGTGGATTGTATTTAGCATAATGGGTGTTATTCATGGATTTTCATTGATTACAATTAGTGTTAAGATATAGATTGACTGACATACTGAAAATACACTTTCCACCACTCCATGAACAAGGTATAGGGTCCTAGAATTCTTTTGCTCTTAGAAGAAGTGTCTTGAGCTTGATTCCTAGATAATTGTGTATCCAATTGCTGGCTTTGAGGATTTAATCATACGTGTCTGAGTAGATGGTGAGCCAATTCCTGCTGTAGAGCATTGTCACATTTGTTCTAAGGAAGCTTTTATGCAACTACCAGTATAATCTCCCCAGAGCACAGTGATCTCACAGAACAAGTTATGACTATTATTTTATGCCTGCACATTAATAAATGTCTGTAGTGTTTCCATTATGTGTTTAACATGACACAAGAATTTGTTAGATATTTTTTACGTTTCATCACAAATATTTATCTTTTCAACTTTTCATATATGTATGGTTCAGTTACATAAAAACTTCACGTATATAAAACACTTTTTCTAAGGACACATCCATTTCTAGGCATTGCTTTCTACTAAGTTGTTACTGTAATTTTGAACCTAAGCAAGTCACATTGTTGAGAGGCAATTTTCCATTAGTGTCTTACATGTATCTATATGTTGCATATACATACACTACTGAGTAGCTTCCTTCTGGACTATCTTTTTAAGGATGTTTGTATAGCAAACAACTTTGGTAGACAGAGATAGACTCTCCCTCTGTAGCAAACAGCAGGTTTACTTATTGTCCAGTTTTATAATGTTTCTCTCTAGTGCAGTTTAGGCAGAATTATTGTGCATTATAAAAGGCTTGGCTCCAAGAACCCTGGGGTTCCTCTCCTATAATGCAACCTATTGGTATGTAAGAGTCACCTGGCCCTCATGGTGTTTCCCTGTGGGAACTGCAGCTCAGAGAAACAAAGCAAAATAATAATAATCTGGCTATGGCTACTACTGTGAATAGTAAGATGTTCTCTATCTTTCACCTGAGTCTTGTGTCTTCTGCCAGTATGTATGAAACTTTGGCACATTAACTTGTTAACTTGCAAATAGGGTAAAATCTCAGGATGTTCACAGTTTTGACACATATCAATTCTGAATTAATGTTATTTCAAGTAAACAGTCATGATGAATACCATGATGTCCAAAAATGAGCAGGAAAACTGTGGAGAACTCAAGAATTCTCAGTCTAGATAGAATGAAGAAAATAACTTACATTCTACTTTAGACAGGGGCAAGACCCAAAGCTGACAAGTCTTGGTATTAAGAATTGATTGCAAAGGAAGAGTGAGAATATTTAACAGAACCAATTATTTTCATATATCTTTAAACTGATTCAATGCATCTGTTTGTATGCAAACAATTGGAATTTCAAACACAAAAGGTTCTTTTCTAGTCATTAAAGAAATAACCTCTGAAAATCTACTAAACATTACTTTCTCCTATTATTGGAAAATTAATTTTTTCCTGAAATATTTGACCGTTTTTATTATATCTGATAATGTAAGTAATGCATAGTTATGATAAAAAATATAGAAAATTATGTGAAATTGTGAAATATTAAAAAGAAACTCATTGCAATTCCACTTGTGGAATAGCAGTGTGAAGAGCCCTGGCACCCCACCCCCAATTAAAATAACCATAACAGGTGAAAATTATTTTAAAAGCTCTTGAAATCATTCTAAATTGGTTATGACAATTGGACTGTAAATTAGGATATAATAAGTAAACATTTACAGACAAAAATCTATTAAATCTTGCTAATAATAGCTGGAGTCTGCGGTACTTGTACCACAAACTCACTCTCTCTCTCCCTCTTCAGCTCAACATCACAGAAGTTCCATTCTGGTTAAGTGTGACCCAGAAGATGGGCTCCAGATCACTTCAGCGCTTAACCAAGGGATACAATGCCTCCCAGGAGTAGCACACCATCAACATTTCTCACCACCCCTCCAACTGCCTCCAAGTTTCAGAGGCTAAGTTCCTGGCAAGCGTGGCTGAGAGGTTGGGGCTCCCTTCTTCCACCCAGCCACCATTCATTCATACAGTGGAAGGTTTACAACAGGCTCAGAAGACAATCCAGAGGCCCTGATTGCCTCATTTTAGCTCATTCATAGATTGAAATTTAATTCATTAGAGGCAAACGAAACAGACTAGAGGCTAATGGCCTTACCCAACACCCTCCTTCTAAAACAGGGTAACCCAAGAAGCAGGTCACAGTCCTTACCTCCAACTAAGGAGTGGCTCAGAGAGTTCAATCAGGGAAAAGTCCATAAGAATAAAGAGGTTTAAATGTCTCTTCCCTTAAAAATGGACTTTATTTAGAAAAGGGTATAGGGAAGTTGAAACCTAAGGATGCTCTCAAGAAAAAACTGGATTTTGGTGGTATACAATTAAGAAGTTGATAGCTTCATGAGAACAATAACCTAATGCACAGACCAGTTTAACAGAGAGAATCAGGGAAAGAGACAGCTAAGAAGAGACCTCCTGGGATAGGAACAAATCTCAAAAACTGGAATTTTTTAAAAACCCAGACCTGAAAAGGTGTCTGAATTTAGCTGGTTAAGACTGTGGAGCAATTTATGACACAGAGCATTGTTGAAGATAATAGAGAGATTGTTCAAAAATTAGCAGAACCTAATAGCCGGGTGTCACGCTGACAGAGGTAGAGGAATTAAGAGAATTATCAGGTAAAGTGTCAGTTAAAGAAAGGCCTGTTAAAACAACTTCATCCAAAGGTGATTGAATGCTCATGGCTCTGCCTTCCAAAAGGTGACATCAGAGGTTTCACACAATGGAGGAAATATACTTCACTAAAATATTTCAGTCAACCCACTAAAATATAAGTGGACAAAAACAAAAAGAAGCTCCAATTAGAAAGAGATCAGTATTACAATATACTTTCTAAAATGTCCAGTTTTCAACAAAAATGAGTTTTCAACACCATGGAGTGGTGTTGACTCTAGAGAAATATTAAGGTGTTAGGAAAAAAATAGGCAATAAAAACAGACTTTAAGAGGGCCCAAATGATGAACTTAGCAAACATAGACTTTAAAGCATTTATAATCAACATGCTGAATGAACTAAAAGAAACAATGTTTAAAGAAGTATGAGGATAAAAAGCACTACAAAGATAAAAATTATATAAGAAAAATACAGCCAAATGGAAATTCTAGAGTTTAAAAGTACAACAACTGAATAAAAATAGTTGTTAAATGGACTCAAGTAGATCTGAATTGGAAGAGAAAAATAACTGACAACTTGAAGACAGATTGATAGACTTTATGCAATCTGAAGAACAGATTAGAATAAAGGAAAATAAATGAAGCTTAAGAAAAAGGTGGAACACCATCGTGTGCACTAACATGGAAGCACTGGCAGTACTAGAAGGAGATGGTGGAGAGAAAGGAGTAGAAAACATTTTCAAAGAAATAATGTCTACGGTTAATCTACACATCCAAAAGTTCAACTCCAAGCAAGCAAAATGCCAACAGATCCACTCTGTGATACATCATGATAAAATGCAGGAAAAAGCTATTCCTCCCATACAAAGCCTCTCAGTACATTTAACAATTAATTTGTCATTGAAGACAATGGAGGCTAGAAGCACTGGGATGACAACTTAGGTGCTGAAAGAAACAAAATAATACCCTCTTATATAAGAATAATCCAGCAAAATGATCTTTCAAAAATAAAAGTGAAATGAAGATACGTCAGATAAACAGACACAGAGGAGAGGTATTTTTGTTGTTGTTGTTGTTGTTGTTGTTTTTTTTTTATCAGACTTTCCTTATAAGAAACACTGGGCCAGGCGTAGTGGCTCACTCCATAATCCCAGCACTTTGGGAGGCTGAGACGGGCAGATCACTTGAGGTCAAGAGTTCAAGACCAGCCTTGCCAACATGATGAAACTCTGTCTCAACTAAAAAAATACAAAAATTAGCCAGATGTGGTGGCAGTCACCTGTAATCCCAGCTACTCAGGAGGCTGAAGCAGGAGAATCGCTTGAACTCAAAGGAAGCGGAAAGTACAGTGAGCCAAGATCACACCACTGCACTCCAGCCTGGGTGACAGAGTGAGACTCTATCTAAAAAAAAAAGAAATACTGAAGGAGTTTTTCAGGTTGCAAGTTAGTAACCATTGATAGTAACTCAAATACACACACAAAACAAGAGGACCAGTAAAGATAATAAGGTAACTATAAAAGATATTTGGGAACATAGTATACATACTTCCTTGTAATCTGGGCTATTATTATTATTATTATTCATTTAGTAGTACATTTCCAAAAAATAGTAATTGTTGGCCTGGTGTTGTGGCTAATGCCTGTAATCCCAGCACTTTGGGAAGCTGAGGCAGGTGGATCACTTGAGGCCAGGAGTTCGAGATCAGCTTGGCCAACATGGTGAAATCCTGTCTCTACTAAAACCACAAAAATTACCCAGGTATGATCCCCTTTGTGTGTGTAGTCCCATCTACTCAGGAGTCTGAGCAAAAGAATCATTTGAACCAGGAGTCAAAGGTTAAAGTGAGCCAAGATTATGCCAGTGCACTCCAGCCTGGGCAACAGAGACTGTCTCAATAATAATAACAAACAATGGTGATCAGAGGTTTAAATAATTTATAGATAAAAAAAATATTCAGCAGCTTAGCAGAGTAACAAAATGCAGTACTGCTCCTAAGAAGATTTGAAACTAGTAAAAATTATCCTAATGTTTGAGGAAATGAGTGTCTGGACACTAGCCCCTTTTACATCATTTAAGCCCTCTATGAGTTTGTGTTGTTTTGGGGGGTTTGTTTTTTGTATTTTTGTGTGTGTGCTTTTTGAGATTTTTAATTCTGTTGCAATATTACATTTACTAATTGCTAGGAAACAACCAAATAAGACCTTGGATAAAAGGATATTAGCCAATGGGCACGGTGGCTGGTCAATTGGATGCCATGGGTAAAATACTGGCCTGGAGTGTAGGAGGCCTTGTTGAAGTTTTAAGTTCTAACTCCGTTCCTAATTCACTGTGCCTTTTTCTAGGCATGTAGTCAGGTTGCAAGGAGAATAACCTAATCAGACTAGCAAAAGCAAAGTCATGGGATATGTTATTGAAAACAAGTAAGTGATGGCATTGCCCCAAATTTAAGCATAGCTGCATGTGACCTGAAACTGAAAACAAGAAAGTTAGAAACTGAGTCATGGGGGCTCTCCTATCTTACTCTTGCTCGTTGTTACTGACTAGTTTATATGTCCCTCCCTGGATATGCTAAGTTCTCTCCGCAGCACCACATCATCTACTTCTGTGTTTCCTGCTCCCTCAAAACTTATGCTTGCATGTATCTCACATGGAATGGTGTTGACTCCAGCCCTGATTCTAATTGCCCTTTTGGTCTAAGAAATAACTGACCACCTTTTCTGTATTTTAAAATTCAAATTCAGGACAGAAAGAATTGCAATGGCTTGGTCCAACTTACAGACTTACTCTTCTTGAAAGTATCTCTAGTGGAAAAAAATCACATAAAGTTGCTCTGCTGAGGGTAGCAAGTAGGACCAGCTAAATTCAGAGAGGATAAGGGTGTATCTCAAAGTCAGTTACACTGCTCTTAGGTCAGTCACTACTCTCTCGTGCCTGTAATACTCATCTATAAAATCTTTCTTTGTGGCTCCTCCAGTTCTTAAACTGTCTTTGCAAAAATTATGACAGTAGGAGAAGCTGAGCATGGCTGACTCTATCCTGCTTCTAGCCTCACAGGCTGGCTGTCTTTCTTCATTCGTGGGTGTAGGCCCACCAAACTATGGGTGGAATTTAGTTTATAGTTTAACTTTGAAGCAAGGATGATACTAGCCCCTCCCTAAAACTTACCCCCTCCTTCTTTGGATACTGAATCCACCCTTGTAAGACTCATGAAAGGCCAAGAGACTAGAATTATGGGAGGTACATGAATTCTGCTAAGATGTTAAACAATAACCCAGCCATTGTTCCTTAGCTTGCTTTTCTATAATCCCTTACTGCTCAGGAGTCATGTGGCCAGAGATCACAACATTTGTGACTTCCCCAGTTGCTCCTATAGATAATACCACTATTGTAAAATCTTTAGTCTTTTGAGATGTTTATCAGACTTTTGCATTCTAGAGACTAACTCTTCCCAGATCCATAATTCGATTATTGAATCAGTCAGTCCTGTGGCCCTGCACCCAGAGGCTGACTGAGCATGTGAGGACTGTTTTCATACCCCTATGATTTTAACCCCAAACACTCAATTAGCACCCATTTCCTAGCTCCCTGCCTGGCAAATTATCAATTCCTCTGATTCGCAGGGAGGCTGATTTGAGTAGGTTTTTCCAAACTTCTCCTTGGCTAGCCCTATGATTATTAGTATCTTTCTCTACTTCAATGCTACCATCTCTGTGAATTGGTTTTATCTGGGCAGCAGGCAAGAAGAACAATTGGGTGACTCCAGTTCAACTAGAATAGGCTATTTCCTAAGGGATGTGTCAACTGCTAATTTGCAAAGCCTTTCTTAATTCATGGGTGTTCTGCACACACACTGGTATTTTTATTGCATGGCATAGGACAGTATTATTTTATAGGAGAGTTACAAAAGTAGGTTATCATATGTATTATTTCCCTCTCATCCCTCTACCCACACCAGCATACCTGATACTTTCAGGGTGTCAGGAAAAAAGAGAACTTTACATTCTCTTTGGTTCATTTTCTAAGAACCAGGATTTGGCCTAAGCATCTGACTTGAGGATTTCCCCAATTACATTCTGAAAGAGATTTCCACAATTCTTTTCCACATGGATATGCTTATGCATATCTGACATTAATTAAAGGACTAATTCAATTGCAATTCTAGGAAAAATAAGCCACTCTTTAAAAATTCAACCTCATTCTCTCTACTTTGCAATTTGTGTATTGCAAATAGTACCATTTCTATAAATAACATGAAAGCAATGGTGTGAGCAATTTGAGCCCTTAATTGGATGAATATATCTGAGGCTAAATGACAGAACTTCTGTTATCAAGTTGCTACTTATGTTTTAATGCAGAATTTCTAACAGATGTCCTCACCTGGGGCTGAGGTGGAGGAAGCAGATAGAGAGTTGAGGATGAATCAAAAAAGAAAGTTAAAGTGGGTTTAAGCAATAAGATAAATACATGTATTGGCTGTATTCACAAGAACTTTAGGGGCTGTGGGAAACCCAATCTTGCCCACCCATGACCCTCTGCAATGCTTGATTTCAAGTTTTAGCACTCTTGACTCACTAAATAAATGGTGGTCAAGAAACACCTTTACTATAAATCTAAGGGATGACCAATGAACTTCTAAAAAGATTTCTAGTGGGTGAATTTATCATAGCTTGATTACATAATATTTAATTCAGAATCTTATTAGAAACTCACATTCTTCAATTTTTTTAAATCACAATTATGTTAGTTCTTCATCAAAACAGATTGGGCTGTATTTTTCTTCTGAATCCTCTTAGAGTCCTTAACATACTACCAGCCAGATGCATAGTAGACACTCAGTAAGTGCTTATTCTTTTGAATTAAGTGGAACATACGGTCCTTTAGGATCTAAGGCAGCCATTTTATTTTTACCTGGAGGTAACTTTCATTTTACTTAGCGAATGGAGCAGGAAAAAAGTTATATATATGCAAAGTCAGCATGTTCATAAAACATAGTAAGATGTCAGAATGATCTTAGAGATGATCTGCTATACAACTGAGAACTGAGGGTTATGGCTATCTGGTCAAGACACACAACTAATCAGGATCTTAGAGCTTTCTCTATTCTCATCATTCCAACAGCTACATAATATTTTTTAAAAGACCTTGACCATGCTCTGTAATCATTTCCCATCAATGTGTCTGCTTCCTTTAGTACTGGTGAGTACTCCTTTTTTCGAAGGGTATACCTTTCAGCAGGTGCTCAGAAGGACTTGAATGTCTCTATTCATTTATCTCACTTTTCCTTTTCCCATTGCGGTATTACAGTCTTTTGCCCTCTTTTGTTACAAAGTTTTCCATGTTAGGCCTCAGAAGTGGGCCTCAGGAAACAGAATCTCTCTGATATTTTTCTTCCCTCCTCTTACCTGTTCCAAGGTAGGATTCTATACTTCCTCAGGTTTCTGATTGTGGATCTTAGACCCTCATTCCAGAAAGGATCCTGCCCCATACCCTGGGGGAAGGAATGCTGATGTCAGGAAACTTCTGTAAAACCCAGGAGGACTGGGTTCAGAGAGCTTCTGGTTAGCTGAACACGTGAAGGTTTCTGGAGGGTGACGCACCCAGGGAGGGCATGGAAGTCCTGTACTTCTTTTCCAATACCTTACCTTACACAGCTCTTCATCTGTATCATTTGCAACATCGTTATAATAAACCCAGTAAACATAAGTATTTCCCTGAATTCTTTTAACTGCTCCAGCAAATTAGTCAAACCCCAAGTGGGGATCACAAGAACCCCAACTTGAAGCCCATCAGTCAGAAGTTTTGGAGGTTGAGATTTGGAACTGATATTGGACAGGGACAGTTTTGAAGGACTGAACCCTCACCTTGTGGGATCTGATGCTATCTCTGGCTAGATAGTGATGAAATTGAATTAGAGGACACCCAGCTGGTATCTTCTGCTTGTTGTGTGGGGAAAATCCCCCACATTTGGTCATGCGCATCTTCTGTGTTGATTGTCATTGTGGTGTAAGAGTAGAGGAGAAACAGTGAGTTTTTCCTGAAACGCCATTTATACCAAACCATTCTACTGCTTCTAATACAGTGGCTCCTCCTTTATATTTGAATCAGTATTTCTCATTGCCTTTTTTTCTAACTGAACAAGCCTAATACTTATGAAATATAGCCATTATTAATATTCACTAGAATGAATTCTCAGTGGTAGTGAAGGAATGAATAAACCTAGAGAATCACTGCTTTAATAAAGTTTCCATTACATGGGGTTAAGGATCTATCCACGATCATATAACAGTCATAGAAATTTCAATCCCACATCAACCAAATAAATACTAAGGGCAGGAGGCTTTCCATCAACAAGGAAATGCATTTGTAGAGGAAGCTGGAGAGGCTGGAAATGACCAAGCCATTAGGTAAGAACTTGGCAACCTTAGTCTTTCTAGAGGTTAGGGATTTCTAAAAATGGTTCACTTTTCATCACAGGTTTTATGAAGCCTTAGAGAGGAAAAGATGCCTAGTCATGGCAGTTTTTGTAACTCTGAGGGGAAGAGGTTTTTTTAATATAAATTGGTCCCTTTTTGCCCCTCTGATGCATTATGAAATTCGTACACTGTGTGACAACCCTCTCTGTCCAGGCTTGACACCGTGTTCTTATGAGGCATTAATTTCATTCTGCTTTCAGACTTCAATTAGTGTATCATACTGTTGACTCATCAGAGGAACATGTCTTTACACAGAGTTAAAAATAGTGAAAGTCTGAGCACACATCTTGATTACACATTGTCTAGGGATCCTAGTTTGCCATCCTGCCATTAAGAGACCCTCTCCCAAGTAGAGGAAAATGGACTGTGGAGTTTGGGAGCAAGCAAATGGGTTAGGACAGGATTACAGACACTAAATGGAATGGAAACTACAGAACAAAATTTGCACATATTTCAACTGAAGGTCAAAGAGAAAGAAAACAGATTCTCTCTGGGTGATATATAACTTAATTTGATCTCACAATGCTGGCATTTGTCTAGTGTTGTTATTAGTTTTTTCCCTCAAACTCAAGCAAAAACAAGAGTAACACTTTTATTTAATATGTTCCTAAAATTGAATTTTACAACCAGCTCTTAAAGTAGAATATTTTATAAATGTGGGGAATAATGGTCCCTACACAACAATAAACATTTTAGCACCAGGTCATGAGGTGTGGTGCTCTGCATTCCAGTTGGATTACCAGTATGGAAAAGCTGTTCAATAATCTGCATGTAGGCCCATTGAATTGATTCACTAAATCTGAATATTGTCACTGTCATTATTGATATGTGATTCTTGGAAAGAAGGGCTACAAGAACCTTCACAAACTAAACTGATGTACTTTGCAGCTTTAATGTAGAAATAAACACAGGTCATCTGCAAATCAATGGCATATCTAAATATGTGCAAGAAAAACTTTCTGAGAGCTCTGTTTGCAACCGTATCTGAAAGATCTCTGGTCCTCTGAGACAGTATTTCTACTCACCACTAGCTCTAGATCAGCTCTGTTCCCCAGATGGTCCAGATCCTTGTATTGAGTGCTGCCCCCATACAAAGATCTGTATCCAAACTGTGCATACAGATTGGACTCAGGAATTGTATCCAGAATGTGTCTTGGATTTATCCCTATTCATTTTTCTTTACCTCCTTTTTTTTCCTGAAATGATTTCCCTTGGACTAAACCTTCCCTATTCATGAACTTAGAATTATGCTATTAATAGTATTCATTTCCCAGGCTGCTCTTTCCCATTACTAGCTCCAGGTACCCCCAGATATCATTGCTGATCTCAACCTGCTATGTCTAGAGCTACTACATTCCTTTACTTCTCTGTGTGTATTCTATCTTGTGCTTAGAAATGTAAGAATCAAGAAAAAGGTACTGTTTGATAAATACTCACTGAAGGAAAGAACAAAGGAAGGTATGGATGAATACCAAGAACATTGGCTTTGAAGTCAGGAGACCTAGATTTAAGTCTTAGCTTAATCACACTCTGGTTTCACTAACTTGAACTATGCTCAATTCTGTGAACCTGTTTCCTTACTACAAAATTGAGGATGAGGACCTCCTCTGCCTACCTCAACAGTTTTATGAATCTAACAATAGTCTTTATAAACTATAAAGTGATACAGAAATACTTTACTGCTATTCTTGGAAAGATTTAACATTTAGACATTTATTTAATTAATATTCATTGGGTGCTTCTTTGAGTAAGATTCTATAAAACCAAAGGTAAATAACAGCTGATCATAACCTATTAAAAGATTTAGTCTACTTAAGAGGCCAATATGAAAACAAGAAATCACAGTAAGGTATTTTGCTTAGGGGTATCTGAAAAGGTAAGAATATTTTAAAACAGAGAAAAGTTTGTCATTCTGAGCTGGAATAATGTGCTGTTCTATTTGTTACACGACTCCCTCTTTTTCCTCCCATACTTTCTCCTTCAATCCCTCTACACTCACACCTGGAAAATGTAGACCTATCTTTTTAACACTCAGCCCAGACACTATCTCTGAGGGCTTAAAGTCCCAGTAACACATGATATGGAATGGTGGCAATGAAGGCCAAAAATGGGATTACACAATGCCAGAGGTGCCTACCAGCATGGGGCATAATATAACCAAGACATTGTCAGTGTGCAAATAATAGAGTTAACATATTCAATCAACAAAAAAATTTAAGGCATTTGCTATGTTCCAGGTTCTGTACTAAACTCACAGAAGCTTCCATTTTGAAAGATGTCAGATTATTAATAAGTGAACAAACGAGAATATATTTTTGTTCAGAATTATACCAAATGAGATATGAAAGAGTTATGTTTAAAATTTATAACACGTGTACCTACTGTTTAGGAACTTTCTGTCAATGCATTCAGACAGAAATGATTAGGAATGCATAACCTGAAGAGTTATTTGAAGGGATTAGAATCCAATCTAATTCAGAAATACAAACAGGTTATAATGTAGCTGAATTACATAGTTAGAGAATCAACAGATATTGATTTACATTATGTTATGTGCTGGATACAGTGCTAGGCACAGGGATGTGAGAGTAGGAGATAAAGACCAAAACACACTCCTTACCATCATGGAGCTTACTGTTCAACACAGTAAAGCCCAGATTTAGAGTTTAAGGACTTAAAAAGTCTTTCATGAATACGTGAATCTTCTATCATTATCACTCCATAATGTAAAGAATACTTTAACATAAAAATTATAGAGAAGATCATATCAAAAAAATGTTTAAATGACTAAACAGTTTTATGTAAAACTGTTTACACTGTTCTTATTTTTCTAATCTTCCTGATGGCCTGAAGAACTTTGTCACCAACTGACACTGGCTTCTGTACTTTGGGGTGAAAAACATTTAGCAAATATGAGGTTTTCTGGATTCCTGCTCTCAAAAATCAAGTCAGTCTGGATGAAAGAAGAAAAAGGCAAAATTATTTCTTCTTATTATTAATGTAGTGGTATCAGAAAAAAAAATTGACAATATTAAATTTATTTCAGACCTAGCACATTCCCTCCACCTCCCTTTCTGCATCTTTGTTCACCTCCCATCAAACCTCTGGTGCTCTCCAACTTCAGTAAGCCCCATCCCAAAAGCAGTCCTTGTTGTCAAATGACTTATTTAACCCTTCCCAAGTCAAAACTCATTCCCTCTGTGCAACAGAACTCAATTCTTTCAAGAAAAGCATTAAGGTTGAAACAACCCTCCCAAAAGTGTTTGCATTTGCAAAATAACTTTTATTGCTTTTTTCTAATTATAAAAGTAATTCATGTTTACTGTAGAAAATATAAGAAATAAGAAATATAAGAAAATATAAGGCAGTATTAAGAAAAAAAAAATTCAAAGCCTGTAGGGCATTTGCATTTCTAAAAGAAAATGTTTGTTGACAGATGTATTTAGTCAGTGTAGCTCTAAGGAAGGCCTGCAATATTAGCAAGGGATTGTGATGAGAAGTTTGAGAAAAGCAAAGTGAGGCAGAAAGAGACATTATCCACAAGTAACTTGTAGCATAGTATCCAAATTGTTCCATTTTTAATGAATCAAAGGTCACAAATGCTGTACACTTTAAACGGAGACTGAAACCCTAACTTTGTTGAATTCTATTTTAAAGCATTAGAAATGAAAGTTCAGCTTTAAAGCTGAGTTCATTGTAGGATGCTTTTAACATGGGTGCTGAGCTTCCTCTACAGCATCTGTCTTCCTTACAACGAATGAAATAGGTAGAGAAAGAAAAGGGGTAATTACAAATTGTATTTTCCTGGGAGAAATAGCTTATTTTTCTCTTATATTCACTTTCATTCTGGATCTTTCACAAGAATGTGAAGTCATCTAATGAGGTCCAAATTGCTGTCCTTCGATTCTTCTGTCCCCTATTGTTTTATAACAGTAAATATCATTCTTTCTGAGCTTCAGTTCTATGAGTTTTGACAACTGCATAGAGTTGTATAAGTGCCAAAACAATCAAGATACAAAACAGTTCCATCAATGAGATGGAATATCTCCCTTGACCTTGACCCCCTTCGTGGCAGAAACTAGAGTGGCTCATTTCACTCAGCCTGCAGTCTGTGGATGGCTAAGTGTTTAACAGCTCAGTGAAGGGTCAGGATGACAGCCTCCTAAACCCACCCTTTTTGACACCTGAGTTCTTGTTTGGATTCAGGGAAGAATAGGTCACATGAACTGTTGGAAAGATGATGAATTCAAAATGACTGAGCAATGAAAGTGGCTCTTTCAGTGGAAGGGGAACTGGAAAGGGAATGGTGTAGGAAGAAGGTTATATTTCTCTGAAACCCAGCCACCTATAGCTGGGCTCCCCTCTGAAACCACAAGGTCCCTGATGTTCAGTTGCTTCTCTGTTCACTGCTCAGCCCCAGGCTAAGCAGATTGTGCTGCTCTTTTTTCTTTCTTTTTTCTGCCATCTGGTCTTGATTTTTTGAGGGACAGGATACAGGGTGAAGCAGGCCAAAAAGGCAATCATTTGGGTAAAAAAAAGGGGTCATCTTCTTTCACTTAGGGCCAAGTTTCCAGGCTTGAGGGTGGAATTTAGCCTGGAAACCAGCTGTTCTTTTTTTAAAAAGAAATATATATATATATATATATATATTTGATTGCACTCTAGTTTCTGGGGTACATGTGCAGATCATGCAGGATTGTTGCATAGGTACATACATGGCAATGTGGTTTGCTGCCTCCATTCCCCCTGTGACCTATATCTGGCATTTCTCCCCATGTTATCCCTCTCCAACCTCCCCAACACCCACTGTCCCTCCCCTATTCCCCCACAACAGACCCCAGTGTGTGATGCTCCCCTACCTGTGTCCATGTGTTCTCATTGTTGAACACCTACCTATGAGTGAGAACATGCAGTGTTTGATTTTCTGTTCTTGTGTCAGTTTTCTGAGAATGATGGTTTCCAGATTCATCCATGTCCCTACAAAGGACATGAACTCATCCTTTTTCATGGCTGCATAGTATTCCATGGTGTATATGTGCCACATTTCCCTTATCTAGTCTATCATCAATGGGAAGTTTGTTGGTCCCAGGTCTTTGCTATTGTAAACAGTGCCACAATAAGCATACACATGTATGCATCTTTATAACAGAACGATTTATAATCTTTTGGATATATATACCCAGTAACGGGATTGCTGAGTCAAATGGAATTTCTATTTCTAAGTCCTTGAGGAATCCCATACTGTCTTTCACAATGGATGAACTAATTTACACTCCCATCAGCAGTGTAAAAGTGTTCCTATTTCTCCACATCCTCTCCAGCATCTGTTGTCTCCAGATTTTTTAATGGTTGGCATTCTAACTGTCATGAGATGGTATCTCAATGTGGTTTTGATTTGCATTTTCTAATAACTAGTGATGATGAGCATTTTTTCATATGTTTGTTGGCCTTATAAATATCTTTTTTTGAAAAGTGTCTGTTCATGTCCTTTGCCCACTTTTGAATGGGTTTGTTTGTTTATTTTTCTTATAAATCTATTTTAGTTCTTTGTAGATTCTGGATATTAGCCCTTTGTCAGATGGGTAGATTGCAAAAACTTTTGCCCATTCTGTTGGTTGCCAATTCATTCTAATGATGGTTTCTTTTGCTGTACAGAAGCTCTGGAGTTTAATTAGATCCCATTTGTCTATTTTGGACTTTGTTGCCAATGCTTTTAGTGTTTTAGTCATGAAGTCCTTGCCTATGCCTAAGGCCTGAATGGTTTTGCCTAGGTTTTCTTCTAGAGTTTTTATGATGTTATGCCTTATGTTTAAGTCTTTAATCCATCTGGAGTTAATTTTAGTGTAAGGTGTGAGGAAAGGGTCCAGTTTCTGCTTTCTGCACATGGCTTGCCAGTTTTCCCAACATCATTTATTAAATAAGGAATCCTGTCCCCATTGCTCGTTTTTGTCAGGTTTGCCAAAGATCAGATGGTTGTAGATGTGTGGCATTACTTCCAAGGTCTCTGTTCTGTTCCATTGGTCTATGTCCCTGTTTTGGTACCAGTACCATGCTGTTTTGATTACTGTAGCCTTGTACTTGTAGTATAGTTTGAAGTCAGATACTTTTTGCCTCCAGCTTTGTTCTTTTTGCTTAGGATTGTCTTTGCTATGCAGGGTCTCTCTTGGTTCCATATGAAGTTTAAAGTGGTTTTTTCCAGTTTTGTGAATAAGATCATAGGTAGCTTGATGGGGATAGCATTGAATCTCTACATTACTTTGGGCATTATTGCCATTTTCACAATATTGATTCTTTGTAACCATGAGCATGGAATGTTTTTCCGTCTGTTTGTGTCCTCTCTTATTTCCTTGAGCAGTGGTTTGTAGTTCTCCTTGAAGAGGTCCTTTACATCCTTTGTTAGTTGTATTTCTATGCATTTTATTCTCTTTGTAGCAATTGTGAATGGCAGTTCATTCTTGATTTGGCTCTCTTTAAGTCTGTTATTGGTGTATAGGAATTATTCTAATTTCTGCACATTGATTTTGTATCTTGAGACTTTGCTAAAGTTGCTTATTAGTTTAAGGAGATTTAGGGCTGAGATGATGGGGTCTTCTGAATATACAATCATGTCATCTGCAAACAGAAACAATTTGACTTCCTCCTTTCCTAACCCTTTATTTCTTTTTCTTGCCTGATTGCTCTGGCTAGAACTTCCAATACTATATTGTTCTTTATCAGCAACACCATTCCCTTTTACCTGCTACCTTTTTCAATCAAACTTCCCCACCCCCACCCCCACCCCAGTGCAACCTTTGGCAACCCCTGGCAACCTCTAATCTGTTCTCCATCCCTGTAGTTTTGCCTTTATAGGATGTTATATAAATGACCCTGGCTTGTTTCACCCACCATAACAAATTTGAGATTCATCCATGTTGTTGAATATATATACAGGCTTGTTACTCACAGAAACTTTCAATCAGCTCAGCAAAAACTAGGATAAAGGTGAGATTGTCTAGGATACAACTATGGCAACCACAAACCACAATACAGGAGAGATTGTCTAGGATACATCTATGGAGGAAATTCTCATCTAATTGAGTGAATCCCTGTGGCATACTTGAAAGACAAGTTACTTGAGAATTTTATACCAACAGAAATACTGCCAGCTTGGATCAAAAGGGACAGAGAGAGGACAAAATAAAAAATGGTTGTCAACTGCCTTCTTGGAATTGCAACATTCAGGAAACAAGCTGATAAAACAACTCAGTGGAAAATACATGCTGCCCTTCATATAAAATAACGGATGACTCTAAGGGTGGGGCTTTGAGCCTAAGGGGCAATGTGTTAAATCACAGAGGCTTAATTAAAGGCCTTGAAACCTAATGGAGTTTGCCCAGTGTTATTTCAAAATACCTAAGAACAACGTCTCCTTATTCCCTTCAATTTTCTCCCTTTTTGAAAGGAAATGTCTGGAACTGCTACTCTATGGCTGCCTTCCTCTGCCATTGTATTTTGGAAGCAGATAACTTCTTTTTTAGTATTGTATAAGTCCACGTCTCACCCTTTCCTGATTTAGATCATGAGATTTGGGACTCTGAGATGATGAGATTTAAATGAAAGTATGGAATTTGAGTTCATGCTGTAATGGGACTTTTGGGAACCTTGAAATGGGTTAAATGTATTTGATATGTGGGATAGCTGGGAATCTTTGAGAGTCAGAGAAAAGACTACGTAGGGAGAATAGTAGCCTCCTAAAGATATCCATGTCTCAGAAAATGTGCGTTAGTTATTTTACCCAGCAAAAAGGACTTTGAAGATATTAATAAGTTAAAGATATTGAAATGGAGAGATTATCCTGGTGAACTCAATTTAATCACAAAGGTCCTTATAAGAAGAAGGCAGGAAAGTCAGAGCTAGGGGAGACGTTAACATGGAAATAGAAGTCAGAGGCGTGTAACATGAACCAAGGAATGCAGCAGTTTCTAAAAAGCTGGAGAAGACAGGGAACAGAGCCTACAGAAGGAATGTAGCTCTCACAGTCATGGTTAGGCTTTTTCCCATCTTCCTATTTCCTAACTTATAAAAGTATTTGCCTATATTTTCTTCTGGTGGCATGTATGTTTTATTCTTTTTTATACTACTACCACTGTGTCATTTGGAACTTCTCTGTATGGATGAAGTGAGAAAAATCTTTCTCAAATGTCTTAGTAATTGTCCCAACATTTTGTATTAGAGGGTCTACGTTTTCTCAATTGGTTTGAGATGTCACATTTATTAAACATAAAAAATTTATATGCATTTTATCTATTTCTAGAATTTTGATTCTGTACCCTTTGCTTTTCATCTGTTCATGAACTAAAATCATGTCATTTTAATTATAGAGGTTTTATAATGTTTTAATATTTGATATGGCTAGCACCTACATATTATTTTTCTATTTTGTTGTTTCTATAACTACTCTTGGATGCTTATTATTCCATTTTAACTTTATAAATAACTTATCTCCATTAAAAAAAACCTGACTGTGTTAACATTTTACATTAACTTGACATTATTATAATGTTTATTCTTCCAGTCCCAGGACATTTTTATTCATATATTATTCTTCATTTTATATCAATTTGTACTAATTTAAACTATCTATGAATATTCAAAGAATACTGACACCTACAAGAATGGCTAACCCTATGATAAAGGGAAAAAACATCTTTCCCTTGGCGTATTGTGGCAGGCTCACCAAGTTATAGGAAAATCCTTTTTTTCTTCCTACTTTCATCTGTGTCTTCAAGGGATAAATGCCTTAACATTTATGTTCTTCAATTAGTGCTAGGGTCTGTCTACTTTTAAAATATCGGTGCTGATCCAGTAGTAGTCCAAGACTGGCAAAATGTCTTTATTAAATAAGAGACCTCATCAAGTCTCCATTAATTCACGTTTCCAAGTGTAAGCAAACTGTTCTCTCTTTCTCAACAGTGAGAGGCTCTCTGTTTTTCCTAAGGCTGCTTTTTCTATATCTTCTCAGCTCCTTCCTTTTCTCGTTTCTCTCCAAAGACACCAAAGTAGTGTTTGTCAGACAATCTGCACCACTATGGCATGTAATAATAGTTCTTGAGGTTCTGGGATTGACATTTTGGCATACAGTGTTATGGGGCCATGTCAACAGACTAAGATTTTACTAACTACAAACCCCAACATCTATGCTTCGTTTTCTGCCTAATTGGAGACACCCCCACCTACAGTTTTCACCACTATAGTAATCAAGACTCAGACCCATGCTTCCTCCTTTTTCCTTATGCCTCCTGACTAAGCCTGTGGCTCCTCATGTGGCCCTGTGTGGCATGGTGCACATTCTCATCTTGAGAACTGTGAGTAATAAGCTCTTCTTCTAAAGGCAGTTGTCTCTGGTCTGCCATCTTACTGTACCTGATTAAAACAAGTCTTGTTTATAAATGAGAATCTATGCTTCCCTTCTGCTCTGGGAGCTCTTTGCCATTCATCTCAGATATTGTCCACCATTGTCTTTGCTTGTAGATTTAATGGCAGTGGAATGATTTGTTCTCATAATGATGTTGATACATCTTTTGTTGTTGTTTGTTTTTGATTTTGCTTTTGCTATTTATAGTTCCTGTGTATTGCCACTATCTCTTGATCTCAGGTGCCGAAACACTCATCAAAAGGGAAATACCCTTTTGTAAACAATCATAGAATTTGTATGCCCCATAATAATAAGGTTATTTTAGTATTATCTTAGAGTCCCCATCTTTCCTGGGTAGATAAGTGCCTCTAAGAAAACTGAGCTAATCAATACCGTTCTACCTAGTGTTTTCTGACTACCTTCTGTTCTCTTCCCACAGTCAAGCCTAGTTGCTTAGTCTGAACTGTCATACCTAATAACTTAGTTCAGGTGGCTTTTTTCTTCATGGAGGGTCAGTTGTGCACATCATCCACCTGCAGTCTAGCTTTTATGACCACTACTCTCTCTTGCCCACTAAAGTTAGTTGTTACTATATGAAGCCTAATTATTAACGCTCAAGTTATCTTTCAATGAGAGTTATGGAAGTTTACACATAAGTGGACTAGGCTAAGCACTGCTAGAAATTGAAGTTTACTGACTCCATGAAGTAGCCTATCCTAGCCTCAGCCCTTAGCCAACTAGAGCCTACAACTCACAGCCATTCATTGTGTACAATGTTTTTTATATATTCATGTTATAATTCCTTTGAACTAATCATAACAGATGTAACAGATATCTGTATCATGAGTAAATTATGTGGGATCAAATTATTCTACTAAAAATGGGCAAAAGTGTCTCTAGGTTTCATAAATTATTATGCTAAAACCAAAATTGCTTAAGGCTAAAGGTGAACTTTTCATTTCTGTTTCCAGTTAAAGGTCATGACTTTAGAATCAACTTGAGGTTATGAGACATGAACAGCTGGCTATAGAGATGGTGTCAAAGAAAATAATATGCTTTTTTTAAGATCCTGACTTATGACTCCAAAATGAAATGCTTCTGGCAGGAATAGAGTTTATCTCATGGGACCTGAGAAGAATATGTTTTCTAGGAGACATGCCAACAGGATAAAGAGAGATTTCAATAGAAACTTGAGAAAGGAGGGGGGAAATGCCCAGCTTGCACTATAGAACACTGCCCTTGGAGGTTATTAGTTATAAATTAGTGGGAGGGGGGAGAAAGAAGCAATGGAGAAGATGCCAAGTAATTTATAAAAGGAAATAACAGAGAATAGAATCATAGGGTAAATCTGAAATCTTCAGAGTGACTATAGCCATGAAAGAAGCATGGGTAATGAATAAAATGAACTCGAGACATTTAACCCAATGAAATCCATACAACATCATAAATATCACTGAGACTTGGCAGGATTGTTAACAAATGATGGTCGAAGGAGAAAATATCCAGCTTGAAGGGAAAAGATACTGCATAGAGAAGGAAGTATTGGGGAAAAGGGCAACTCTGTATTTCAAGAATGTCTACACCTAAATGGAAGCTCAGGAAGCCAGATCAGAATATCACATTGTCAAACATTTGGACGAGGATGCAGGAATGCTAAATAGACATGGTACTGTAACAATGCTAATCAGAGACAGGAGTTATCCATAGCATAAGAGAAAGAATGCCATCATGGGTTCAAGAAACATGACTGTCACCTACTAGCAACTTATTCTTTCAGGAGGTCAAATACATCACGAGATTTTTCAATCAGGATAAATAGAGGCAGGAAGAATAGTGAGAAAAGAGGTTAAGGGGTTGTGGGGATGTGAAAGTTAAAGAGAAAAGGCAAACTTACAGAGCGATTCCTCCTTCATCATATTCTACACAATGCCATATCCCTGAACCCACCCAATGCCTCAGCTCAGCTGTCCACGTTCCCAGTGTGCTAGCCTTGATTCTGGGCCATATTCTAAACACTACTTTCAGTTTGGCACTTCATCAATATCAATCCACCCCTAATCTCTCCAGCCTAATAAAATAGAGTTTATTTTTCAATTAAATCAGTCTCAGCTTCAAATAGTGACTCAAGAACCCAAGCTACTTCGGTCTGTATTTTGCAATCTAGTATCTTCAAGGTCACCCTGGTATCATCTAGTCCAATCTGGTCTAACCCATGACCCACAGGGCCACATGTGGCCCAGGATGGCTTTGAATGCAGCCCAACACAAATTTATAAACTTTCTTAAAACATTTTGAGACTTTTTGTGTGTACATGGGTGTGTTTTTTAAGCTCATTGGCTAGTGTTAGTGTATTTTATATGTGGCCCAAGACAATTCTACTTCTTTCAATATGGCCCAGGGAAGTCAAAAGATTAGAGACTCCTGAATTCTAGTCAGTAAATGATGAAAAGAGAGTTTGGGTTAGTCCAGACTTACTTCACCATCTAGGCTTGAAATAACATGCAACTCTTTTGCTTATAATTCATTGGCAAAATCTAGTGACACAGCCTCATCTAGATGCAAAGGGTAGAGGGATGGTAGACTCTGACTTGGCAACTTCTTCCCAGCAATGGTTCTATCATTGGAAAGGGAACAAATATTTGATGGTCAGTGAGTTACTCTATATCACTAGAGAAATCCACATGGAGCCATGAATTATTGACCCCACTTTGGCCTCTATACTTTTGAGTGACGAGGGAGTCAATGACTGATTCCAACTGTATACAAAATGAAGGATCCTTTAAAAAAATTTAAATAAATATTGAACTCTAATAAAGATACACATGGTAACATAATTGAGAAGAAGTGTATTAAATTGTAATTTACTTCAAAATACATCAAAATTAAGATAAATGGATGTATAAAGACAGGAATTGGCAGATGGTTAGATATGCAGTTAGTGTAATAAAATGTTGATGATACAGGTAGTGAATTTATGGGCATTTACTCTAAAATTCTATAAACTTTTCAATAGACTGGATATTTTTTACCAAAGGTTGAAAGAGAAAGAATATGGTCTGACCAGACACTACCAAAATACAACCTGAGGTTTAGAGGTGTATTTACCTATTTATAATTAATTAGAGGTATATTTACATATATAAATTACCTGTGTACAATTTACATATATACAAATAATTCCCTTTATAAGTTTTATCACCCCCAAAAAACTTTGTGGGGGTGCCCTTCTTTAGAGGAACTCATTTTTTTTCTTCATAGAGGTTTTATGTTTTGCTTTTCTCCAGAATCAAATTGGTGGTAAGGGAGAGAGAACAGAAATGTTATATACACAGGGATGTATATAAGCCCAGAAACTTTAATGATTTTTCGTGAACTGCCTCAGAATGTGTGAGGCGAGGCATGCTTAAATGTAAGACCAGGGTTTCATGCCCCTTGGTCTTCCACAGAGAAACTCACACTTTTCAAGCACAGGCTAGGAATGAGCAAAATGTAATTCTACTGCTTTATCAACTACTTTCTTCGTACCATTTCTTAATATTATTATACTAAGTCAATAGTCCCTCATAGCCACAAATAGTGGCTCCCACCTACAATCCCAGCACACTGGGATGCTAAAGGAAGAGAATCACTTGAGGCCAGGAGTTCAAGCCCAACCAGGCAACATAATGAGAGTCTGTCTCTATGAAAATAAACTGTTTTAAATATCAGCTGGGCTCGGTGTCACATGCCTGTGATCCTAACTATTCAGGATGCTTGAGGATCCTCCCTGCAGGAGGATTGGTTGAGTCCAGCAGTTGGAGGTTGCCATGAGCTATGATCAGGCCACTGTGCTCCTTCCTGGGAAAGAGAGCAATACCTCATCTCTAAAAAAAAAATAATCCTCCATTATACCACACACACACACACACACACACACACACACACACGTTCACGTTTCTGTAGGTACTTGTTCTAGGAAAATGATTCCTCATCTTTATCAGATCCTCAAAAAGCATTCACAATATAAAGTATGCAAACTCCTGTTATGAATGAACCTTTATATGGTAACGTTTGGCTCTATGTAAATAATGTATCAGAGATTAGTTGTGATGGGACCACAGAGGGTACTGAGAGGCCAGAATCATGAAGGCCAGTAGCATGAGTATGTAGAGGAATGCAAAGAGTTTAAGAGGAGAGATAAAAGTGCTGTCCTGAGCCTGGCCAAGAAGGTGAAACCCCATCACTATTAAAAATACAAAACAAAATTAGCTGGGTGCCATGGCGGGCACCTGTAATCCCAGCTACTCAGGAGACTGACACAGGAGAATCGCTTGAACCCAGAGGGTAGAGGTTACAGTGAGCTGAGATTGCACCACTGCACTCTAGCTTGGGTAATAGAGCAAGACTCTATCTCAAAAGAAAGTGCTGGCCTTACTCCTCAGTTTTGACTAGAGTTAGTCCTATATCCATACAAAGGCAATCTAACCTGACTCAGATCCTCTACTTTGGAGCAAAATTACCAACAATTCCTTGTGTACCAGGACAAAAAGGAGAAAGAATAACTTCTATAAAACTGCAGCTTTTTCATCTACCTCAGTATATGTGTGTGCCTGAGGCAGGTGGTTGCAGGTTCTGATGAGAGAGGCAGCAGCATCTGTGAAGAGAGCTGCTGTTTTTGGAGAAAACCCCCTATGGGGTCTGGTCCAGGTAAACCAGTAGGCAGACTTCCTTTTCTGGTTCAAGTTAACCGCTGAGCAGTTTGAAAGCTCGTGGCTGAGAAAGTAAAGTAAAAACTGCTTCACATAATAATAGAAAAAGTTCTTTCTTCATTTGGAAAGTGAAATCTTTACAGACTATGTTAATTTAGGAAGTCACATTTTTCCTTTATTATTATGGATTTAGACTGCAGTTTCTTAGAATTACTGCTTGGAGTGTTCTTTGTGCATATATTATGCGTGTGTGTGTTGTTCAAAGACTTCTTTCTGAAGACTTGGTCGTGAGGCTGGAAGATGGAAGAAAGAAGCCGTGATGTATTGAACTCACACTGCGAGAAGTACTTACCCAAACACAATTGGACTTTTAATTTCAAAGCCTATAAAAGGTATCATTAGAGGTCTTCGGTGACCTCTGTGTGAAGATATTAGACCCTAGAAAATGTTCTGCCATGAATTGCTATCACCAAAAAATAGTGAAAGAAATGACTGAGCAGAAGACCAATCTAAAGCATAAAAATGCTTTCTTGAAGGGTACGAGATTAACAGTGAAACATTTAAAAAACAAACAAGGTAGGGGCTATCACTTTGAGGATCAATCACAACTGAGCTGAATCTATCCATGAAGAAAGGTGGTCAGATTTAGAAAGAAAAAAAAAGAAAGGATACTTGGTTGAGTTTGAATTTCAGATAAACAATGATTTTTTTTAGTGTAAGTGTATCCCATGCAATGTTTGGGACATGCTTACACTAAAAAGTGTTTGGTATTTATCTGAAATTCACACAGTTAACTGGGCATTCTGCACTTTATCTGGCAGCCCTACCATGAGAAAACTCCCATTTTTTTTTTTCTTTTTGACTTTGAAAATAGTCCTCTGTATCATCTAACTTCATCTTTCCATCATAATGTTTAATATATTCAAGATATGTTTACACTATTAATGACGTGCAATGCACACACACAGCAGCCACATGTTGGTGTTGCTAAGGGTAAGTTAAGGATAAAAGGATGAACAGCAGAGATCCCTGAGGTGAGGCCAGGGTGGGAAGGTCAGCACCTGCTGCTCACTCCTCTGCTGAGGCCATGCAATCTTTTAGGACAGTAGTGACCATAGTCTGAGTGAGTACCCACAGAAAAGCAAACAGAACTCTACAGCAAAGCTCAAGCCACAGCTGGGGATCAGGTGACAGCAGATAAGCAAAAGAGAACCTCAAAAGGGAGTAAATTCTAGCTCCGAAGCCACCAGGCACCAGGCAACTCAGCCAAACTCATCATTTCAATTGATAATATTGCTTCTTTTATACTCTAAAAGAAAAGTTTTCATATGTCGCAAATGTTGCCGAGAAAGTGTTCTTTCCATTTAATAGAAGTTTTTCTCTAGCTTAATACTATAGCCCTGAGTTGTCCAATACAATAGCTACTAGCCACAGGTGATTACTGAGTACTCAAAAAGCAGCCAGTTAGAACTGAGGTATGCTGTAAGTGTAAAATATACATTAGGATTTCAAAGACTTAGTATGATAAAACAAAGGTAAAATAACTCCATAATTTTATATTGATCAAATACTGAAAAAATAGCACTTTGGATATGTTGCTTTAAGTAATGTATTATTAAAATTAATTTCACCTATTTCTTCTTACATTTTTCACATGACTACATGTAAATTTATAATTTTTAATTATATTTGTGGCTCACAAATGTCTTTCCATTTGACAAAGCTATTGTAGACTCTATATGCAGACTGTCAGAATGAGATAGAAATAATCTAAAAACTGATCTAGTTTAATTCTGTAATTTAGCTGGTAAGAAAAGAGAGACCCAGAAAGGTGACGTGCCTGGTCAAGCACCCAGCTAGTTAATGACACAGGACTAGAACCGGAGTCATGACATTTCTGCGTGTTCTAATTTTCTACACTACTTCTCTAGTATTTAGTACAGTCACAAGTGTCGAAATGACATTTCAGTCAATGAAGGACCACATATATGATGGTGGCTACACAGATTATAATGGAGCCATAAAATTCCTATCACCTAGTGATGTTGTAGCTATTGCAATGTTCTAGCACAATTACTTAATAAGTTTAGTGTAGCCTAAATGTACAGTATTTATAGTCTACAGTACTATACAGTAATGTCCTAGGCTTGCACAGTCACTCACCACTCACTTATTTACCCAGAACAACTTCCAGTCCTGCAAGCTCCATTTATGGCAAATGTACTATACAGGTATATAATTTTTTAAAATTTGTATACTGTATTTTTACTGTACCTTTTCTTTGTTTAGATATGTTTAGATATCTAAGGGTAAGGAAAAGCACAGAAAAGCAAACAGAAATCTACAGCAGAGCTCAAGCCACAGCTGGGAATCAGGTGACAGCAGAGAAGCAAAAGAGAACTCAAAAGGGAGTAAATTCTAGTTCCTGCTATTGTGTGGCTGAAGCCACCAGGCACCAAGCAGCTCAGACAAACTCATCATTTTAATTGATAATGTAGCTTCTTTTCTACTGTTTAGATATATAAATACTCACCAATATGTTACAATTGTCTGCAGTATTCAGTACAGTGACTCACTGTACACTTTTGTATATAGCCTAGGTGTGAAGTAGGCTCTGTCATCTATATGCTCTATGATGTGCACACAATGCCAAAATCACCTTAGGATGCATTTCTCAGAACATATCTCTGTCATTAAGCAAAGCATAACTATATTTCAATTTGTTAAAATTATACATGTGCAAGAAAAAAATCTAAAGTTTGGAAGGATCTTGAAACATCAAAGCAGTTATCCTGCATTATCTAAGTTTGATTTATAAGAAATTTACTTTGTCTTGTCCAAAAGAAAGTACCATAAATGATGGATTTTAAAATAAAACAAATTGTGCTTAAGAATGTACTTAGTGGCAAGGCACAGTGGCTTATGCTTATAATCCCAGCACTTTGGGAGGCCAAGGTGGAGGATTGCTTGAGCCCAGGAGTTCGAGACTAGCTTGAGCAACATAGCAAGACCTCATCTCTACAAATAATAATTTTAAAAAGTTGCCTGGTGTGGTGGTGTGTGCCTGTGGTCCCAGCTACCTAGAAGGCTGAGATGGGAGAATCGCTTAGGCCCAGGCGGTCAAGCCTGCAGTGAGCTATGATTGAGTCACTGAACTCCAGCCTTCGCAACAGAGCAAAATTTCATCTCAAAAAAAAAAAAAAAGTACTTAGAATAGTGATCATTTTATTGTGAATAAAACTTATAAAAATACAAAAACATCACAAGTAGTGCTTGAACTACATGTTAAACTAGCTTTCATATGTGGCCTCACATTAAAGGTAAATAAAGCTGGACCTAAATACAAACACACAAAGTCTGGTAGAGTCTAAGACAACATTTCTCCTTAATTCATAGCCCACACCCTGTTATTGTAGTCATTTCAAAATCACCAAGCTCTCCTCCTCTCTCAATCTGTATATTTCCCTAACCCTTGATGTATTATTCAACTAAGAAATTATCAGATACCATATCATATGTAATAGCATCATAGGTGTCCTAAATCTTTTCTCACGGAATTTCATGAAATGATCCAGGTAGAAATCAAGCAATGTTTTCCTTTAAGGCAGATTCTAAGCAGTAAAAGAATAAATAATAAATAATTATGGAAGTCAAAAAACAAGCCACATTAAATGTTCCGTTATCTGTATACCCACTTGGATAGCCTCCCCTGCCCACTCTCCATGTCCAATTTTTTCAGTGGGGTCTTCAGCCATATGAATTAACACATGGACTTACAATACATCAAGCACTGTTCTATGTGCTGGGAATACTGAACAATTCTGGTACCATCCATCCCCTTGGGAAATAATCTTTCTTTTTGTTTTTTGAGATGGATGTAGTGATGGATGTAGCTCCATTTCCCAGGCTGGCATGCAGTGGAGCGACCTCAGCTCACTGCAACCTTTATCTCCTGGGCTCAAGCAATTCTCCTGCCTCAGCCTCCCAAGTGGCTGGGATTACAGGCACTTGCCACCATGCCCCGCTAATTTTTGTATTTTTAGTAGAGACGGGGATTTCACCATGTTGGCTAAGCTGGTCTCGAACCCCTGACCTCCAGTGATCTGCCTGCCTTGGCCTCTCAAAGGGCTGGGATTACAGGAGTGAGCCACTGCACCTGGCCCAGAAGTTAACCTGCTAGGGCTTCTCACCTGATTTCTTTACCACTGAAATGCAGTGCTGGAGCTTCCTTCCTTTCTTGCTTTCACTTCATGCCCTTGACACTTATTCCTTGATTGACTGACCCTACTCTCTGGGTCTTACATGTGTTTCATCCAGATGAATGGGTTCTGATCTACTTGGCCCATAGTCCTGTCACCATTCTGTAATTGCCTTAGGGTCACTAGCACTCATAAAGTACAGGAGTATGAAGGACTTTCTTCCATGTCCCGCATTAGAAGACCTCTAAAATCGAGGCCTAGTCCTCTTGTTCTTATTGAGTTAGAGGGGCCTATGTCCATTGTTACAAACCAAGCCTTCCAATATCTGTGATCTCTGCCTGGGCATAGGGACACCATCTTTCTTTTTCTGCAGGCCTCTTCAATATCCCCTTCCTCCTTCTTTGACTGAACACTAGGAATTTTCTTACCTTCTCTGCTTTTACCTTAGTGAATCCCCCTGTCTGCCTAGAGACCACAATGCAGATTTCGTGTTCACTGCTGCAGTGGACATGATTTCAGCTGGTACTTAATGATTTCTTTACACCATAGTGCATTCTTCCCCAGCTGACATTTAAGCACAAAGTCTCATACCTTCTGTGTCAAGGAATGAGATACTGGAGAAATATGAATGTAATCAGAATACATCATTTTGGATAACACAGGTATTACTCAATTACAAACTCAGGGCTTTTAGAGGTTTCATTTATAATCAATATCTTCTCCTTAATTAAAATTATCCCATAAGCATTTTCCCATTTAAAAGAGTAACATGAAATATTAATTACTTATATTGAAAGTAAACAACTGAAAGCTAATAAATTTACAAATTCAATTACCACAAAAACTATCAAATGTCTTTTTGCTTAATTGCAATGGATTTCCCTTTAGACATCACAGTGAAATTAATAGAACATTCTGGTAATCAATAAACATTGATTAATTGATCAATCAGCAGAACATGGTTAGATTCTTCAACCTCCAGATGTTATTATTTATGCCCAAGCAGTGCCAGAGGAAGTACCTAGCAAACAGATATGAGAGACACAACACCAGGATAGAGGGAGGACATTGGACATTATCCAAAGTTCAGTGTGGGGTGATGTGGCTTTTGCATACATAGAGAGCATGTCACCCTTGAAGGGTAAGCATTATGCCGCTCATTAATATATTATCAAGGTCTCTTCATGAGGGAAAGAAACACAGTCATCCTTCATGGATGAGCTATTACATTTATTCCTGAGGATTTATTAAAAATTAATGTTCTATCACTTTATGTTTTTGGTACCTGCCAGCACCTAAAAATTCAGTGATACAATTTGGCCCAAAATTTTTAAAAAAAGATTCTGAATATGTAAATATCTCAAAATAAACATGACCCTCCCCCTCTCCCATGGTAAAGCCTCCTTTTTCAGTCCATCCTTCTGAGTTCCCTCCAACTTTCTGTTTATCATCGGAACATGTTTTATGTCACATGTGAGACCCACAAGCCCTTCAAAAGCAAGATCTGTCTTTTGAGAGTGGAAGGTATTAATGTCATCATACAAATAGTCTACACTGTAAGTTTACAAAATATTTATTATTTGAAAGGAAATATGGGCATAATTATTTATTTAATCTTGTCTCTTCCCTGGGATTATAAACTTGCCTAGTACCCTTCCTGAGCATGCACTTGTGCAGACCAATAATTATAAGAATATATATTTTTGTTTTATTGGGGTATAAGTAACAAATTCAATTTGTATACATTTAAGATACAAAATTTGCTATTTTGATATATGTACATATTGTAAAATAATCACCAAGTGAAATAATGTATCCATCACCTCACATTGTTATCATTTTCTCTTTTTTATGGTAAGAATACTTAAGATTTACTCTTATAGCAAATTTCAAGTATATAATATAGTTCTGTTAGCTATAGTCACATTACTGTGTATTACATCCCCAGCATTTATTTATCCTGTATAACTGAAACTTTGTGCCTTTTCAGCAACATTTTTCCCTTCTTGTAGACCCTGGCAACCACCATTCTACTCTCTACTTCAGTGAATTTGGCTTATTTAGATTCCACATATAAGTGAGATTATACAAAATTTGTCATCCCATTTCTGGTTTATTTCACTAAGAATAATGCCCTCCAAGTTTATCCATGTTGTCACAAATGGCAAGGTTTCCTTCTTCCATTATTGCTAACCAATATTTCACTGTGTGTATATATATATATATATATGTGTGTGTAGAGATGATATGGTTTGAATATGTGTTCCTTCAAAATCACATATTGAAATATGGTCTCCAGTGTTGGAGGTGGGGCCTGGTGGGAGGAGTTTGTATTATGGAGGCAGATCCCTCATGAATGTCTTGGGCTGTCTCTTGGGTGATAAGTGAGCTCTTTGCTCTGAGTTCACATGATATCTTGTTGTTTAAAAGTATTTGGTACCAGCTGGGCATGGTGGCTCATGCCTGTAATCTCAGCACTTTGGGAGGCCAAGGTGGGCAGATCACCTGAGGTCAAGAGTCTGAGACAATCTTGGCCAAGATGGTGAAACCCCATCTCTACTAAAAGTACAAAAATTAGTGGTGGTGCATGCCTGTAATCCCAGCTACTTGGAAGGCTGAGGCAGGAGATTCGCTTGAACCTGGGAGGTGGAGGTTGCAGTGAGCTGAGATTGTGCCACTGCACTCCAGCTTGGGCAACAGAGTGAGACTCTGTCTTGAAAATATATATATATATATATATATATATATATATATATATATATATATATATATTTGGTACATCTTCCACCCTCTTGCTTCTGCTCTGGCCATGTGACATGCCTGCTCCCACTTCGCCTTCCACTTTGAGTAAAATCTCCCTGAGGCCTCCCCAGAAGCCCAGCAGATGCTAGCATCATGCTTGTAGAGGCTGCAAAAATGTGAGCTGAACTTCTTTTCTTTATAAATTACCTGGCTGCAGATATTCCTTTTTAGCAATACAAAAGCAACCTAACATAATGTGTGTGTGTGTGTGTGTGTGTGTGTGTGTGTGTGTGTGTGTGTTTAAAGATACATACCAACATACCACATTTTCTATATCTATTTATCCATCATCAAATTCCATCAGATTCTCATGAGAACCCTTTGCAGTAGGTAAATATAGAAGCTCTTATAACCAACCTTCACTTAAGCAACTGCATAAGTGATGCTTTCAGCTTCAAGTCATAGGAAATCTCAATTCAAAATAGTATAAGCAATGCAAAATTGCTTTTCTCACCTATCAAGCAGTCCAGAGGTATAGTGAGCTCCAAGACTGGCTGATTGCAATGCACAATGACATAAAATTATCTCATATTTTAGGACATTATCTCATACTGCCATGCTCTGGGTATCAGCTTTGCCATCAGGCTTGCTCTAATCAGGGTCTCGCAATGGCTGCCCACAGTCTCAGCTCTCATATCTAGACAGGACAGTTTAGGAGACCATTGTTGAAATAGAAAGGCCAAGATGAGCAGAAAGCAGCAGGGGTGACTTTATCAGTAGATAGTGAATCATTAATACGTAACCAAACTCACCAGTTCCTATACCTAAAGGGGTCTCAGAGAGTAATGCAGCCTGCCTCTGTTAGTTTGGGCTGCTATAACAACAATACTATAGACTAGTTTAAATTATGAAATTTATCTCTCATAGTTGCAGAGGCTGGGAAGGCCACGATCAAAGTGCTGGCTGATTCATTTCCTGGTGAAAGCCCTCATCCTGTTTTGTAGATAGCCTCCTTGCTGTATCTTCACACGGATGAGAGAAAGAGCTCCCTTTCCTTCGTTGTTTCATCAGGACACTAATCCCATAATGGGGGCTCTACCCCTATGATTTCCTTCCTCATAAGCCTGACCCCCAAAGGCCCACCACATTGAGAATTAAGGCTTCAATGTCTCAATTTTGGAAGGGACCCAAACATTTAGTGCACAACACCATCCAAAGTGGCCACCTGCCATCTTTAGGATTCTCAAATAAGACTAAAGCCTTTACATCACCTCTTACATCAAATACCATGAGACTTCAGGGAGCTCATAAGCAGCACTCCCTCAAGAAAAGTGAGAGACCTCTGAACTATCTCAGAGGGTAAGACAAACTGATTAAAGGGCTGTGGCAGCTTTATGATACTATAGCCCAGGAAGGAGAAAGCTACCTCCAGGGAAAGCAACACTGGACAGGGGCTACTGCAGAGGATGGAATTGCAAAAGCCATAGTTACATGGATTCTGGATGACAAGGTTGAGCAAGAGGAAGAGGCAGGAGGGACAGGCTGTACCTAAAGACTTATGCTTGTCAAGGGTCTGCCAAGACCATCTGCTGATGTTCGATTACAAGCAGGACCCTCTTAGACAGATCTCCGCTCTCTTTATTGTGTTGGGGAAGTCAATGCTGGTCAGCTGAGGAAAGCAGCTATTAGATATATTGATTCTATGGAAGAGAAGAAATTATTGGACCTTCCACAGTTGCTTATATTTCCTTTAAAACTAGGCAAAACCAGTACGGTCAGTGGAAGTACACTATTTCATGGAGTCAAAAGTGGCAGATTTATGTTCTGTTTTAAACAACTGTGAAAATGCTATAGGTCAAAAGGACAGACCCCCCTGGCCAAGCACAAAAAACATATTTTCTAATGATGAGAAATTAAAATTTTTATCATGTACTACCATCTGTGTTTGTGCCAATGTTGGAAAATTGACAAGCCATTTTCAGGAGCCAGCAACCTAAGTATTTACTGGGCAGCCACTGAAGGCTTACACTACAACAGGGTCTGTGGGAGACACACGAAAAAGTGAGCAGCATATCCTCAGCCCTGATAAAAGAAACCCAAATTTGAGTCATTGAAAGCAATTTCAAAACAGCCACTATAAAGCAATGGAAGGCAGTATCAAATTACAGGGTACTGACCGTTAGTACTGTGTGATTTCAATATAAGCTGGTGTGATCAAGAATGACTTCCTATAAAGGTAGGATTTAAAGAGTGAGTACGGATAGAATCAGAGAAATATCCTATGTTCTGGCACTTCTCTTTCTCTAGCATTCTTTCTTTTTATCTAATGGAAACCTTAGTGAGTTCAAAACCATGTCCATTTCTGAAACAGAAATATCTTAAAATTCCGAAAACTAAGGTTCTCATGATGAGAAAAAAAAAAAAAAGAAATGTTACATGAAGTTAACAGAAACAAGCCTATCATCAGCTCACAAATGAATGCAAAACTTTATTCTCTAAGCCTTATAAAGAATAAGGCACTTAAGAATGCAGACGAAGGGAAACAATGCTACATACTTCCTTCAGCTTGCAAAGACTCAGCCAACTCTGCTGCAAATTATTTGGTCTGTTTAATAAGCACACCAAGTGCAAATGTACTAAACACATAAATACAGCAAAGTCATAATCACTAGGTTCAATGTCAAGCACCATTTAAATCCACTGATTAAATCAATTTGATGATAGTAAACCTTTTTTATTAGGAGTGCTGTCTGAAGGAGAAAGCAAAACTTAGAGGGAAGCTGCCCTGTTACTCTTTCCTTGAAGGAAATGAGTAATTCCGTTAATGGTTTGACACACTTCTTTGAAAAGGACTCAATGCAATCTAACATTTTCTCATTTAGAGTAAAACAAGCTTTCCTTGTTTGTTTTTTTCATTCTGTAGCATCAGAGCAGTGAGTTTTTCTGTGGATAAACTGAGGTTCCTGAGCAAAGTCTGGATGGTAAGAGCACGTTGTCATCCTTCCATGGTGCAAGTGTGTACCCACGCTGGATACTCATGCTATATTAATGATGAAACTTCAGAGGCCTGGGTGCTGCCTAGGAAGTTCCTGATGCCATCCTGTGAGATTCTGGGACAACATGGGGCTACCTCAATTTTTTCCTCTTATGTACCCAACCCCTTGGCTTCAGCAAAGCCACATTCCCTGACAACTTGTGAGGCATGAGTACCTTTGCAGAGTGTAAGCTCTGAGGTGACATCATTCATGCCCTCCAGGGGCATTAGTAACATGTAGGTACTGAGAAGAATTCAGAAAAAAACATGACAACATATTCAACTATATTTTTATTATCCATGCGTTTTCAATCATTGAAGAGAGATAAGACATAGCTACATGAGAGAGTATGCTGTACAAGGGGCTATATATCGTTACTTTCAAAGTCAGAATGCAAGTTAGTATTCAAATAAGAGAATAATCAAAGTGAGTTGAAGAGGGTACGGAAGATTTTATGAAGAAATATAATCCAATCTTATCCTTAAACAATGAGTAGAATTTTGACTCGGAAAAGAGAATTAGAAAAATAAAACGCAGGAGATTTGATGTTTCTTTGTTTGCTCTTGTTATATGGGTACACGTTATTTAAGCAAATCTGTATGCTCTGCATTATGATCTTGGCTTTTCCCACTTCTCCCACTGTCAGTAGGTCTGTGTTTACACTGTCATTTATTGAGTGATGTTATAAGGAGTATTTATTAAGAACTTGTTGTTTGTGGGCTCTATGCTAGTCCCTATAAGTGGTAAAACAGGCAAAGCTCACTCCTATCTGAAGTTTAAAATACAGAGAATTTTATTAAGCAATAGAAACTCATTTTTGTACCTGGATGTTTGGTTCTTAGCTTGAAGTATTGTCAGTGTAATTGTCTTTTTTTAAAAAAAAAAAAAAAAAAAGACAAAATAACTTTTATTGTGTTACATTGTTTTATTACAAAAGCAATAAAAACATGACTTAATGCCACAGAATGGATTTCCCTGATGCTGATCTTGTCTCACTATTGAAAATACATAGAAATGCTGAATAAAATTTTTAGATTTTCACACAGTAACATTCACTTCTTTGGATGTACATTTTTATGGATTTTACTACATGGATATATTCTTGCAGTAAATATAACCATAATAAGGAAACGGAATGGTTTCATCACAGAAAGGGACAGAAATCATATTCATTCTGTCCCTTTGTGTGATGGTTAATATTGTCAACTTGACTGGATTGAAGGATGCAAAGTATTGGTCCCGGGTATGTCTATGAGGGTGTTGCCAAAGGAGATTAACATTTGAGTCATTGGACTAGGAGAGGTAGACACATCTTCAATGTGGCGGGTACCATCTAATCAGCTGCCAGCACAGCTAGAACAAAGGGGGCAGAAGAACATGAAAGGACTAGACTTGCTGTCTTCATCTTTCTCTCCTGTTGGTTGGTTCCTACCCTCAAACATCAGACTCCAAGTTCTTCAGCTTTTGGACTCTTCTTGGACTTACACCAGTGGTCTGCCAGGGGCTCCCAGGCCTTCAGCCACAGACTGAAGTCAGCTTCCCTAGTTTTGAGGTTTCGGGACTCGGACTGGCTTCTATGCTCCTCAGCTTGAAGATCGGCCTATGGTAGACTTCACTGTGTGATTGTGTGAGCCAGTACTCCTTCATAAACTATCCCTCATATATAGCTCTATCCTATTAATTCTGTCCCTCTAGATACACCTTGTAGTAAATACTTCCTCATCCCAACCCCTGGGGAACAATGATCTTTTCTATGCCTCTGTAACTTTTTCTTTTCCAGAATGTCATATAAATAGAAACATACAATATGCAACCTTTTGGGACTGCTTGTTTTGCTCAGGATAATGCATTTGAGATTATCCATGTTGTAAATATTTATAGCCTGTTACATTTTATGGTAAAGATTATTCTATTATATAGCTGAGCCACAGTTTATCATTTACTCACTGTAGGACATTTGGGTGCTTCCCAGTTTTTGAGGATTGTGAATGATGCTGCTCAAAGCTTTATGTATCCTTTCTGACTAAACATAGATTTTCCATTCCTCTAGAGTGAATAAGAATGGGATTGTAGGATCACTGGTTAAATTTATGCTTAACTTTATAAGAAATTATTAAGCCATTTTCCAAAATAGCTGTACTATTTTGCATTCCTAAAAGCAGCAATGTATGAAAGTCCCAGTTGTTCTACATCCATGTAAGCACTTGGTATTGTCTTTTAAAAAATCCATTTGTAAATAAATAAATAAATCCATTTGTATAGATGCACCACAGCATTAATGACACAGACTGTGTTTCCTTGTATTTATTTGCCTTCTGAATAGCTTCTTTGGTGAAATGTCTGTTCATATCTTTTGCTCAACTTTGTATCGGGTTGTTTGGTTTCCTACTGCGGGTTTTGAAACTTCCATATATATACTGGATAGAAATTCTTGATCAGGTATGTAATCGCAAATGTTTTCTCCCAGTCCATAGGTTGTCTTTCTCTTAACAGTGTCTTTTCTGGAGCAGAAGTTTTTCATTTTGATAAATTCTAATTCATCTGTTTTTCAATGGACCATGCTTTTGGTGTTATTTCTAAGGACTTTTTGCTTAGCTCAAGGTTGCAAGGTTTTCTCTTAGTTTTATTCTAAGAACATGATAGTGTTCAAGAACAGAAAACCAAACACTGCATGTTCTCACTCATAAGTGGGTGTTGAACAACGAGAACACATGGACACAGAAAAGGGAACATCACACACTGGGATGGGGGGATGGGGGGCTAGGGGAGGAATAGCAGTAGGTGGGGAGATTGGGGATGGATAGCATTAGGAGAAATACCTAATGTAGATGACGGGCGATGGATGCAGCTAACCACCACTATGGCACATGCATACCTATGTAACAAATCTGCATGGTCTACACATGTACCCCAGAACATAAAGTATAATAAATAAATTAATTAATTTTAAAAAAGGAACGTGATAGTGTTAAATTTTACATTTCAGTCTATGATCCATTTTCAGTTGATTTTTGTGTAACATGGAAATTTCCTATTTAGATTTTGCTTGTAGACATCCGATAGTTCCAGCACTGTTTATTAAAAAGATGACTGTTGACATTTAATTCCTGTTTTTCATTTGTCAAAAGCTAACTGAACTTGCACGTATAGGTTTATTTCTGGACTTTCTCTTCTGTTCCATTTATCTGTGTGCTTGTACTTTCACCACTATCATCCTGTATTGATTATTACTATAACTTTATAATGAATCTTAGTATCTGAGCATGTGTGTTTTCCAATCTTATTCTTTGTAAAAATCCTTTTGGCTATTCTAGCTTATTTGACTTTCCATATAAAGTTTAGAACCATTTTTATTTGTCTATAAAATGTATACTTCTGGGAGTTTGATTTAACTTTTGTTATAGTTATAAATCAATTTGGAAAAAAAAAACTCATTACTATATTGAGATTTCCAACGTGTGAACATAAAATATCTCTCCATTTATCTAGGCCATTGTTTACTTATTTCAGCATCATTTAGTTATTTTCAGCATGAAAATTCTGTGCATATTTTGTTAAATTATTGCCTAAATATTTCACATTTTAAAAGCTATTATTAATTTTACCATTGTTTTTGTTGTAGCTTCCAACTTTTTATTGCTATAATATAGACATATAGTTCCTATTTGTATGTTCATCTTATATCCTGAAACATTGCTATAATCACTTATCCCATAATTATTTGTAGCTTCCAAAGTATTTTTTATATAGGCAACCATGTTGTATATGAATAGGAATAGTTTTACTTCTTTCATTTAAATGTATATATCTTGTATTACTTTTCTTGATTTATTGCATTGACTAGGCTTTCAAACATAGTAAGAGTGATGAGAGCAGATATTTTTGCCTTTTTCCCATCTTAAGGGAGAGTAGCATTTTTTTCCTATTAAGTATGACAGTAGCTGTAAATTTTTGTAAAGGATCTTTTTTGCATTGAGGAAAGTTATAGTAAACAAAAGTAAAAGTGAGTCCCATAGAGGAATAAGATATTTACAATGGATATAGCCAACAAATAATTAATATTGAAAAGTATAAAGAATTCATGCAGTTCAAACAGGAAGAAAAGCTGACAACTTAGGTAAAGGTCGCATTCAAAAATCTTACATAGGAAGGATAGTCAATGAAGATTTGAAAAGATGCTAAGTCTCATTAGTTTCAAAGTTAGGCAAGATTTTATGTTATGTTTAAGTTTTGATGCTGTTGAAAGTATCTTCTTTATAATTATATTTTTGTAAAAGAAAGACAGCTTATTAAAGAAGTCATCTAAAAATAAAGGTACTGTTTTGATGTTTCATACTTTTGAAGACATTATGTTTGAGTTTTATAATTTTAGTTGTATGTAAATTTTTAAAGAAGTCCTGGATTTCCAAGATGGCACGATAGGAGCAACTCAGGATTGCCGCTCTCAGTGAAGGTGCAGAGGGTGAGTCCTAGCTGCATTTTCATACGGATCTTTGTTGCTCACAAAACGGGGAAATTCCCAGGTGTAGGAGGGACATGGGACACCAGCACAGCCCTTTCGGCTTGCATGGCCATCGGCTGGTGCCGCAGCGCAGTGGCACCCCACACTAAACGCATTAATCTGGGTGCCCTGTTAAACCGACAATCTGAGATTTGGGAGGGCAAATTAACATATCTGTCTGATTAAATGGGACTTGGACAGTGAGCCAGACCAGGAGATTACCAGGAAGTGTCATTTGAGCTGGTGCAGAGGGTCACTGCATGGGAAATAACACAGATCCCAGTGCCCTATCAGCAGGCGACTGAAACACTCGTGAGAAAGTCAACCATTCAACTTAAAAAAAAAAGAGAGAGAGAGAAAAGACTCAGAGGCCGGGAGCCAGGTGATCAGGCTCGGCGGGTCCCACCCCCACAGGGACAAACAAAACGGTGATTCGAAATGCTCGGGGTTGAGAGTTTCACTGCAGGCTCAGCTGAATCCAGGACAATGCAGCTTGGTGGGGGAGGGGCATTGGCCACTACCGACACATTCCGCCCCTACTGATGTACACTCCCATTGCTGAAGCATCCTGCCTTTGCCGAGGCAACCCGCCATAACAGAGAGACTCCACCAACAGGGTAGAGCCCATGACAGCAGGCGGAGCCCACGGCAACAGGGCGGACCCCGTGGAAGCAGGGAGGAGCCTTGGCAGGCAAATAGTGACTAGACTGCCTCCTAACTGGGCAGGACAGTGCAACGGATACCCATAAAGAAATCCCTAACTCCCCGAGACAGAGCATCTGAGGGGAGAAAAAGGGGTTTTATAAGTTCTGCTGCAGCAGACTTAAACGCAACTGCCTAACAGCCCTGAATGAACAACGGAGCTCACAGCTCAGCACCTGAGCTCCTGTAAAGTACACACTGTCTCCTCAAGCAGCTCCCTGACCCCTGTATATCCAAAGAGGCACCTCAAAAAAGGACTAATCAGACTGAAATTGGGCAGGCATCAATCTGGGACAAAGACAGCAGAAGAAGAAACTGGTAGCATCCCTCACTCTTCCGCAGCTGCTACAGGTGTACCCCAGGCAAGCAGGGCCTGGAGTGGACCTCAGCAGTCAGACAGCAGAGGGGCTAGACTGTTAGAAGGAAAACTATGTAACAGAAATACTTCATCATCAACAATCTGGGCATCCACTCAGAGACCCAATCGAAAAGTCAGCAACTACTCAGATGACAGGTGGATAAATCCACAAAGATGGGAAGAAACCAGCACAAAAAGGAGGAAACCACCCAAAACCAAAACACCTTGCCTCCCACAGGGACCAAAACTCCTCACCAGCAAGGGAACAAAGCTAGATGGAGAATGAGTGTGACAAAATGATGGAATCAGACTTCAGAAGGTGGATAATGAGAAACTTACATGAGCTAAAAGAACATGTTCTAAATCAATGCAAAGAAACTAAGAACCTTGAAAAAAGATTCGAGGAAATAACAAGAATAGACAACTTAGAGAGGAATATGAATGAATTAAAGGAGCTGAAAAACACAACACGAGAACTTCGCGAAGCATGCACAAGTTTCAACAGCCGAATTGACCAAGCAGAAGAAAGAATATCAGAAGTTGAAGATCAACTCAATGAAATAAAACTAGAAACCAAGATCAGAGAAAAAAGTGCAAAAAGGAATGAACAAAATCTCCAAGAAATGTGGCACTATGTGAAGAGACCTAACCTACATTTGATAGGTGTACCAGAATGTGAAGAAGAGAATGGATCCAAGCTGAAAAATACTCTTCAGGATATTCTCCAGGAAAATTTCCCCAACCTAGCAAGGCAGGCCAATACTCAACAACAGGAAATACAGAGAACACCACAAATATATTCCACAAGAAGAGCAACCCCCAAGGCACATAATCCTCAGATTCACCAGGGTTGAAGTGAAGGAGAAAATACTAAGGGCAGCCAGAGAGAAAGGTCGGGTCACCCACAAAGGGAAGGCCATCAGACTCACAGCAGATCTCTCAGCAGAAACTCTACAAGCCATAAGAGAGTGGGGGCCAATATTCAACATCCTTAAAGAAAGGAACTTTCAACCCAGAATTTCATATCCAGCCAAACTGAGCTTCATAAGTGAAGGAAGAATAAAATCATTTGCCAACAAGCAAGTACTCAGAGATTTTGTCACCACCAGGACTGCTTTACAAGAGCTCCTGAAAGAGGCACTACACATAGAAAGGAACAACCAGTACCAGCCATTCCAAAAACATACCAAATGCTAAAGAGCATCAACAAAATGAAGAATCTTCATCAACTAATGGGCAAATCAGCCAGCTAGCATCAAAATGGCAGTATCAAATTCACACATAACAATATTAACCCTAAATGTAAATGGGCTAAATGCAGCAATCAAGAGACACAGATTGGCAAATTGGATAAAAAACCAAAACCCATTGGTGTGCTGTATCCAGGAAACCCATTTCACATGCAAGGATACACAAAGGCTGAAAATAAAGGGATGGAGGAAGATTTACCAAGCAAATGGAGAGCAAAAAAAAGCAGGAGTTTCAATTCTCATCTCTGATAAAATAGACTTTAAAGCAACAAAGATCAAAAGAGACAAAGAAGGTTATTACATAATGGTAAAAGGATTGATACAACAAGAAGAGCCAATGATCCTAAATATATATGGACCCAATACAGGAGCACCCAGATATATAAGGCAGGTTCTTAATGACTTACAAAGAGACTTAGACTCCCACACAATAATAGTGGGAGACTTTAACGCTCCACTGTCAATATTAGACAGATCAACCAGACAGAAAATTAACAAGGATATCCACGCCTTGAACTCAGATCTGGAACAAGCAAACCTGATAGACATTTACAGAACTCTCCACCCTAAATCCACAGAATATACATTCTTCTCAGCACCACATCATACCTACTCCAAAATTGACCACATAATTGGAAGTAAAGCACTCCTCCACAAATGCAAAACAATGGAAATCATAACAAACAGTCTCTCAGACCATAGTGCAATCAAGTTAGAACTCAGAATTCAGAAACTAACTCAGAACCGCACAGCTTCCTAGAAACTGAACAACTGGCTCTTGAATGTTGATTGGATAAACAATGAAATGAAGGCAGAAATAAAGAAGTTCTTTGAAACCAATGAGAACAAAGACACAACATACCAGAATCTCTGGGACACATTTAAAGCAGTTTCCAGAGGAAAATATATAGCAATAAGTGCCCACATGAGAAGACTGGAGAGATCCAAAACTGACACTCTATCATTAAAATTGAAAGAGCTAGAGGAGCAAGATCAAAAAAACTCAAAACCTAGCTGAAGACAAGAAATAACTAAGATCAGAGAAGAACTGAAGGAGACAGAGACACGAAAAACCCTTCAAAAAATCAATAAATCCAAGAGCTGGTTTCTCAAAAAGATCAACAAAATAGACAGACCACTAGCCAGACTGATAAAAAAGAAAAGAGAGAACAACCAAATAGATGCAATAAAAAACAATAAAGGGGAAATCACCACAGATTCCACAGAAATTCAAACCATCATCAGAGAATACTACAAACAACTCTATGCACATAAACTAGTAAACCTGGAAGAAATGGATAAATTCCTGGACACTTGTGTCCTCCCAAGCCTAAACCAGGAGGAAGCCGAAACTATGAATAGACCAATAACAAGGTCAGAAGTCGAGGCCGCAATTAAGAGCCTACCACACAAAAAAAGCCCAGGTCCAGATGGGTTCACAGCTGAATTCTACCAGACACACAAAGAGGAGCTGGTACCATTCCTTCTGAAACTACTCCAAATAATCCAAAAAGAGAGAATCCTTCCCAAATCATTTTATGAGACCAACATTATCCTGATACCAAAACCCAGCAGAGACTCAACAAGAAAAGAAAACTTCAGGCCAATATCCATGATGAACATAGATGCAAAAATCTTCAATAAAATACTGGCAAACCGATTGCAACAGCACATTAAAAACGTATCCATTATGATCAAGTAGGATTCATCCTGGGGATGCAAGGCTGGTTCAACATACACAAGTCTATAAACGTAATTCAGAATAAACAGAACCAAAACCAAAAATCACATGATTATCTCAATTGACACAGAGAAGGCATTTGACAAAATTCAACAGCCCTTTATGCTAAAAACCCTCAATAAACTCAGCATTGATGGAACATATCTCAAAGTAATAAAAGCTATTTACAACAAACCAACAGCTGATATCATACTTAATGGACAAAAACTGGAAGCATTCCCTTTGAAATCCGGCACTAGACAAGGATACCCTTTCTCACCACTCCTATCCAATATAGTACTGGAAGTTCTAGCCAGAGCAATCAGGCAAGAAAAAGAAATAAAGTGTATTCGAATAGGAAAGGTGGAAGCCAAATTGTCTCTATTTGCAGACAACATGATAGTATACCTAAAACACCCCATCACCTCAGCCCAAAAACTCCTGAAACTGATAAGCAACTTCAGCAAAGTCTCAGGATATAAAATCAATGTGCAAAAATCACAAGCATTTCTATACACCAATAATAGACTTAAACAGAACCAAATCAAGAACGAACTGCCATTCACAATTGCTACAAAGACAATAAAATACCTAGGAATACAACTTACAAGGAACGTAAGGGACATCTTCAAGGAAAACTACAAACCACTGCTCAATGAAATAAGAGAGGACACAAACAGATGGAGAAACATCCCATGTTCATGGTTAGGAAGAATCAATATCCTAAAAATGGCTATAGTGCCCAAAGTAATTTACAGAATCAATGCTATCTCCATCAAGCTACCATTGAATTTCTTCACAGAACTGGAAAAAACCACCATGAACTTCATATGGAACCAAAAGAGAGCCCACATAGCCAAGTCAATTCTAAGCAAAAGGAACACAGCGGGAGGCATCACCCTACCAGACTTCAAACTATACTACAAGGCTACAATAATCAAAACAGCATGGTACTGGTACTAAAACAGAGATATAGACCAATGGAACAGAATAGAGGCATCGGAGGCAACACAACATATCTACAACCATATAATCTTTGATAAATCTGACAAAAACAAGCAATGGGGAAAGGATTCCCTGTTTAATAAATGGTGTTGGGAAAACTGGCTAGCCATGTCCAGAAAGCAGAAACTGGACCCCTTCCTGACACCTTACACTAAAATTAACTCCAGATGGATTAAAGACTTAAACATAAGACCTGGCACCATAAAAACCCTAGAAGAAAATCTAGGCAAAACCATTCAGGACATAGGAGTAGGCAAGGACTTCATGACCAAAACACCAAAAGCATTGGCAACAAAAGCCAAAATAGACAAATGGGACCTAATCAAACTCCATAGCTTCTGCACGGCAAAAGAAACAGTCTCTAGAGTGAATCGGCAACCAACAGAATGGGAAAAAATCTTTGCAGTTTACCCATATGACAAAGGGCTGATATCCAGAATTTACAAAGAACTCAAACAGATTTACAGAAAAAAAACAAACAAGCCCATTCAAAAATGGGCAAAGGATATGAACAGACACTTTTCAAAAGAAGGCATACATGAGGCCAACAAACATATGAAAAAATGCTCATCATCACTGGTCATTAGAGAGATACAAATCAAAACCACATTGAGATACCATCTCATGCCAGTTAGAATGGCGATCATTAAACAATCTGGAGACAACAGATGCTGGAGAGGATGTGGAGAAATAGGAACACTCTTACACTGTTGGTGGGAGTGTAAATTAGTTCAACCATTGTGGAAGACAGTGTGGTGATTCCTCAAGGCCTTAGAAATAGAAGTTCCATTTGACCCAGCAATCCCATTACTGGGTATATATCCAAAGGACTATAAATCGTTCTACTATAAGGACACATGCACACGAATGTTCATTGCAGCACTGTTTACAACAGCAAAGACCTGGAACCAACCCAAATGCCCATCAATGATAGACTGGACTGAGAAAATGTGGCACATATACACCATGGAATATTATGCAGCAATCAAAAATGATGAGTTCGTGTCTTTTGTAAGGACATGGATGAATCTGGAGAACATCATTCTCAGCAAACTGAAACAAGAACAGAAAAGGAAATACCACATATTCTCACTCATAAGCGGGTGAGGAAAAATGAGAACACATGGACACAGGGAAGGGGGTACTACACACTGGGGTCTATTGGGGGTAATAGGGGAGGGACAGCAGCGGGGGAGCTGGGGAGGGATAGCCTGGGGAGAAATGCCAAATGTGGGTGAAGGGGAGGAAGGCAGCAAAACACACTGCCATGTGTGTACCTATGCAACTATCTTGCACATTCTGCACATGTACCCCCAAACCTAAAATGCAATTAAAAAAAAGAAGTCCCATTCATGAAATTGTATTATTTCCTATACAGTTATGATTTATCACTTCATAATTTTTAAATATATTCCATGAAACATGAAAAACTTTTCAAAAAAATGTTTCATAGCACATGAGGAGTAAAACATGAACACCAAGAGACTCTTGGTCTCTTTACATTGGTTAAAAGTAAAATCCTGACACAAGAAATCTGTCTACTATAATTATACCAAATCAAATTTTCTGTTTTACTTTGTCTCAATCTTATTATTTATCAGGCACATCCTCTGTTTAGCTCTCTGAGTCATAGTCTGTAACCTTGACATTTCTTATCAACAAAGAAAAGCAATTTACAACATAGATTTTTCACCAGCAAAATATACTTAAGTCTAACTAATTTACTTCAGAGTTTTCTTTTAATTAACATGGATTCATTTAAACAGAGTCATTTTTTTCTTACTTCACTTAATGCCTGAAAAAGGGGGGCTCATTTCACATTACTTATCAAATTAGAATGAATTGTAGCAATAGGTATTGTTTTATGCCTGAAGGCTAACAAACAGAAAATTTTAAGTTTGATACTCTCAAGTATTGGCAATTATATGGGGGAAATGAGTACTTTTACATGTGTCAGTATAAAACTACTACTCCACGTGGCAATAATTCCTTTACTTTCCATTCTTACAATCTTAGAAAATTGTAGGCAACTACAGAAGAGAGGAAAGACCCTGGACTAGCAGGCCTAAATTCCCACTCTGACTCTTGATTCTTAGAAATTGTATGAACATAGGCATGAAAAAGTCCAATTCAGAATTAGCAAGGTAAATACATCAGCGGAAATATAATGTAATGTTTTTTACATTATTTACTACTTGAATTAGTTATATCATTGTCTCCATATTAAAAATAACACATGCTACTTTTTGGAGAGTTTACCAATTGCTAGTCATTATTCTTCATGTCTTTCATGCTTTTAGAAATGTAATTCTTCCAAATATTTATGGACTAGATACTACATTACCCATGGTACAGCTAACGATTGAGGCTCATAGAAGAACTTAGTCACAATGGTGACTGAGCCACGACTGTACCAGGGGCAGTTCAACTCCAAAGCTGTTGCTGTCTTCAATACATCATCCTATTTCCGTTACTATGACAACTGAAATTTGGTCTAACCATACACTCCAGATTCAGTGAAGCCAATTTCTCTAGGGCAGCAAGGATGAATGTGATAATTCCAAAGCTAAGTTCAAATCTTTCACATCCATTTTCTCTTTCAGATCCAAGTTGTCAATAGCAACAGCAGGTTGTGCAGTAAAAGAAATGTGGAACAAAGCCTCAACTATCTCTGTTTCTTTCCTTGCTTCTTGATTGCTAGTTGACTAACTAGCTAGGAAATGACTTCTTTGTAACTTCAAAGAGAACTCTGTAATTGCCCTTTGACCTCCCATGGCATATTCCCAATGAAAGCTCTGATCATTTGACTCCTATTTGCAAATATAATCATTCACTGTTTAATATAAATTCATGCTACCCCTTTTCAGGATTATCTTCCACTAGCTTTAAAATAATTTAAAACATTTTCCTCAAGCAAGAAGCAAACATTAATATCCAATGTACACCACAGCACTCATTGCTTCACTTGACCAGTATGCATCCTTTTGAGGAGTCTTGGGAAATCAAGGCTCAGAAAGGTACCAGAAGATCTTGTGTGGTTGTCCTTAGCATCCAGCTCAGAGACTGTCCTCAGAAAATGGTCATGACACAGAAATGCACTTTGGCCAATACTTGCTCTGTAACCCATGAATTTGAAATTCAAATCTAAAAAATGAAAACAGCTCCTGGTGGGTTGGGTAGAGAAATGAAGAAGGCTTCTTTGCAGTAGTTAAGTTTCCAGGCAGGTTTTAGTTTATTTGTTTTAATTTCCAGAAAGTTCCTGCCACTGATGGGCCAGGGCCTGCTGCTGGACCCACAGCCCCCTGGCCGCCAACTCACACAAGCACAGTTTCCTGCCACCTGACCCTTCAGGCAGCAAACTGATGTCCAGTTGATTTAACACCAAAAGCTGCAGGAATTTTTTCTTAGGAGATCAGTCAGGATTGTTAACCTGTGTTGATGCATCTGCTCAAGTTCCCCTGGCTCATTCTATTTGGAGCAAAGGAATCCTCTTTTATGTATACATTTAGGTGTGAAGCACAGCCCCAGTGGAGTGTTATAGCCAGTGGTTATAAAGGACAAAAGTGCTTTTATCACTTTAAAATATAAAGAGTATTTTTTTCCTTTAATTACTTCAAACAATTAAATTACACTTTAAACAGCCAACTTAAGGGTATGAGGTGGTAGGTTGGAGGGAGTGAAGGTGTAGATATAGCTCTTACAGCATTTAAAAAGAATACATAATTAATATTTTATTGACCTTAATATATGAAACTTATCTAATCACTTTCAAATATATGAAATTTAAAACAACATACTTCAAAATAACTTACAATGTTAGACCAGGCTACCCAAATCATCACCCGAGGATGTATTATAGTGTTTTCCTTCAAGGACTTACGGTAGAGGAGCAGCTCCCAAAATTGCATCTGGACAAAAGATGTGGCTTATGCTCTTTTACCTTTAAGATTGTACCTGACAGACTTTCGGAAGAGGAATATTTTTGCCTGTTGAACATAGGTTTCTTGTCATGTGCTATGGTTTTTGTTTGTTTTTTTGTGGAATGAATCACAATGGCTTAAATGAATACCCAGGAGAAATCATGTATCTGTTCCTCCCTGTCTCTAGCCCCGATCCTAACACCAGCCTGAGGTTGGGATTGCATAAAAGTCAAAATACTTAGCCCACAGTGAGCTTTCAATAAATAACAAATGAATGATAAAGTGAAGGATTGTTAGAGCTATGAAGAGTGGTTTAAAATCAGCACATTTCTTCCAGAGAGAAATCTAGCTTCTTTAGCCATATGAATAGATACCGTTTCTCTTGGAAGACAGAGAAAACATGCTCATTTTGCTTAGTCTCAGCAAGATTCTATTTTCAATTGTTTATATTCATCAGAACAATGCCACACCTTTATTTGATACTCAATGAATATCTGAATGACTAAAGCTTTCACAAAGCCTTAAGGCAAAGCAATGAAAGATGCCTAACTTACAGCCACCACCATCACAGGGAGGCATGAAATGAGGCAAAATGTACAAGTCTACCAAATTCAGCTTACCATGTAGTCATTGTTAATTCAACATATGCTTATTAAACCTTACTATTTACTGGGTAATGTTCAAAGTGCCTGGGATACATTGGTGAAGATGATAGCTAGTAGCATTTTAGTTAGCAAGAGATAAAAAAATATATGATAGATATAATAAATAAATTATATAGCATATTAAACAGTAATGTGTGCTATTTTAAAAAAAAGGAATGTAGCAAAACAAGGAAGAATTGGGCAGTCAGAGGTGGTGACTGCAATTTTAAAAAGAGTGGCTTGGTAGGCTAGGTTGAAAGGTGACATTTGAGCAATGAATTACAGAAAGTGGGGACCAGTGTGGTGGCTCACACCTATAATCCCAGCACTTTGGGAAGTTGAGGCAGGTGGATCACTGGAGGCCAGGAGTTTAAGACTAGCCTGGCCAACATGGTGAAACCCTGTCTCTACTAAAAATACAAAAATTAGCCAGGCATGATGGAAGGTAACTATAATCCCAGCTACGTGGGAGGCTGAGGCAGGAAAATTGCTTAAACCCGGGAGATAGAGGTTGCAGTGAGCTGACATCGCACCACTGCACTCCAGCCTGGGCTGGAGTTATTTCCATACCGATAACTGAGTGCAGGAGGGATATTAAGGCAGACTCATTTCTGGAAGACGCAGGAGTTTTCTTTCTTTCTTTCTTTTTTTTTTTTTTTGAAGCTGAGTTTCGCTCTTGTTACCCAGGCTGGAGTGCAACGGCGCGATCTCGGCTCACCGCAACCTCCGCCTCCTGGGTTCAAGCAATTCTCCTGCCTCAGCCTCCTGAGTAGCTGGGAAGACGCAGGAGTTTTCAATGGGCAACTTTGGCTAAAGGACCTGCAATCAGATCTGCAAAAACTTTCTTAAAACTTCATTGCAATCGGCCGCATGCGGTGGCTCAAGCCTGTAATCCCAGCACTTTGGGAGGCTAAGGCGGGTGGATCATGAGGTCAAGTGATCGAGACCATCCTGGTCAACATGGTGAAACCCCGTCTCTACTAAAGATACAAAAAATTAGCTGGGCATGGTGGCGCGTGACTGTAATCCCAGCTACTCAGGAGGCTGAGGCAGGTGAATTGCCTGAACCCAGGAGGCGGAGGTTGCGGTGAGCCGAGATCGCGCCATTGTACTCCAGCCTGGGTAACAAGAGCGAAACTCCGTCTCAAAAAAAAAAAAACTTCATTGCAGTCAAACACTTCTTCTCTAAACTTTTGTCCTTCCCTTTCTCCTCCACAGGGCCTGCACTGCAATCTGAAGGTTCTCCCAACAACCTTCCTTCCTATTTTTCTTCATTGACATTTTCCCAAGTAAATCTTCTGTGCTTCTGATTGCATCTCTATGGGTGCTTCTCAGAGTGCCAGAACTGATTCAGTGAAGCTGAAAGAATGGTTTGGAAAGATTAGAGAGAACAAGCAGCATGGAATTAAACTCAAGGAGGGAAGAGTTGTAGGTATTAGTAGTTACAATGTCTAGGATATGACCATGGAGAGAGAAGCTGCTGTAGAGTGTAGGACACGATTATTGGAGGGAAGGAATCCAAGAAACTGAGGGTCAGGGTGTTGGAAGAATCATTTTTATGTGTTCTAACATTGAAAATAATATGGGAAACCAGGAGCTAAAAAAAAAAAATCAAAAAATGATGGGAGAATCATATAAAATCAGAAGATAAAACCAATATGAAAAGTAAAGGAAGGACGTAATCTCATGACATAATATTTCAAGCTAAAACATTTGGAAAGTAGGGAGAGAAGAAAAGAGAGTGGTCTTGAGGCACTATGCTGACTTCTCTTCCCGGGTCCACAAGCGGCTGGTTTCAAAGGCAGGAACTTTCCAGCGCCATGCCTCCATCCACCTCCTCACCCAAGAAATTAGAGTTGTTTGTCTAACTTTCCCGTGTGCGGGCTAGATTAAATTTCAGGTATGCTTCTTTGTTTAAAAAAGCCAAAAGCCCTGGAAGGAGGGGCTCTGTTGTGGGCCAGACAGTCAATCTAGCATCAGAGTCAAAGATCAGTCACTCCAGAGGAAGTTTGAAAGACCTTCTCTCGCTGGATGAGAACTTGAATGGGGCAGGAATAACTTCAAAGTTAAAACTCCACTGCACCTTACCTGCTCACGGATTTTCCTTCTCTCGGTTCCCCTCCCACGCTAGTGTGGAAGCTCTCTCTACTTTTCTCTCTCTCTTTCCCTCTGCCAATAAATCGCTCTCTGCAAAACTCTTTGGGTCTGATACTTACTTGAATGATCTCACTGTGCCATCAGGGCCCTCTCCCAGTTCTTGGGTGAATGAAAGCCCAAGAACCTCCGGCACATCCCATTGCGGGAGGGAGCTGAGCCCCGCCCCATCCCGCAACCCAGTTACAGCCTGATGTGACAGTAAATAGCAAAGAGGTTGCCTACCCCATTTCGGTCCCAATAGTAGGAGGGTGGGGAAAAGAAATAAAACCAGCTACATCTTGAGAAGGTTTTAAGAAAAGCTGTGTCCTTGGGCACAGGCCAGTGCTATTTGCATAGTGGTATTCAGTGGGGGGTGACTTGTAAACCACTCGGCCTTCCCTCCACCAGGTCATTTGGCAAAATAGGGTGAAAGAGCTACTGGCATCTAGTGGATATAGGTCCAGGATACTGTGGAATATCCCACAAAGCACAGGAGAGACTCCCACAACAAAGAATTTTCTGACCCAAAATATCAACCGTATTGAGGTTGAGAAACCTCTGTAGAAAAATAAGGTAAAAGAAATTTCAGAATGAAGCTGAGGGGATGGGATTTTTGCCAGTCATGATTTTGAGTTCCAGAAGGCACAGTGGAAGGGGTTCAAAAGTTGGGAAGAAGTAGCACAGGAAGGCAGAATGCACAGTCTTCTGAGATTACAGTTTAGAGATGAGATATGACCACGAGAACCGGGGTTTCTCATGATAACTCATATAAATGAGATAATACCTACTTGTTGGAGAGGTTTGTAAAGACTCCCTCTTCACTCTTGTGTTCAGTTTTGTGGCTGCCCCTCTACTCTTACTAATGGTAGTGAAGTGCTGGAAGGGGTGTGGACTGAGGTTTCAGTTTCAGTGCCCTGGATTCATCTGGACTCCTGCCTGAAAGAGGCAAGCATACTCCTATTGCATGTGCTCTGGTTCATGTTCACCCTTCCACTTTTCTCTTTTCTGGGTCTTTCTTTTTGTTGTCACCCTTCATGCCCTACCGGTCACCCCCAAGTCCTTATATTTGCTCAGAAGTCCTAAGAGAAGTTAGTAACATCCTGGATGAAGAATCATCACCTTTTCTTTCCTGAGTGATAACTCTTCCCACATCACCAGCCACCCACATACACATTGTGACCAACACATGCCTGCCAGCCATTTCTTCTCCTCAGGGCTCTGATAAATTAGTGGTTGGGTTAACTACCATTTCTAGATGGATATGTTAAACCTGCTGGATAATAATGAATCTGAACAAGGGCTTTTAATATTTTAAGAAGGCATTACCACTGAGATTTCAGACATAGAGGCAGAACTACAGTTCGACTTTCAAAATCATACTACCCAGGTGGCCAATTCTGTTTCAGAGTCTTTAAAGATGATACAAATTTTAATTAATGTGGTTACTTCCTCATGGTTGAAAGATTCTGAAAAGACAAATCCTAGAAGACAATACTGAGATACACATTGAGAAGTGTTGTAACACCTACGTCACTCTCCCCTTTTATTCCTATTTAGCTATTTACTCAGATTAGAAGCTGTTGCTACCATGGTTTGGCTTGAGCTTTACCTTTACCACCTTTTAACTAATTGGTTTCCTCACCTTACCACATACTCTGCTACCAATTTCCCTGCCTGCTTCCCTTCCCTCTTTTCCACCAGCTGGGTTAGATTCACCCAGTGCCTTCATCACACTACATTCTTCTCATACTTAACTATTTTTTCCTTGTTGGTAATTTTTGCTTTACTTACTTTTTGCCCCACAATAGACTCTGAGCACCATAGAAGCAGGAATTATAGGTTTGCCCATCTTCATATATGCAGAATTGTTATAGTACTTGGCACTTAAATACTTGCTAAAATAATGAACAGATGAATGGATACATGAGTGAGGGGATAACTTTAGCTCACTAAAAGATATGTGGGGCTCTAACAGTGCTGCCATTGTGTGAATAATTCTGAACTATGGGAATTACAAATTATATTGTTTTTTCTCCTATTCTTTACTGTTATACAATCAATTATTGCCACTAACCACCATGCCTATTTCCACCAGTGCTTCCTACAGTTTTGCTATCCTGCTTATTTCTATTCTACTGGGGGATAGGAAACTCTAGGTGATAAAAGGTTCAGCAAAGCTAGATATAAGTAAGTAGGCACTGAGGGCATAAAAATACTGTGTGTGTATGTGAGTGTATAGGATCTTTAGGGCCAGTAATTTTTACAAGTTATTTTTTGTCTCTCAGAAGCCTTTTTCTCCTCTCACATGTTACTCAACTGTGTGCTAAACAGTGGAGTCCTGAGATAAAGGAAAGGTTATCACATTCACATCATGTTGGTTGTAGGTGGAAGTGCTATTGTCCTGTACCAGTAATGTCACCTTAAAGATGAGAATGGTCTCTAAATTCTTCTTCATACTCATAGTGCTTCATACATTCCTTTTGTATTATTTAAGTCTCCAATGAAAACCCTTGTCTGCAAGTATTTTATAGCACCACTTCTAGTAAGTTACAAAAATGTGATATATGGTTAAAAAAAAAAAACCTTGATGTCTTATATCTTGTTTTTCTTTTTCTTGTCTTTGTTGCTATTTTCTTTTCTCATAAAGCAAGATAAATAATAAGAACACAACTTTAAAGGAAAAGAATCTAATTCTACCTCCAGTTCCAGCTCTATGATTTAGCTAGGTAAATGGACGTAAGGGGAAAAAACACTCTCAACTTCTGAGATTCAGCTCCCTCATTTACAAAAAAAAAAAAACAAAAAACAAAAACAAAAAAAAAAAAACACGATAATTTAATGCTTAATTCCCAGGATTTAGACGAGAATGAAATATCTAATATGGGAGAAAATGTTTTGTAAGCTATGAAGAGCTCTAAACATTGCTCTGTTAAATCTAGAGGAAAGAACAAAGAGATTAGGCAGTTATCTAGGTGCAGAGGAAAAGAGAGAAGGGAATAAATGATGTGTGGGGAATAGGAGGAAACAGAAGATATGAATTCCTAAACTCAAAGACTGTACAATCTATTTACAGTGACAAGATTTTTATACAAGCGGCAATTAGTGAACATTACCAAACAATATATGTCATCAACTGAGAAACTATGGGGTATGGAATATTAACTGCTGTAGGACTTAGAGAAAGAAGACATATGTGAGCTGAATAAGTTAAGAAAGGCATCTTAGAAATCAACTCTTTATTTTTTAAATCTTGGAACTGTAAAAACATTTCTAGTTTCAACTCCATCATTTTAGAGATGAAGAAACAAAGAGTCCATCTTATTCCCTTTAAGAAGAATCCTATCCCCAAGAGTTAAAGGATTTGATCAATATCTGGCAGCTAGTTAGGCATCCCCCTTATAATCTAGGACCCTTTCCACCACCCTCCCCTTGGAGGAGAGAAGGAACACAATGTACCTTTAAGAAGATGTCCTGATAAGCCAGCATCTTAACCCAGGAGGTCCACCTAAGGGACCAAGACAAACAGGAAGGCTAAGGCTGGAATCCCACAGGTGGGCGAATAATTCCAAAGGCTAAGAAGCTTTCTGGTTAAGAGTATTATACTTCTCACAAAGACTCTGGGGTCACCAAGTATCCCTAACCTCTTAGAAAAACACAAGAGAGAAAATCCGCTGCAGCTTTCTGATATGGTAAGAACAACATATTTAGTAGTCTGTCCTGGTGAGCAGCACGTAATATCAAACATATGAAATCCAGATATCACAGCAAATATGAGTAGTCAGATTTTAGACACATAAGTTAAAGAGGAATTGTGGGTTCTTTTTTTTTTTTTTGAGACAGAGTCTCACTCTGTTGCCCAGGCTGGAGTGCAGTGGTACAAACTCTACTCACTGCAACATCCACCTCCCAGGTTCCAGCAATTCCCCTGCCTCAGCCTCCTGAGTAGCTGAAACTACAAGTGTGTGGCACCATGCACAGCTAATTTTTGTATTTTTAGTAGAGATGGGGTTTCACTATGTTGGCCAGGCTGGTCTTGAACTCCTGACCTCAAGTGATCCACCCGTCTCGGCCTCCCAAATTGCTGAGATTACAGGCACGAGCCACCACGCCAGGCCTCGGAAATTCATTTTGATTCAGTAAACTCTCTCTGAAGGCCAAGCACTATATTAAAAGCTGAAAATACAAATAGGCAAACTTGTCTCTGTTGGAAAGAAATTCACTCTCTAGCAGGGGTGACAAATAAAAAAAGTAAACAGTCAGTTTTAATAAAATGCACTAAGTGCTGCAGTAGAGAGAAGCAGAGGAAGCAAGAGAAACCTCAGACCTAATCCAAGATTTTCCCTCAGTTTAGGTTTTAACTCCTTAACCCAACCTAGTGAGGTGTGGGGTCCAGAATATACTTCAAAGAGAGCATGGTGCCTGAGCTATGAAATCAAAGAATGGTCTGTAAAACTAAATTGCGAAGTGCACAGTGATGTAATGAGAACACTAGATTGGTCATTATTATTTCTCTAGGCCTCAGCACTGGGAACTTAAGGTATCCTTTTTCCCCTTTCCAAGGTTGGAATCCATGAAGAAATAAGGCACAGATAAGTGGATGAATTAAAACACCATCATTATTGATAAAGCGATGTAACAACTTGGCTTTGGATTTGTGGTTAAAGTTGACTTGCTACTGGAAAGGCTCCTCACTTTCTATGGGAAAAAGTAATAATAATAAGGGCAAAGAGGGAGGCTGAGAGTGATCTTTCCTTACTTTTCTCTCCTGGAGCATGCAGGATCAGTGCACATTTCAAAAGTGTTCATTCAGTGAATGGAAACCACGTGAACATTTTGTCTATTTATTGAGCTTTCTGAGAAGAAAGAATGGCCATATATTCTAGTAATGCATGTATTAACTGCCTTGCTGCAAGGAATCAAAGGCAAGATATGGTTCCATAGGAGCTGCCACAGGTCGTTTCCTTTGAAAACTCAAATTTGGCTTAATAATGTTTCTTTATGAAATGACCAGAAGTCTTGGTTTTGTTTACATTTGGCAGTCCCAGCACTTTTGGCTCAGACCCTATTTCTTAGTTTTGTTTAGTACTGTAACTTCAAAGGTGGTCTTTCTTCCTCCTTCCCTACTTCTCTCCCTTCTTTCCTTCCTCACTTTCTTTCTATGTATCTTTCAGTCCACTGTTCCGTTGCCTGCTCAATGTGTCAGAAAAGAGCTGTCACTCACTCACATAACCATAGATTTGACATGACCCTACCCACAGTCCCACATAGTGTGTAGGTTGAAAGGAACTTCTGATGAATTTTAATGTAGAACCAATGTCATTGTTTTATTCAATGAGATGGTCTGGGGCACTGAATCTCTTACACCTCAGGAAAAGGTGATCTTTCCTCAACCTCCTCTACCTAAGTCTTCAAATGTGTAATGTACTACATGGGGCAAGACATTTTCCGCTGATTTCCTCACAGCAATCACTTTGTGCTCTGAAGCATGGGATTCAATTATCCATATCATTGTCTTTGCCTGCACAGCTACAACCATTATTAATGATTATAAAATTACCTACTTCTTTAATATAAATTCAGTCACAGTTATGCAGTTTCAATCATGCACCACCAGGTACATTAAAATATATACATTAAATGCCTCTTAACAAAATTTTCATTCTATTTAAGACAAATTTCAAAAAAAATGTGAAAATTAAGTGACTCTAAATAGCCTAACAATTATTCCGATTAGGAAAATGTTTCCAAGAGAAAATAAGATGACTCTAAATGAACGATACATTTATTTTCTCAAATGTATAGTTGATCTATGTCTTTAGGGTGATATGTGTGTAATTTTAAATTATGCTTTTTTGAACTTGAAATGGATCTTTGCATTTAGCAGGTGGAAATAGTTCCTTCAGGCAGAGGTCATGGGACATCACAACTGAGCCAACATAGCAAGAACTGCATTTTCCTACTGGAGTGTTAGTGAAATTGCAGGCAAAAATCTGAGCAGCCCTGTGAAGTCTTCCTATTAAGCCCCAGAAAAGAAACTTTCTTGCTGAAACCTCTTACAGATCAATGCCACTTTGTACCTTCTCTCCACAATATTCGGGAACTGCAAAACACAGTTACATAGAATTTAAATTTTGGAAATTGAATTTTTGGTTTTCATTTCATTTTTCAGTATTCATCTCTACAAAATAAAGGGTCTTTGCTTTTTTTTAACTTGACCACAATACTATTATTACATAGAATAAAATTAATAAGAATTCCGTAATATCATCAAACATCTTATAAATGTTTACATTTCTAATTGTATCCTAAATATCAATTTTGGCTAATAGTTGCTTGATTTGATCAAGATAAAAATAAGATCATTGATTGGTATAATTTTTAAGTATCTCTCTAAAAAAAAAAAAAACCCACAGTTTTTTTTTTAAAAAAAAAAAACAGGTGCAATTAACACATTTACTGATTGTAAGTATACGTGTCAATAATTTTGGTAATTTTACATTTTCTCTTTTAATCTATAGGTTTCCCCTTCATCTCTCTTTTTTTTAATATGTTGAAGAAACTGACTCGATAATTTGTTCCACAGAGTTTTCTAGACTTTTTATTTTACTGAGTTCATCTTCCATATATTTTTATGTTTTTAAATCACTATTTACTAGTTTTGAAAATAAATTTTTAATTTATAAATTCATATAAATTTACTTCTACAGATTTTATAAAAATAACTGCAGTTTTAATTCACTTACTCATTATTTCCTATTTATTGGTAGTTGGTACAAAGTAGTATGAATTACCTTTAGCTAGAACATTTTATTGATGTTGGTGTGTATTTCAAAATGTATCCTTTTGTAATGTTAGCAGCTGTTAACCATGAATGCCTTTGTATTAATTCATTAGGGGTTGAAAAGAGTAATATTCTAAATCTATTAATTTTTCTTCATTTCTTAGCAAAAAAAAAAAAAACTGTCATAAAGAATTATTCTTCTATTCTGTTATTTAGTTAGCCAATAGTACAATCTATATAAGAATGCCAGGTTAAAATGTTGAACCAATTTCCTTTTTTCTTTTTTCTTTGTAATGGATGAGAGGTTGCTAAGTTGCCCAGGCTGGCCCGGAACAGCTGGTCTCGCCTCCCCATGAGCCAGGACAACTGGCCTGAGCCACCGCGACTCCCAAACATTTTCCGTTTATACAAGTTTTCAAAGTAATTAGTTGGTTTCCTAGCATCCTCCAATAGTGAACAATATCTTGTTGTTGCGTGTATTACCGTGTACTTGTGAATTTAAATATATTCACATGTCTTAATCTATTGAGATTATCATCATTATTGTTTCTCAAGTGTCCTATTAGTAGCTAATGATATCTTCTTCCTGCTTCTGAGTCCTTCTGACTCAACATGGAATGATGAAGATATTCTTTTTCCAGACCTACAATTGGCCCTGAGAATCTAAACATTCCTAAGTTCCACTTCCATGTGCACATTTATGTGCTGAATGGCCCTTCACTCTGACTAACTGCTGTGCTGTCTGATCAACACCTTTATTCTCTTTCTCTAGTACATTTCCTGTGTTTTCATTTTCTGGATAGAATATAACAGGTGTTATCTTCAAAGTCAGGTTAAAATTTCTTCAGTCATATTTTATTGATTCATTCACTAAATATTGACCAAAATTAGGCAGTCAGGGTTTGATTAGAGAAGCAGAAACTCTGTGAATGATATAAGGGACTTATGAAAACTATGTTTTATGCTACAATGGGAGTTAGTGTGAAGTCTATGCAAAGCTGTCACCTCTTAGTTTAGTTTTGAGTTAAAGTCACCATAGGCTAACCAGGTCAGTAATCAGAAAGGAAGTTGGGGAGAATAAACTTAAACTAGAACTCACGAGTTCAGTCAAACTTGTATCCATGAGGACCACCTGGAACTTACACCATATCTCACTGCCCCTCACTGTAGTAATGTGGATGACTGGATGATTTCCAGAGCATCTTGATGCCTTTCAATTGGGTTCTCATATGCACCTAGCCCAGAACTCTGAGGAGCTTAAGGATACATGCCAGGAGCTGGACAAGTTGCAAGCCTGGGTGATACAACAAATGCATAAGGTGAGCCAGCAGATGAGCAGCAATACTCATGAGCTGCCAAACTCATGAGCTGCCATCATTCCCAGTGTCTCACACCAACCTTCAAGGCCCAAAAGTGGGTGCTGCTTCATGTCTACTTTCCAAATATTAAACACATTTCTCTTGTGTCTAAACCTAATCTAGTAGTGGACAAGGAAGGGAATTGTCAACAAGTTTCAGCTCAACTAGTTTGAAAGGATGCATAGCCACGAGAAAGAATGCACATGTTCCTCTTTTCATTGCACTTAACTTACAAATAAAGAAACTAGGAAAATCATGATTTACCTCATTTTTTGTAACCATCCCTCAGAAAACTGAAAATATACCATTACTTTCCCCAAAAGAGGATACAAAGCCCTTTGTTCACTTGTGGGTGATGTTCATTCCGTGTCTGATTCTGACATATTACCTACCCACCTTTGATGTGCTGTAACTAAAATAGGGAGATAGCAAAATATAGAATGTAGGCTACATGGAATGTAGAAATATAAAAATATATTCATATCCAAACAAGAAAGATACATTCATAGCTATTTTCATCCTCATTGCTGTAACTGGTTACATGGTTAGGTATGGTTTTTAGGATCTTCTTCTCCTTCTCATTTCATATTCCCTCTGTCGTCAGCAGCCCTGAGTCACTTGTAATTTCTTGCTTGGTAGGGTGATTGAAACTCTCATTCCTTAAGGGCCTGGGTTGTTAGGAGTCCTGCCTATACTGGATTGTAGTATTTTTAATTGATTTTGATTAGAGGATATGAGAGAACTAAGAGACATTGCAGAGAATTTCCTGCATTTGGACATGTTCCTTATTATCAGCATTGTGTAGTAATTACGACATTTGTCCTTATGTTCAGATAAATCACCACAGCTAGTATAGCAACCTGCTTTGTTATCGATTCACTGGCATATGGAGACCAAGGTGTTCAGGTGATATTCTTAGCCTCCAGTTTATTGGAGACATTATGTGTCTTTTGCTGCAAGCATTTCTCCCTTAGGAATTAAGACTTTAACACTAATAGAGCCCAATGCAGTGGGGAAGAGAAAAAAATATGCTTGTTGATTCAAAGGTATGAGAGTGAGAGGAGCCACTGCTATTGCTTTCCCTTAGTTCCAGACCCATTAATTTTGGCTATGGGAGAAACAGGACCATATATTAATGCTAATTTAGAGCAAAATTATATCCTGGAGGATGCTACTTCATCCCTGAATGGTATTTTCATCAACTTGCACCATAACTGAGTTTTCAGAAGGCTCTTCTTCCATTCTGTTAGGCCTATGCTTCAGGGCGATGGAGAATATGGTAAGTGATGAATTCTGCAAGCATGGGTTCTTTGTTGGACTTTATATGATGTGAAATGAGTTCCTTTAATAGAAGCAATACTCTGGAATACAATTTTATGAATGGGACATTCTGTAAGTTTGTGGATTGTTTGAGCAGAAACATTGAGGACACAGAAGAAAAATCTGTATGTAAAGTGCCTTTTCCAGTAAGAACAAATTACTGCCTATTGGTTTTGGAAATTGCATAATGTAATCTATCTCCCTCCATGAGGCGGGTACCATATTAGGGGCTTAGTGTGGGTCTCTGCTATTGGCAGGTTGAGCACTCAGCAAAGACTGTAACCAAATCAGCTTAGACTAATGAAAGCCCATGCATAACCTTCCCCTCTGCCATGCTGGCCACTTTGTTCATGAGCGCATTAGGTAACAACAGAGAGAACTAGGGAGATAGAGTAACTGATGTCCATAGAATAGCTTATCTTGTCTACTCAATTATTACTAACATCTTGCTCTGCTAAAGCTGCTCTTTTGTGAACATTTACACAAGACACACACATCTTTACAAATTCTGCTAATTTGGAAATGTGTATCAACATAACTGTCACTCAGACTTTCTTGTCACCAATTCCAATTCCAATTTACAATTTCTTTTAAATCTCTGATCATCTAACCAACCCCAATTTGATATGTTGTATGAATCAGTGTAGATTCATACCTCTGGTAATATCTCCTTCTAGGCAAAATCTAGGTACACTGCTTGATGTTATGCCCACTGAAAGAATTTTGCCTCACCAGTATCCTTTTTTCTTCTTTAATCAATTCATCATAGAGAAATTCCCATGAGGCCATAGGTGAATGTTCAGAGAAGGAGGAGGAAATGCAGCATAAATATGGAATGTGGGCATCTGTGCCACTTGACTCATGCAGCTTACCTGTGCCTTCAGCATCTACTTAAGTCGAAGATTGTATATCCTCCTTCCATTTTATGATAAAGTGTCTCTGTGTATGCCTACATTTATGCATGGTGGTGTAGAAAATATCCATTTTAAAATGGACATCTTAAGTCACATGGAAATTATATGGTCTATGGCCAAGTGTTCAGTCATCCCAAAAGCCCAGTTGAAAGCTAAAAGGAATTTCTCAAAATGATAACCATTATCTGTAGAGATTGGAATAACTGTGTTCCAAAATCTTGAGGGTTTGCAATACAATTTGCACATGAAAGCCTTCCAAAGGCTTCCCTTCCCTACCTGACATTTCCAGTGCCATTGTGTCTGCTGGGTCATATAGTCCAAGAAGCAGAGACACTTTCGTGGCAGAAAGGACCTATTACAGAGCTTTCTTCTTCTTGTCTGGACCCAGTTCAAAGCTGGTGGCTTTTCAGATTTCTCAGTAAATGGTTGCAGTAGAATAGACCAATGAGATATACGTTTCCTCCAAAATACAACGAGGCCCATCAATTATTATGCATATTTCTTATTGGTAGAAAGGGGCAGATGCAGTAACTTGCCTTTCACTTTGAAAAGGAGACTGCCTCAGATCAAAGGATCCTGAAAATTTGTATTGAAGTGCATGGTAGACAAACTAATGCTCCTCCACAAGGATGCCCACATTCCAATCTTCCAAACCTGTGAATATGTTACCTTACCAGTCAAAAAGAATGTTGCAGATGTGATTAAGTTATTATCTTGAGATGGGGACATTATGCTATATTATCTAGGTGTTCCTGATACAATCATAGGGGAGGGAGAAGGATCCTAGTCTGAGAAGGAAATATGATAATGGAAGAGAATGTCAGAAAGAGATAGAGACAGATATTTGAAGATGCTGTACTGTGGGCTTTGAAGCTGGAGGAATGGAACCATTAGATAACAAACAGTTTCCTGAAGCTGGGAAAGGCAAAGAAACATATTTTCCCCTAGAACTTCCAAAAGAAATGCAGCCCTGACAATACCTTAATTATAGCACTCCTGACTTCCAGAACAATGAGATAACATACTTGTTCTGAAGCCCCAAGTTTGTCATAATTTGTTACAACAATAGGAAATGAATTTTAAGTGACAGTGAATTTTTGTGAAATGTATTTCTCTTTCTCAAAGTGCCTAAATCAGAAAACTAGAGATTTTGTTATACTTATGATATAATCAGTGCCAGAGAAGAGTGTGATATCTTGTGGTCTGCAGAGGTGAGGAAGGTCCTTGTAGACTCTATTACAACATAGAATTAGAGAGTTGATCTAGCCTGGAAGGAAGACAGTAAAGGCTCTGTCAGTGAAAAGAAAATTGCTTCTGATGGTCTTGACTAATAGGTACAGAGGATAAAAGCATTTGCAAGATAAATATCTCCACACCAAAGGCCAGGGGATATGTTCATTTGCCACAGCAATAAAACCACATCTGGATGAACAGGTACAATTGGAGCTATCTCATTAATAATAGTGTACTTTCATTCTTCAATATTCATCTGCTCTCATCACAGACCAAAAAAGTTAATTGAATAAAGTTGTTTTAGGAATCATCACCATTGCAATGTTCAAGTCCTTATGGTGACAATAATTCTACAATTCCTTTAGCAATGTTGTATTATTATTATTTTATAATTCTGACATAGAGAGAAAATTATAGTGACCTCCACTTGAACTTTCCTACTTATATTAGGTTTTTTTTTTTTTTTTTTAAATTTTTATTGCATTATAGGTTTTGGGGTACATGTGCAGAACGTGCAAGATTCTGCTTAACAAATGACCATGAGCTTAGTGGCTAAAACAGCACCCAGTTATTAGCTCACAGTTCTTTCATCTGCCATGGCATGGATGGATTTTCTGTTCAGGGTGAAATCAGTGTGTTGACCAGCTGCATTTCCATTTTGAGCTCAGGGTCCTCTTCCTGGCTAATTCTTATAACTGACAGGATTCAGTTATAAGAATTTTTATAGCTATAAAAGAATTATATTAAGAAAATTATAAGAATTTTTATAGCTATAGGACTGATGTCCTCATTGCCTTGTTGGCTATTAGCTGGGGGCTGCTTTTACCTCTTAGAACCTGCCTGCTTTAGACATCATGTGTCCCCCTCATTCTTCAAACCAGCAATGGTGTGTCCAGTCCCTTCCTTGCTTTAGATCTCTCTGACTTGACCTTCTACCTTCACCTGGAGGAAACTCTCAACTTCAAAAGGATCATGAGATTAAATGAGGCCCACATAGATAATCGCTCTGTATTTTAAAGTCAATTAATTGGGGTAGTTATTTCTTCTGAAAAACTCCCTTCATGGCAGTTCCAATATTAGCATTTTATTGAATAATGAGGTGGTAGTTGTCTTGGGGAAAATTCTTCAATGTCTGCTTACACACTACCATAATTGACCTCATTTCATGGGTCAGGGAAACACTATAGATTCTACCACTTTCTGAGTATATTTATGTCAACTATGCATTCCAAAAATAGGGATATAAATGCAGGTGTTTGAGGTAACAACTGGACTCATTGTTAAATGAAATCAAGTCAAAATTCCATTTCCTGGACTCCATAATTTTTTCCTCTAATTGATGGACCACAGTAAAACTTCGAGACTTCAAGAAAGTGTCAATTATAAAACTGTATATTGTTAAGCCTAAAAAGGCTTCTTATTTTCCCTTCAGCAATGCAAATTCCACTGATAAATGGCCTCAAGGTGCTTTGAGGAAGTCTACCTATCTTTGAAGATTAAACTTTGACTGTCAGCAGGGTTGTTCCTTAAGGAAATCTTACCTTCCCATTGTTCAATGGGTTTCAACTATTTGAACTGGCTTAAATCAGAATTTTTTTTTTTTTTTTTTTTTTTTGAGATCGATTCTCACTCTGTTGCCCAGGATAGAGTGCAGTGGTGTGATCTCGGCTCACTGCAACCTCTGCCTCCTGAGTTCAAGCAATTATCCTGCTTCAGCCTCCCAAGTAGCTAGAATTACAGGTGCCTGCCAGCACACCCAGATAATTTTTGTATTTTTAATAGAGATGAGTTTTCACCATGTTGGACAGGCTGGTCTCAAACTCCTAATCTCAGGCGATTACCCACCTCAGCCTCCCAAAGTGCTGGGATTACAGGCGGAAGAAGCCACCACAGCGGGTTTAAATAAAAAAAAAAAAAATTCTGAAAGCCCAGAATTCACTGTTGAGATGATACAAATTAGACATATGTTCTGCAGGATTAGAGGTTTTTATTTGTACAAATCAAGTAAAACTTTAATAGACTGTCCATCTGTTTTAGTTTTAGAAACACTTATGATCAACTCAGCAATGGCAATGATCTCTGTAGGGAAACAATTCTGGTTACTTCTCGGTTCTGCTGCTGTTATCATTACTAAACCCACCTTGTCTTTGATGATCAAATCCTGACATTTGGCCACTACCAGCCCCAGCCTATCATCCCCATTTAATTCAGGGAGCCAGTTTGATGTCAGCAGGTCCTACTGTCATTCCTGTCCTATGCAGAATAGCCATCAAATAATTCTTAAAAGATGCTCTCCTTACAAATGTTTCTATCACTGCTTTGGTTAAGAATTGTCTTCTGAAAAAAAAAATCAGATTTCATGACAACCTGAAAAAAAAAATTGTCTTCTGGGCCTCCAGAAACATAATTATGGATGAATAAGTAAGTCTTTCTTTTCTTTTTTCTTTGAATTGATTTTATTCTTGATTTCCTGCTAGAAGATACCCCTGGCATTTACTTTTTAAAAATGTCCAATTCAGCTTTACTTTCAGAACATTAACCATTTAAGTAATTAATTTATACAGTTTTATTAAAACTTTATTAAAACTAGTACTAATTTGATTCAACATTATTTTTATTTAGTATATTTTTCTTTTTTTTTTAATTGCATTTTAAGTTTTGGGGTACATGTGAAGAACATGCAGGACTGTTGCATAGGTACACACATGGCAGTGTGATTTGCTGCCTTCCTCCCCATCACCTATATCTGGCATTTCTCCCCATGCTATCTCTCCCCAACTCCCCACCCCCCACTGTCCCTCCCCTATTTCCTCCCAACAGACCCCAGTGTGTGATGCTCCCCTCCCTGTGTCTATGTGTTCTCATTGTTCAACACCCACCTATGAGTGAGAACATGCAGTGTTTGATTTTCTGTTCTTGTGTCAGTTTGCTGAGAATGATAGTTTTCAGGTTCATCCATGTCCCTACAAAGGACATAAACTCATCGTTTATTATGGCTGCATAGTATTCCATGGTGTGTATGTGCCACATTTTCCCAGTCTATCATCGATGGGCATTTGGGTTGGTTCCAAGTCTTTGTATCCTAGCATTCACAGCTCCCTAAGCTTTTGAATGTTTTCCTTTAAAATATGCCAAGAAAATTTTGGCATTTTAACTTCTTTTTGTATAGAAAGCTTCGAGATACAGGTTTCAATCAAATCACCAAGAAAACTGTTAGAGAGACTCCTAGTTACTCAACTAACATTGAATTTAGAATTACTGCATAGTTAAGCCATATTAACAAATTCATTCCAACACAATATTTTCCTCTTTCTACCCTTCTCCAACACATTTAGAATCCATTCCTGTACTTGCTCCCCAGGCTGCTGTCAACACACATTGGCAATACCTTGCAACTCCTTACTTTCACTAAGTTATTCCATGCCATATTCTTGGCTCCTCAAAGCCTTGCTTCCATCAGCACCTGATTATCACAAACAGCCCCATGCTACAAGGTGGGCTAGCAGATTGTTAACAGGTGTGTGCTGCCACTGTTCATGTGCCAATCTTCAAGGAATAAAAAATATCTGCTGCTTCACTTCCACCATCCAAACATCACACCAGTCTCTCCTGTGCCAACCCTAACCTGAAGCCACACAGAGAAGAAAATTCATGGAAACGTATTTCCAACCTAACCATGATGACAAAGCCACCGTTTAACACCATCCTGTGCCAGCCAGTTCCAGCCAGTGAGCTAAACCTTGCATATAAAAAGCTGAATCCTCGCGAGGGAAGGATTTATTGAGTCTTTTATTTTGCCATCTTGCTCCCGCCCCCTCCTAGATTTGCATGTTTACTTTCAAACTTGGATTCACATAAACTTGAGCGTCTCGTCCCAATTTTATTTATCTTTCTGGTGATTAACATGCTTTGTTCCAATTCACTTTACTCTGTGAATGCCCTTCTCTGATGTTCCACAAGGTTGCTATTCTGTTTTTCATTTTAGGTTATATTACCAGCTGTGTGACCTTGTATAAGTTACTTAACCTCTCCACGTATCCATTTCCTCAGCTACTAAATGAATGTAATAGGTACCTACCTTGTGAGTTTACTGTGAAAATGAATATGGATTAATACATGTAAAGTGCTCAGAATAGTGCCTAAACATATGTTATATAAATATTTGTTAACTTTACTAGTAGCAGTATCATTAATATCTTTTTATCTGAACTTACACAGTGTCCTCATTTGGAACTTTGTTAGTTAAATCATAATTTGTGGCTATTTTGTTTCTCAATTAAATTTTAATCCTTAATGACATGGACTGTGCCTTATTTTTTTTATTCTTTAAGCACCTACAACAAAACCTTGTAAAGAGTAAGAGTGCAGTAAGCAAAGATGACATACTTTAAAGCAAAAATTTCTCAAAACTAATTTTCTATTTTTAAGGAGAGCCCACAATGAGCAACATTAGCATATTATTTCACATGTGACACAGCACTTCAAGGTCTGCAGCTTGAGTATAAATTTCTTATTGGCTGGGATACTGGGTAAAGATCAGAAGGAGATTGTTGGGCCATCAGCTAACTCTCAGAAAAGCAAATGAAAGCAAGTGGTTTTGGATTTATAAAAGATTTATTTAAATATACATTGTTTTATTTATTTTTGTCCGTTTCTCTTAGATGTGGTTTTTCTCTTTGCATAATTCAGTGTTTTACCTAGTCTTTGTGTAGCGTTCAGGTAATAAAAATTTAGCCATAACTTTATTAAATGTATAAGAATTGGTACCACTCTTAGGACTGTATTAGAATAGGCAAAAAAATTATTTAAGAAAATAAAAATATGCAAAAAAATGGTATTGCTGATTTAAAAGGATTTACAATCTAAAGGAAATGTTTAACAAATACAATTTGTATACTTTTAAACTTAAGTTATTAAACCATGGAAACACAGACATAAAAAATATGAGTGAGTGAATGTATACATTAACTTAGTTCTATAGATATTACAGCTATATGAAAAGCAATTATTCTGATTTGTTGCATATCCAATTAATTCCCAATTACATGTAAACTTCATAATTTTGTCTCTCAAATTAGAATGCAAATTTGTCAAGGAAAAAAATCAATATTTTCCTTCCCTTTCATCTTCCAGAGAAGAACAAACTGTAATCCATCAGTATTGGAGGTTAGAAGATGAATTACTACATTGAGGACAAAGTCAATCTTGACCTAGTCAAGATTCCTTACAGTATTTTAAAATGTTATTGCTAGAATTGATACTTAGAGTAAATTTTATTATACTTGAAAGAGGGAAAACAGGTGTTATTTCGTCAGTTTGAGAGAATCTGATTCGTTTTTACATTTGTTGAGTATATAGAAATGAATTTAATTTAATTTGCAAGTTTGATGTAAACTCAAATTTGATTTCCTATAACATGCATATGACAAGTAAATATATTTCCTACACTACTTAGGAAAACAAGCACCATTGTCTCAAAGTTAAAGGTTATATAACCATATATCAATCACAAATAAAATAGACTCTAGAGAACCTCTGTGAGAAAGAGGCTGTTTGAATCTACATATGTAACATTTCCTCCTCATTAAGCAGTGCTACAACTATACTATAGAAACATGTATTTAAGACAAACCCCAGAAAGCCAAATTCTAGACCATAATGGAAAAAGCCCATCAATAACCAATCTGATTTACTTCATGCAGTAATAATGGCATCAGCTACTCTAAAAGTTAGCATGAATTTATAGAGTAAACACCAACCATAGGAGATTTAATTTCTGAACAAGATTAACAAAGGAACTCTGTGTAGAGGGATGCTAGACTCAGTTGAGAAGCTGTAATGAAGAGAGGAGGAGGAGAGAGAGGAGAGGTAAGTGACCTTCTGCATACGTAAATTTCAAAAACTGCATTGAGAATGGAAATCAAGGTGGATGTTGAAAAAATACTGTTACATATTTCATAATGCTTCCTCTTAGCATTTTGAAACTGATACATAAAATTAGCCACTCATCTTCACCACTGAAATGCAGAAGTTAGAAGGTTATTTAATTGGAAGTACAAGTTCAGATATTTGCAACATCATTGGTAGCATAAGATTATATTGGAGTTCTCTCCTGCTTTCTCCAACACATCTCGGAGCAACCGACACTCACACACACATACGCTTGTGTTCCAAGGGTGAAAAAGCTGATAGAGATGGGAACAAAATTTTATTGTGCTGAAGGAAAAACATCATTTACAGAAGTATATGTGAGGTCCTCGGTAGCAGAAACTTTCTGAACCAAAATTTAATGAAGTTACTGCTTCCTTACTAGCTCATCCTGTTGCGCTTTTCTTCAGAGAATCTAAATACACCATTTAAAAGTTTTCAAATTACTTTTTCTGCTTTTACATATATTGAGTCTTTGCCCCAAAAATTTAAGATCCATGGGAAATATAAGGAGGCTGGCAAGCACAGGTGGAAATATATTCTGGGAACCCATTTGGTCGGCCAGGCTTGCTCTGTACTCAAGTCACTTGGTAGCATGGAGAATAAAGAAACCACTGATGCGAGGCAGTGCATAGGCTCAAAGCTTGCTCTACTCCCTTCACCAACTTCTGCTTCTTCCTTGTTTATTTATTTATTCAAATGTATTTATTTTACTTTAGGTGCATACTATATCTGGCATTTCTCCCCATGTTATCCCTCCCCACCCTCCGCTCCCACCCCGCCCCCTGCTGTCTCTCCCCTACCCCACAACTTCCCCCAGTGTGTGATGCTCCTCTCCCTGAGTCCACATATTCTCAGTGTTCAACACTCACCTATGAGTGCAGAAAGCAGAAACTGTACCCCTACCTGTCACCTTACACTAAAATTAACTCCAGATGGATCAAAGATTTAAACATAAGACCTAATACCATAAAAACCCTAGAAGAAAACATAGGCAAAACCATTCAGGACATGGACATAGGCAAGGACTTCATGACTAAAACACCAAAAGTAATGGCAATAAAAGCCAAGATAGACAAATGGGATCTAATTAAACTCCAGAGCTTCTGTACAGCAAAAGAAACCATTAGAGCGAATCGGCAACCAACAGAATGGGAAAAAAATTTTGCAGTCTACCCTTTTTTGTTGTTGTTTTCAGATAGAGTCTCACTCTGTTGCCCAGGCTGGTGTGCAATGGCGTGATCTCAGCTCACTGCAACCACTGCCCCCTGGGTTCAAGCAACTCTCCTGCCTCAGTCTCTCAAGTAGCTAGGATTACAGGTGCCTGCCACCACTAATTTTTGTTGTTTTTAGTAGAGATGGGGTTTCACCAGAATTACCTTGGTCAAAACAGGTGAGAATACTGTTCCCTCTAATTAATGTTGTTTTAAGAATCATCCCCTTGCATGGATCCTGCAGGATTCCACATCCCTCATTTCTGTCTTTACTTATTAGCTTGGTGTATATAACAACTAATCAACAACAACAAAAAAAATGCATAGACTCAATAGGAAACGTGTTCAAGTTACCTAGGAAAGTATTACTTTTTATTTTGTACTATTTGGGCCAAATTACATCATTGAAGAGATGCTGAAGAGCATAGAACTTTAACATACACAGAGATTTAATTAATATACCCGGAAATTTACATCTATTGTACAAATTGGGCATGGTTTTATCTACATATTTAACATTGATTATTAGAAAAAAAAGATGGGAGAATCTTTTTCCAAGATTCCTTCTTGTCTTTGCAAATATTGAAGTACCTTGCAAGTTCCCCTGAGAGTAGAAACTATGTTTTACAATTAATATACAAACAGCTAGAAGGAAACTTAAAGGTCAGCTACTCTGATTATACATATATTACTACACAGCATCCCTGACATACAGCCATAACTTCTGATTAAAAACATTCATATACAGGTAATTCACTACCTCAAAAGGCCATTCAGCAGCCCATGTTTGGGCACACCAATGGTCACAACAGTCTTTCTGGACTTTCTCAGCATAATGTCAAAAGCAGTACTTCTAGAGGAAAGTTGGCTAAATGTGACTACGTTAAAAAATAACAAACCAAATAAAAATATCTTTGTACAGTAAATATATGGTATATTATGCTACAGTAATAAACAATCCTCAAATTTTAGTAGTTCAATACTTTATTTTGTTTATCTGTTTTTTGGGTAGGAAGCCTCCACTCATGAGTCACTAGGGGAACTACACTGCTGTAGTCTCTATACATGCTGTCATGATCAATGCAGAAGAGGATAGGATATCCTCTTTATTAGGTTTTTTTTGACTTGGTTTATGCAAACTGTGTTATCAGCTTAAAATGATAGATTATAAGATAGTATTTGCAAGCCTGATAGATTATAAGATAGTATTTGCAAGCCTTCTGTGTACTGGCTGTTAAAGAATTTACTCAGAAGTGACACAATCATTATTGCTCACAGGTTGTTGGCCAAAGCAAGTTGTACAACTATGTTTAACTTTAAATGGGGCAGGAAAGTAAAGAGAGCTGGAAATACTTGGAGAACAAGACTGACTTCTACCTTTCCAGGTATGAAAGCAAAATACTGTAGACAATATTAAGTGGTAGACAACATTAAGTGGCAAAATAGGTAAAAATACTCAAAATATAGGTGTCAGAAAGATTTACTAAAGTAACTAAAATTAAAATGGTAAACTTTACAATGCAATAAGAAAGAGAAAATTAAAGCAGAGCTGCAAGTTTTTAAATAGACATAGTCACATGCTCAGTCTTACTGGTAATAAAAGACTAATACTTGTAATAACAAAAGCTAATACTTACTTGAAAATACATTTTGCCAGGCATAATGTTTATAACTTATATACATTATTTGAATGTTTCCCCAGTCCTGCTACAAGACAAGTACTATTTATCCTGCTTTAGAGATAAGGCTCAGAGCTTCTCAGCCATATTTCTAAAATACAAATAAAATGATTGTACAATTTTACCCATTAAAAATACAACTCCAACATTTATAAGGAAAATGAAGTTGAAGGAGGTACAGATTCTTAAAATCTTTCTAGAGGGTATTTAAATTGTTCATATATAAAAGAAATCCAATATGCATACTCTATGACTCATCAGTTTTACTTGCAGTAATCTATTTTAGGGAAATAATCAAGTTTAGGAGGAAAGACGCCAGAATACCATTGTGGTTACCAGAGTTTAGGGGGTGAAGGAGGGGATAGGGAGATGTTGATCAAAAGGTACAAAGTTTCAGTTACACAGGAAAAATAAGTTTTTGAGATCTTAGCGAAAAATAATGTATATTTCAAAATATTTAAGAGAACAAATTTAAAATGTCTCATTGCAAAAATAAGTGAGGTCCTGAATATGTTAGTTCATTTTATTTAATCATTTTACATTGTATGTATATGTGAGTGTGTGTATGTATATGTGAGTGTGTCTGTGTGTGTGTGTAAACATAAATTGTACTGTAGGAATGTATAAATAATCAAAAAGAAAATTAATTTTCAAAAAAGTAAATAAGATTATTAAAGTCTACATTAAAAAGTAAAGGTTTACCTATACATCTGGTAAAAATATCCTTTAAGCATGAAGGAGGAATAAGATTCCCTGTAAAAATAAAAGCTGAAGGATTTTATCGGTACCAGACCTGTTCTACAAGAAATACTAAAGGAAGCACTTCAATCTGAAAGAAAAGGATATTAATGAGCAATAAGAAGTCACCTGAAGGTACAAAACTCACTGGTAATAGAATATTATTATACTTAACTGTGTAATGCACAGTTGTAACACAGAGAATATCATAACAATGTAACTGTGGTGTGTAAACTACTCATCTTCAGTAGAAAGACTAAATAGTGAACCAACCAAAAATCACTACAACTTTTCAAGACATAGACAGGACAATAAGATATAAATACAATAAAAAAGTTTAAAAGCAAGAAGATAAAATTAAGGTGTAGGGTCTTTATTAGGTTTTTTTTTACTTGGTTTATGCAAACTGTGTTATTAGCTTAAAATGATAGATTATAAGATAGTATTTGCAAGCCTTATGGTAATCTCAAATGAAAAAAATACAATAGATACACAAATAAATGAAAAGATAAAAACTGTAAGAAGATACAAAGAAGGTCACTATATAATGATAAAAGGGGGTCAATTCAGCAAAAGGATATAACAATTATAAATATGTATGCACTTTTTTTGAAAAGTTAAGTATATATGCACTGTGGCACCCAGATATAAAAAGCAAAAATTAAAGCTAAAGAGAGAGATGGGCCCCAACACAGCAACAGCCGTAGACTTCGACACCCCACTCTCAGTATTGTGTGTATCTTCTACATAGAAAATCAACAAAGAAACATCAGACTTAATCTGTACTGCAGAACAAATGGACCTAATACATATTTTCAGAATATTTCATCCAACAGTTGCAGAATACACATTCTTCTCCTCAACACATCAATCATTCTCAAGGACAGACCACATGTTAGGTAACAAAGCAAGTCTTAAAACATTCCGAAATATTAAAATAATATCAAGTGTTTCTTCTTACCAAAATGGAATAAAATAGAAATCAGTAACAAGAGGAATTTTACAAATACATGGAAATTAAACAACATGCTCCTGAATGACCAGTGAGTCAATAAAGAAATTAAAAAGGAAATTGAAAAAATTCTTGAAACAAATGATAATGGAAACACAACATACCAAATTCTATGGGATATAGCAAAAGCAGTACTAACAGGGAATTTTATAGTTCTTAGTGCCTAAATCAAAGGAGAAGAAATACTTCAAATATACAACCCAATGATGCAACTAAAGAACTAGAAAAGCAGGATCAAACCAAATTCAACATTAGTAGAAGAAAATAAATAATAAAGATCAGAGCAGAAATAAATGAAATTAAAATGAAGAAAACAATACAAAAGATTGACGAAACAAAAAGCTGGTTTTCTGAAAAGTTAAAGATGGAAAACCTCTAGCCAGACTAAGAAAAAAGAGAGATGACCAAAATTAATAAAATCAGAGATGAGAAATTATAACTGATTTTCCAGAAATTTGAAAGCTTGTTAGTGGCTACTATGAGTGACTACATACTAATAAGTTGGAAAATTAAGAAAAAATAGACAAGTTTCTATTATACATATGTACAATCTACTATGATTGAACCATAAATAAATCCAAAACCTAAACAGACCAATAACAAATAACAAGATAAAAGCTATAATTAGAAGCCTCTCAGTAAAGAAAAGCCCAGGACCTGATGGTTTTAGTACTGAATTCTAGAAAACATTTAAAGAACTAAGACCAATACTACTCAAAGTATTCCAAAATATAGAGGTGGAGGAAATACTTCCAAACTCATTTTACAAGACCAATATTATCTGATACAAAAACCAGAAAAAGACACATCAAAAAAACTAAACTACAGGTTAATATCATGAATGAATAATAATGCAAAAATTCTTAAAAAAATAATAGCAAACCAAATTCAATAACACGTTAAAAAGATCATTCATCATGACCAAGTGGGATTTATCCCAGGACTACAAGAGTGGCCCAGTGTATGCAAAATCAATCAATGTGATATATTATATCAACAGAATGATGGAAAAAAAATCATATAAACATTTTAATTGCTGCTGAAAAAGCATTTGTTCAAATTCAACATTGCTTCCTGAAAACAAAAAAAAAAATTGAAAAACTTGGTATAGAAGTAGCATACCTCAACATAATAAAAGTCACACATGATAGACCCATAGCTAGTATCATACTGAATAGGGAAAAATGGAAAGCTGAATTCTCTAAGATCTACAACATGACAAGGAAGGCCACTTTCCCTGCTGTTATTCAAGTTATTACTGTAAGTCATAACTAGAGGAACCAGACAAGAGAAAGAAATAAAGGGCATCCAAACTGGAAAGGAAAAAGTCAAATTATCTTTGGTGGCAGATGATAAGATCTTATGCTTGGAAAAAACTAAAGACTCCACCAAAAAGCTGTTCAAACTGATTAACAAATTCAGTGAAGTTATAGGATACAATATCAACATACAAAAATCCGTAGCATTTTTACATGCCAACAATGAACAACCCAAAAAAGAAATCAAGAAAGTAATCCCATTCACAATAGCTACAAATAAAATAAAATATATAGGAATTAACCAAATAAGTGAAAGATCTCTACAATGAAAATTATAAAACACTGATGTAACAAATTGAAGAGGAGACCAAAAAATTGAAAGATATTCCATGTTCATAGATTAGAGGAATCAATGTTGTTAAAATGTCCGTACTTGCCAAAGCAATTTACAGATTTAATGTAATTTCTATCCAAATGCCAATTACATTCTTCACAGAAGTAAAAAAAAAAAATTAACATTTACATGGAACCACAAAAGACCCAGAGTAGCCAGTCATCCTATGCAAAAGGAACAAAACTGAGCAGTCACATTACCAGACTTCAAATTACACTACAGAGCTATAGTACAGCATGGTCCTGGCATAAAAACACATAGATGAGTGAAACAGAATAGACAACCCATCAATAAATGCATACATCTACAGCGAACTCATTTTTGACAAAGGTTCCAAGAACATAAACGGGGGAAGAGGTAGTCTCTTTAATAAATGGTGCTAGAAAAACTGGGTGTACATATGCAGAAGAATGAAAACAGACCCCTATCTCTTGCCACACACAAAAACAAAATCAAAATGGATTAAAGACTTAAAGTTAAGACCTCAAACTATGAAACCACTAAAAGAAAACATTGGTGAAGCTCTCTAGGAAATTGGCCTGGGCAAAAGCTTCTTGAGCAATACCCGACAGGCATAGGCAACCAAAGCAAAAATGGACAAATGGGATCACACCAGTTAAAACGCTTCTGCACAGCAAGGGAAACAATCAACAAAGTGAAAAGACAACCCACAGAATGGGAGAGAGCTAAACAACTCTATAGGGAAAAAAAATCTAATAATCGGATTTTAAAATGGAAAAAGATCTGAAGAGACATTTCTCAAAAGATGCACAAATGGAAAACAGGTATATAAAAAGGCACTCAGCATTACTGATCATTAGAGAAATTCAAATCAAAACTACAATAAAATATCATCCCACCCCAGTTAAAGTAGCTGTTATCCAACAGACAGGCAGTAACAAATGCTGGCAAGGATGTGGATAAAACGGGACCCTTATATGCTTTTGGTGGGAATGTATATTAGTACAACCACTATGGAAAACAGTTTGGAGGTTCCTCAAAAAAACTAAAAATAGAGATACCATATGATTGACCTATCCACTACTAGATATATACCCAAAAGAAAGGAAATCAGAATATCAAGGTGATATCTACACTCCCATGTTTGTTATAACACTATTGAGGATAGCCAAGATTTGGAAGCAACCTAAGTGTTTCTCAACAGATAAATAAAGAAAATGGAGAACTATTCAGCCATAAAAAGGAATGAAATTCTGTCATTTGCAACAGTATGGAGGGAAATGAAGGTCATTATGTTAAGTGAAATAAGCCAGGCACAGAAAGATAAACACTGTATGTTCTCACTTACCTGTGGGAGTTAAAAATTAAAATAATTAAATTCATAGAGATGGAGAATAGTAGGATAGTTACCAGAGGCTGGGAAGGGTAGGTAGGTGGAGGGAAGGGAAGGGAATGGTTAATGGGGACAATAAAATAGAATAAGTAAGGCCTAGTATTTGCTAGCATAACAGGGTAACTATCGTAAAAAAAAAATAATTGGTCATATTTAAATAACTAAAAGATAAAAATTGTATTGATTGAAACATAAAGGATAAATATTTGAGGTAATGTATACACCATTTATTCTGATGTGATTATTTTGCATTTCAAGCCTGTATCAAAATATCTCATTAATGTATTCCATAAATATATATATACCTACCATGTACTCACAAAAATTAAAAATTAAGAAAAGCTACATTAGTTATAATTGAGAGGAAACAGAACCAAAGTTTTCAATAATAGGGAATTGATTAACTAAATATGTCTGTATGATAAAATACTGTGTAGGCACATTATATTGTAGATGAATATGTAAAATATTTGTCAATGAGTTGCAAAATAGAAAAAGCAGGAAAAAAAAGGTCGGTGTGATTCTATTTATCTTATCAATTCTTTACACACACATACACCATAAGCACACATATACACCCACACACAAACACATATAAAAGATACTTTGTAACATTAACAGTGGTTTTATCAAAGTAATGAGATTAAAAGTCATTTCTTCTTGACCCATTATCTATTTTTCAAGTATTCTTCATTGAATTAATTTATTTTTGTGATTAATAAAAAAGAACAAAACAGCTGGGTTTTTAGTTTTTGCTTGTTTCTAAGAAAGCAAATGGCTAGGGGCCCAAAGTGGCTCCGGCCGGATGTCGTGGCGCTTGCGAAGGCGAGGCCAAGAGTGCAAGGCCAACCAACCTCAGCAACCTTACAAGCTCTCATTGATTGGCAAAAAAAAAAAAAAGAAAAAAGAAAGCAAATGGCTTTATTGTACTGGCTTATCACCTTGTGCCTGAAGGATTGGTAAGTTATCTTGCCATTTTGACCATCTACTTTCAAATTTAATGTCACCATTAAGTCATAACACTAAGAAATGGTGTTTGCAACTTCTTGTGCAGCCTCAGTAGTGCAACATAGGCTGTTTCACTCATGATTTGATTTGATTTTTAAAGAATAAATGACTGAATGAATGGAAGCTGTCCCTTTGTCAAAAACTGTGAAGGGTCTGTGATTTACCCTATTTACAAACTATCAAGTTAGCCTGGCAGTTTCATAGATAACAGGCTGAAGATTTCCCTTTTTCTCTCTTATTCCTGCTCATTTCTGTCCCATTGGCTGGAACTCCAGTGGAGTTGATGCAGGGTCTCTGGTTTTCTTTTTTACATAACATTTACTAGCACAGACAATGGAATGAAGCTGCTGAGTTCAAAGTCTGGCTCTGCCCTCACAGGTTCCTTGACTTTGAACTCATTTACTAACCTTGTGGTGTGTTAGTTTTACCACCTTTAAAAGTACCTATCTCACAGAATTATTTGGGAATTCAATGCTTTCATATACATGAAGTAGTTTACAGAGTTCCTGAGCCACAGAGAGCACAACAGAGGATGAGACAGAACAGAAGTGATTAGAGAGTGGCCTTTGAACTCACTGGGAGTCACCTTTCAGTGGTGTTTTCTGGGCCTTGTAAGTAATTTATTCTAGGGCTTATTCTATGGGGAGGAACAGTGGTGCTTCTGTTCTTATGGCAGTTGCAATCTTATAGTAATACATACATTAAAGTTACTCTCCCTGTTAGGAAGATTCAGGCATAGAAAAGCATCTAGTGAACCACATCTGTTGCTATTCCTAGAGGAAAGGTGAATTATTAGGTTAAGTTCGAGTTAGCCAGATTCAGACTAACAAGCCAAAATAAACAATGTCGTTGAGGCATGAAATGAATGGTATCAGAGGCAATAACTGTGCTGAAAGTTTCTGGTCTTGTCTGTGAGTGTGACTTTGAAACTCTCGGTGCTCAGCTTTGAAGGAGAAAGAAGACAGGACCCCTTGTACTTTGTTATCTCTAGACTTTTAGTGTGATTGTCATTCAACGAAAGATTATAAAATTGCATTTCATGACATTTTTTTCCTTTTGCCACTCGCTTCAAATTTAGTACGCCACTGTGCATATCGATTTGGGATTTGAACTTGCTATATATTTAAAGAAAGAGGAAGGCTGAAAATGTGAGGTGATAAATCAAAAGCTGCCAGAATCTCTTGTGTGCACTTAATGGGCAATAAACAGATCCCTTTTAAATGCAAATGTTGTTTACTTATATGATTAATCGGTTTTAAGTTCCATCCCTTTGAACTTTCTTTTTATTAGTAGTGTTAAATGATAGTTTCAAAAGAACCTCATTACTTCCTAGTACGAGTCATACCAGGTATGAAGGTTGCCCAGTCTGTGGGAACTTTGCTGGCTTTCTTTTTTTCCCAAATATGTAGTATTCCATGGAAGCATTGTACTCATCGAGAACGTATTATGTGTCTGAGAAAGACAGCATTGACTTTAAGGTGCCAAAAGAAAATTTAAACACCTTAATCAAAAAAGCTACAAATGGCTTGTAAAAAAAAATCCCACACCTAGAAAATAGCATAATGAAGATCCTTCTGCAGTTTTCACATCCATCTTTTTGGAGTCTCATATTAGTTTATGGAAAAATTATAGGTCAAACTGGGAGGACATAGTCAGATATTCATAATTATCTTAAACTTTTAATTTTGAGATAGTCATATATTCATATGCAGTTGGAAGAAATAGTATAGAAAGATTCCAAGTCCCCTTTACTATGATGCCCCTAATGATAAACATCTTCCAAAACTGTAGTGCAATACTACGTTTAGGGTGCCCACATTAATGTAGTCCAGATACAAAACATGTCCATCACAAGAAAGATCCTTTATCTTATCCTTTTACAGCCACATCCACTCTTCTTATAAGCCATTCTATACTCTACTCCCTTCCACCCTGTCTTTAATCGTTGGCGATCCTTACCTTCTCCATTTCAATAACTTTGTCAATTCAAAAATGTAATATAAATGGATTTACACCTTAATCATTTGAGACTGACTTTTCTTGCTTATTATTATTCTCTGGAGATTCATCCAAGTTGTGTTTATCAATAATGTGTTGCTTTTTATTGTTGAGTATAATTTTATGGTATGGATATGCCATAGCTTGTTTAACCATTCACTCATTAATTTGATGAAGTCCCACATATCAATTTTTATTTTTATGGGTGGTCCCTTCAGTGTCATGTCTAAGAACTTTTTGTCTAGCTCTGGATTCAGAGGATTTTCTCCCTTTTTTTTTTTTTTCAAAAAATGTATAGTTTTGAAATTTTATACTGTCATTTCAGTTAATGATACATTTTGTGTGTTTGGTTAGGGGGATGTTAAGGTCATTTTTCATTTGTTTATGGGTGTTTAATTGTTTCAGTGCCATTTATTGAAAATGCTATCCTTCCTTCACTGAATTGCTTTTGCAACTTTGGCAAAAATCAGTTGAACATATTTCTGTGGGTCTATTTATAAGTTCTGTATTCTGTTTCAATGATTTGCCTATCCCACCAAATAGTCTTAGTTGTATCTTAAGTCTTGAAATCATGTAGACTGATTCCTTTCATGTGATTCTTTTTCAAAATAATTTTAGCTATTTTAGTTCCTTGCCTTTTCATATATATTTGAGTATTTTTCTCTATATAACTCAATAATCTTGCTTACATTTTGAAAGCAATTTTGGAAGAATTGGCAGCTATACATCATTACATTTTCCAGTCTATAAACACAGTATGTCTCTCCACTTATTTACTCTTCTTTGACTTCTTCATTGTCAGGTTGTAGTTTTAAGTTTATATGCCCATACATATTTTGTTAAAACACCTGGGTATTTCTTTTCTTTCTTCTTTTCTTAGTGATCATAAATTATATATAATTCCAGTATGTAGTGCTCATTTCTGTTATATAAAAATACAATTAATTTTTGTACATTTATCTTGTATCCTGTAACCTTGCTGAACTTACCTAGTTGTCTTGTTATATAGATTCCTTAGGACAGGGTTGGCCAATCTTTTGGTTTCCCTGGGCCACATTAGAAGCAAAAGAATTGTCTTGGGCCATACATAAAATAGCTGATGTGCTAAAGAAAACAAAAAAAATCAAACACAAAAAAATATCATAATGTTTTAATAAAGTTTACAAACTGTGTTGGGCTATATTCAGAGGCATTCTGGGCTACATTTGGTCTGAGGGCAATGGGTTGAACAAGCTTACCTTAGGATTTGCTGTATAGAACATCATGTTACTTGCCAATAAGGATAGTTGTTTTTTTTTCTTTCAAACCTGTATGACTTTGATTTTCTTTTCTTGCCTTATTGCAATGGCTATAACTTCCAGTACTAATTCGAATGAAAGTAATGAGAGCAGATAACTTTGCCTTATTCCTGATTTTAGAGAAAAGCATTCAGTTTTTTACTCTTAAATTTACTCTTAATGTTTTATACTCAATATTAGCTTTAGGATTTTTTGTAGATGTTTTCTTTCAGGTCGAAGAAGTTACTCTCTGTTTCTAGTTTAATGATAGTTTTTAACGAAATGAGTATTGAGTTTTGTGAAATGTCATTTTTTTGGTATTGATTAACTGAATTTTCTTTTTTAGTTTGTTAATTTAGTGAATTACATTATTAATTTGTAAACACTAAACCAATCTTGCATCTTGGAATAAATCCTATTTGGTCATGGGGTATAATTCTTTTTCTATATTGTTGAATTAAGTTTGCTAATATGTAATTGAGAGTCTTTCTATCTAAGTCGATGAGAAATATTGGTATCTAGTTTTCTTTATTTTCACTGTCTTTGTGTAGTTTAATATCGGCTTATTAATTGGAAAGTATACTCTCCTCTTTCATTTTCTGGTAGATATTGTGTACAACTGCTATTGATTTTTTAACTGTTTTGTACAATTTTCTAGTGGAAACATCTGGGACTACAGATTATTTTTTTGAAAATGTATTAGTTATGAATTCAATTTCCTTAATAGGTGTAGTGCTATTCAGATTTTCTGTGTAACATTAAATGAGTTGTGGTAGTTTGTGCTTGCCTTTCAAGAATTGACCTATTTTATTTAAATTGTCAAAATATGTGTGTGGTGTTGTTTTAAATATTTCCTTATTATCCTTTGGATGTCTGCAAGGTATATAGAAAATATTCTCAGTTTCATTTCTAATACTAATAATTGGTTTCTTCTCTGTTCTTATTTTTGTCAGTTTTATATAGGCTTGCCAATTTTTTTGATCTTTTCAAATAATGAGTTTTTATTTTGGTGAATTTCTCTATTTGCTTTTTGCTTTGTATTGCATTGATTTCTGCTCTTATCCTATTTTTTCCTTCCTTCTGCTTACTTTGGATTTATCTCATTCATCTTATTTTAGGTTTGTGGGGTATAAGCTCAGATTATTTTATTAGAAACCTTCCCATTTTCCTATGTAGACATTTAGTGTTACATATTTTTCTCTCAGCACTGATTTATCTGTGCATTCACAATATTGATGTTGCATTTTCATTTAGTTCAATATATATTTTTTATTTTTTTAGACATCCTTTTGATGCATGGGTCATTTAGATATGAGTTGCTTAGTTTCTAAATCTTTGAAGTTTTTCTTGTTATACTGTTGTTGTTTTGATTTCTACTTTAATTCCATTATTCAGTTCTGCAGCTGAGGAAAATGGGAAATTAGTCTCACATTCACCCACCTCAGCCTGCCTAAGTTCTGAGATTACAGGTATGAGCCACCACACCTGGCCTGCCAAGACTTTTTATTTCTCATTTGTTTCCAGCATGTTCAGTATTGCTTCATGGTGCATTCTATGATGGCTGCTATAAAAATCTTTGCCAACCTCGTGTCATCTCAGTGTTGATATCTATTGACTGTCATTTTTTCATTAAAGTTGATATTTTCCTGTTTTTTTAAATAATTTTAAAATTGAAACCTCAACTCTGCAAATAAGAACTTACTTCATATTAAACCTTCAGTTTTAGAAGTTTACTCTGATATCACTGCAGCAGGGAAGAAGTGCTGCTTCCTCACTCACGGCCGATGTGAGTAGAAATCTGGGTTCCCCTCTGGGCCTCCATTGGCCACTGAGGGTGGAAGTAGTTTCTTGTACTCATTGTGGGGGGGGGGTTGCAATTCTGCCTCTCCTCTAGGTCTCCACTGCCACCCACCCTAGCTGGAAGAGGAGATTTCCCTAGTTACTGCTGGATGGGGATGGGTGAAGTCCAGGGTCACCACATGGTCTTCCCTAACACTTATTATCATCCAGCAGGAATGATAGTCCCAGCTCCTCACTTGGCCTTCTCTGCCCTCACTCTGGTAGGCAAGATGGTGTACCTCATTACAACCTGGTGAGAAAGGAAGTCTAGGCTCTCAGCTCAGAGTTTGCTGCTATGTGTGTGGGTGGTGCCACTGTCTTTTCCTGTGGCATTTGGCTATAACTATTGTCTACATTTTGTTTCCTCTTACTGGGCTGCCCCTTTTCTGGTCCTTTGACTAGAAAGAGAAGGCTATGTTTAGACCTTTTTGGTCAACATCCATTGCATTTCCAAGTTGCTGGCTTCCTCAGCTCTAAGTCTGAGTTACATAGGGCAGAAAACAAAACAATATAGGGAATTCACCATGTCTTTACTTGACTCCAAACTTCCCTACATGGCCTTTTTTTTCCTTTCCACCTTTCAGAACATGTATGCTTTGCTTGCCTACTATTCACCCTTTGGATCCTAAGTTTTTGGATGGCCGAAAACTTGACACCTGACTGTTGAGACCAACAGCCGTTCCTAAGTCACATATACTCACTCACAGCCCTAAGCAGGAGGGTACCACATGGCATGCAGGGCCACACTGGAGTTGTACTTGGGAACCGAGTGAACCAGTAGAGGTTGTGGAAGGCAGGGTTTGTAGTAGCAAGAAGTTAAGGTGCCCCATGATCCCCATGGGAAGATGTGATTACCTTGTCAGAATAAGTTTGCAGGCAGCAGGAGAGTGAAGGCCATTAGTTTGAGGACTGGGTGCAGTAGAGCTGATCTTCCTGATAAGGAAACTACATGGTTGAGGAGCCTTTCTCTTGGCGGGGATGGGGGCATATCTGGAGAGAATAGGGGGATTGCTCTCCTGGTTTCATATATCAGGGCAGATAATGCACAATCTTAATTTCATCCTTACACTATAAAAATGGCCACAATTTTTCATCAGACTTAGCATGAGGAATAGAGGAAAGAACATCTATTCCATATTCTTGGAAGTGAAAGTGATCTTTATAATTTAACCACATATTTTCTGAAGAAGTTTTGTCTTCTGGAAAAATATGCCAGAAAACTTACTGTCACTTTCCTCTAAGCAAAGATTATTATTCTCTATAGATACCAGATATTTAACACTTATTCATAGCAAAAGTTGTTACTTTATGCCAGCGCTGAGTCACCACCTATTCACTCCTCTAACTTTTTTTCATCTCTCCTCCAAATCACTGGCAACTTTAACATTACAGAGAAGCACAATGGTGTTTGTCTTCTGTTGCAGATTGCCCACTGAGGAACTACAGGCGTTTGGGGGATGAGAAGCTGTTGAAGATCAATTGTAATCCACGGAGAAATGCCCTTTAATTTATCAACAACAATTTTAAAAATCTTTCTACATTCTTATACAATCCCTAATTTTTTGCATAAAGTGAAGTCTCATTAATAATGGTACTCCACAGTAGACTATTCACTATAAAAAATAGCATAAAGAAAATATATAAACATAGAACTTTTGGCCCAAGATAGTTATTATCATGTCAAAATTATTTTAAAGGATATTTAAGAAACTAATGGATTTCCCCTTTTCTTATGTGTTTATTTCTCTATTTACTTACTAAAATTGAAGTTAATAAGAGAACATTTTTATTTCCACATGCAAAATCACATATTCATCCTTCAAGTAGATGATGATAACATAAAGCCCCAAAATATGAATAGCTCAAGCCTAAACAACATCAACAAGAGTATTATTATTAAAATCTTGATGTACAAACAGTAGGTAGCCCAATTTAATACTTATAATTTTATAGATGTTCTTGAAAATGTCAAACTGTTCAATAAGGAAAAGCCTGGAAGAAATGGGAAGAAGAAAAAAAGAACCGAAAGAAAAAAGAAGAGGAAATACTTGATATACAGATTATCTATTCTGCAGTGAAATTTAACATGCAGCTATTTATTAGCCTGTCAGAATAAGTTTGCAGGTAGCACGAGAGTGCTATACCCAGCAAAAAGCACCTATACAATATACGTATTTTGAATGTTGGCAAATTGAAAAAAAAATGTTTTGACTCCTCTTATTCAGATCGTCTTTATTGTAAAGCCTGATTAATTTTAGGAAAAAAATAACATTCCAACTTCTAAGGCATTTTGAGATTTCATCCACTTCCTGATTTTAACATTGTATTTTCTTTTTTTTAAGAATTGCAGTTTTTCTTACCTAACTAAATATGAGAAAACACAGAGTATCTTATATTCTGTCAAAGTTTAAAATGTATAGTCCTAATTAAGTAGATACTGCATGCTGAAGAGTGCTTTTGTATTTTCCAAGTATATATTTAGCTCTCATTGCTGCATATCATTTCCACTATAACCTATGCAGTAAATACAGCAGGTATAAGTCAGCCTTATTTTACAATAGAGAACAAGTGTGGAGAGGTTGAATAGAATGACAAGAGGGCACAAACGACTAAAAGCAGACAAAACCCCAGCCTGCTGACTTCTTACATGGAGTTTTCTCCCACTAGATTCTTAGTTCCTTATCAGAAGAGGGAGAGGACTGCTAAAAGGGTGACAAATATTTTGAGAGGCATCCTGAAATCTATACATTTGTGTACCAAACGCTATCCGGAGACCTAACAAACATCTTGCACATATATGTACAATCATTTCCAAATATATATAAAGATGCAATTGAAGTTAACTAAATATACGTTCACTATAAGATGTTACTGAATTTCTGTTATCCATGTGTAAATTAGAAAACAAGGGAAACTAAAACGGCATCTGAAATTTGAGTAAATACATTTTTTCAAGTCTAGAGTCTCTAAATTTAAAAAGCATGGAAATTACTTCTTTAAACCACAGCATTCTTAAAACAAAGGATCTGGTAAGGGAGCTTAGTTAATACTCTGCCTCACTGATATCCTATATACCATATAATATGAAAAGAAAGGATGGACATAAAAAGGATTTTACAGCTCATCTTCCAAAAAAGAGGATGAAGGAAGGAGTCCTCCTGGCTTCTACTAGCTTACTATAATCCTGGAATACGCTGGTGAACTAAGCAGCTTTTTGCTTACAAGTTTATTTTATAAAAACAGGATGAACAGGCTGCAAACTACGCCCAGCAATAATAGAAAAGCAGTCAGGAGACTAGCAATCATAATGATAATGCTACATTTCAACTGGGTACCCCCCATAAAACCAAGGAAACAGCTAAGGACAATTCTAAATGATCCATTAATATTTGTCACACTACCAGGCAGTACTTTTCTCCTGTGCTTAAAACATATCTGAATATTAACAATGATGACTGCATCTTAAATTTAGTGGCATTGTTTAATTTTAGGTGTGGCCATTTAAGTCACTCCATCTCATGTGAATTACAAAAAATAAAGGGGAGGGGACACTCCTGCCTGGGCTTTGTGTTCATGGCAATTAGTTTTAACGGTCTGGAAGCAGATTTTAAATAATTTTATAGCTTGTACTAGATCTCTGTTATTTACCATGTGTGCTCTTTCTATTTTTATGGAAACCAGGATCTCATTCTGAAGGATCCTGCCTGTCAGGGCTGCAGGTGAAGGCCAGCTGGGGCCAATGCACTTTGTGTGAATATTAGCATCTGAAGAAGGTCTCAGGGGGCCTTGCCTCTCTGGGGACTTAAAGCTATAGTCAGATGCAATATCCCTGCCTCTAAGTTCCCTTGCTAGCAAATCCAAATCTTTAAAAAAGGAGCAGTCTCGATCTGGTGGCTGTAGTCTGAGCATTCTGAGGGTAGGGGAAACAAACAGAAAAAAAAGGTAGAGAAGAGAGAAAGCTACAGAGTATTTGGGGGTTTGATATTAGGGGAATGAAGGAAACAATGGGGCAGTCTAGATGTCCAAAGCTGTGTGCTCTGTCAGAGAGACTAAAGTTCATTAGCAATTATTTCCAGGTCCCTACGGCTATGTCTTTATGATTTCATATAACACAAGCTGCCCTTGATTAGTGGATCTTATGGTACTAATACTTCCAGGATGGCAAATGCTGGTTTGTAGGAAATCATAGAAAAACACTGCCACATCAATTATTAATGTTAACCACACAGAGAGAAATCAAAGTGTAATTAATTCCTGAATTGAAGGAGAAAAGAGAGTTAATCCAGTTTCCAGTATCCTGAACACTATAATCTTTATGAAAGCAAATCTTCCATGAAGAATATAAAAAATTATATACACACAAAATATTCAGATCCAGGCAAAGCATTTTATTGGAAGAAAAGGTTAGAATACTCATATTTCCACCTACTTACTTAAACGAAGAGGTATTTCTTGACCTTTATTCCTACCCGCTACCTGAAAATTATATCAAATTTATTTAAGATTCTACTTAATTGAAGTCTGAGAATCACAAATAAGTAATTACAACACAGCAATTAATTGAAACCAAGGAGTATGCATTCAATAGGTTCAAATAAAAATCAAAGGATTTTATTTCTCTAAGAAACCTTAGTGATCATAACATTATCTTCTTATCTTGAAGAGATAAAACTGAGGGCTGGAGTATAGAGGCAATTTGAAAATGCCCACATTTCCTGATGACTGAAAGTCAGCTGATGCTGCATTAGAAAAGGAAAGAAGGTGACAGATTATGCTTTGGGAACTACACAAGTTGAGCATTTTTGCCTTCTTAATGTGTTTTGAAAAATCAGAAGTATATAATATGCATTGAATTTAAACACATATAAATTGAAGAACCAATAATAGTTTACTGATCTTAATAAATGGACAGCACTATTGAAGCTCCCAAGGTAACACTCCCTATTCATACCTTTCTCTTTTCCCGGTGAAAGAAGGGACAAGGTGGCTGGGCGCGGTGGCTCAAGCCTGTAATCCCAGCACTTTGGGAGGCTGAGGTGGGTGGATCATGAGGTCAAGAGATCGAGACCATCCTGGTCAACATGGTGAAACCCCATTCTACTAAAAATACAAAAAAAAAATTAGCTGGGCATGGTGGCGCGTGCCTGCAATCCCAGCTACTCAGGAGGCTGAGGCAGGAGAACTGCCTGAACCCAGGAGGTGGAGCTTGCGGTGAGCCGAGATCACGCCATTGCACTCCAGCCTGGGTAACAAGAGCGAAACTCCATCTCAGAAAAAAAAAAAAAAAAAAAAAAGAAGGGACAAGGAACTCTTCTGGATTTTGCTTTCCACATTTCCCTGTTTTCATTTCTACTATTACCACTTAGGCTTTCTTAAATGAACGATTTCATACTGGATGCATTAATTTATAACTCACCCATTCGCTGTTTTCCAGATTCATCATTTTTATGTTAATTCATATTACTATATTAATGTTTGCTACGGCATAATATTCAAGTGTATAATAATGCTATACTTTATCTCTTTTCCTACTCTGTTGATAAGGCATACTTAGTTATTGGGGCTGAAAACTAAGATGACCTATGTCAACATAATGCAATTATTTGTTTGCTCTAGGAAAACTTCAAGCAGAAAGATATGATTGCAAGCTAATAAGTAACTTCACTGTTATCTTCTGAAAATTCTTTCACTTTATCCAGGCAAATAGTTGAGAAATTTGGAAAAACAACTTCTTTATAAGGGCAAGAGTTTGCTCATCTGGATACACAGTGCACTTATCAGAACAATAGCACTGAAAAAAATTGATTCACAACAGTCAGAAAAAGAAGAAAAAGGATCCAAGAAGACATAGGACAAGCATAAAACAGCTAGCAAGATAGTAGATTAAAATACAATCATACTAATAATAACATTAAATGTAATTTGTTTAAATACTGCAAGTAAAAGACAGATTGTCGAGCAGGGTAAAAATCGTAACTATTTTTAATCTATAAAATACCGATCTTAACTATAAAAAATAGATATGTTAATGGTAAAAAACATGAAAACACCTGTAATCCCAGCACTTTGGGAGACCGAGGCGGGCGGATCATGAGGTCAAGAGATCGAGACCATCCTGGTCAACATGGTGGAAATCCCGTCTCTACTAAAAATACAAAAAATTAGTTGGGCATGGTGGCGCATGCCTGTAATCCCAGCTACTCAGGAGGCTGAGGCAGGAGAATTGCCTGAACCCAGGAGGCGGAGGTTGCGGTGAGCCAAGATCGCGCCATTGCACTCCAGCCTGGGTAACAAGAGCAAAACTCCATCTCAAAAACAAAACAAAACAAAACATGAAAACAGACATAATAATAATATGAAAACATCAATCAAAAGAGAAACAGCTAAATTAATGTGGGACAAAGTAGACTTTGGAACAAGAAATATTAATTGCCAGAGAGTAGGATGATTATAAAACCATAAAGGAATTAATTTACCAAGAAGACACAAAAATATTAACTGTGTAGGCATCTAACAGAACTTTAAAATACATGAAGGAAAACTCACAAAAGTAAAAAGTTAAATAATTAATTGTATAAAATATAATCAAAATAAGACATTTTAATTGCAATCTAATTATATTATCATGGCTGGGCAGGGTGGCTCACATCTATAATCCCAGCACTTCAGAAAGCGAAGGTGGGTGGCTCACTTGAGCTCAGAAGTTCAAGACTAACCTGGGCAACATGGCAAAAGCCTGTCTCTACAAAATATACAAAAATTAGCCAGGCATGGTGGCATGTGCCCGTGGTCCCTCCTACTTGAAAGGCTAAGGTGGAAGGATACTTAAGCCTGGGTGGAGGAGGTTGCAGTGAGCCAAGATCATGCCACTGCACTTTAGCTTGGACAACAGAGAAAGACCCTGTCTCAAAAAAATAAAAAAAATAAAAAAAATAAAAATAAAATAAAATATATTATTACAATCATAACAAAATTTCAATATTTCTCTGTCAATAATTGGCAGAACCAATTGACAGAATATCAATAAAGAGACAGAAAAATCTGAACAGCACTATAAACCAATTTAATTTCATTTATATCTTAAGACTATTCTACCCAACAACAGCAGAATAAACAATCTTTGCAATTACACATGGAACATGCCGATAGACCATAACATTAATGTTGACAAATTTAAAAGAACTGAAGTCCTATAAATTCTGTCATAAATCACAAATAAATCAATCTAGAAATTGATAACAGATAGATAATCTGGAAAAATCCCAAAATATTTGGCAATTAAACAATGTACTTTTAATTCTGTTCCCAGTAATGATGGGTTTCTGCCATGGAAAATAACTAGGAAATAATAAGCATAATAGAAAAACAAGTATCTAAAAGCTCAGGACAGAGATGACTACAAAGGTGGGAACAAGGGGACTCAACCTGAGACCTCCCAGCATAACTGGTAGACTAAAAGATGAGATGGTTTGGGTCAACATAGTTTTACTGTTAGCATCAGGAATTTCTTGCTGGGTTAGTCCATTTTGTGTTGCTATAAAGGAATATCTGAGGCTAGGTAATTAATTTGAAAAAGAGGTTTATTTTGGCTCACAGTTCTACAGGCTGTACAAGATGCATGATATCAGCATCTGCTCCTGGTGAGGCCTCAGGGCACGTCCAATCATGGCAGAAGGTGAAGGGAGAACCAACATATCACATGGTGAAGGAGAGTACAAGAGAGAGAGAGAAAGGGAGTCCCATGCTCTTAAGCAACCAGATCTCCTGTCAACTAACTGAGAATTCATCACCAAGGGGATGGCACTAAGCTATTCATGAGGTATCAGTCCCCATGATCCAATACCTCCCATCAGGCACCACTTCCAGCATCTATCAGGGATCACATTTCAATATGAGATTTGTAAGGGACATACATCCAAATCATATTACTTGCATACCAATTTACCTGAGCAAACAGTTTGCTTACATGGAGAAAACAGCTCTCATTAGGGAAATGGTTTACTCAAAAGAACTTGTCTTAAGAGTCTTGCCCATCATGTTCAGCAGTTCTATATTACTATGTATCAAACTTTGCCTGATCCCAGCTACTTTCTTGCTTTGAAAGACCTACTGAAGCCATTAAGCCCAGATATCAAAGTCCTATAATCATCCTTTCCTAACTTTCTTCTTTTGAATTATCACTAAGACTTTAAAAAGGGGACATTCTTCCTTGCAGCTTCAAGTTTAATACATTGGGATTTGCTTAATAAACAGGTTTTCCTGGAGGAATCTAAAATGCACACTTTTGGGGAGGGAGGTATTATCTTTTCCCAATTGATTTATAATTCCTTACATACCCTGGATAACAATAGGTTTCAAACTTCTCCTAATTTGTAACTTGTCCTATTATCTTAAAAATGATTTCCCTTGATGAACTAATATTTTCATTTCAAATGGAGATAATGATACTCATAGGATTATTTTAAGTATTCTCAGGCAAAAACCGAAATTACTTCAATTACTTTTGCACCGACCTAATATATAAGAAAATATATGTAAATTACTGTTACAGTATACTCCTATTATGTAAGTTCTCAAAATTCCCTATACAAATTTGGGAAGAAAGTAATGTTTGGTTTTGACCATTAATAAATACTTAGTAGTCTTGTGCTGCCTCAGCAAGACCTTAGATTTTAAAGCCTTCTGATCTTTCATATTTATAAAGATGCTCCTGTGTCTAATCCAAGCAGCTTTATTGGGCCACCCACCACAAGCCTGCAGCTCCTCTGATGAGGAGATTCATGTGTTCATATTAATGTGTCATGATCTCTTAATGAGCCCTATTTCCTTTCTCCAGGTAGCATTGTTCATCTGAAATGAGTTTCCTCATCTGTAAAATAGGAATAATATCTCATCTACTTCTTTCACACAGGTTGTTGTAAGGAGTCAAATGACATCAGTAAAGAGATATTATAATCATGTTTGCTTTTAAACCAGGCCTTTAGGAAGTGATGGTAATGCCCGACTCAATAAGGACAGAAATTTCTAAAGTTAATATTTTTTGAAACAAGTCAAGATTTACATGAACGAAATGAATACATGTGGCTATTTCAAGCATTTTGACCAGATACTGAGAGATATTCTTATGGAAGACAAAGCTTTCAACTGTTCCTTGAATGATGAATCTTGTGTTTGGAAGGGGCCCTAAAGGGCCACCTCACCAGCCTCACTCTCACCCCCATTATATATGACAATGGAGGAATCTCTTCTGTAGCATTTCAGAGTCACTCCCATAATTTTCTGGAGTCTTTCTGATAATTCCAGAAACAGGAAATTCACCATTATAAGGGAAGACCATTCAAGTATTAGACAGCTATAATTGTTGGCCCCCAGCCCACGCTTTGCCTTCTTGAGCACTCCATGGCAATCTGTAAGTTCCAGACCCCACAGTATACTCTAGTTCTTCAACCATGCATCCACCTCTTTCTCTCTTAACTTGTCTGAGCTAAACATTCTTAGCACCTTCTCTGGTTATACAAAGTGGGTCCAAATACCTCACCATCTTCCCAATATTTTAGAAGATTTGGGTATCTCCATATTCTCCTTTTTTATCTAACACTTAGTAACTTTCTACAGGGAGAATCCTGCCTCAGTCACAGGAAGATTAACTTCATTTACTAATAACCACTCAAAATATCCTTCTCAGTTAGGAAAGTGATGTGAAGACTAAAAAAGCTGAACAAACAACCTAATCATTTAAAGCTTCTCTGATGCACATACTCTTTCTCAAGGCCTTTCTATCTAGGAACCACAAAATAAAAGTGGTAGAAAGTTGGAGCATCCTGATAATTCAGTTAAATGTCTACAATATGTGCACACCATATGGATCACTAACTGCAGAGGAGGAGCTCAGTAGCACAGTCCTGTTAACTTGAAAAAAAGGGAGAGGGAGAAGGCAACTTAATCCTTCACATCCTGCTATTTGATCATTTTCCAATAAGTGTGCTTGGGTAGGCTTCAGCTCACTTGAAGTTTTCCTTAATGTAGACATTGTTCAAGGGAAAGTAATTAGAAACAAGTAATTTGGTTTAATGTAAACGTTTTAAAAATCTCTTCCAGCTCCCTGACTTAGTGATTTCTGTGGTAAGCTCTCTCAAAGCATATTTTCAAATTCATTTTACTTCCTACTCCCTTACCCTGATTACTTTTGAGATTTGGGGGAGCAAACTATTCCTGACTCTGCTTCTCAAGCCTGAGACACAATGACGTTCCTCTACATCACTTTATAATACTGCATTGTAATAGTAGCTTTGCTTGCCAGTCTGTTCGATTAAAATAAAATTCTCAAAGTCTGGAACGTCATCCTATTCAATGTCGCATCTCTCATACCCAACACACTGTCTGATACCTATTGGACCTGATAGACATTTCACAAATTACTGCTAAATGACTGAATACATAAAGAATTCAGGAAAAAAACCACTGGTGTTCTGCTTTCTTTGGTATTTCTTCTATCATTTCAGAACATCTTGTTTCACATTCAATCAACGTATAGTTAATGTCTGGTGCTTGAGAGGGACTATGTTAGATTCTATAAACATACAGAAAGCTTTGTAACAGCATAGGACATGGTGATCTTAATGCCTTCCATAGCTAAGCCTTTCTTTGGTGGAACTCATCCAGATGGCCTATTACCCATGAACCACCATGGTATGGTATTACATGACTGCACTTCTTTGGTCATCATAGATTGTATAGGAATCAGTGCCTGACACAAATATGGCTAGCTGATCTCTGGCCAATGATCTTTAGGTGTCCTTGTACATGAATGATAGTCAACAAGGGCTCATTGTTATGGGTGGTGACTGATTTAAATCTCCTGGGAACATTGCATGTGAAATGCATTTTAAAAATGGGAGTATCAGAAAAAGCAGGTGTAAAGGAGAGAGACAGAGTTGAATCATCAGACTGGTAAAGCACTATCATCAGGGAGGAGGCACTGGCCGAGTGTAAAATGGCCAGTAGGAAGCTCCTGGCAGTATTTTTGATCTTCTTACTGCTCTGGGTGTTCTTATAATTAGCCCCATTATCTGAGCCAGGCATAGTACGGTTCTGCTTCTCACCATGGGAAAGAACCTGATTAACTCACTAGTATAGTCTCCTGCCTTCAAGGAGCTCAGATATTGGAGCCCAGGGGGAAGATAGGCTCAGCAGTGAACGAATACACTGTTTGTCAATCACAGGCTGGAAGTATGCTGGAAATACAATGGGGCTTGGATAATTGTCTCTAAAGGAAGAGGCAAAGTAAGAAAGTGTTACTTATAAAGCACGTCCCCCAAAATGGGGTCCCTTCCTGTTTGGTGCCATGAAGACAGTATGCGAACTGAAGTCTCAGGCAGTACAGGCTTTAATCAATGGCCATGGAATTGCGGAGCAAGAGGTTGGCTCACAAATCAACTTCTCAGCTTGTGAGAGCCAGGAACTCACAGATACAAGGCTTTAATGAAGGGGTTGGCTGTTAAAAGCAAACGGAGGAACATTTATGTCTGTTCTGGTAAAGTGCAGAGAACTCCTTGAAACTGGAGTGCAGCTTTCCTTTCGGTTCCCTTATGATTTCTTCTGGTCATTGCCATGGTGACTGTCAATTGTCATGATGCTGGTGGGAGTGTCATTTATCATGGAAATTATATTATAATGAAGTTAGAGGTTTTTTAGAGGTTGAGCTACCATCTTGGATCCCACTGGTCTTAGCCAGTTTGGTCACAAGGAGGAAATTTTGTCCTCAAGCATCCTGTTTTCTAAAGATAAGTAGAGTTAAGGTGAAGTAGAAATGCATCTATGTCATGTAGGCATTACACTGGGTAACAATAGGGCTTCATACAGAAAAAATATTCTAATTGGGTTTAAAAAAAAGGTGGGGGTGTATTTGCAAGGAGAAAGAATGAGCATCAGCAAAAGTCCTGAAGCCTGAAATGATGTAGGGTATTTAGGGACTCACAAGTGACTGACTATCCTTGTCCTCTGAGTGGTATTTTAATTTCCCCCCCCCACACACACATCAGCATATAGCCTTAGTGGAAAGATATTGAAAGATTTCATTAACACCGCATCTGAGTTTCCTGACTTTCACATTTCCATCAGTGGCTATGAGCAGATGCTTTGGAGCCAACAAGTGTGGGTTCAAGTCCTTCTTCTGTTAAATACTTTTTAAAGTGATATTACTTGCCTTTCTTCATTTGTAAAATGGGATTATATAAACAGTGTTTCTGTCAAAGGACTTTTGTGAGGATTAAATGAAATAATACAAGTGAAGTGCTCAGATTGGCATCTGACTCGGAGTCATTGCTATATAGGTGCTGGCTGTTTTTACCCAGGTCCTTATTATCTTTATGCCCTATGAGACCTGAAAAATTACCATTCTCCATAACTACACCCCTCAACTATTTTTCATCTAGTTACTCTGTGTGTGTCTGACAGTTAAAATTTTCACTGCTTAGCTTAGTTAGAAAGACCCTCTCTAAACTGTTCCCTGTTCCCCATAGGTTCTGACCTTGTGTTCCTCCTCCCCAATCAGGACTAACCTTTCCAAGTACCAGAGTGTTTACTGCCTGGGGATATGTTTTCAGGGTTAGCAAGAAAGGTCCTCCTTCATCCTCTTCCTACCTTCATCTCCACACTTGAATGCTAATTTCTAAAATTCTACTACTATAGCACATACCTTTCTTATCCCTTTTGTTACAATAAAAAGTTCCCAAGGAGGACTGTTATGAGTCATTTATAACTGTGTAAGCCTTGACTTAGTGGAAGTAAAGATGAATTTGAAGACAAGAAAGGTAAAGAGAGTATTGAAGATTCACTACGTACACATCACGATTTCCCTTTTCTAGATAAAGCATGCAATTTTAACAACAACACAGTGTACTTTGATATTATTCATTATATAGCACATACCCACTTTCTTACTTTACTGTACGTATTTTTTTGTGATTTGCTTTTTTCAATACATTTGCCTTTATATGTACCTTTCTCTACTGGTGGGTATTTAGGTCATTTCAGTTTTTCCTTATTATAAATGATAAAGTAATGACTGTCCTGGTGCCAATGGGCAAGAGTTTGCTTCTGCAGCATAGATTAATAATCCTTAGAATTTGATATAGCTAGGTCTGAAAGTATACATACTTTAAATGATAGATATTGTAAAATTCCTTTCCAAAATGTACTCTTTATTTCTACTCCAACCATCTGTAGATGAGAGTGCCAGTAACTTCACATCATCATGAACATTGAATATTATCAAAATTATAAATTTTGCCAACTCTGATGGGTAGAAAGTAACAAATCCCTGTTTCATTTGTTACATTTATGCTTTTGGGTGAAGTTAAGCATATATTTTTTTCTTCTAAAGTGAATTTTTAGTTTTTAACTTCTTTCAATTTCTTAAGAAGAAAAAAAACACAAAATTTTGATAATGCTCAACTATTCTCCATATATAGGTGGGCCTCATCTAATCAGATGATGGTCTTAATGGAAAAAGACTGACCTTCTCTAAGGAAGAGAGAATTCTTTCAGTGGACTATCTTCAGATTTGAGCTGCAACATAAGCTCTTTTCTGGGTCTCTAGTCTGCCAAACTACCTTACAGATTTTGGACTTACCAGCTTCCACAATCATGTGAGCCAGTTCCTTAAAATGAGAGGAAGAGAGAGAATACTATTAACTCTGTTTCTCTGGAGGATCCCAATTAATATAGTACCTCTGTTCTTTATTTTCTTATATTTTAGTTTCCTGTCAAATGTCAATTCCTATAATTTCCCCTTGATTAAAATTGTAGGTAGACAGATTGACAAATAGATAGATAATTTATTTCTGGCTATCTCCACCGTATTATTCCATTTCATTTTCTTATTTTGTTACTCGGGTCAAGATCTTTAGCATGTTTCACAGGATGACAGTGAACATTGTTACCATCTTAATAATTTTTGTAGAATAATTGTTTCATCACAAAGTATGTTTAGTATGTTTTATTGGTAGTTGCTTTACCAGCCTTAAAAAGTTTCCTTCTATTCTTACAATGTTAAGACATTAAAATATATAAATATATATATATATATATATATATATATATATATATATATGTCAAATTTTATAATTTGGGATGTTATCAAGATTTGTTGTTTAACCCATTTGTGAGCAGTTTTATTTTTGATGTGAGTCAAATTTGCATTTCTACTTAAGCCCTAATTGATTATAATGTAATTCACTTTTAACACAATCCTAGTATTCATGTGCTAATATTTTTCTTTAGATTTTTTTTCTTTTTTTGAGATAGGATTTTGCTGTATTGCCCAAGCTGGTTTCCAATTTGGGGACTCAAGTGATTCTCCCATCTCAGCCTCCTGAGTGACTGAGACTTCAGGCATGAGCTATTGTTCCTGGCTTCACATTTTTTAATAAACGAGATTTGTTTTTAGGTTTCTCTTCTCTCTGTGGATGTACAAGCTCCTCATGTGGCTTGTGGAAAATTAGTAGCTTTAAGTCATTTTCTATGCTCTGAAATAGTACATAGACCAAAGACGTTTTTCTCATTATGGAAATTTGGTAGAACTTATCCGCAAAATGAATTTGACTTTGTGACTTTGTTTAGGTGGTTTTGACAGCTTTTTCATTTTTTACCATAGTTGTTTATCCCATTAGTATTTCTACCTTTTCAAGATTAATTTAATAATATTTTTAGGCATGGAGTTGTACATATTCTCTAATAGCTTTAAATTTGCTCAATATCTGTATTTATGACTATGTGTATACTTATTCTCAGATCTAATATTGTGTGATGTGTGTTCCTTTTAAATGTGATTAAATTTATCAATAGTTTTTCTATTTTATTGATGATTAAATGAGCCCGATTTTTTAAACAGATCAAATTTGCTGATTTAATATTTTCTATTTCATTATTACTAATGTAAACATATTTACTAATATTTTCCTTCAGGCTCTTAGTGTATTTTATAATTGCTTACTTCTTTAGTTGAAAGCCTATCTCAGTTAATTTTAAACCATTTTGTTTCCAATATAGATATTTATATTAAGAATTTTCTTGGGAATATTTCCCCCATTCCATGTACAGTGTGTGTGTGTGTGTGTGTGTGTGTGTGTGTGTGTGTGTGTGTATAATTTCTATCATTCTAGGAGATTTCAAAATGGAAGAAAGGGTAGATACATGTCTGACATCTTGATACAATCTCTTCTCCTACATTATTTACCTGAATTTCCATTGTAATTAGGTACCAGTTAAATAACTAGTTCTTGAGCCAGTTTAATTTGTAAAGAGTTCACTTACAACAAGTGATTCAGGGCCAGGCACAGTGGCTCTTGCCTGTAATTCCAGCACTTTGGGAAGCTGAAAGGGGCGAATCACTTGAAGTCAGGAGTTCGAGACCAGCCTGACCAAAGTGGTGAAACCTCAATTCTATATAAATTATCTGGGCATGGTGGTGGACGCCTGTAGTTTTACCTATGCAGGAGGTTGAGGCAGGAAAATTGCTTGAACCTGGGAGGTGGAGGTTGCAGTTAGCCGAGATTGGGCCACTGCACTCTAGCCTGAGTGACAGGGTGAGACTCCGTCTCAAAAAGAAAATAAAAGTGATTTAGAGGGTGCCATAGTTGTCATTATTCCAGTTCAATAAATATTTTCTCTCCTCTGTGCTTTCTTCATACTGCCTTTTGGATTTAAGCCTGACCATATCATGTGCTGGGCTAATAAAATGTGAGCAGAAGTTACTTGTGTCAGTAGGACATAAACTTTAAGAGCCATGATTTACCTTCCCTCTATTGTAAAGATTATAGAAGTAGGAATCAAGATGTAGTATCTATCAGCCTGTGCCTCTTATTACTAAAGTGAGCAGAATCACCTGCTCACTTAAAGAACATGTAACATAAGCAGAAATAAACTTTTGTCATGTTTAGCTTCTGAGGGTTCAGAGTGTTTGCTACCACAGAATATCCTATCCAATTTTAACTCACTGTCATTATCAATACTCAAGTAACTCACTATCATCATCAGAGATCTAGAATTTCCCTTCACCAGAGATGTTACTTTCACAGTAAATGAGCAGGCATTTTTCACCTCCACAGAATCACAAAAGGCAAGATGTAGTTATGCTCCCCAGAAATGATTGGCTAGTTGTATCTCTTGGTTATAAGAGATGACAGCAGAAAACAAAATATATATATATATACACACACACACACACATATATGTTAAAATATATATGTTATATATGTTTATATATGTTATGATCATATAATCTTACATACGTAAGATTATATATATGTTAGATATATAACATATATTATATGTATAAATATGTGTTATAAAAATATATATATATGTGTTTGTGTGTGTATATATATATTTTGAGATAGAGTTTTGCTCGTCACCCAGGCTGGAATGCAATAGCACAGTCTTAATTCACTACAACCTCCACCTCCGGGGTTCAGAAGATTCTCCTGCCTCAGCCTTCCAAGTAGCTGGGATTACAGGTGCCTGCCACCATGCCTGGCTAACATATATAGATGGATAAAGAGAGAGAGAAAGAGAGATGGGGAGAATCACTTGAACCCGGGAGGTGGAGGTTGTAGTGAGTCAAGATTGTGCTATTGCACCATATAATATAGTATTTTTAGTAGAGATGGGGTTTCACCATTGTGGCCAGGCTGGTCGTGAACTCCTGACCTCAGGTGACCCACCTACCTCGGCCTCCCAAAGTGGTGGGATTACAAGTGTGAGCCTCCATGCCTAGCCAAAAATATATTTTATTAGAAGAAAAGGAAAGAGCACTAGTATTAGTGGCTACCTAATTGTGTCTAATTCCAGTCCTTCCTCTGGCAGCACTGCAAGCTCATTAGGTGTTCAGGAGATAATTGTTGAAATTTAACTGAATGCTAATTCACACAACTGTTGCAGCTTCAAGGTATCTATTGCCAACAACACCTTGGAGGGATCTCTTTTCTGGGCACAATACTTACAGATCTGGGTAGGAAGGCAATATATTTGCTTTCTACCTATAAATTAGGAAATGTTATACCTTTGTGCAAGATAAAAGCCACTAATTACTGTCCTTAAAAACCTCATAACTATTTTCTGAAAACCACCTTCTCCCATACATGGAAGAATTGCAAGAAGAAAGAATACTTTGACTGAACGGACTCAGAGACAAACTTCAGTTCCTTCAATCATCCAAGAGTGTATCTACACTCATACTAGGCCATCATATTGATCTGCACATAGACACATTTATGAGGTCATCTGTCTTTCTTAATAGACCACTCTCTCCCTACAGAGAATGGGTAAGTATATCTTCATCCAACAATGGTAACAGAGGCTACTTCTCTAAAGAAACATGTTTTCACATTTTATGAATTTACAAGCATTGTGAAGATGTAGAATATAAGAAAAGTAAAATACCTACCAGGTATTTCAACATTATTATACAGCAACACCAATCATATCACTTTCTAAAATACTCATGGGCTGTATTAGACTTGGAAAACTAAAATAGACAAGTCAATTCCTTGTAAATTGTCAGAGTAATGAATCTACTACATCGTTATTATTTCAAAATGAAATATTAGATGTTTAATGGTTGTTTGGTAACTGTTAAATGCAAACTTCTTTATAAAGTATGAAGATCAGAAAAAAGTATTCAGTATTTTTAAAGAAGCAGAGATTGGAAAATTCATATTTGCTTTGCTAAGAAGAGTATTTAATCATATTTAGTACAATATCACACCATAATGAACCCACATAAGATTTCTCATCAAACACACATTTTAGCAACTGAAGATATCCAAATATTAGATAAATCAAATACTATTAAATGAGAGAAAAATTTTAAGGTATATTCTGAACCAAACTTGCTACTGTATTATGAGCAGAAAATTATCAAAGAAGTGTCACAGGTAATAAAATTGAAATACCTGGGGAATTAACAACTCTCTGATGAGTAGTAGCCAGATTTAATATCTGGGATGAAGTTCTAATCTTCCATTCTGTACAGCTATGTTGCATTGCTAAAAAGTAGCATTAACCAAAAATAGTTATGGAATGGCTAATGTATCTAAAATTGTTATATGACTATCAAGAAAAATATTATTAGAAAACAGATTTCCATGACTGGATGAAGTCAAAGGGAGACACCAAATATGATTACCTGTAATGAGGAACTCAGAGCAACATTAAAAACTCTGCTGAACAGAAGGCCTACAGTGGCCTCTTTTATCATTTAAATGAAAGACACTATAAACAACTCTTTGATAGTCCCATGCTGGGCTGTTGTTCTAGCCCAATCAGACTTGATTAGGACTGCACGTTCAGCCTTTTATGAACACCTGTGTCTAAAGCCCACAAATAATTAGCTTAGCCATACCATTTCACTCTAATAATGGTGTAATTTGCCACGCCTTTCAGGCTCTGGACAGCTGGTGCTATTGAAAAGCACCTCAGGATTAGGCCCTGACTCCCAGGCCTGAGTCTTTGTTGGGGGGGTGGGGGGAGGTTCTTAGGTATCCATAGCAACACATTTAGACTGCAAATTATCACCTCTAATAATAACTGGAACAGTCTATATTTTCTGCCAACTATCCATAGGAAAACATAAGACATAGAAAAACTGAAAATCTCTAAAATAAAAAATGCACATATATAGTATTACCTTGTCAGTAAACACATAAGATTTTTAAAAATCACACCTCTTCAAAGTTTATTTGATTATTTAATATAAATCTATCAAAAGATAACCGAGGGAAATGAGGTCCACTACTGAATTCATCAGTGCTAATTGACAAAGTTACCTACAGCTGCATGGAAATCTAAAGGTGAATTATGATCTAGAAAAGCTCTGGCTGAGAGCAACTTTGTGACGCTGTACTTTCATCTTAGTCCTTAGAAGGGTATAAATTGGACAGCATACAAATGCTGATGGGCACATTCTGGCTTCCTACAGCTTCTCAGTACTTCAATCTGTATGTTCCATTAACACAAACATGGTAGGCCGGCAAGGCTAGTTCAGGACTCACCTCAAATGTTGGCCCAGTGACATGTCAGTCTATGGAATACGCCCAAGACCAAAAAGAAAGTCTCCTCATTTCAGGATACACCACACTGCCTCAAACAAACAAAGTATCTGCTTAATAAAATATGTCCATGTATGTTTAGAATAGAAGGCAAATAGACATTCTTTTTCTATTTTAATAGAAAACTCTTCACTGCTTGTGGATTATCAACTTTCAAGGAGTTGCAGTCATGTACAATGTAGATCTCACAGGATACGATACCATTGTGGTTAAATGGTATTTAGCTTTGGAGTAAGACTGCCTGGGTTAAAATCTAAAACAACTAAATCCACATTTGGTAAATTCAATTCAGCAAATAATGATATTATTAGGTCCTAGGAAGCACAAAGAAACATAAGACACAGTTCTTATTTCTTGAGAAACTACTCATATTCAAGCAAAAGAGCATGCCTTCCAAAGCAGATGTCTATACCACAACTGGCTAATTACTAATTATTTAATACAGTCCCACAGAAAGTGACTTCACAACAAAGCAAGGAAAAAATAAATCCGTTTAACAGCATTGGGCAATGATACAGAGAAATATTGAAAGTTGACTTGATTTGAATTTTGAAAGATAAAGTGGAGTTCCATAAAGTAGAACGTGAGAAGAGATGTTCAAAACAAGGGAACAACATAATAATTAAACACACTGATGCATAAAAGCATGAAATCACTTAGAAGTTTAAAAAAACAGCAAGAAGGTAAGAGACAAACGGCTTCTACATTTTGGGCTCCTTGCTGTGATCACACATCTCTCCCTCTCTCTCTCTTTCCCTTTCTCTCTTTGTCTCCCTCTCTCTCTCTCTCTTTCCCTCTCTCTCTTTCTCTCTCTCTCTTCCCCTTCCACCTCCCTTTCTCTCCCCCTCCCTCTCTTTTTCTTTATACTTATCCTCTGATGTTGTCAGCTGGACCCTGTTCAATCTGAGTAGACATATGTCTACCTTAGCTGCATTTTTTAGCTAGGTCATGAGTTGGAAAACACTGGGTGTGGGTAGCCTTGTTCCATCGGGTGAGGGGAGGCAAGATCCCCTGGGTTGTGTTCTTTCTGTGGACCTAAGGTCCCAAAACACTTTCTCTTTTTTAACCACCTTTTTTAAATTTCTTGTGCCATTTATAGGATTAATACATGTGTACAGCAGGAAGGAATAGGACTCTACTCTCTTGTAAGAACTCAAGTAGTACAGGTGAACACTTTGCATAGACGGAAGTATTCTATACCCTGATTTGGGGTGGCGATTACAAGACTGAATGCATTTGTCAGAATTCATTGCACGTAGAATGGATGAATCATATTTTAGATTCCTTATAAATTACACTTGAATAAACCTGAATTTTGTATATATATGAAACTTATCCAAAGGCCATGTAGCCTGTGAGTGGAGAATAGGAACTGTATTCCAAAGTAGAAGTTATCATCCTGGGTGAAATTAGCAGTGTGGCACTGGAAGACATAACTGAAGACAGGCAAATCTGCACCCTATATTGTGCTCTGCGACATATATCTGCTTGACCTTGGACATTAAATATTTCTTCTGGGTTTCTGCTTCCTCATCCTGCTTATAAAGGGCATGGCCATGTAAATTACTCCACAATTGTCGTTCACCTTCTTTTTCCTCAATACCATGTTGATTACTCCTATGGTTATTTCAACTTCCAGATTTGATAATTTGTCAAGACAGGCACTCTGATTTAATGTTTGCTTACTTACTTTCATTCCTTGGTGGTGTAGAAATAAAGGTTTCATTGAATTTCCTTTCAGATTAAAGAGATACTTAATTGCAAGGAACTATTTTGCCAAAAATTTATATTTCACTAAGGTTTAGTATTTCTATAAAACTGACATCCCACAAGAAGAAGTTGCCCTAACTTAAAATGGGAATAATCATGCATGAAAAATGACAACATTGGGGGCGCTTTGACCTGAAAATCATGAGCATTTCAACAATATCTTTAAATCTAATTTTACCATCAAAAAAAAAGTGGAAATTTTAAAGTACTGCATGCTTATGTTTAAATGATACCTATCTTCTGTCAAAGAATGATACAACCCCATTTTTGGACATGGTAGCCCTATTCAGCAAGTATTTAACCTGAGAGAGAATTTGCATGAAGTCCTGAAGGAAAATGAGGACAATGCTTGCCTAGGCAGATCGCCTCTTTCATCTCTGTTCAGGATTAAACTGGCCATAGCAAGTTCCTTCCCACGCGGTGCCTTTAGAGAGTGCTTTACTTTTCATGATCATGAATTAATAGCCATTGCCAAACTCAGGAGCAGGTATCTACATGTTTACAGGGTATAAATTAAAGGCAAAGTTCTAGTTTCTCTCCCTCAATTAGCTCCTTGTAGGTTGAAATATTACCATTGCAGATGGATTTTTATTTGGTGGGTGGGTTCATATTATTGTTTGTTTTGTTTTGTCCTGAAGTGTCCCACACAAGAATGTCATAGCAAAGGTGGGATTTTGCACGAACTCTCTGAAGGCTAAAGCCATATCTTAGGTAAATCTCTGTGCTCCTACGTACAGGACATAAAATGATTTCCAGTGGAATTCAGGAAATTATTCCATTTACAATTTTCACTCTCTCTCTATCTTCCTATAACATCAAAGAGAAAACTCTCTGTTTAGTGCTAGTTTTTACCACTCTCACATATGGTAATATATTTTTTAATAACTGAGAACAGACAGGAAGCGGAAAGTCAAGAGCAGGCCACAGTACCCATTTAAAATATAACGTTAAAAGTATTTAGCTTTTCACCATTGTTCCCTTTATGCCAAGTGATGCTGGTTTTACATTTATGAGGGCAAACACTATTTACTTATGTGTAGACTGCATCAATAAAGCAAAATCAGACTGGGGGTGGGCTGTACATTACGGAGTTCTAAGGGATACAAAATAATTTGAAAGATGATGGGAAGATTGAAACAGTTATTTCAGGGAAAAGGAAAATTATGGGAAAAGACATGGAAAGGTGGAAAGCATGATCTAGTCAAGAACTATATTCAAAATAACTGGAGAAAACAGTAAATCAAATATTATGAACTTTTCCATTAATCCGTAGGAAGTCAGTTCAGAGCTAATAAGCAAGCGGGTCACAATCACATTTGCTATTTAAAAAGAGCAGTCAAGCAGCAGTGTGCAAGTGGACTGGAGGGGAAGAACTGGTAGCCAAACACTGAGCCAGAAAATGTATGATGGATGAAGAGGAAGTGTGTGTATGTCAGGGGTACTTTTATTCTTTATTACCATTTCAATTTTTTGGTCATTGTTCTTTCATGTTTTATCTTCTTATGCTAATTTTGACACTTTGTGTTTTGCTATAAATGTATTAATTAGATTTTCAAATCTGTCAACATATAATTGTTCACTATATTTTGTGTCTTTGTGCAATTTTCTATATTTTATATACAGATTTTCACATGTTTAAATTTGCTTATTATATATTTTTTCTTTTGATCTGCTTGGCCATAAGTTTATTTATTTGTTTTGTTAAAAAGTAAACTTCTTTTTAATTATCTTGTATTTCTGTTCTCTACTACATTGATTTCTGGCCTCTTTAATACTATTTTATTTTTTTTTTAAAGTGGTCTATTTCTATTTTTCTGGAGTAATGAGCTGGACATTTACCTCATGTGTGTCTAGCCTTTCTTGTTTTCTGATAATTATACTAAAAACAGTCAAAGCTATATATGTGTTTTCTTCTTATCATCCTCTAGGTGCATATCATACATTTCAAAATACACAGCTTTATTGTTTAGCTGTAATAGTTTACAATTCCACCTTTGATTTTCTCTTAAACCTATGGGATATTTAGAAGCATAGAAATGTTCATTTGTTCTATTGTTATTAATTTCTAATTTTGTGTCATTATGTCGAAGATCACAATGTATGTGGTGTTGATTTTTTGAGTTTCTTGAAATTCCTTTGTGGTCTGATACATGACTAGTTTTGAAGAACGGTTAATGTCAGCCAAAGAAGAAATGTGTTCTCTGTTCACACAAACATGATGTTTGTGGTCTTCAATTTTTGAAATGCTTCCTCTAGAAAGTTAAATAAATAATGAGCTTGATTGAGATGTAATTATATACTGTAATGTTTATGCTTTAAAGAATACAGTTCTGTAGCTTTTAATTTATTCAGAGTTGTGCAAACCTCAGCACTCTTTAACTTAGAATATTTTCTTTACCCCAGAAGGCAACTCATACCCCTTAACAGCGACTTCCCAATCCCTCCTAATTCTAGCCTTTCATCACCACTACTTCACTTTCAGTATCTGTGGAATTGCCAATTCTTGACAACTCATATAAGTGGAATTATGCAACATGGGGTCTTTTGTGTGTAGCTTATTCTACTTAGGATAATGTTTTCAAAGTTCATCCATGTTGTAGCATGAATCAGTATTTCATTTTTTATTTGCAAACAACATTCCATTTTTTTTTTTTTTTTTTTTTTGGACAGAGTCTCACTTAGTCACCTAGGCTGGAGAGCAGTGGCACGATCTTGATCTTGGCCACTGCAACTTCCACCTCCCAGATTCAGCTGATTCCTGCCTCAGTAGCTGGATTCTCCTCTTCAGTAGCTGGGATTACAAGGGCACACCACTATGCCTGGCTAATTTTTTATTTTTAGTAGAGATGGGGTTTCACCATGTTGGCCAGGCTGGTCTCAAATTTCTGACCTCAGGTGATCTGCCCTCCTCAGCCTCCCAAATTGCTGGGATTACAGGCATGAGCCACTGCTTCCAGCCTGTGTACACATTCTTGTGTGAACATGAATTTTCATATCTCTTGGATATACATCTAAGAATGGAACAGCTAGATCATATGGTAACTCTATGTTTAAGCTTTTGAGAAATGGCCAGACTGGTTTCCAAAGCAGCTGTACCATTTACAATCCCATCAATAATATACAGCCTTTCTTTTTCATTTCTCCACATCCTAGAGAACATTTTATTTTAGCCACCCAGTTGTTATGAAGAGTTATTAAATTATTGTTCTGGTAAGTGTTTTCCTAACGACTAATAATACAAATGTTGGGCATTTGTATATCCTCTTTAAAGAGATATCTAAACAGATCCTTGGCCTACTTTCTGAATGGGTTGTCTTTTTATTATTGAGTTACATAAGTTTTTTATATATATTCTGGATGTAATTCTCTTTTCAGGTGTAAAATTTACCAATATTTTCTCCCATTCTATAAGTTGTCTTTTCCCTTCTTGATACAAGTTTTAATTTTGGTATAGTTAATCCATTTTTGTTTTCACTTGTGACTAGCACTTTTGACATTGCATCTGGAAATCGTTGTGTAATCCAAGGTCATGAAGATTTACTCGTATGTTTTCTTCTCAGTTTTATAGATTTAGCTCATACATTTAGAGCTATGACTCTTTTATTAAAGAAAACTGTTAACTAGCATTTTAAAAATAAACTTAAAAATTAGGAATAGTTTTAGATTTGTGGGCACACTGTGAAGATAAATACAGAGAGTTCCAATATGCGCCACAACCAATATGCCGTTTGTTAACTTCTTACATTGCTCTGGTACATTTGTTACAATGAATAAACTAATATTGACACATTATTAACTAGAGTGCATACATCATTCAGATATCCTTGGGTTTTTGTTGTTGTTGTTTTGTCTTTTACCTAATGTCCCTTTCTCTGTTCCAGAATTCTCTCTGGAATACCACATACATTTAGCCATCATGTTCCCTCAGGTTCCTCTTAGCTGTGACTGTTTCTCAGACTTCATTATTTTTGATTACCTTGACAGTTTTGAAAGGTGCTTATCAGGTATTTTGCAGAATGTTCCTCAACTGGGAGTTGTTTGATGTTTTTCTCAAGACTAGACTGGGATTATGGATTTGGGGGAGAAAGACCAAAGTGCTATTTTCATCTTTTGATCGGAATCTGGATCACCTGGTTGAGAGTGTTTATCAGGGTTATCTACTGTAAAGTTACAATTTTTTTCTTCTTTTCCATCCTGTACTCTGAATAAAAGCATCATGATTGGGCCGTACATAAAGGAAGGGAATTTTGCTCCATCTCTCTGAGAGCAGAATGTTTAAATAAATCATTTGAAATTATACAGTAGACTGCTATGCACCTAAGAAATTTGTCTATAATTTATCATTTAATATTAAATAAAATATTGATGATAATTACAAACAGCTCTTTTATAGCACATCTAATGTACTAAGTTCTGTTCTATGACATTTCTGACACATATGTACACATACATATACATCTGTTTGTATGTTTTTTATTTGCTTTTGTTTGATATTAAAAGTGTAACTATCCTAAATTTATTTTCTTCCTAGTTCTCTCTCCAACTCTTTATTTTCAACCTTTCTCTGTCTTTAAAGTAAAAAAGTTAGATTTTTAAACCTTATGAGTCTGTTTTTAAAAATCTGTGACTTTAGCACATTTTTATTTCTTGTAATAAAAATACACTTGGATTTATTTCTACTACCTTTTTTTGTTTCTAAGGATAATTCTTACAGTTAGGATCAATCTTCTTTCTTTTTTTCCTTCCCTTCTTCCTCTTTCTCACTCTCTTTTCTTTTATTTCCATTGCTTGTGTAAAATTATGTATTTCATTGCATTTCTCTGATGGCTATAATTCACTTATTAAAGCATATAATTTCTTTTCTTGTGCAGTGCCTCACTTGATTTAGTACCTATGTCTCCCTCTCTTACATATTAAGAACCTTGGCTTTTATCTCTCTTTGGTCTTTACTACAATTCATCACACCAGTGTTGATGTGACATTAAGTGGTAGATTAAGAGTTGTGGATATATATTTCCTTTTAATCATTGTTTATTTAGACAAATGATCATTACTAGTGTCTTTATTTACTCCTATTTTTTAAATAATTATTGGTTCCTTGTGGCCTAATTTATATTATTTTTAAAGAATATATTCTAAAAAATAATTCAGATGAGGTCTATGGGTGTTAAGGTTAAAAAAATTTTACTTCACTATATGATTTAAGTGACATATTTTTTGAGTTATCTAGAATCAATTCCTTCCCCTTCCTCTCAACAGAGCATAAACTCATTGTCTTGCTGCTTTTGAGAAATTTGATGTCATTTCTCACACCTGTGGGAAATGACTTTTATTTGCTTTTTCTTTCTGGAATTTCTTTATTGGTAAATTTTACTCTGATGTGTCTGAATTTGTGTTTTCATTTATTTGTTTGTTTATTGTGAGCTGATTTATACTCTGAAGCTATTTTCAATCTAAGGTCATGTGCTTTCTTTAGTTCTGGAAAATAGTCATTACTTCTTCAAAATATAATACTGTACTGGATTTACACTCAGGTCATGTATTTTGGCCTGGCTGCTTAGAACAACTTGAGAGAAGGAGGTGAGGGTGTGTATGTTAGTCCATTCTCATGCTGCTAATAAAGACATACCTGAGATTGGGTAATTTGTAAGAGAAAGAGGTTTAATGGACTCACAGTTCCACATGGCTGAGAAGGCCTCACAATCATGGCAGAAGGCAAATTAGAAACAAAGGCACATTTTACATGGTGGAAGGAAGAGAGAGAACATGTGCAGGGGAACTCCTCCTTACAAAACCATCAGATCTCATGAGACTATTCACTATCAAAAAGACCCACCCCGTGATTCAGTTACCTCCTGCAGGGTCCCTCTCATGAGATATGGGAATTATGGGAGTTACAATTCGAGATTTGGGTGGAGTTACTGCCAAACCATATCAGTGTGCCCAGAAACTTCCACTCCAACCCTTTCCCTTTCAGTTGCTTCAGTTTGCTATTTCCTTCCCCTAAAAAGACATGCAGAGACTTTAAGCCTCCTAAGGGATGTTCGCAGTTTTGTACCATTTGTTAGGAGAAACTCCACATTCACCCAAGCTATATATTTTTAGTGTTTCCTGGGTTTTATGTGGGAGCTAGAGTCAACAGTCAGTGCTTAGTTTGTCTTCTTGATGAGAATCACAAATTCTAAAATCTACTTTTGATATTAATTTAAGTAAACAGTAAATTCATTTCAATGAAAAATACTAAGTTGGTTATTTTTTTAGATGACTTGGCAAAAAATTGTGGAAATTGTGTAAGACAATATGACCTATGCCAGAATTATGAATTTGTTAGACAAATAACTAATATTTCGAACAGTGTTCAACAAATACTTGTTGGGTATGAATGGAATGCACAAATGATGCTTTGTCCACTGATATGAACTCATATCTCAGTGGAGATCTCATTCCTGCAGAGATGTGACAGAGGAAGCCAGACATGAGAAAGAACACAGAAGGGGGAGACACAGGTGAGGACCAAGTTGTCCAACATTATAGTTTTGTTAAAACCAAGCCCTGGCCATGGCAATTTAGAAAAAGAACAACGTTAGAAGCTCCGACAGGCTGAAGCAATGCCAAGGGGAACTGGGATATTGGATCAATTTTTTAATAGACCAGGGACAGCACAAAACAAATATAAAGATCCCAGAACTGACAGGTGCAAGCTACTCAGAGGACTGAGCAGCCTGCTTAGGAAGATCCACAGCCAACACTGACTTCTGCACCTTTTCTATGCCTGCCACATCCAGCATCTATGATACCATTACCCATCTCCTGCACGAAACGCAGATCTGAATGAGGAGGAAAACCCAAAATCCCAAAACTAGACAATATACATCACTTAAAATCTAGAGATTTATCAAACAGGATGTGATAAATGGATGCCAAATCAGAAGCAAGCAGAAAGAAAACATCTTAGTGCTTACCTGTGAACTATCATGCTGGCTTCTGAATGTATAGAACCTGATCTTTACTCCACTGTATTAGTTTTCTTATTTTTAGGTGACATATGTTCTATCAAATGAAAATCTGCTCATAAAATTACATTGTAAAAGCTCCTAAATAACCAATGTAAGTATATCGGAATTTCTGGTGTATGTTTTATTTTGTTTGTTTTGTATTTTTCCTTTGAGACAACGTCTTGCTGTGTCACCCAGGCTGGAGTGCAGTGGTAAGATCATAGCTCACTGCAGCCTCTACCTCCTGGCCTCAAGTGATCCTCCTGCCTCAGCTTTCCAAAATGCTTGGATTACAGGTATGAGCTACCATGCCCAGCCATATTGAAAGTTTAAAAGAAGAGAGAGCATGCTGCCTCTAGGATACTATCTTACCTTGCGGAATCTTTCATTTTACTAAGTGAAATAAATTCATACCTCTCACTGTCTCTATGCTTGAGTGTAGTTTCAAACTTCTGTGACCATAAGAAGTGAAGAACAGCATACTAATCGTTAGCATATATAGACCACTGCAAATTAGTAGGGCATGTAGTTTCTGGAGGGGAAGAAGTAGACTAAATGTTAGAGAGCTCGTTTTCTGCCCGCCTCTATGACTCCGGGCAATTCACTTACTTGCATCTAAGTAAATTCATCAATAAAGGTAGGCAGGCGGATACGGCCCCTTTTAGTTCTGGAATTTTTCTTTTAAACTTTGTCAGTGACCCCACCAAGAGTTTCACTAGTGAATAATTTAGGGAGGAGGCAAAGGATTTCATGGCTATTACTTGCCAAGATTGGGAGCTTTACACTGGTTCTGAAGCTGACTTTTCATTATTATTACTTTTTTAACTTCAACTTTCATTCTAGATACAGCGGGTACATGTGGAGGTTTGTTATATGGGAATGCTGCATGATGCTGAGGTTTTCGGTATGGATCCCATCACCCAGGCAATAAGCACAGTACCTGAGAGGTAGTTTTGCAACCCACACTCCTTTTATTTCCTCCCCTGTCTAGTAGTCTGCGGTGTCTATTGTTCCCGTATTTATGTCCATATGTGCTCGATGTTTTGCTCTCACAAATGACAGCATGCAGTATTTGGTGTTAATTTGTTTAGGATTACAGCCTCCAACTGCATCCATGTTTCTGCAAAGGACATGATTTCATTCTTTCTTATGGCCACATAGTATTCCGTGGTATATATTTATCACATTTTCTTTATCCAGTGGTTGCTATTGTAAATATCACAGTCTTTAACATGCAAGTGCAGTGCCTTTTTGGTAGAATGATTTATTTTCCTTTGTGGAATATACCCAGTAATGAGATTATTGGGTCAAATGGTAGCTGCTTTAAGTTCTTGAGAAATCTCCAAACTGCATTCTATAGTGGCTGAACTAACTTGCATTCCCACCAACAGTATATAAGTGGACCCTTTTCTCTGCAGCCTCCATTATTTTTATCCCTCTCTAGAAAACTTGTGTTGCTGAGGTGCAAACAGACCCCTTGGCTGAGGCCAAATAAATTACAGATATATGCACGTGTGCACACGTGCGCACGCGCACGCACGCATGCACACACGCACGCACACACACACACACACACAGCTTTTCTGTAGTTTTTCTCTAAAAGGAAACACGTAATCTGTTAATTAAACTTGCCAGACAGGATCCAACTCTAGGTAATCTGTGGAGTAATTCCACCTTAGTTGGACAGGCTAAGAATAGCTTGATCTAAAATACGTGATATGACTGGACAAAATTTTGAGAATTTATTTTTTGGGGTAGTAGTTAAGGTAATTCTTTGTAGAATAGATTCAAGGCAAAGATTCAGCAACATCAGCCATAAAGGAAAAGAAGGCCGGGTGTGGTGGCTAATGCCTGTAATCCCAGCACTTTGAGAGGCCGAGGAGGGCTGATCACGAGGTCGGGAGCTCAAGACCAGCCTGGCCAAATTTCACCTGCAGATGGTAAAACCCCGCCTCTACTAAAAATACAAAGTATTAGCTGGGCATGGTTGTGGGCATCTATAAACCCAGCTACTTGGGAGGCTGAGGCAGGAGAATCACTTGAACCCGGGAGGCAGAGGGGCCTGGGTGACAAAGTGAGACTCTATCTCAAAAGAAAGAAAGAAAGAAATTATTGCAATTAACCTAAGAATGGCTAAATTTGATTCCCAAAAGTGATCTCAAAAACTGAAAGTATCATAGAAACTTGTTTATACTTCAGGGATTTTTCTTTCTTGTTAATGTAGAAAGAAGTATAGTCCTATGTAACCTCATCAGAGAAAGCATTCTCCTTGCCTATTTCCTTGGACAACCAATTAAGTTGTCAGTTCCAAATTTAGACAGTGGCGTGAAACAGGCTTAATTAGAGTTAAAGGAGTTGGGTTATTGAGTAAACTTTTCACTTACTGGCTTACATCAAGCTGGTGTTTTGTTAAGTGAGGTGGAAAGCTGAATTAGGTTAGAGCAGGAAGCTAAACTGGTGGTTTTATGTTGCAACCAAAGCTAAGGGGAGAACCAAAAGTAGCAAGGCAGCTTTGGCAAAAACAAATTAGAACCTGAAAACCTCCTCTGATTTAATGACCTGTAGGGTTTCTTTTTTTTTTTAATGGAGAGATTAGGAAAGCAAATAAATGATGATTCGTACTAGAGAATGTTTCAATCTCTGTGTTTGAACATTGTATCATGCAGGGAAGAACACAGGCACAGGAACCTAGTCTTTAATCAAGGCTCCTTCGTGTACTGGTTTTGTAAACTAAGGCAACTTTCTCAACTTCTCTCAGTCTCGATTTCTTTAACTTAAAACATGGAAAATAATAGGTACATCACACATATTACAGTTGTTGTCAGAAATAATGTTACGCAGTGCCACATAGTTGAGTATCTCAAATTTTACATACAGCTCATGTCTTTTCAGTGCAATGGACTGTACAAATTGAGATGTTATAAATTAATATTCAAGGAGGATTTGTTAGTGTAAAAAAGAAACTTGCTATAAATCATTTCATAAAGTAAATAGTTCTGCTGAAATGTGGCCAGTGGTTTATTGTTCAAGCTTAGATTTTTATAAATTACACATTTTTTAAAATGGGAACATACACCAACTTTCCAGACATAATTTAAACAAATGTCCTGAGGCCTGCTACATTAGAGACAGCTTGACTAGGTTACTGGTCCTACAGGACCCAATCATCTTTCAAGAAAGTTGCAATAAATGGCTCCTCCAAAATCAGAATGATTTGCTCTAATGCTGGAGTGGGAGAATATAGCATTATCTTTGTCTTTTCTTCAAAAAAAGACTTGGAAAAATCCCAAATCCATGATACTTTTCCCGAACACCTTTCTACCCCCAATAAATTGCTCCTTTCTCTGTATTCCTATAGTACTTTGCTCATATCACAATCTCTAGCTGTGAAAAACACACCTAGTGTTTTTAAGTACTTGTTACATGCCAGATACTGTTCACATGCTTGATATATAATAAATTTTTTAGTCATCTTTATATACCTAAGACGTAGGTGCTATTATTGCCCTCATTTTATAGATGATAAAACTAAGGCACAAAGGAGCTAAGCCACTTGCACAAGGTTCTACACTGGGTAGAGTTATAGCCTAAACATCGGTTTGTTTCTGCACTCTGTGCTCTTACCCATGTCAAGCTGTGTTGCCTCCTTGGATTACGTATTTGAGAATCAATCCATTGTAACCATTCAAGTTATTTTGTGAGATCTTACAGTTAAAGCAGATTCTGGAAGTAGTGATCCTGACACTGCAGACATAATCATTAAGAGAAACAAAGTGTGGTCAGAGAAAACGTTTTTCCCTTTCAAGAGTTTTCTGAAGGCTATACTGGAATGAGAACAGAAGTCTAGATTGCCAATATGCTGATAAATTGCTTATCAATGCTGAACAAATTTGTCAACAATTGCATCTCCGTATGTTAGACAAAAAAGAAAGCAAAATCATCTAATACTGCCTATTTATGATAATAAAAACAAAAACTGGAAAGGGAGTACGTAGTCCCACCCCACTTTGTTATAGTAACATAAGGTCCCTTGGGGTTCAGTTCCTGTGTACTTTTCCAGTTTTGCATGTTTCCTCCTTCCTTTCACATTCCACACTCCTATCATACTGAAATGGACTCATTTGCCTGAAAATGCTCCAGTCTCTGTCCCCTGCAGGTCATAGTACCTTCTGTTTCCTCTGTAGAAGCCAACCACATCATTGAGTAATTCTTGTTCGTCTCTCTGATGATTTGTTAAACATTACTGTAGAGGAACCCTTCCCTGACTCCCTTACCCAGGGTTAAGGCTTTGCCTCTTGCTCCCATTACATCTCCTGCTGCTGTCATCAAAAAAGTTACCACCTGAACTGGGTTTGCCTGGGTACTTGTCAGGTACTTGTCTTTGTTGCTCAACAGTAAGCTCCATGAAGACAGAGAGTGTAGCTGTTTAGTTCCCATAAATTTCCTATTGCCCAATCTTCTGTAGGTTTAAAAACACAAACTAAAAACTCGAATCTCAGCTCCACCACTTACTAGCCACAAAACTTTGGGCAATATATTTATATTCCCTGAGCTTCACCTTTTTATTTATATATTAGAAATAACATTTACCTTATAAGCTTGTGGTTAGGATCAAATAACCCAACTGACCTAGACAATACAATTTAAAGTGCAACAACAGTGCCTGATGTAGGGTAAACTATAGATTGCTGCTTTTATTAGTAATAGATGCTGTGACTGTAGGCTTCCCATGAAAGCCTATCAACTCACTTCAGATAGTTGGAAACAAGGAATAGAATAGATGGTCACTTTGGGCTATTTAATAATTTTAGGGAGATTTGGAAATTGTCATTCTCAGATTTTAGTTTTAATTACTGACCTCAGTTTGATACTAGAACATAGTGCCCTTCCTGGGTGACATTAAAAGGGATCCACTTGAAACACTGCTACTTCTATTTTTTTTTCTGGCCTGATTGCTTTCTCGCCTGAACTCTGGTTTCAAACATCACAGCAGCGTTTTCTCTGCTGACAGCATTGCAAGTTCAGGGATACTGCTCCTTGGGGCATTGTTGACTGCTTCTAGTAAACAGTGCTCAGTATGTTTGCTTTAGTTCTGCAAAGAATAGCCAGGAAGGAATTGGGTTTGAGGCCCTGGAGAGTTTCACAGACAGAGGCAGCGTTGGGGGGTGGGGGGGGTGCCTTTTTTTTTTTAATCTGTTTGTTTGTTTTTGAGAACAAGTTGTTTGCCACCCCGTATTAATGTAGAAAGTTTAGTTTTTTTCTCTCTACTTTTCTGGATGACTCTCTTCTTAGCATTACTCTTTTTTATCATCATAGACACTGATCCCCAGGATCCCTTGGAATACCTCCCCTCTGACAATTCTGGACCCCCTAGCTGCTGACAGGGGTTGGCAGAGGTATGGCAGGATCTCTCACTGGGACATCGCCACATGTTTCATACTCACTCCCCCAAACTGACATTATATAATCCCATTCTAGTGACACTGATCTCGACCTCTCTATGCTTTGGTTGTTAGTGTGTGTATCTGGTGTTTTCCTCCTAGATTCTATAATTGCTTTTTTCAGACAGGCTGTCAAATAAAGGAAGAGGAAATAGCATGCACCAGGGATAAGAAATGAAGACCCACTCAGATTCTATTTTAATATTTTTACATGCCCTTGAGCAAATCACTCTATGTCTTAGATTCTCAGCTTCCTAATCTATAAAATCAGCAAATTGAAATAACGTGTTCCTGGAAATTTGCTTTGAAAATGTAAAATTAGTGGTAAAAATTTAAGGCTCTTTAAAGACGAGGTAGATATTCAGAGAGGAGAACTTCTTGAATTACCTTCATTAACCCATCAGCATCTTTCAGGAACTGGGTCAATGTCAAGGTGCCTGATATGGGCAGCTGAGTTAGACCATGCCAGTCACTGCTTAACTGAGTCCTCCAGAGCCTGGAATAAGATGGCAGAACACCTACAGTGGGTTTTTTTCATTTTTCCTGCTAAAGTGACTCCAACAGATTGCATACTTCGGAGAGTCAGGGTATGGATCAAATTAGCATGCTGCAAGGCTGGAAGTCTGTTCATGTCTCATATTTTATCTTTAAGTCATAAAAATCTTATGTTTGACTCTAAGCTATTTTTTGAATGAAAATAGTTCTTGAATTATTTAGCATGCAATGAAATTGATAATCCAAGAACATGCACTGAGTTGGGTGTCCTGAGTACCCATCTAGGTTGTCTGCTCCCCAATTTGAGAAACGTAGACTTATCAACAATATGAATTCATGGAGTGCACTCTCTGTCAGGCACTGTTCCAAGTGCTTTGCAAAAAGGAATGTGCATAGATCATAGGAAGTTCCAAAGTGGATGAAGTAGAAAAGCAGAGAATATTGTTTCAATGATGTCTCCCTTATAATCTGTGAAGTAGGAAGGAGAAAAATACTATAACTTAGAAGTTTAATGTAAGAACTAGTCAAGATGCTATGCAGGAAAATATGAACTGGCAACACTGTATACATGATGGCTATTCATGTTACTAATGCTAACCTTAACCAGGACATCTAGAACCTCAGAACAGACAGAAGCTGTGATTGAATTCTGACAGTTTGCTAAAGGATTTGGGGTTGGAAATATCCTCATGAACTCAAACATTTCTTTGAACAGTGCAGGAAGCTTATGGAAATGCTATAGTCCTGGGAGAAAATGGCCCATATTGGACAAAGATTAAAACATATCTGTGCTGAACTGTCCATATATTTTTCCAAATTAAAGTTGGATAGAACAGGCAGTAGGACTATACCATTGAATCCATTAACTTTCAAGTGTGTTCTTTATGTCCATTATCAAAGGTTTTTTGAAAGCAAATACATACCACTATCCAGGAAGAGAATTCCACCCCAAAATGATGGCTTAATGAGGCTTTTTATTCTTCCCCTCTCTGAATATGACCTTTTCCTCTGTCACCAAAACCGCAATCATTATTCTCACTTTTTAATGATTATTATCTTTATCTATAATGCTGATTTTGAATTCAGACATGAAGCTTGCATATTTAATATAAAAATGTAATATAATATATCAATTTAAAAGACAAAAAGACAGTGAGAGAAGAAACTATTGATAAATGTGTATTAAAGGAAAGATTACTTCCAAAGACATAACTGGATTGCCTCTCAAGGAGATCCAGTTTCTGAAATCTGAAGAGACTAGGAAGCACTCAGTTGTGTTTCATTCATCTTTATGTTTGTAGTCACATGATTGGCCAGAGAACTGGCATAGTAATAAAGACCACCTGGGTTGAATTTGTACTTTTGATCTTGTGCCATTTGAATTTATTTTCTTTATTACTTGGAATAGAACTGATTCAGAGACAGGATTTGTTTAAAGGAATATAAGTGTAGCAAATGGAGGAGCGGATAATCTGTCCACCAGAGCCCCAAAGCCTTCCCTTACCCTGGAAGTAATAAATTTCTATCCTTTTTTTCATAGTCTCTGTAAGTATATATTGTGACTAATGAATATCATGGAATTATTTTTTAAATCACTCTACTATGTTTTATAAATATATATACACACACATAGTTTTACAGTTTCAATTGTAGTTTAAGTTATATCTAAAATTGTCACCCTGTTAAAATACTACAGCTATCCCAATAACTCAAGTATTGTCCATATATTTTTGTTTTTCTTCTTTGATGACAGACTTAATAGTCTACCTGAAAATCATACAATTAATTAACCCAGCAAATCTAATTGAGTTTGATACATTGCTTTTCAAACATACTTGTAGGCAAACAAACAGAGAAGGTAGGGAAAGCCAATGAATCCCTTGCTATTCTCCCGCTTGGCTTCTTTGGGTGACTCTGTGGCACTCTCAGGTCATAGGGCCAGTTTGAAGCCCCTATAGATAAAACAGGCCATAAATTTTGAAATTTGTAGAATTCGTTTGAGAAAAATTACAATTTCTCCTTGATTACTTACTTTGCTCCCTAAACTCTATTGTGTATTATTATTATCCCCCAATCGCCTTTGATAAAATATTTTCATACAAATATTGTACAACAAACACCTATATAGGCTCCACCTACATTCAACGAGAATTAAATATTTTGTTCCTTTGAGTCATTTAAAAGTAAATTACAAATATCACAGTTCTCCAATATTTCTCCCTTAATTATCTATAACTAAAGGTATTGTGCAAAATATATTACCATTATCACACATAAGACAATAATTTCATGGTATAATTTAACATTTAGTTTACATGTAAATATTGCCAATTGTTTTAGGAATGTCTATTATGGCTTGTTCTCTCTCCCACTCTCTCTCTCACCTTCTCTTAGTGAACCAAAATCCTATCAGTGTTAAGGCATCTCATTTGCTTATAGCTCTTTAATACTTTCAATATATTAAACAACAGCCCTCACCTGTTTTTCAATATTCACCTTTTGAATAATCCAGGCAAGTTTTGTTATTGATGTCCCACATTCAGGACTTGTCTATTTCTTCTTGCTTAAAAAAAAAAAAAAAAAAGTTTTTCTAATGTCTTTCTTTTCTGTAAACCAGACATTAAAACTAGGGTCCTGATTTAATTTGGATTAATCAATGAACACAAGAATACATCATGGGAGATGCTTGCTAAATTATATGGCATCACAATAGGAGGCTTAAAATGTTGTAGGTCAAGGTGTCCTACCATTGCCAATATCAAATGTGATCACCTAATCAAAATAGTAGCTATCAGATCTCTGTGGTAAGGTATATTTTTCCCTTTGCTATTAGTAAATGTATTTAGTAATTAGTAAATTAGTAACAATATTTGGGGTCATTTTTAGCACAATGTGAAAATACTGCTTCCCAACAAACTTTCAACTAATAGTTCAGCATCCATGTTTGTCTCCTGCTTGAACCAGTCTTAACATTGGAATTTCCAAAATTGTGACATTTAGTTTTTTTCTCAGTGTATAAGCCACCATTCATCTAAAAGGAGACTTTTTGCTACCTCTCCCCTATCTTCTGAATCACTCTGACTCAAATGTTTATTATTCCGTTGTTGTTGTTGTTGTTGTTGTTGTTTGAGATAGTGTCTCATTCTGTCACCCAGGCTGGAGTGCAGTGGCGCAATCTGGCTCACTGCAACCTGTGCCTCCTGGGCTCAAACCATCCTCCCACCTCAGCCCCCCTAAGTAGCTGGGACTACAAGCACGTGCCACCATGCCTGGCTAATTTTTGTATTTTTAGTAGAGACGGGGTCTCATCATGCAAGTGTCAAACCCCTGAGCTCAAGTCATCCACCCACCCTGGCCTCGCAAAGTGCTGGGATTACAGGTGTGAGCCACCATGTCAGCCCCATGATTATACTGATTATTCACTATGATGTTTAAGTTGTCCAAAATTTGATCAATAGGAGCGTGCTTAAGCAAGTTCTTATGTCTTTTTTTTTTTTTAACATATCTACATTAATCTTTGAGCACTTTCTTGATTTTCAGTATAATTAGAGGTCTCAACTCACATTGTATTTTTCTATAAACCGGTGGCTTAAAAACTTGTCCACAAATTCTTTGACATTACTGCCATCAAAATGAGGATTCTACTACCCTTCCCATAGAATATGAGTTGGTCTTAGTGACTCACTTCTAACAAAGAGAACCCACAGAAGTGCTGCTGTGTAACTTCCAAAACTTGATCACAAAATGAGATAAAACTGATGTCTGGCTTTCTCTTTCTTGGAGCATATATGTCTTGAGAGTCCTGAGCCAACATATAAGAAGGCTTCTTATCCTGAAACCACCAAGGTGCAGAGATCATATGAAGATAAAGAAAAAACCCCAGCTCTTGCCACCCCCAGCTATTTGGGTATTCCTAGAATCACTTGCCAGACATATGAGTGAGCCTTCAAGTGAGTCCCATTTCCAGGCTATGAGCACTCCCCAATGACATTGAATGGAGTGGAAATGAATTGTTCCTGCCAAGTCCAGACCAAATTACAGATTCATGAGCAATATGGATGCTCTTGTTTTGTAAACCACTCAGTTTTAGAGTGGTTTATCTAGTTATCTATAGCAGTAGATAACTAGAATATCTGAAACCAGTCAATTTTCCAAAAAGCTCTTTTTTTTTTTTTTTTTAGTGGGCAACAGTTTAGAAATAGATCTGGATGCTGATTCATTCATTGACCCTGGGTATTTTTCTTCCAAGCTTTTTCAGTGGGTAGAGTGGGGAAATACATATTTGAAAAATTATGAGTTTACATGTATATTTTCAATTAAATTTACCATTAAAGGGGGAATTACTTATATTTTATCATATTTTTACAATGAAAATCTTGGTTTATAATAACATTAATGTATTTACCAATTTCCTTCATCCTACAATGATACAGCTGAATTTTAAAAACTAGTACTACTATTACTAAATCATAACTATTAACATTACTATTAATAATAAATCTACTGTGTGAATTTAAGATTTCTATGCAATTCTTATTGTGTGCTGTTGAATATTACCCATTATGTACAGTCATAGTGTGGGGTTCAAAATCACTTAAACCCTTTCTTTTCTCTTTTTCATTTTTATTTTAGGTTTGTGGGTAGATGGGTTTGTTTTTATTTTAGGTTTGTGGGTAGATGGTATGTTTTACATAGGTAAACATGTTACAGTGATTTGTTGTACATATTATTTAATCTCCAGGTATTAAGCCCAGTGACCAATAGTTATCTTTTGTACTCTTCTCCCTTCTCCAATCCTCCACCCTCAGGTAGACCCCAGCTGTTGTTTCCTTTTTTTGTATCCCTAAGTTCTTACCATTTAGCTCCCACTTATAAGTGAGAACATTTGGTATTTGTTTATTCCTTCTTATATTAGTTTGCAAAGGATATTAGCTTCTAGCTCCATCCATGTTCCCACAAAAACATAATCTCATTCATTTTTATGGCTGCATAGTATTCCATGATGTATATGTACCACATTGTCTTTTTCCAATCTGTCACTGATGGTCATTTAGGTTGACTCCATGTCTTTGCTATTGTGAATAACACACACTTTGCTCTAAGTGATTATATTATCAATTTTACATAAACTGAAGTCCTTTGGTTTAATCTTAGGGTTCTTTTTTCTTTCTTTTAGTTTGAAATTTATAAACATTTACATTGTTTAAAACCCATAAGTACATAAAATGGTAAATTCAACTCACTGGCCCTTCTGGTCTCTTTTTAGTAAATATGTTCCTTAGTTTCTCATTTGTCTTTCCTATAAATATGTATGATTATTTCCTCTTCTTTCTTATACAAAATAACAATAATATTGTTTCCTTCACTTGATAAAATAAATAAGAATCCTCTTTATCTCAGCTCCTGGAGTAGCTGTTTCTCATTCTTGTTAAAGGTTGTATAGTATGCAATCATACTTTGAGCTACAGTTTTTTTATTTAATCAATTATCTTGATGCATATTTATTACCAATCTCTTTGCATTACAAAGAATTCACCAATAAAAAAACTTGCTCATGTTTTCTGTGGTAATTGTTTTGTCTTGTTTTTATGCAGGTATATCTACAAAGTTTATCTGAAGAAGTGGGATTTAGTCATTTAAGAGTAAAGGCATGAGGAATTGCATAGGAGAGAGCCACATTTCCCTCTTTAGTAACTGTACTATTTTGAATTCCTACAAGCAAAGTATGAGAGTACCTGTTTCTCCACAGCTGTACCAACAGAGTGTTTGCTTTATGAGTAAAAGCATAGGCAATTGCATAAGATGGAGCCACATTTCCCTTTTTAGTGATTGTACTATTTTGGATTTCTACAAGCAAAGTGTGAGAGTATCTGTTTCTCCACAGCTATACCAATGGAGTGTTTGTTTCATCAATCTTATTTTTGACTTTTGTCAATCTGATGATATCTCCTTGTGTGGTTTTAATTTTTCTTTTCTTATAAGAAATGTTTGATTTTTAAATATGTTTTTAAGCTATTTGCCTTTCTTACTTTCTGTGAACTATTGATTTATATCTTCTATCCATTCTTTTATCAGGTTTAGTCTCTTCCTTCTTAACTTTTAACACTTCTTTATTAGAGTTTGGGCACTGTGCAATATAAATCGAATACATTTTCTTTTAATTTATGTTTTTTTTGGCCATGGAATTTTATTTAATAAAGTTTACCATTCTTCTTGTTGCATCTGGATTTTGAATCATAATTGGAAACATTCCCAAGTTTATACATTCACTTATATTTTCTTCTAGTAGTTTTAATCTTCATTTTTTAACTTTCAGCTCTCTGATCCACTTGGAGTTTGATGTATAGTATGATGTTTTTACTCAGATGGTGACCCTGTTGTCCTAGTACCACTTATTCAAGGTCCCACCTTTTCTCCAATGATATTTGGTACTACATTTATCATAGAGCAAATTTTTACAGGTAGTTGTTACTCTTTCTGGAACTTATGTTCTAGTCCATTGGTTCATTCTTCTAATCATTGACGAAGATCACACTAGTTTTTAGAGACTAGACTTTCTAGTAGACTTTCTAGAGTGTGGTACTAGCTCACTGGAACTCTGTTCAGGGTCATTTCCCTAGCTATTCTGACACACTTATTTTTCCAAATAAACTTTAGAATCAGCTTGTCTAGAAAGAAGAAAGAACAGTGTTTTACTGGGTTCATGCTAAATTTATATATTAATTTATGACAAATATATATTTTTATAATCTTGAGTAAGTCCTATCTAAGAATAATAATTTTCTAAGTTTCTAATTCTACTTTTGTGCCTTTCAGGGTAGCTAAAGTTTTACTCACATAAACTTTGCATACACATATTGTTAAGTTTATTCCTAAGTGTTTTACCTTTATTGACTATACCATATTATAGTAGCACTATATATTACTATTGTCAATGTGGGCACATATATATATTCTTAATACATAGTTATTAAAACAGCATCAGTATTAAAAATACCAATAACCTAATAGAAAAATGACCAAAATACACAATTATACTAGTCATATGTGGAAAAAACTGAACTGTGCCTAAGCATACAACAAAGTAACAATAATAATTATTATAAGTAGTCATTATCCTCCAAGTTGCATATTTTGTGGCAGGTACTGGCTTAAATACTTTACTTGTATTAATTTATTTAACTTTAAAGAAACCTTTTGGGCTTGGTATTCTCATCATCCTCATTTACCTATAAATCCCATTCACCCTAAATCTAATGATTATAGATAAAATAAGATTATTCAAACTGACAAATCAATTTTAAAGCTAAAATACTATTTTCATCAATCATATTGGCAAACATAGAAAGTCTAATAGTACACAGTGTTGCCATGAGGACTGATAGTTTCATAAATTTGGGGGAAAAGTATTCATTGCTACAATCTCTTAACAGCACCTAGCAACTTACTAAATGCATTTATGATTTTAAATCATGGGAATTTCTGATATTAATTTCTTATAGATATATAGTATTACATGTGTTCAAATATGAAAGTATACAGATTTGTAAATTTTTATCCTTTATTTATTTAATAGAGACAGGTCTTACTATATTGCCCAGGGTAGTCTCAAACTCCTCAAGCAATCCTCTCACCTTGGTCTCTCAAACTGTTGGGATTACAAACATGAGCTACTGGGCCTGGCTGGCCCTCTTATCTAACTTTGACTCCAAACACTGTCTATGCTAATCTCATTCTAGCCTTCTTATATTCATTCCTTTAAAGAGAGGGTTTTCCTCTGTCATCCAGGTTAAAGTACAATGATGTAATCACTACTCACTGCAGCCTCAAACTCCTGGAATCAGGTTCAAGTGATAGTAACTAGGACTACAGTTGTGTACCACCATGCCTAGTTAAATTTTAATTTTTTTGTAGAGATAGGGTCTTGTTTTGTTGTCCAGGATGGTCTGGAACTCCTGGCCTCAATGATCCTCCCACCTCCGCCTCCCAAAATTTTGGAATTACAGGTGTGAGCCAACACACATGGCCTGAGTCCTTTAATAGCTTTTCTTTTCTAGAGGCAAAAAACTAGAACAATATGCATGCCCATCAGTAGGAGCTTGGCTAAATAAAATATGTTACAGTTACATGCAGCCAGTGAAACAACTTGATAGCCAATATTGAGCATGAAGTTTATGCCTATATTCTAATTATGGAAATAATGTCAAGATTTTGAAGGATAAAGGCAAGGTTCAGAATTGTGAGAATAGTTTTCTCTCCTTTGGATGGTTAAAATAGGCAATGTGCTTGCATATTCATGCAGAGTTTCTGGAAGGTATGTAAGAAACTCAAGAGCATTTTTCTCTGGAGAAGGAACTGAAGGTTGGAGGTGAGAGAGACATTTGCTTTTCATTATGCAGTGAAATTTTTGCCATATGCAAGTATTACCTTTGATATTTAAAAAGAAAATACTAGAGAGAAAGAGATTTAAAATAAAACCAATCTCAGGACAGGCATCAAGTCTGCCATGGTGGCTGTGCTGAAGGGAACTATGCCCTCTGCAATGTTGTTCTGTTTGTGTGTTAAAGTTTGACAGATAATGATATCCTCACATCTTAAATTCAGGGGCTCTCTACTAACCTCTGACTCATGGGAATTTTTCTTAAACTGATCGAGAGTGTAACAAGTATATCTAATGTATGGTTTCACTTGGTAGAGAAATTTGATGTTGTGACAAGTCTGAGAGTGAACCCTCACAATTGAAGCTGTAGGAGTACTGTGTATAAATTGGAGAAATGCCTTGAAGTTAAGGTTTCTTTTGCAAACTGGGAAGCCTCTCAGTAGGTGTATTTCCACTAGCATTAGGTTCACTTGCAAAAGCTTTCTGCCAAGTGTAAAATCCATGTATTAAGCAGTTTTCAAACAGTATCCTTGGGGACCAAGCTTGTTAAAATTGTTCTTCCCTAAACAAATGTGTATTTGAAGAACTAAGAAGATACTCATTCCACAGTTACCTTTTGACCCCAGGGAAGACTCAGAGCATCTCCTGTTAAATTATGACCAACCTGAGGGACATATTAGCTGATGCTGGCAGGGGTCAGTCCTGGGCCCAGTGCAGCTGCCTAATGTCCCCTGCAAGAGGACAGGCTCATCAAAAGTACAGATGGTACCAAGCAGTCAGGGAGGAAACAGTGTTTTGGAAACAAGAACAGAATTCAAATTGTTAGTAAATTGGAAAGGTGAAGAAGAAAACAAACAGAAGGAAATAAAATCTGAGAAGAACTTAAAATGTGGAAAAATAATAGCCAAACTCTAGGTAAATAACTGTTTATGTTTGTCAGTGTTTAGCCAGAAATTTCATTCTGTGAATCACACACAATAGATGAAAATCATTCATTTATACTGAGAGCTTGTCAGGCATTATTTTGAGGTCTCTTTTTATTTGGGGGTCCTAATGTCTGCTTGGAAGAATATTTAAAAATCAGATATGGTGATGTGACTGACAAATATGACCTAAAAGGAACTATATGAGCAGAAAATATCATGTACATAGATTTTAAAGTAGCATTATGCAGATAATTTCAGGAAAGGGTGCTTAACATTACAATAATTGAAAAGTCTGCAATGAAGGTTCATGTCAGGGCACCACTGTGTTTTAATGGGGATGAGTTAAGCCTCCTAGCAACCTCCATGCTTTTTTCTTTTGAGATGGAGCCTTTCTTTGTCTCCCAGACTAGAGTGCAGTGACACAATTTCAGTTCACTGCAACCTCCACCTCCCATGGTCAAATGATTCTCAAGCCTCAGCTTCCCAAGTAGCTGGAACTACAAGTGCACACCACCATACCTCTGGCAATATTTTTCTTTTAGTAGAGATGGGGTTTCACTCTGTTGGCCAGGCTGGTCTCGAAATCCAGACCTCAGGTGATCCACATGCCTCAGCCTCCCAAAGTACTGGGATTACAGGTGTGAGCCACCACAGCTGGCCATCCATACTAATTTACATTAGGAGTGGATTAAGGAGATGATTGATTTTTGTCCTCTAGACTGTCATGAAGCCCTTTATTTCTTAATTATAATACAGATTGAAATTTTATGTAAATAATTGATTTCTTCCACAAATATTTACTGAGCACTGACTGAGTGCCGAGCACTTACTGAGTGCCAAGCACTATCCTAGGCACTTGGTGTTCATATTCCCTTTGAATTCTGCTTTCAAACTCTCTTCCTTAAAGCAATGTGTCTTACATAGCTAGTAAAAGCCAGCTTGCACTCTCAGTATTGCCTGGAGATCTCTTTGTCCAAATCCAAAAGACCATTAGTTTTATTTTCCATCTTCCAAGTTACCACAGTGACTGTTATCTCAAATATTTAACAACTACCTAATAATGGCTCCAATTATTCCAGTTTTCTTGACATTCTTTTCAGGTTCCTGCCCATTTCCAGAGTTGAAACCAATGACACATATTTTATATTTCTGTTAAGGTAACAGCTTATTCCTGGCATCAATTTCTACCTAAGTTAGTCATTGCCACCAAAATGTCACATAACAAACAATTACAAAACACAGTGGCTTAAAACAGTAAGCAAATGCTCCTGAACTTGTGAGTGGGTGGAGCAGGTCTTGACCAAGCTCATGCAGGTCTGTGGTCAGCTGCAGGTCAGCTGGGCGGCTTTGCTGACTGAGAACAGACTCAATCTGGATACTTAGAGTGACTTGACTCTACACCATGTATCTTAATTCTCCAGCAAAATAAGATAGTCCAAGCTTGCACTTAAGGCAATTATGTAGAAACAACAAGACAAGTGAAAATAGGTAAGATTTCTCTACTTGCCTCACATTTGTCAAAGCAACACATGACTGGGCTCAAAATCAAAGAGAACTTTTCTCCACCTCTAGATGAGAATGGTAGCAAAACCACATGTGAAGGACAGGGGGATAGGGTAGGGTACATAACTAGGGACATTAACATAGAAAATCTACCAAAAAATTATCTTCATAATCCATATCAAAGATGATGAGGTCTTCGTGGCAGTGTGGGTATTGAGAAGTAGTCCAATTCTGGCAATTTATGGAATTTTAGGATAATTAATAGAATATTATGACTGACCAGATGTAGAATATGAAAGAATGAGAGAAATAAAAGTTAACAAAAGTCTGAAATGAGTGTGTGGAAGGAAAAACTTGGTTTTAATAGAGGTAAAAAGAAAGCACATAAAGCAGCTGTGAAGGTGGACCTTCATTTTGGATAGTTTCAGAGAAGACAGTCACAAAACAAACCACCTCAAAAGTCAGTGGCTTATAACTATCATCACACTGATATTGTGCAAGAATCTGTGGTTTGGGCAGGGTTTAGAGGGACTATCATATCTCTGTCACATTTAGCATCACCTAGAATGGTTTGAAGGCAGGAAGCTGGAGTCACGGAAGGCTTGCTCACATGTCTGGCAGTTGATCCCGGAAAGCCACAAACCACTCTAAAACTTTGTGTGTCTCACCACACAGTCTCTACAGTGTGGCAGCTTCAGGTTTGGCCAGACATCTTTCATGTCAACTCAGGACTCCTACGACGTGTGTCCTAAGAAAGAGACTGCCAGGCCAAAGTGCATTAAGCTTACTACCTTTTCTATTCATTATTTCCACTGCAATATATTCTTTAGAAGTGAGTCACTAAGTTTGGTCTACTTTAAAGGAAAGGGATTTCCACCCTGGGGGAATGAGTGTCAGTGCCTGTGTGTCACCTTTTCAAACCCCCACATAAGTAGTCATCAACAAGATGCCCATGACACTTCCAAGGAGAGGTGGTAAGGAGCAGCTCCTATTTACTAGCCTAGAACCCAGAGCAGAGATCTAAGCTGCTAACATAAATTTCAAAACCAGATAAGAGATCCATAAACCAAGTTCTAGAATACTCTGAAACTTAAAAGTTGGAGATATAAGGCAGAAGAAACAAAGATGAGAAGGACTGTTAAAAAAAAAAGGCAAGAAACCAGAAAGTATGATTTTCTGTAATAATTTTCCAAATAAAACATAAGCCATATGAAGGCAGGAATTGTGTTATCTGTCCCTTTGTGAATTTCCCATACAGTATCTACAGAAACTGAAAATAAATGGTTTTCTTAACAAATAATGTTGAACTGTAGGAAGATTCAGGGTAGGGCTTCGGCAACTGGCAGGGTGGAGAACAGAAAAGCCTGGAGAAGGAGCTGGTAGCAAGGAGTCCAATTTTTGGCATATACAGAAAGCAGATGGAAACGCATTTCTGGAATTCCTTAGTAAGTCTGGTTCAACTGGCGTATCATAGAGACAGTATTTGATGTATTGCAAGAGTAAATCCTCCAAAGAAGGAAGGCCACAGAGAAAAAAGAAAACTGTCACAGAATCTTGAGAAATGCAGCTTCTTAGCATGGCCCTCCAAACTCCAAACAATCTGATTTTTGTTTAGCTTTCCAGCCTTACCTGACATTTCTCCTCAACCCTTTGGGTTCTATGCTCTGGGTATGATGATACCCTTTCCTTTCAAAATGACCTTGTTGGCCTTTTGCATAAGCAAGCATTAGAATCCTTTAACAAATCATTGAAAGAATAGTAATCACTATTTGGAATGGTATGCTGTATTTGCTTAGTCAATGGCTTCCTCTAACCCTGCTACTTGGTCTAGGAGCAGGAGTAAAAGGACAGCAACGGGATCTAGCATAGCAAGCCCAATAGGTTATAGAATAGGCAGAATATAAATAGAAATCAGGAGGAGAACATCTATTGAGCATCTACAACATGTGCATTATATATTACATTATTTAATTCTCACTGCAACCATGTGAATTTGGTATTAACCCTGTTCTACAGAATAGGAGACAAAGGGTAAGTAATTTTTCATATGTCACACAACTAATGGTGTGGTCAGATCCAATGCTCTGAAGTAATGAATATAATAGGAGTGGGAACTCACTCATGGAAAGGCTAGGGGTCTTGGTCAGGAAATACAGCTGCTAGAAATTAGCGTTCAAAGTAGGAATTTGTTATTAAAGTTGTGAGTCCAATCTTTGGGGTCTTGGAGTTCAAGCTAGAATCACAAGTTCCTAGGAAAGTAACATGCCAGGCACTATACATTTGAGCAAATGAAATCACAGTTGATGTTTCCAATAGAATTACAGTATCTGCATGGTTCTTTTGGAATAGCATCTAGAGATAGAATTTGCATTTCATATGTTTGTGATAATTAGCCATTTTGAAAGATAGCGTTGGTGGAGATAATTACATAACTGTGCATATATTTATAGTTCCCTATACAATCACAGGTGAGCAGAATACCTCACTCTTCAATTAATGACTGTTTAAAATAATAGCCTGAACCACTGGATCGACTCTCTTGTTGGGATAATATAGCTTTGCAAAATAACTGCAGGAGTGCAGAGAAATGTTCTTGGAAACCATGCCATAATGTCTAATAGTGGGAAACTTGTTCCACAATAATATGACCTGGGGTTAATAGGCAGAATCAGGGGAATTCTTCTCTTTTGTTTTAATAGAGGGTTCTAGTAATCAAACAATTGTTTGTAGAGAATTGTGCTATGTATTAGATGTTATGGGAGATACAAAGATAAAATAGTTTTTTGTCTTCAAAAAGCATACCACACATAACTGACAATCCCATGTAGCAAACTCAATTGTGTAAGAAACTTATAATTAAAAAGTAATAATTACCCTCTCCAACTTCCCAAAATAGGGAGAAATACCTATGGATTTGGGGTAATTTGGGAAGAAGTCCTAAAGACTGAGAAGAGATAAACTTCCAAAGGAAAGAAGGTGTGTTGTGTATTCAGGACATGGTGTGTGCACAGGTCTGGGTCAAAGGATTCATACTGGACAACAACAGAACTTGAGACTTTAGTGGAAGGTTGTGTCTTGGTTTAGAGTTTAGATTCAATCCACTGAAGAAATTTATGCACTATGACATAATAAAATACTTTAGGAAGGTTTTTTTCGGGGGGGTGAAGGAGTATATGCAAAGTAGTTTGCTCCTTCTAACATTTTTTTCCTGTCCCCCTTCCAATCAAGAAAGATATGTAACTGCCATCTGTGTTCCACTGAAATGATCTTCCCTGCTTCTAAGACTCTTCATAATCAATTTTCTAAATAAGTCATATTTACTACATTATGGAATTATCAACCTCTGTATTCAGTTTCAATTTTAAATCAAATTCATTTGTATATAGCTAAACCGTCCCATCTACTGTTTTTACATTTTCTTATCTGAAAAACAAGAGAGAATACACATTCTTTGGAAGAATGCTATTCTATTATAAAATTAAAAGCAAAAACTTTTACAGGCCAAGTGACTCAAAACAAAGTGATTTTAGAACATCAGAAACAAATTCCAGCCATCTGCCTATCCAGGGTGAGTATCTATGAATAATGATTTTCTTTTACAGCAAAGTATTATTTAAACTGAATCTCAGAAAACTGAGATCAACCAACAACTAATTTATTAATGGAAAGATGTACATAAAATACATAGGCAGTATCTAGCTCATGGTGACAGACTACTGATACCACTCTGACCACAGAAATCAGCCTCAGCTAGCCAAGTAGTCTATCAGTTGGGAGGATCCAGGAAGTTCCTAGACAATCTTCCAATCTTTTTATTCATGAGATGCTCCTAAGAAATGGCCAGGATTATAGCAATCTTGAATCAGCATGCACACACACACACACACACACACACACACACACACACCACATGTACACACAGGAGAATGAGGATGAAAAAAGCTGGGACAATTTTATAACACTTTGGCCAATAACAGATCATTTTCTGGTGATGTGCTCTGCTTCCAGATTTTGTAAGTCCTGTTAAGTATGTGTGTTTGAGCCTGAAAAGAAAATGGGATAACCAGAAGGACCACAAAGAAAAGGTTAAAGCAGAATTCAGTGAATTTTGGTTTCCACAGTCATAGGGATGCTAAGACCTAAAGGTTACTTGGGGTAGTGGGGATGACTAGGGGTGGTATTACTTATTATATCTGAAATTTTGAAAATTATTAGCTGTGGATACCTGAGGGAACTAAAGGCAGGAAGGAGTTAACCAGAGAAGACGTGAACTTTTAAACAGAAAGGGATGTGATTTTATGGGCCTAAAGGGCAATGATTTGCCTAAATTCTTTCAGAACAGAAATAGAACAGAAACCAAAATACAACTCTCAGTTGCTAGCTAAGAATTTTTTCTGGCCTCAGCCTATTAGTTGCATCAGCATTTATTTAGGACTTATTTGTCTTTGCATAATGCCTGTAGTATGAAAGACACTCAGTAAATGGTGGTTTCAATCCCAACCACCATTCATGGCATCTTTCATATTGTAGGCATTATGCAAAGCACTTTACATGCATAAGGTCATTTAATATTGATACTATTCCCATGGTACGGTGAATATTGTGGCCATTTTAAAAGCAAAGCTTAGTGAGGTAAAGTTAATGCTTCCCAAATGCATATCCATATGTATGGCTTACTGTTAGAATTACCCAGAGTTAATTAAAATATATATATTTATTTACTTCATATTTAGAGCACATATAGCAGAGATTATGATCTTTGGCTTAAAAAAATCTATGCGTGAGAAGGGAGGCAAGATGGTGTCGTAGAGGCAACTCAGGATTGCAGCTCTCAGTGAAGGCGCAGAGGGTGAGTCCTAGCCGCATTCTCGGATGTTCCTTTTATGCCCACAGAGCGTTGAAAGTCCCAGGTGTGGGAGAGACACGAAACGCCAGCGCAGCCGGCTAACGCAGCCAGCTCCCGCTGCCTCTTCGGCCGGTGCCACAGCGGGACCCAGCGCGGAACTCACTGGTCTGGGTGCCCTGTTAAACCGGCAATCTGAGATTTGGAAGGGCAAATTGGCATGTTCATCTGATTGAATGGGACTTGGACAATGAGCCAGACCAGAAGTTTCCTTGGAAGTGTGATCTGAGCTGGGGTAGTGGGCAGCGGCACAGGAGATCGCATGCATCCCAGTGCCCTATCGGCAGGCTACTGGGGCGCCAGTGAGAGAGTCAACCTTTCAGCTTGGGGAGAGGAAGAGAGAGAGAGAGAGGACGGACTCTGAGGCAGGGAGCTGGGTGATCGGGCTCGGCGGGTCCCACGCTCATGGGGACAAGCAGGACGGCGACTGGAGATGCTTGGGGCTGAGAGTTTTGCTGCCAGCATCTAGGATGGTGCAGCCCGGTGAGGGAGGGGCGTACACCATTGCTGACGCAGTCCACCCCCACTGAAGTACTGACCAGGACTGACGCAGTCTGCCGTTGCCGAGGCAACCTGCCATAACAGAGAAACTCCGCGCTCCACAGCAGAAGGGAGCCCAGCAGCAACAGGGCGGACCCGCGCTAGCAGGTCAGAGCCCCGGCAGGCAAATAGTGAATAGACTGCCGCCTAGTGGGGCAGGACAGTGCAACAGATACTCATAAAGAAAGCCCCAACTCCCTGAGACAGAGCATCTAAGGGGGAAAAAAAAGAAGGGTGGTGTTTTATGAGTTCTATAGCAGCAGACATAAACAACCTCCCAACAACGCTGAATGAACAACAGAGCTCACAGCTCAGCACTGGAGCTCCTATAAAGCACAGACTGTCTCCTCAAGCAGCTCCCTGACCCCTGTATATCCAAGGAGTCACCCCAGAAAAGGACTAATCAGACTGACATTTGGCTGGCATTACTCTGGAACAAGGACAGCAGAAGAAGAAACTGGTATCATCCCTCACTGTTCTGCAGCTGCTGCAGGTATACCCCAGACAAGCAGGGCCTGGAGTGGACCTCAGCACTCATACAGCAGAGGGGATAGACCATTAGAGGGAAAACTAAGTAACAGAAATACTTCATCATCAACAATCTCAGCATCCACACAGAGACCCAATTGAAAAATCAGCAACTACTAAGACGACAGGCGGATAAATCCATAAAGATGGGAAGAAACCAGCGTAAAAAGGAGGAAAGCACCCGAAACCAAAACACCTCACCTCCAAAAAAGGACCAAAACTCCTCACCAGCAAGGGAACAAAGCTGGACGGAGAATGAATGTGACGAAATGATAGAATCAGACTTCAGAAAGTGGATAAAGAGAAACTTCAGTGAGCTAAAGGAACATGTACTAAACCAGTGCAAAGAAACTAAGAACCTTGAAAAAAGATTTGAAAAAAGATTTGAGGAACTGATAACAAGAATGGACAACTTAGAGAGAAATATGAATGAATTGAAGGAGCTGAAAAACACAACACAAGAACTTCGCGAAGAATGCACAAGTTTCAACAGCCAAATTGACCAAGCAGAAGAAAGAATATCAGAAGTTGAAGATCAACTCAATGAAATAAAATGAGAAACCAAGATTAAAGAAAAAAGTACAAAAAGGAATGAACAAAATCTCCAAGAAATGTGGGACTATGTGAAGAGACCCAACCTACGTTTGATAGGTGTACCAGAATGTGACGAAGAGAATGAATCCAAGCTGGAAAACACTCTTCAGGATATTATCCAGGAAAATTTCCCCAACCGAGAAAGACAGGTCAATACTCAACTCCAGGAAATACAGAGAACACCACAAAGATATTCTGCAAGAAGAGCAACCCCAAGGCACATAATCGTCAGATTCACCAGGGTTGAAATGAAGGAGAAAATACTAAGGGCAGCCAGAGAGAAAGGTCGGGTCACCCACAAAGGGAAGCCCATCAGACTCACAGCAGATCTCTCGGCAGAGACTCTACAAGCCAGAAGAGAGTGGGGGCCAATATTCAACATCCTTAAAGAAAAGAGCTTTCAACCCAGAATTTCATATCCAGCCAAACTGAGCTTCATAAGTGAAGGAAAAATAAAATCCTTCACGAACAAGCAAGTACTCAGAGATTTTGTCACCACTAGGCCTGCTTTACAAGAGCTCCTGAAGGAGGCACTACACATAGAAAGAAACAACCAGTTCCAGCCATCCTAAAAGCACACCAAATGCTAAAGACCATCAACAAAATGAAGAATGTACATGAACCAACGGGCAAAACAGCCAGCTAGCATCAAAATGGCAGTATCGAATTCACACATAACAATATTAACCCTGAATGTAAATGGGCTAAATGCACCAATCAAAAGACACAGACTGGCAAATTGGATAAAAAACCAAAACCCATCAGTGTGCTGTATCCAGGAAACCCACCTCACACGCAAAGATACACAAAGGCTCAAAATAAAAGGATGGAGGAAGATTTACCAAGCAAATGGAGAGCAAAAAAAACCAGGAGTTGCAATTCTCATCTCTGATAAAATAGACTTTAAAGCAACAAAGATCAAAAGGGACAAAGAAGGTCATTACATAATGGTAAAAGGATCGATACAACAAGAAGAGCTAACGATTCTAAATATATATGGACTCAATGTAGGAGCACCCAGATATATAAGGCAAGTTCTTAATGACTTACAAAGAGACTTAGACTCCCACACAATAATAGTGGGAGACTTTAACACTCCACTGTCAATAGCAGACAGATCAACCAGACTGAAAATTAACAAGGATATCCAGGACTTGAACTCAGACCTGGAACAAGCAAACCTGATAGACAGTTACAGAACTCTCCACCCCAAATCCACAGAATATACATTCTTCTCAGCACCACATCACACCTACTCCAAAATTGACCACATAATTGGATGTAAAGCACTCCTCAGCAAATGCAAAACAACGGAAATCATAACAAACAGTCTCTCAGACCATAGTGCAATCAAGTTGGAACTCAGAATTCAGAAAATAACTCAGAACCGCACAGCTTCATGGAAACTGAACAACTGGCTCTTGAATGTTGATTGGATAAACAATGAAATGAAGGCAGAAATAAAGAAGTTCTTTGAAACCAACGAGAATGAAGACACAACGTACCAGAATCTCTGGGACACATTTAAAGCAGTCTGTAGAGGAAAATATATAGCAATAAGTGCCCACATGAGAAGAGTGGAGAGATCCAAAATTGACACCCTATCATCAAAATTGAAAGAGCTAGAGGAGCAAGATCAAAAAAGCTCAAAACCTAGCCGAAGACAAGAAATAACTAAGATCAGAGCAGAACTGAAGGAGATAGAGACAAGAAAAACCCTTCAAAAAATCAATAAATCTAAGAGCTGGTTTTTTGAAAAGATCAAGAAAATAGACAGACCACTAGCCAGACTGATAAAAAAGAAAAGAGAGAACAACCAAATAGATGCAATAAAAAACGATAAAGGAGAAATCACCACAGATTCCACAGAAATTCAAACCATCATCAGAGAATACTACAAACAACTCTATGCACACAAACTAGTAAATCAGGAAGAAATGGATAAATTCCTGGACGCCTGTGTCCTCCCAAGCCTAAACCAGGAGGAAGCCGAAACTATGAATAGACCAATAACAAGTTCAGAAGTTGAGGCAGCAATTAAGAGCCTACCACACAAAAAAAGCCCAGGTCCACATGGGTTCACAGCTGAATTCTACCAGACACACAAAGGGGATCTGGTACCATTCCTTCTGAAACTATTCCAAATAATCCAAAAACAGGAAACCCTTCCCAAATCATTTTATGAGACCAACATCATCCTGATACCAAAACCTGGCAGAGACTCAACAAGAAAAGAAAACTTCAGGCCAATATCCATGATGAACATAGATGCAAAAATCTTCAATAAAATACTGGCAAATCGATTGCAACAGCACATTAAAAAACTTATCCATCATGATCAAGTAGGATTCATCCCAGGGATGCAAGGCTGGTTCAACATATGCAAGTCTATAAATGTAATTCACCACATAAACAGAAGCAAAAACAAAAACCACATGATTATCTCAATTGATGCAGAGAAGGCATTTGACAAAATTAAACAGCCCTTTATGCTAAAAACCCTCAATAAACTTGGTATTGATGGAACATATCTCAAAGTAATAAAAGCTATTTACGACAAACCAACAGCCAATATCATACTGAATGGGCAAAAACTGGAAGCATTCCCTTTGAAATCCGGCACTAGACAAGGATGCCCTCTCTCACCACTTCTATTCAACATAGTACTGGAAGTTCTAGCCAGAGCAATCAGACAAGAAAAAGAAATAAAGGGTATTCAAATAGGAAAGGTGGAAGCCAAATTGTCTCTATTTGTAGACGACATGATAGTATACCTAGAAGACCCCATCACCTCAGCCCAAAAGCTCCTGCAACTGATAAGCAACTTCAGCAAAGTCTCAGGATATAAAATCAATGTGCAAAAATCACAAGCATTCCTATACACCAATAACAGACTTAAAGAGAACCAAATTAAGAACGAACTGCCATTCACAATTGCTACAAAGAAAATAAAATACCTAGGAATACAACTCACTAGGAATGTAAGGGACCTCTTTAAGGAAAACTACAAATAACTGCTCAACGAAATAAGAGAGGACACAAACAGATGGAGAAACATTCCATGTTCGTGGTTAGGAAGAATCAATATTGTGAAAATGGCTATACTGCCCAAAGTAATTTACACATTCAATGCTATCCCCATCAAACTACCATTGAATTTCTTCACAGAACTGGAAAAAACCACCATGAATTTCATATGGAACCAAAAAAGAGCCCGCATAGCTAAGTCAATTCTAAGCAAAAAGAACACAGCAGGAGGCATCACGCTACCAGACTTCAAACTATACTACAAGGCTACAGTAATCAAAACAGCATGGTACTGGTACCAAAACAGAGATATAGACCAATGGAACAGAACAGAAGCATCGGAGGCAACACAACATATCTACAACCATATTATCTTTGATAAACCAGACAAAAACAGGCAATGGGGAAAGGATTCCCTATTTAATAAATGGTGTTGGGAAAACTGGCTAGCCATGTGCAGAAAGCAGAAACTGGACCCCTTTCTGACACCTTACACTAAAATTAACTCCAGATGGATTAAAGACTTAAACGTAAGACCTGACACCATAAAAACCCTAGAAGAAAATCTAGGCAAAACCGTTCAGGACATAGGAGTAGGCAAGGACTTCATGACCAAAACACCAAAAGCATTGGCAACAAAAGCCAAAATAGACAAATGGGACCTAATCAAACTCCACAGCTTCTGCACGGCAAAAGAAACAGTCACTAGAGTGAATCGGCAACCATCAGAATGGGAAAAAATCTTTGCAGTTTACACATCTGACAAAGGGCTGATATCCAGAATTTACAAAGAACTCAAACAGATTTACAGAAAAAAAACAAACAAGCCCATTCAAAAATGGGCAAAGGATATGAACAGAAACTTTACAAAAGAAGACATACATGAGGCCAACAAACATATGAAAAAGTGCTCATCATCATTGGTCATTAGAGAGATGCAAATCAAAACCACATTGAGATATCATCTCACACCAGTTAGAATGGCAATCATTAAAAAATCTGGAGACAGCAGATGCTGGAGAGGATGTGGAGAAATAGGAACACTCTTACACTGTTGGTGGGAGTGTAAATTAGTTCAACCATTGTGGAAGACAGTGTGGCGATTCCTCAGGGACCTAGAAATAGAAATTCCATTTGACCCAGCAATCCCATTACTGGGTATCTATCCAAAAGACTATAAATCGTTCTACTATAAGGACACATGCACACGAATGTTCATTGCAGCACTGTTTACAATAGCAAAGACCTGGAACCAACCCAAATGCCCATCGATGATAGACTGGACTGGGAAAATGTGGCACATATACACCATGGAATATTATGCAGCAATCAAAAATGATGAGTTTGTGTCCTTTGTAAGGACATGGATGAATCTGGAGAACACCATTCTCAGCAAACTGACACAAGAACAGAAAAAGAAATACTGCATATACTCACTCATAGGTGGGTGAGAAAAATGAGAACACATGGACACAGAGAGGCGGTCTACTATACACTGGGGACTGTTGGGGGAAATGGGGGAGGGACAGCGGGGGGTGCTGGGGGGGATAGCCTGGGGATGAATACCAAGTGTGGGTGAAGGGGAGGAAGGCAGCAAAACACACTGCCATGTGTGTACCTATGCAACTATCTTGCACGTTCTGCACATGTACCCCAAAACCTATAATGCAATAAAAATTAAAAGAAAAAAAAAATCTATGCGTAAAAATTTTTGTTTTCCAAAAGATTCAGACAGGTAGAATTCATGGACCCTATATTAGGTTACTTGCACAAGTAGTAAATCATTAAGCAGTTAGTAAGCCCCCAATACAGGTCTTTCTGACTTGAAAGCCCATGCTCTATTTCTAAGGTACATGTTTTTCTTCATTACCTGGGACATTCTCAGGATACTGCCACAGGCCTCCTGGACTGTAGATATGTTACCTTTTCTCACTTTGGACCTCTTGTCTTCACCTGGATAACCTGATCTCAGAAGAGCTATATCTTCAGCATTCACTGGAGGTATAGTAGCAGCCTATTTACCCAGAGGCCCAGTTCCCCAAGGGATTCTGAATGACTCCATGTAGATGGTTACAGGGAGACACTGACCCCTTTAAATCACCAGTAAATGAATAAATAAAATAACAGGGGAAGGAAAGAGAGAATCCCATTTGTGAAATTTGTTTGAGAATAAAGAAAGCATCTGAAATGAAAATGAGCTTGGGATTCATAACTTTCCTGTTTCTGCTGACATTTTGGATAAAGGATGCACTAATAACTGGGGAGAAGCAGAAGCTGGGACAAGAGACTGAGAAACACAGGTCTAGCCTCATGGTATGCGTTACTCTTCTACATGGGAAGTCTCTTACAGGTGGCTCCACGGGACTCTCCATTGAGTCTCAAAGGGTACTGCCGCTTCATGGTGGGGAATTGATAGGTGCCTGACAATGACTTTTGACCAAGCTTTACGAAAACCATCAACAAAGGAGAAAGCAGTAAGATCCAAAAGGAGAAGACCAGAGAAAGTGTTAGAAAGGAGGCTGAGGTGGGTGAGTCACTAGGTGATTCACTTGAGGCCAGGAGTTCAAGACCATCCTGGCCAACACAGCGAAACCCCACATCCACTGAAAATACAAAAAAATAGCCAGGTGTGGTGGCACACACCTGTAAGGCCAGTTACTTGGGAGGCTGAGCATGAGAATCATTGAACCCTGGAGGCAGACGTTGCAGTGAGCTGGGATCACACCTCTTCACTCCAGTCCGTGCAACACAGTGAGGCTCTGTCTGAAAAAAGCAGTTTGCTTGGAAACATAGATAAGAAACCCAGAAAGTTGCAGAGAGGAAATGGTGTCTGTAGGTCATGGATAGCAGGCGGATGCAGGTGAATTGTAAAAAAGTACAAGAGAGCTCAAAAGAACTGCAATCCCCTGAAAGCACAATATTACATCTTCCTCATCTAACAACCTCAAATGCTTCATCTTCCATTGTCTCTCGACATAGCTTTTATTATAGAATTTCTTCTAGTATTTCCTAAGAATTTTAGCATTTGGAAGACCCATTCTATTGCATATTTGTATAAATAAGTCTGAAGTCCTAAAATTATATAATCATTTAAAAAAACACTTGTAAAAAGGACTTTTACTGTTCTGTCATCAATTGAGAATAGAAATAAATTGTCTACATTGCAAGCTTATTTCTCCAAAGGCTGTATAAAATTAGGCAGCTAAAAATATATTCCATCTTTTTCAAGTATGTCAAGTGGTTATGTCAGGTTGTTACTTTGAAGATGATTGTGATATCAAAAGTGAAAGATTAGGATTTCAGGTGGCAAAGAGGCAGTGATAGCCAGGGGTGATTTTATCTATGAAAGATACTATCTATGTGTTCATAGCCTCAAGAGGGAAAAGTGAGGAAGGAAATCCATGTGCAAAAATTTCACTTGATAGAGAAGAGATTCTGATGTGAATGGAAAGGCTTTCAGAGTTTTAGATGTAAAATCAACATCTCTTTAATGCTGCAAATGTAGAATCAGAGTGTAACTGATTAATTCAACTACTTCAAGCAGTGAACACCGCTAGAAGAGCTTCTAATAAGGCAAACAGAAAGAGATAGCCACAAAAAGCATAATGATATACATCTACAGGAATATAATAAAGATAAGGGAAGTGAAAATGAAGGCACAGAACATGCCAATGACCCAAGTCACCAAATTCAGTCAGCATCTGTCCTCCCAATGGGGAAACATAAAGGGATTGTGATAAATAGGAGAAGAAATCCTTGCAAGTCAAAATGCATTGCTTTTGAGGTTTAAGGGAAACCTTCTCCTTGGGAAAAGATAATCATGCCTCTAATATAAAGATTTTCAAAAGTAATAATCCACCTAGCCTATAGCTTTCTGTGCCAGATTCTAGTTTATTTGAGACAAAATTGTTTTGTTGTTGTTGTTTCTTTGTTTTGGTTTGTTTTTGTTGTTGATTCAATTCTTAGAAACAAAGTAATAAACAAAGTTACCAAAACTCTAAATGAGGCACTTTGGATTTATTCAAAGATGTCAGCCAATAGCTTCAATAGCTTACCCATAAGTCAAGATAGGCTACAAAGGGGAAATTTATTAGCTTAAGAATGGACACCTTTGAACTCCGGTACAATTTCTGCTGTTAATTTCTGTTGCTGGGTGGTTGGGATGATTCACACGACTCTCTTTCCTTATCTGATAGACTGCAAAGAAGGAATAATTTTCCCAACCCCAACCTTATAACCATATAATAAGACTTAATAAGCTAATGGTTCTTAAGGGATTTCAATAACCTGAAAGAGAGAAGCAATAAAACATTTCTTATTATCATCAACATATGCATTTTAGAATAATTATTTTAATGGCTCAATTTTCTCTCACAAAAATGAGGACTACAATCTTGGCTAATTTAACAGGGGAGTATCTTTCATGCTCGAGTTACTATACATGAAAATCAAATAAAAGACGTTTTCCCTCCCTCCCTCCTCCTACCTTTCCTTCCTTCGTTTCTTCCTTCCTTCTTTCCTTCCTTCGTTCCTTCCTTCCTTCTTCCCTCCCTCTCTCCCTCCCTCCCTCTCTTCCTCCCTCCCTTCCTCCCTCCTTTCCTCCCTCCCTCCCTTCCTGCCTTCTTCCCTCCCTCTCTCCCTCCCTCCCTTCCTCCCTCCCTTCCTTCCTTCTTCCCTCCGTCTCTCCCTCCTCCCTCCCTCTCTCCCTCCCTCCCTCCCTTCCTCCCTCCCTCCCTCTCTCCCTCCCTCCCTCTCTCCCTCCCTCCCTCTCTCCCTCCCTCCCTCTCTCCCTCTCTTCCTCTCTCCCTTTCTTTCCCTCTATCCTTTAGTTGTCACTGTTGCTTTTGTTGTTTATTCGCCAGGAATGGGGAAAGGGCATTTTTGCCTCCTATAACTTTTTACCTGATGAACTAACTTTATACTAAACTTTCTCATGTTTTAAGGTCTCACATTTCAGCCCTATGGAAATACAGCCCTATGGAGATACAGCCCTATGGAGACACTTCTACTGGTTGTGATTAGTCCCTCAACAGGCTGTAGTGATGCTACCTATTTTCTCTTGCTCCCATGTACTGTCTATGCTGATGAATATACATTCATAACAGCATCTGTGAAGTTTATTTTTATCCAGCTTGGCTTGAAGGAAGGAAAGAACACAGCTGTGGAAGACAGAGGGTTTAGCTGTATCACTGAAAGAGTCAAAAGTTTTGAAGCAATGAAAATAATACTATGTTTCTATGTGTGATTTTCAGAAAAGGGTAAAAACTCTCCCAAGTGTTTTGTAGTATTCAGCAGACCAAGTGATTACTAACGTGACAAGGAAGGCACCACATACTTGTGGCATCCAGTATTTTTCCTCGTAATGATGGAATTCATACCGACATTATGGAAATAGCTAGGCCAAAAAGAAGTGGGTTTATTGGAGATGTTCTGTTTTTGGCAAACTCTTAGCCGGGGACTCAGGGGAACCCAAGAATTAGCAAACGTGAGGATCAGTCTACTCCTTGCTGTTAACGTTCTGTGTATTCTAGAACGTTTAGACCATTAGTTCAACACACATGTATTGAACACCTCTCATGTGCTTGGCAATGTGCAAAGTCCTAGGAGTGTATAGAACAGTAGAATACATCTCTTTCCTGTGCCAGTCACTGGATATGATTCTGATTGATACACTTTTCAAAGATAGCTTATTTATTAATTCAGTGAATGATTATTGAATGCTTATGTAGAAGAAACTGTGTTAGACAATCTCAGAGAACAAAGAAATATGATGTATCTATTTAAAACTTGGCAGGAGAGTAAAGCATACACTCAAATATTTACTGTGTACTGGAGCGTAAGATAAATGCTAGAAGGGAAATGCAAAGATAATAATCTGATGGTAGTCCAGGAAATGAAGAGATGGTTTCCAGCTATGGTTACCAATGCATGTTTTATGAAATAGGTATGTTTGGGCTCTCCATTGAAATGTAGGTGTGATCTTAATAGAAAGAGATGGAGGCGGGCGACAGAGATTCACAAAAATAAATTCATGATAAAGATATAGAGAGGAATGTGCCAAACAGAATTCAGCAATAACATATGGGCTACTTGAATTAACATATGGGGTTTATAAAGGGAGCAATGAAAAAGTCTGAAAAATAGTGTCTTTATTTTAGATAAGAAATTTCAACATAATTTTATGGGAAGAAATGAAGCTCTAGATCACAGCTGGGCTCTTCTCAACTTTTAGGTCCTTCTTTAGCTGCCACCACCTTAGACCCCATTTGTTCTGCCATTCTACTGTGTTTTCATTTTCTTGTAGCATTTACTAAATTAAAATTATTAGTGATAATCTTCCTTCTTATTTTTAATTTTAATTGTGTACTTCCGACTTATACACTAAAATCCATGAAGGCAGAAACATTGTATCTCTTTTTAATCATTCTATAACAGGCACATAGCATGGTGCCTGCTAGCATGTAGAGGATGCTCAATAAATATGTCTTGAATATTTACCAGGAAAAATCCTCCAAAATTGCATTCTAGAAACTTTTTTTAATCATTCTCAGGTGATTAAGTGAGAAGAAAGAGCATGTGACTAGCTGGGCACAGAAGCTCTAATCATACATGATATCAAGTGATGAGAGCCATAGTCAGGGAGTAGAATTGAGACAGGATTAGATTAATGGGTTCTGGAAGAAAAGAGTCAATAAAACTAGATTTAGGGAGCAAATAAATGAAAAAATATAAGATGTTTCAGCTTTCGGATACGGGGGTGGAAGACAGAGACTCCCACTGGGAGGAAAAATAGGGAAAGCTAGAAAAAGTAATGATCTGGAGAATAAGCCAATGTCTGTAGCTTCACACACATTAAGATGTCAGGACAGCATGCAGGTTATTTACTCACCAGGCAGCTGGAAACTCCAGGCTGGGGCTGTGCAAGTAGGCAGGCTGAGGGATATAGATTTGGAGTCACCTGATCTGAGATTTTGTAGCTAATAAATGACATCTCTAAGGGTGAAAGTTAAAAGAATGGAGCAGAGGGTAATAGCCAGGATCATAAAGAATGTCCAAGTTGAGGATTTGGAAGAAGAATAAAAGGCCAACTGAAGGCTCAGAACTCAGACACTCAGAGAATTATAATAAATATAGCCTGAGATTAATCATCTATAGTTTATAACAACTTGCAATGAGAATAACTTCTAATACCACAGCATTCCAACACTGATGTCCACACTCTGCTCTCCTATTGTAGCAGATCTCAACTGCAAGTTCAAATTGTAGCTGAATCAAAAAAGTAGTTTGGGAGACCCTCTATAATCATCACTGGCCTTCTCAAACCATTCCTTGACAAGAACACAACATAAATATAACCCCAAGCTTACTGTGTAAATGCTAACCTTACAACCTGTTGGCCTAATACCTGCCAAAGCTGCAGCTGCAGCTGCAGCAGGAGCACACCAAGGTACAACCTTGGCTAAGTGGTCCCAAGGGGCCTTGAGAAGGAGAAGCAATTCCTCTCTGGTAATGATCTGTGCACTTCACAGTTGACAGAGGTAACATGGCCTTATTGACCATTTTTCCACAGAGACCCTCTAAAATCAACTTGACTGAGCATGCAGATGCCTTGTAATTGAACCCTTATTAGTAATATAGTCTCCTTTGGGCCAGGGGTTAGGACACAGGTCACCTGTGGTCCATTGTTACTAACTTCCAAGAAGCTCAGTTCTTTATTTTGTTCCTCCTTCCTCTATTTAGAGAGGATAATGGACTCTCATGATGGAGGGAACTTAAAAAGTGGATTAAATTGGATCAACCAAGAAAAGTGAAAGGATTTTCACAGGGGAGTGATGGTGGGAGAGACTGGACTTCATCAGGTTGTGGTCCTTCTTGAAAGCAGGTATAGAAACCATGAAGACTTCTCAAGGTTCCTTCTAGTGTGATAGTTTTTCATGAAGAGTGTTAAACTCTTAGAAATCTTTCCCAGTAATTAGGAAGTTTAATAAATCAAATTGACAGTATTAATCAATATACAAACCTTAGCATTGACCTCATATTTGAAACAAGGAGAGTATGAGCAGCAAATCTTTTACATGATTCTGAAGCTCTGTTCCAAACTAGAAGAATAGTTCATAGTCTTGTCAGGCTACAGTAAATTATTTCATAGATTTAACTAGTATGATGCCTAGGATTGTACAATGTCAGCCTGTAATCAGAGAGTTTCAATAGCTAATCAGAGGTTATAATTGAAGAAAATTAAGGTAAAGTCTGCTTTTGACAAGGAATGATACTTCGCTTTTAAATTTTATAGAGTGATAAAAATAATTTAGGTAAGTTTTTAGCACCTCTTTCAAAAGGAGCTCAAAGCACTTGGCCATATCAGCATATTATTTCTGAGAACACTTCCTATGGAAGTAGAAGAGAAAACAATTTTGGGTTGCATAGTTTATATATTCATTCAGAGAAAATGCTATATGCTGCATTTCTTCTTTTTTTAAAAAAAAAAAAAAAACAGGAGCTCATTTTATTTAAGTTCATATAAGTACTTCGGAAATAATCAAGCTACAAAACCTACACTGGGAATACTAGTGACAAAAGCACCTGGCTTGGGGTCAAGGTATGCCAGCTCTAGTTCTGACTGGCAGTGGGGACTTGGATAAGTCACTTTATCTTTCTGTAAAGTAAGGAGCTTGTTCTAGAAAAGGTTTCTCAACCTCAGGACTATTCACATTTTGGGCTAAATAGTTCTTAGATTCAGAGGGCTTCTTGTGTATTCAAAAATATTTGGCATGTGTAGCCTCTATGTGCTATGCTAGTGGCAATCCCCAACCCCATTACAACAACTGCATTCCCAAATGTCTCCTAGGAAGAGGGAGGCCAGGAAGAGCCCTGCTAAAGAGTCACAGCTTTAAGACACCTCAATAGACTGGCTCTACCTTCTCAGCTTTTGTCTTAGAGTCCAGATTGTACATGAGGATGGGATTCTATATACAGACTTTAACAGGACTCCCCAGACCACCACAAGGTTTGCACTTAGAAAGCACCAGCACCCAACTACATGGCACTTTTACTGCAGTTTATTTGGACTCTCTTGCTCTCCCTCATCGTTGACTCTTGCTCAAAACTACGTTATCACAAATGCCTGGCTCTTCATGTTCTTGGCTTTATTGTTGTGGCCCTAGGCAAGTGGAACCTAGCAACTCATTTGGCTTCCTGAAATCTGGATCTCTGGTTGGGATGCAGCTTCGATACATTCTCTGGCTCCTTATTTTCAGTCACTCTGAGCAATTATTCTCCTGAAGAGTCCAGGAATATTCTACCTTCGTTTAATTAGAAACTAGAAATTTCTGAAAAATGTTAGAACAGAAAATCATGACATTTATGTTTACAGAAAATGCAAATTTTCAATATTGTGTGTCCTTATTTTTGGTGGTTTGAGGTTAGAAAAGGGAAAAAATAAATGTAGGAAGCAAAGGAAATTTGGAAAAATATCAATTATATGGTGCTTTAAAAAGATTTCTTTATCATTGGTTCAGTAAGTCATTCCTTCATTTCTCAGTATCACTGAAATGAGCATTGTGCTAGGACCTAGTTTAAAAACAAAATGTGACCCAAAAGAATTGAAAGCAGGGATTTGAAAAAATAATTGTACATCCATGTTCATGGCAACATTATTCACAATCATCAAAAGGTGTAAACAACCCAATGTCCATCAACAACTGAATGGATAAACAAAATGTGGTATATATACAATGAAATATTATTCAGCCTTAATAAGGAATGAAATGCTGATATGTGCTACCACATGGATGATACTTGAAACCTGTATCATCTGATACCTGAAATAAACCAGACATAAAAGGGCAAATAATATGATTTCATTTGAAGTAGCTAGAACATGCATATTCATAGAGACAGTAGAACAGATGTTATCAAGGATTGAGGAGTAGGGTAATGGGGAGCTGTTATTTGATAGGCACAGAATTTCAGATAGGAATGATAAAAATGTTCTGGAGATGGATGGTGGGAACGGTTGCAAAACAATGTGAATGTACTTAATGCCACTGAACTATACTCTGAATAATGGTTTAGATGGTGAATAGTATATTGCGTGTATTTTACATTAATAAAAAATAGAAAAACACAATGTGAAAGCAAATATAAATTAGACAGTATTTGCTCTGAAAGTGTGCACAATAAAGAGAGGTTGCATATAAAACTTGGACAATCCAAAAGAAGCATGATAAGCTGTTTAAGGGGCAACAAGGGAGGGTTGCTAATCTCTGGAATAATTCAGGGCTGAGAAGAGAAAAAAATCAGGAGACTGTAAGACTCATATAATGAAACAAGATGTTGAGTACATAATCATACTGCCTAAATGACAGACTGGGTGACCAGGCTGCTCTTGGAAAGTGGCACAGAGAACCTGAGAGACCCAAAAGACAGTATATTACCTAAAACTGAAGCCCTAAGCTAACTACAGAAAACTGAGGAAGTACAGGCAAAATAGTGAGGAAGTGGAACATGGGAACAACACAGAAACAGGTCACCTGGCGATACCAGCGTGGAGGTTCTGTAAGCTAAGCATCGTGGCTGCCACACCCACAGTGGTCACAGAGCAGGTGCCTAACAGGTGCTTGTTGAATGAACTGCATCTGCCAAATCCCCCTTTCTCACCCACAGCTTCTACTAACTAGTTGTTTTCTCCACATACTGTCACTTGAGACAGAGTTATTCAGTTGGTTAAATACTTAATCTTAAGGGCTAAATAGAACTTTCCTGAGTGAAAAAGGAGGTGAAAGGATATGCCAGTGTGAACCTCAAAAATTTGTGAGAGATCTCAGTTAATTCAGAAAGTTTATGGAGCCAAGTTTGAGGATGAGGTCCCTGACACAGCCTCAGGAGATCCTGATGACACGCGTCTAATGTGGTCAGAGCACAGCTTGGTTTTATACGTTTTAGGGAGACAGGAGATATCAATGAATATATGTAAGATGAACACTGGTTCTGTTAAGAAAGGCAGAACAACTCAAAGCAAAAGCTAGTAACTCACAGGAGGGGCTTCCAGGTCCTAGGTCCCTAAGAGACAAAGGGTTGCATTCTTTTGAGTTTCTGATTAGCCTCTCAAAAGGAGGCAATCAGATAAGCATTTAACTCAGTGAGCATAGCGGTAACTTTGAATAGAATAGAAAGCAGGTTTGCCTTAAGCGGTTCCCAGCTTGACTTTCCCTTTACCTTAGTGATTTCAGGGGCCCAAGATATTTTCCTTCCACATCAGGGAAAGGAGATGGCCTGAAGAAAGTCATGAAGATGTAGGTCCACTCACCGCACCTGGGCCACCATGTGTGTTTGTGTGTGTGTGTGTGTGTGTGTGTGTGTGTGTGTGTCTGTGTGTGTATGCACGCTGGAGGTGGGGATGAAACTTGAAATCTAGATTGTGAAGGATGTTTTTCTTTTGCCTTTCACCATCTTTAACCACCCAAGCCCTTTGTTAGCTCAGAACACAGCAATGTATTATCTATAGGTAGATTTGCTTTCTCGTACTTAGTATTAAGTATGCACTCATTATTCGCTGTGTTTTGAAAAGTTTCTAATTTTGTTTTAAGTGCATTTATTAGAGAATGAGGAATCTTATATTTCTTCATCTGTGCTGGATTTTGGGATGTCAGTAAAATGTGAGAACAGAAGAAACCCTACTCCACTCTTTAGCATTAAAATGAGAATATTAATATTATTTCCTGGCCTCTTGTGAGGATTAGCTAAAATAAATGCTAAACACTTTCAGGGTGACTGATATGCAGTTAATGTGCTATGCAAGGTATTGATTAGAAATATTCTCATAAGACAAAATTACAGTGGAGCTTCTTTATCTGGCACAATCATGACTAACAGTGAACCAATAAAGTCCATTAAAGCAGGAAGTAATAATTGTTCTACTATAAGGACACATGCACATGAATGTTCATTGCAGCACTGTTTATAATAGCAAAGACCTGGAACCAACCCAAATGCCCATCGATGATAGACTGGACTGGGAAAATGTGGCACATATACACCATGGAATATTATGCAGCAATCAAAAGTGATGTTTGTGTCCTTTGTAAGGACATGGATGAATCTGGAGAACATCATTCTCAGCAAACTGACACAAGAACAGAAAATGAAATACCACATATTCTCACTCATAGGTGGGTGAGGAAAAATGAGAACACATGGACACAGGGAAGGGGGTACTACACACTGGGGTCTATTGGGGGGAATAGAGGAGGGACAGCGGGGGAGGAGATGGGGAGGGATAGCCTGGGGAGAAATGCCAAATGTGGGTGAAGGGGAGGAAGGCAGCAAAACACACCGCCATGTGTGTACCTATGCAACTATCTTGCACGTTCTGCACATGTACCCCAAAACCTAAAATGCAATAAATAAATAAATAATAATAAATACAAGTATAAAATGTTTTAAATGACATATAAGTTTTGATCTATTTATAAAACTTTTGATACATGATCAGAAATTTTTAGGTTGGGTCTTCTGACTGCAATTTCAAATCACCTGCATTGTATAAACCACACCTTTAATATTTTCACTTTCCATTTCTTTAACATAAGAATTTTTAAATCACTGACAAAGCATTCTCAATGCAGAATCTACCTAGATTTTTGTCACACTGAGTGTCGTAAAATACTACTTTATGTCCACTTAATTTGACAGGTTTTTCTTTTTTCTTTTTTTTTTTTTTTTTTTTTTTGCCTCTCTAGTACAGTTTGTTTCTATTGAGAGTTAAACATTTTGAACTTATTTTAAAGAGTAACATAGGGGAAGAAAAAACTTACTTTTCACAGTAATGTTTTATTGCCCTTTAAAATATTTAACTAAAATCTAGAAAATAAATTTAGAAAATAAAAATAATTAGCTAAATTATAGTATGTTACACATATTGTAAAACAGGTTGGATCGTTTGGGAACTAACACCACTGATGCTCTACAGTTCCCAATTCAATGGAGTCAATTGTTAAATGCAGCAAGGGGTAGACCTTGGCTGGCTTCCACAAGAGATTGGGGAGCAATGATCACTATCCCTTTGGGCCTGGGATTCAGACTTCAGTTCTCCCTACAGCAAAGTCAGCATCACTGGGAAGACATGTAGGATCTGGGCCGTGTTCCAGCCCCGAGAAAGCGCTTTTTCATTTTAGCAGAATTGCCAGGTGAGTTTCATGTACAGTACAGTTTGAAAAGTTTCTCAAACTTTTAGCAGCAAGATTTATGACTGATTCCTTTCCCTGACTGTAAATTAGAATCCCTCGGGGAGCTTTGTAAAATCTCTAGAGACTGGACTCATGATCAATGACTTCAGAGTCTCTGGAGGTAAAAACTCTGCATATTAAAAAAAAATCAATCAACAAACCTCACCAGGTGATTAAAACATGCAGCTAAGGTTAATTTGTTCTCAAACCTGAGGTGAGGCAGGTCAGACTCCCCTGGAAAATCTATCAGGCACAGCTTGACAGGCCAACTTTCAGGGTTTCTGAGTCTGTAGGTCTAAAATAGGGTCAGGTGATGCTCCTGCAGTTGGTTCAGATACTTCTCTTTGAAAACCCATGGTGTAGGGGACAAGCATTCCCTTTAATCTCGTAAGTTTCAACTAATGTTAGTAGCCTGCTTCAATGGGGTTATTTTAAAATAGCTTCAGTTGTTATATGCTTTTGAAGTTAGGGTAGTCTCAAGCCCCATACATTTATATAGTCCTTTGTTATTTATTTATTAGAGACATGGACTTGCTCTGTCACTGAGGCTAAGATGCAGTGGCGTAATCATAGCTCATTGTAACCTCAAATTCCTGGGCTTAAGCAATCCTCTCACCTCAGCCCCACAAGTAGTTGAGACTACAAGCACACCACCATACCTGGCGAACGTTTTTATGGTAGAAACAGGATCTCGCTATGCTGCCCAGGTTGGTCTCTAGCTCCCCTCACCAAGCAATTCTCTCACCTTGGCCTCCCAAAGTGCTGGGATTATAGGAATGAACCACCAAGTCCAACCTAGGTAGCAGTTCATTTTTTAAAAGAAGATACAGTGGGAGAGAAAAAGGAAAAACATGTTGAACACAAACATGTTGACGTTTGTGTGTATGTGTACAAAATATACTTTATCCAATTGGTCTCATTTTCTGAGCTGTCACTTCTAACACATTCCTCCTTCTCTGAAGCTTGTTAGCCCAATTTTTTGAAAAGTACCACTTTGTCCAATTTAAGTCCCCCACATTTTTATGTGGTTGGCATATTTTTGAATACGGACCCATTTTTTTTTTTCCATGATGTAGATGGTGTCAAATTCTGAAGGAGGCTAAAAGTAGCTGAAGGGCAAAACTTCATCATTCAAAGTACTTGCACCACATTTTCCTGAAAATGTGCTGGATTTCAGGCTGCATATTCACATCAACCATCTAAATGATTTTTCAAGCATGCTTTTTATTTTATAATCCTGCCAAACTTAACATATGGAAAGTCTTGTGAATACTTCTTTGGGTCTTGACTCTAAGATATTTGCAGTAACATGAGTTGTCTGGGAAATAAATGTTCTCTAATTTTCAGACGAGTCTCAAATCAGTGTAGCAACACAGTTCAAGCGTAATCTAATGCATTCCTGCTTACCATGAATTAATCCTTTTTTACAGGAGGGAAAACCAAGTCACTGCAAGATTTCTTTTTCTTTTTTTTTTTTTTTTGAGACGGAGTTTCGCTCTTGTTACCCAGGCTGGAGTGCAATGGCGCGATCTCGGCTCACCGCAACCTCTGCCTCCTGGGTTCAGGCAATTCTCCTGCCTCAGCCTCCCGAGTAGCTGGGATTACAGGCACGCGCCTCCATGCCCAGCTAATTTTATTTTCAGTAGAGACGGGGTTTCACCATGTTGACCAGGATGGTCTCGATCTCTGGACCTCGTGATCCACCCGCCTCGGCCTCCCAAAGTGCTGTGATTACAGGCGTGAGCCACCGCGCTCGGCCTTCACTGCAAGATTTATAATCCTGTACTTCACTCAGTTGTGTACCATGATCACTCAGGAATTTTACTTACCAGGTCAATACCTCTGGAAGTGAAATCAGCTTGGCTACATTGGCTGCACAGCAATAGGGCAAAACCCAAGCAAAATGAGAATAATCAAGCAGCAACTGAAAACAAGTGCTTCCTTTCTGATGGTTAGAGAGCTGATTGTCGATAGCTGACTGACATACACCTGGATCCACACTGGTGGCTCTGCCCACAAGTCATGTGGTGAGTCTAGACACAATGCAGCGTGACTAAAGGAATCCAAAGGAGAGAAATGTTGCTTCTTGCCTATTGATAGCAGCTTCTCTAAACTGAGCAAGACCACGACTAACAGACACCAGTAACAGGCAAGACCAGGCTCTCTCTTCAGCCATTTCTATACCTCACTGTTCTGGGCAAAGCAGGTGAGCAGCCCAAAGGTAGGAAGGAAGTCACAGATTTGCTTGGTCAGACACAAAAATGTCCAGTAGCTGACAGGCTTGGCAGAACCAGAGTCTGAAAGTGTGGAAAGTCTGTATATGGGATAGAAACATCAGAATAATAATGTATGGGGAGGAGGAATCCCCAAGAGATAATCAGTTACCCTGCCTTACTTATTTGATTCAGTTGATAGAAGCACTTGACATGTCGAACAGAATCATCTCAGGAGGAGAGGCAATCCTGAGAATCAGAACATCACAACTTCAGAGGCCTTTCATTCTGAAAAAAAAGACGTCCCCAGAAATCCATATTCTATCTGTAGGGTGACTTCCCTAAACCGAGACAGAGAATGACAGTGACAGCAAGTGCAAGAGACTGTTTTGAAATACACATTGGGAAAGCCACAGAGAAGTAATGAGGATATGTCATTGTCCTGAGTCTCTACATTAATTGTTAGGATCTTACAATCCCCTTCTTCTCCCACTCAGGACCCCAATTATCTATTATGTAGTCTGGGATCTGAGCTGCCTCTGTCTTGTGATTCTATTCTACATCAGCAGGAAATAGCCAGGAGTTTTCATGGTAGTGAGGACATTTCTTAGAATAAAAATATCCCTGCAGTAGAGTAATCAAGCCTGCTATCCAACTCCCAGCAAACCCTGGACTGTTTGCATAGACATTGAGTTTTGGTTTTGTTTCTGAGATGGAGTCTTGTTCTGTCACCCAGGCTGGAGTGCAGTGGCATGAACTCCACTCACTGCAACCTCTGCCTCCCAATTTCAAGTGATTCTCCTGCCTCAGCCTCCCGAGGAGCTGGGACTGCAGGTGTGCACCACCACACTCGGCTAATTTTTGTATTTTTAGTAGAGACGGGTTTCACCATGTTGTCCAGGATGGTCTCAATCACTTGACCTCGTGATCTGCCTGCCTCAGCCTCCCAAAGTGCTGGGATTACAGGCATGAGCTTCTGCGTGAGTGCTTTCTGGCTTGAGGGCCTGCATTTGTACTCCTAGACTGCTTGTCTGGCTGCCACACTTATCGCTTTCCTATCCTTTCAAGTTATGCAGGTCCCTACCCCCCTGCCTGTTTTAACCTTTCCCTGCTGACATGTCCAATAATGTACTTCTGAACTATTTGAATTATTCTCTAATTGGTCAGCAAACACTTTTTCTTTCAACTTGATCACTAGTTCTGGCTTTATAACTGGGCAGCTCCCTGAAAGCAGGGAACAGCATATAGTGTTGCATTTTATTGACTTTGCAGCCTACCTTCATGGGTTCAAGCCCACCTTTGCCACTTACCTGTTGAGTAAGCCTGGGCAGGTTAGATAATCCATCTATTTTTCCTTTTTTTTAAAAAAAAAAATCTAGCATTATAACCCACCATACAGAGTTACAATAAAAGGTAGGGGGTTAGTGTCTATAGAGGCTTTACAGTGACAACACACAGCAAGTACTACATAAATGATAAGTGCATTGAAATTCCTTCTTGGAATTTTACCCTGCCTTCCTCTTATCCCAGACTCACATTCTCATTTTTTATTCTAATTTAACAGTCTTCTACTACTTGGGACAATTATAGTTCAAGCCCATTTTCTGAAGTTTTCAGTTCAAGGAAATATCCAATATACATAGTCAAGCACTTTTCCTCTGGAATTTTAAGACCTTGTTAAGAGAACATTTTTTTATTGCACTCTAAGCATATTACACCAAGCTCTTCATAATACTGCTTTTGGAAAGCTATTTAGAGACAAGACCCAGATAGGCTATTCAAGTCAGCCCTGCCCCTAACAGTGATGATGTCAGAAGACTGCATTCATCTGCAGGTAGCTGAAGTATTATTCAACCCCAAAATTTTCATCAGAGCCATCTAACATTTTAAAAGGAAACTTTGAACTGATTAGGAATTTTTAAAGAGAAAGCAAGCTCTATCTCATTCAAGGGATGGAGCCAGGTCAGTTGGACGGTGTCTCTATATCTTACAAATCATATAATTTGTACCTATTAAAAAGGTCCAGGTACTGGGTAACTTGGGTTTGAGTTACGGAGGTCTTCATCTCAAGGTCATTAGTCCGAAGTCAGCCAAGCCTGTAAATTCAGCCTTCCTCGTGAGCCAAAAATGTATTTTCAGTAATCAGTTCTTATGTAAGTCTAAAGGATCATGAAAACTATATCCATTTGCTTATTCATTAAACACAAGGCTAATATAAATTACCCTGAATATCCAGGATCATCTGTTCTATAAGCAGAAGAATTTCTATGATAAGGGGGAAAAAGGGAGGAAAAAAGATAAAAAGAAATTTTTAAAATCTTGAGAAAGAAAAATAAAAAAGGAAAGAGGTACTCTTTATGTTCAGCTATAGTTAGAAATATGTGCATATGCCACTCTTCTGAAAGCCGAATTAATGGACTTGGGGCAGTGACCATGAAGAAAGACAAAACTGACCCCGGGAGTTTTATCTGGGGAAGCCAGACTCTGAACTGGAAAGAGCAGTCCATTTACACCCAACCGGGCTTCTGGGACACAGACCAGGTAACTCATCTCTAATATAGTACAGCAGCAAAACTACATCAGAGAATCCCTTTCAGCTTTGAAACAAATGAGGCTTGTTAGTATCTTAAATACATAGAATGGGAGCATGTTACCTGTATTATAAGTAGATATGTATCAATTAATTAGAAGTCTGCCATTAATAATGAAATCAGCCTTGCCACATTAGGAAAGCCGATCAGTTGTTCAGTGACAATGTATTTGACACCCATTGTATGTTAAGCATTGTTTAACATATTGGGATTTTGGGAAGTCAGTACTGACCTCACATGTAATCAGAATCTCTACCTAAATGCTTACAAGAATTGCCTCTATTGCTAACTTGATATGTGCAGTATATTGCTCTCGGCTATTTTTATATTGTTACTTTTTATGTGTAGTTACCTTGCCTTTCTTACTAAACTGTGGGCTGTTGATCAAGTTAGCTAAGCCGAATAAGCAAACCTTAAATTCTGTCAGTGAGCTGTCACTTCTCCTTGCCTAAAAGAATCAGCATAGCAAAGTTTTCAAATTTAAAATGACTCACGAATATATTCTAATGGATTTTGTGTTCTCTCTACTTAGAGAACACCACACATAACGTTGATTTTTGTATTACGAATATCACCTTTCGAAAATGATTTAGAATGGTCCTAAAAGAACCTTTCACCTTGTCAGGGACTTACTGTTCCTCCACACTTTCTAATGGTTATGCTTCCACAATATTTATCATGCAAATAAAGTGATAGATCAGCCATGCAATTAAATACTCAGATGACTTGAAATGTAAGTGGCAGACAATCAGATGGCCGTTTCCTCTGGTTGCTTAAAAGATTCCCATCGATTCTCTGTGCTATCGAAAGAGGAAGGAATTAAGTCAGAGAGAGTCACCCATAGTGGCAGTGAGTAAAAATAGGAATGAAATCAAATAACACTGATAGATGGAAGCATGGGTAGGCTGGTGAAAACCTGACAGATTGTTAGATATATACGTCCAGCTACAAAGGTTAATAGTTACATTACCACCATAAGAAATCATACCTTGACAGTAAAACCTCAGAAGGCTAACACTAAAAAAATTCAAACAGCAGCTGTTATTGCCTAAATGACTAAATGCCCTTAATAAAAATATCAGATAATCCAAACCCAATTAATTCAGAGCTCATTTTTCTGGTCTCTTGCATTTCAAATTAACAAAGTTTTTACTCTACCTGACTGGTAAATGTTTCCTATCACATTCTATTTGCATCTAATTATTTCTTGAGGCACCAGATTTCAGTGGTCTATGGAGCATGGGTTATTACAGGCTTTCTACAACAGGTAAAGATATCAAAATTGTCAGATCTCACCTGCATTAGGGGTCCATAGTATTGGTGTCACATGGTTATCACATTTCACTGCAAAAGACAGATAATTAACTTCTAATAAGAGATAATAAGCTTGTGACGTGTGGATATACCAGTATATGTGTGTGGAACATGAACTGATCCCGTTTGTATTGAATATTTGCTAGGTTTTACAGATGTGGTAAGCTATGTTTTTCAGAAGGTTCACAATAATTTCTGCCCTCAAGATCCCAGAATGTGTGTGTGTGTGTGTGTGTGTGTGTGTGTGTGTGTGTGTGTGTGATTCAGGGTAAGGAAAACAATAGCCCACATACCAGTACTTGGAATTACATAGTGAAAATTCTATTGCACCATTATTGAAGGCAGGGTTTTTCTTATTCTTCATTACCTGACCTGGTATCTGTAACAATTCCCTGAACATAATAGCAAAGCCATAAACATTTGTTAAGGAAATAATAACATGAATGAAATTTTAAATGCTAATTAAAAGATAAATATCAAGAAAGCTGTAAGGATAAAGAACAGATATATTGCTGCAGGTGGGAATATTCAGAAAAACTCCAGGATGGAGGCAGAACTTGAACTGCTTCTTGAGACATAAATAGATCTTGGGAAATTCAGATATACTCCACATAATTCAGCACAAGGTTCTTATTACCTATTAGACACTGTGATAAACACTTTTAAAAATGCAAATATGAATTATGCCAGGCTCTTGTTCTCTGTGACCTTATAATTTAGAAAAGGGCATATAACATAAATAATAAAACATGTTAGAAGTGCTGGAATAGAGATAACATACAGTATAATGAGCAGTCAGAAGGCTTCTTGGAGGCTGTGTTGGAGGAAATTATTCAATTGAGTTTTAGTGGATTAACAGTAACCAAAAATTTAATAATAGGAAAAGTGAATGGGAAAGAAAATCACTCTGGGTAAGAAGAAAAGAAAAACCGCTTTGTGTTAAAAGCAAGAAATTCCCAATTTTAATGTGAATAATGTGCCAAACACCTTAAATTTTGAATGTGTTTAACAGCACAATCTTTTTGTTATTCACTTATTCATCCAATGGACATTTATTAAACACTTGTTATATGCCAGGTACTGCTCTAGGCATCAGGAATGCAGGCAGACTAGGTTCTTGAGGAAAGACAAATAATAAAGCAACAAGACAATGTCAGATAAAGGAGTTTTTTAAAAAACAAAAAGGAATAGGGTACATTATCCTCCACCCCATCCCTATTCCTGAAGCTGTTTGAAATTACTGTTCTAGAGCCTCAAGTTTGCAAAGGAAAATCATGAGACATAGACTCGAAAGATGGAATGTGACCTAAGTGTGAAGACTCCAAACTATCACATTAAGTTTTTTGCATGGCTCATGGGGAGTGACTCACGAGCAAGAATGTGAAAATAACCAAAGCTGTATTTTATTCTTGTGTTCCTCAATTCCTGTGGTTCAGGGCTTGGTCTGACCAATGAACTGCGTGTTAAAGGTTTACAATGTGACTTTGCCCTTACATCCAAGTGGGTGAGCAATGAACTTGTCTCATTAAACAGGGTGTAGAGCTGTTTGGTTGTCAAACTCAAGCATTGAGTTACATGTTATGTGAGCTGCATACAAGTCTAGCATAGTAGGGCCATAAATGAGTTCATGATGCATTAACCATTCAACAAGAAAACAGCCTACAAAATGGTGCTTTACCACAGAGAATTTGAGAAGCATTGCTTTATAAGGACTAATGTTGTTTATTATGTATTATGTGTGAAGGACTATTGTAAGTGCTTTCCATGGAAAGCACTCATTCCATCCTTTCTGCAAAGCTATTAGGTAAAAACTCTTAGCAACCCTATTTTGCAAGCATGGCACATTTAAATTACCCAGGGTCACATGGCTGGGAAAAGTCTGAGCCAGGATTGGAATTGAGCCTCCATGCTTCACTGTTATACTCCACTGTCTGTGTGTCTCTGTCTCACTCTAGCCTGAGTTCCTTGAAGTAAAGGCATATTAGTTTTTTATCTTTGATCCCTTAGCCCTGGGCATATAATACAGGTTTAGGAAATGTTGGTTGAATCACTCAGAAATAATAATTTGGAAAAACTGCGTGGGACAGAATGGGAAGGAAATGCTGGAGGAGAGAAAAACACACTTTAAGAAGTAGTGGTGCTGTCAGGAAATTGGATAAATACTAAAGTGGCACTGATAGAAATCAGGAGGGAGAAGGCTTATGAGAAACAGTACCAAGAGAGAGTACACAGGATTTGGTGACAGGTTGGACCTGGAAGTCAAGAAAAGAGGGGTCAATGAGCTGAATGACAGGGCAGAGTGAGCCAAGAAAAGGGAGGATTGAGAGAGGTCAGTGGGACATCTAAGAGAAATCATTTAGTTGAGGGTATACAATACACAAAGTATAGTGCTTATGTCATAGGCACTGATATAAACTGTATAAAGACCTTCTATAAGGGCACCAGGATTTCCTCAGGGGCTTAATAATATGGAATGAAGGGAAGTACTGGGGGATAGTTCTGAAGCTGCACTCCATAAAACTGAGAAAATGTCATCAATCAGCCATATCACAGAAATGGGTTTGGGGTGAAAAAGATCTCTAAAAAAAAGGTGGGGCTGAGCCCTACCAATCTTTTGCTTGACTTTACCACCCTATACCACGGTTGGGGTGGTGAAGTCCTTCCCGAGGAGCTACTGGTTACTTATACATATCACCATCCATGAATTGCTATTTTTAAGTGGAGAAATCATTTTTTTTCCAAAGCTCATGGTTTTTCTCAGAGAGTTCATGCTTGCCTGAATATTCTTGGCTCTTTTTAGCTAAGAATGAGTCTGCATCAGGATAAGGGCCCAGAATGGATGATTTCCCAGTATACAGTGTCTATGTCAATGATATATCTTATCTATAAAATGAACAGTCATTTAATTATGTCATGGCCTATGAAAGAACTATGTGGGACTTATCCAGCTTTCTACTCAGTTATACCTGTAATTAGGATGACTCTTGTATTTTCTGAAATTAATCTATTATCCTACTTCATAGTATTTAACCTGCTGATCTTTTTTATTCATTTAAAGTCTCCTTAAATTGAGCAGAATCTCACTTTCCTTCACAGGACAGTTGACGTGGCTCTTTTTCTCTTTACTGTATCATAAATCTTGGCAAGAATGCTCAATGGAAAGGAACAGTCCATGGAAGGAACCTTGGCTCAGAGACCCTAGGGAAGATGAAAACAGCTGACAGAAGCCTGGCCTGCATCTCTAGGGAAATGTAGCTCAGTCTTCTGAAGATTGAAGAGGTTTGAAGAAAATACTTTGTAAGTTAAGAGAACCCTTTATTTTTAGGGTAACTTTTCTCTATGAGAACAAGACATTTTAAAAGCTGGAAGGGTCAGAGTAAGAAAAACTGTAATGGCCCCTATATCCAGACAGTCAAAAAGAAACTGTGTACTTAATTAGCTGGTGTGCTGAGATTAGAGCAAGATAGCTTAGAAAGGCAATTCCTGAAGGTCAGATCTGGCCAGGGGTGATACTGAATTACAGCCACTGTTTGCTATTTTACTAGAAATCAGGAAACCTGAAATTATGGCTTTTCTGTAATTAGGGGCTGAATGTTTATGTCCCTTCCAATTTATTTGTTGAAGCACTAACCCCAAATATGATGGTGTTAAGAGGTGAGGCCTCCATGATGGAATTAATAAGAAAAAGATAATCTTCTCTCTCTCTTTCTCTGTCTGTCCCTCAGGGCCATGTGAGTATGTGATGAGAAGACATCTGTCTGCAGACTAAGAAGTGGACTCTCACCAAGAACCAAATCTGCCTGAGCCTTGATCTTGGACTTCCCAGGCTTCAGAACTGTGAGAAGTAAATGTCTGTTGTTTAAGCCACCCAGTCTGTGGTATTTCTTTACGGCTGTCCAAGCTGGCTATGACAAATGTTAATTTCTGTGAGTCTGGGGGGCTTACTTCACCTTTGGTCTCAGTCAATTAATCTGTTATCAAGAGATTTTTTTTTTTTTTACTAAACTCTAGAATCCCTTTCATTTATGATATTCTCTAATCAGTCACCCTCAGCTCCCTCCACCTAGACCTGACAAACTTCAGGTTAGTTTGTGGGCAGGTGCTAGAAGTAGGGGAGCAGGGAGAAAAAGAGAAGGAACTGTCTTCATTCCATGGCACAAGAGTCTTCCACTGTCTTCCTTCCTACCATTAAGCCTCAAGAGAAATCAGAACCATGTCACGTTTTGAAGAAGCTTTTTCAAGGCCAAATAATGGGTAACATATTTGAACAAAAAATAAATAAAAGAGATAGCCTGAGGGTGAGTTCCTTTCTTTTTCTTTTTCTTTCTTTCTTTTTTTTTTTTTTTTTTTGAGACGGAGTTTCGCTCTTGTTACCCAGGCTGGAGTGCAATGACGCGATCTCAGTTCACCACAACCTCCGCCTCCTGGGCTCAGGCAATTCTCCTGCTTCAGCCTCCCGAGTAGCTGGGATTACAGGCGTGTACCACCATGCCCAGCTAATTTTTTGTATTTTTAGTAGAGACGGCTTTCACCATGTTGACCAGGATGTTCTTGATCTCTTGACTTCGTGATCCACTCGCCTCGGCCTCCCAAAGTGCTGGGATTACAGGCGTGAGCCACCGTGCCTGGCCAAGTTTCCTTTCAAATTAAAAATAAAATAATAAAAAAGATTATAAAAAAAAAAAAAAAAACAGAAAAAAATCAATTTGAAATTCACAGAGAATGATTTTTGAAGGATAACCACTAACATATAATTTTCTGTAAAGGCTTTATCCAAAATACACATTTATTCAGGCATTTAATAAATATTTGTTGAGCACCTAGAATATGACAGGCACAATTCTAGGCACTAGATATATGATTTTATATATATGCTCATGAAGCTCACATGATAACACGAACCAAGCATCTGATTTTCTATTATTTACTTATAAAAACAGCTTTTTCTTCTCATCCTCTGTATCTTGAGATGAATGTGTTTAGTATGAGGCATCTAGTGAATTTAGTTAGCATAGATGTAATACCTGATGGATAACACCTGATATAAAATGAAAGCCCAGGAAAGGATGGGGCAGTTGAACTGTTCAAAAAACTAATATTTTTAATGGAATCAAGAATGCATCCAGCATCTGATTAGGAGAGTCATTCTTGCTGTCTGCCATAACCCCCCTCAGGCTACAGGAATCAAGTTGCAGAGAAAAGTACCAAGGAAGGCATTTCTACTCCATTCAGTTCAGCAAATATTTTAAAACACCTTTTTTGGTGTTGTGGATTTAAGAGAGGTACAAGAATTAGAGGGACAGCAAGAACCTTACAGATTAGCAGGAAAAGGCACATTTATAAATAATTAAACTCTTGCCAGAATATGCTAAATTCTACAAGAGATGTATGCAGAAAGTGCTATGGGAGAAAAATCAAGATTTAGTTAAGGATGAGTAAAGCTTCATGAAGTAAGTAATATCGCCATTGAGTTTTGTGGAATTTTTAGAATGTTGAAAGGCAAAAAATGATCATGTTGTGAAGTCAAAAAAATGAAGTGGAGAACACGATTTTGTAGACATTTATTGAGCATTTCCTCTAGTAAGATATTGTCTCACAACATCCTTTTACAAAAGCTATATCATCAACTCTGTATCAATCAGGAGCTAGCCAGGGAAATGCACTGCTTCCAATATTTATAACCAAGGACATTTAAAGTAGGAAATGAAAGCAGCACAAATATTACCCAAAGCAGCAATTTAATAGGGGACAGAATGGGAGGGGTAGGCTTAGAGGATTTGGGAGCCAGCATCCCATTCTCTGAGGTAATTAAATCACAGTGGAGGTTCAGCTACTCCAGAGATAGCCCCTTAGAAAGGGACAGGAAGAGCAGCCTCCTAGTTTCTCCTTTCCACACATGGTCCTCTCTCCTGTCAGTGCCTCCTGGAAGCCAATTCCAGTTAGAAGCCAGCTGACCAGACCACCTGGGAATTTGCCACCTGTGGAAACCAGGGGTAGACCTCTGCAAGATGAAGTCGAAGAAGGGGAAGATCAGAAACATACCTGTGGAGAAGGAGCACAGACCAGCGCTGACAGAGACTCTTTTTACTGATGAAAAAAAAAAAATTCAAGTGCAGGAAGATGGAGGTGACCCAACCCATATCACTCAGCAAATGGCAGAGCTAACATTTGGACCTAACACTGACTGTTCCTCTAATCTTTTCCAAATGCCATAGTTGCAGTTTCATGAATGCACAGACTTCTCATGTGTAGCAGACAGGTTTCTTTGGTGAGAGAATTAGAAGCCATTCCAAGGAATCAGAATTCACTTGCATTGCTCAGAAACTTGATGGAGGAATGAGAGCCATGAGTGGTGGAACAAGAACATAATCACTCATGAAACCTCATAGTGAATGTTAGTAAAGAGGGAATGAAACTTATTCTTCTCCACAGGTCCTCACATCCCCTTCACATACTTTCCTGCTTTTGCTCACTGAACAAAGAAAGAAGAATCTACATAAAAAGCTTCAAAAAGAGAGGCAGGCAAGGGCCCTTGGCAGGGGCTACTAGAAAATGTCAGTGGGACCAAAATAGCATCCATCATCTCTCTATCCAGATACAATTAAGACCAGGCTACTTGATGCTGTTACACACATTGGCTAAATCTTAAAGGCCTTCTTCCCCTCCTGGGAAAATAATGACAACAGTGCTTTATACACTAACAACATGTTGCTTGCTGAGACCTGAGCTTGGCCTGCAGATCCTCTAAACATTATTTTAGCAGAGGCCAGAGGTGAAGAGAAGGAGCCTAATTTGCACGTGAAGACTACCAGGCACTGAGAGGTTAAATGACTTGCCCTGGGTTCCCACAGAGACCCAAGAAGGGGGAAACAAGGGAGGGGGATGCAAATTTCTCCTGCTCTGGGCTCTATTCAGCCACTTCAGAAGACCTCATAACAGGAAAAGCAGCACTCCCATGGAGAGCCTCAGCAGCCTCTCATTACAGCCTGGAGATCGATGCTTATTAGCACTTCTCTGGGAGCACCTGCCCAGCACTAAGCAGACAGGCTGTAGAAGTGTCCTGATCCTCACTAACCCTTTTTCCCTTCTACAGATAATAGAATGTTCAAGTTAAGAAAACCTTACGTATTGACTACTTAAATAACAAGTAGAGAGAGACCCTCTCGTAGAAATTTATTTGGGAATAGAGCATTGCAATGAAAATAACACATGCCACATAAACCATGTGTGTATTCAGGGACATAAAGAAATACGAAGGTTTCTAAAGGAAAAAATTAGGATGATTACATAGTTGTTTTGAAATAATTATGTTTTGCTACAAAGATCAATAACAAGAGTGATGCCATGCCAAGTACTTTTTTATATGAAGTTGCAATGGCCTTTGTGCAAAAGGTTGTGGTTTTTATGGAGTCTTTTGTGATGGTTTCCATTATCAGGTATATGAGCCTCAGAAGCCTCTCTTCATGACTATGACTTGTTGTATTTGTCAAAGTTTTCTCCACATTAGTGACTTCATTTTGATTCTGTCAACTTCCACAGCATCAGACTCCCTTACAGAGGAGAAAAAGCCATGGACTGGTGAAGTGATTGCTGGAAATCATATGACTAATTAGTGGATTGTCATTTATTCTCTTTGCCTGGAACACATCCAGGACAGATTAAGAAATGGCTCTGGGTAGGGTGGAAGGGGCATTCTGAATTGTAGAGTTTGATGATTTTCATGGTAAGTCCCTAAAGGACAATTCAACCAAGGAGAGATCAACCTGCTCACAAAATCCCTGGACATTTAAAAATTGGGTCTCATGAGCCAGTAAGAGCTAGCTCTAACATGCCACCGATTACCATTCTCCAAAGCCTCAATTTCATTTTCTGTATGTCCAAACTCAGCCTTTCTCAAGGTCCAGCCTAATTGCCAAGGACAGTGCCTGGTTGGCCCTCACCAAGTATCTGTTCAAGAAATCAAATGCATGAAATGCCACTGGTTCAAAGGATCCCTGCTCATTTTCCACTGTTCTTGATGGCAAGAATTAAGTTTTGCCTTCTTTGACCGTAAAGCATATTTCTTCTGTGGATTTTTTTTCTACTGTTTCATAGCTCTATGTTATTCAACATTTACGCAGCACTTACATATTTGAAACATATTTCATCTCCCCAGCTAGATACTAAACTTCTTGAGGGTAGAAATCATAACTTACTCATCTTTGTATCCCTGAAGGATTTTTTGATATGCCTTGCACAAAATTGGCATGCAATAAAAATTGAGTGAATGAATTCTGCTGAATCAAGAATTGCCCTGGGCTGCTGATGGATTTTAAGTAACTCAATGCTTCTCTGCCAAAGCTGGAAAACTTTGAAATGTTAATAACTTAAGCCATGATATAGCCACCGGAGAAATGAACACAAGTTACCTGTCTTGATGAAATTGCACCCCTTTACCAGTGGAAGGTAGCAGAAGGTGCTTTTCTCTTATTAAGGACAAGCAAGCAGCTTTTGGGGGTTACTGTGTGGTGAGAGGGACCTGTGTGGCTGCTATATTCCTGCTCTGCTGTCTGTTACATTTCTTTCTTTGTCTCTTATAAGTCCTCCCCACCTTGGCTGCTCCCCACTTCTGAGTCTGAAGACCAGATGGCATCATAATAAGATCAGGCAACAGTTTACAGCAGACGTCAGCCAGAACACGGGTTCCAATGCTTCTGGCCCAGGAAGTCAGACCAGGGTTCTGGCTGGAATAGACTTGTAAAAATTTAAGGTTTTCTAAGCAAATAGTAAGATGTTTTAAGAACACTTTTGCATTAACATTTTCAAAATTAGTGTGTTCAATGTGAAATATATTTATTAGTGTTTTAGACATGATTTTTAGATAAGAAGAATTAAAAGAATAATGATGTCATGTTTCCAAAAATGTTAAAATATTAAGTGATTATAAGTGAACTATTGTCTGCAGAGAGGCAAACCAATACAGTATAATTGGTATCAAAAGGTTTCTGCTGGCACAGTTCAATCTCTGAATATTTAAATAAATTATTTTTATGTTTAAAATAGAACCTATTAGGGTTGTATTTATTCCTCTTGATTTTGATTAATGTCTATATGATTTTTTCCTTAGAAAATTTTTTTTTAAGTAATGGTATACAGTATTTTTTTGCTTATTTTTCTAACATTGTCTCTTTTTACATCATGTGGTGTAATATAAAAACTATTTAATCTCTCTATTTTATTTCAAATTCTATAGAAGCATCACTTCAGGGTGTTGGAAATATTCTACCATAGAATTCCTTATGTCTACATACTTTCTCATAAAAGAATATCTCATCAAACTGCACTTGCGGCATCTTTGACAGTGGGTGTTCCATTTCTATCTATCACTTGTTATTTCACAGAGTCATATCAACACTAAATGCAAGGCTGTGATATGGAAACAGAAGGTGTTTGGACATTTGAAACCTTTGGTGGGATTGATGATGGTGCTGACATCAATGCTGTATGGGTGAGAAAATGCAGAGAGTAAATGCAGAGACTCAGCGGGGCAAAAGACAATTTTTTTTAAATTTGTCTTTATGTATCTCTCCAACTTACAGCTTTAATGAGAGCATTCACAAGAGCAATAAGAGTAAATAATGCATGGATGTTTCTTGCATTCCAGGGACATACACATAATGTTGAAAGACAAAGTGAGTTTGATTTCTGGGTTACTCAAATTGGTAAATGTGTTAAGTGAAATGATGCTGATATTACCCCTTGTCAATATTCCGAATGCTGGATAATATTATCTTGTTTTTGATACATAAATAGGATAATGTGAACTGATGCTGAGGGACAGTTATAGCTGACAATATTGCCTGGGTTTGTGGCAGTTTTGAAGCAGAGTTCAGCAGTGAGCACAGCATGTATCTCAGAGATGGGAGGAGGATGTTCTATGACTGTCACATCTACAAGAATGCTATTTGTGGCAAGTCTGAGACCTAGACTTGGATGTTTTTATATAGTTGTTAATATTAAAAATTCTTTAGTAAAATTTTAACTTCTTTTTTAAAACGTAAATAAATTGGTTACTTTCATGTTGTATTAGAAGGTGATATGGTTTGGATCTGTGTCCCCACCCAAATCTCATTTCAAATTGTAATCCCCAGTGTTGGAGGTGGACCTGGTAGAAGGTAATTGGATCATGGGGACAGTTTCTCATGGTTGAACACCAACCCCATTGATGGTGTCATGGTGAGAGTGAGTTATCTCAAGATCTGGTTGTTTAAAAGTGGTAACATCTCCCCACTTTCTTTCTTCCTCCTGCTCTAACCATGTAAGATGTCCCTGCTTCTGCTTTGCCTTCAGCCATAAGTGAAAGTTTCCTGAGGTCACTCAAACCAAGATTCCCACACAGCCTGTGGAACTGTGAGCCAATTAAACATTTATTAAATTTCTTAATAAATTACTCAATCTCAGGCATATAGCAATATAAGAACAGACTAGTAAAGAACCAGAGATTCAGAGGAGTTACCCAATGTCACTCACTGGTAAGTAGTAAAGATAGGACTAGAATTCAATTCACTAAGGAACTCCATATTAGCAATCCCCTGAACACTCTCCCTTCCATACCTTATATATAGGATATCTATTATATTTTTTCTGCTTCTTCTACACTCCCCCCAACTTCTTTACTTTGAAACTATCCCTTCTTGGCTCCATGTGCTTCTGTTGGTCTGTCAATTAAGGAGTCTTGCTTAGTTGAAAGGCCACAGTGAAGGCACATAGCATGGGCTGACTAAACACAATACCCCATCACCCTGGGCATGGCAACTGGACCTTAATTGGGTATATAGCCCAATGGGACTATCCAGTTATTTTAAAGAAACTGATATTAATAATGAAAAAGAGAGTGTACTTTATTGCTGTGGTTTGAATGTTTGTCTCCTCTAAAACTCAAGTTGAAAACTGCCATTATAACAGTATTAGAGGTGAGACCTTTAAGAGGTGATTAGGTCATGAAGGCTCCACTGTCATTGTGGGAGTGGTTACAATTATATAAGAGTAAGTTTAGTCTCCTCTTGCCCTTTCTCTTGTTCTCTTGACTTCCACCATGTGATAACACACCAAGAGGCCCTCACTGGATGCTGGCACCTTGCTATTAAAGTTCCCAGCCTCCAGAATTGTGAACTAATAAATTTTTGTTCACTATAAATCATCTAGTATCAGTATTCTATTATGGCAGCACAAAACAGACTGATATTTATCTTCTGAAATTGTTTCCTGTAAATACCATATAAACTGCAACTTCAAGGAACCATTTTTCTACTCTGGAGAGATCTTGCTGAGTATGAAGTCAGTACAAAGGAAATAAAAACAGAGAGAAGATTTAAGGAATCTGAAGATATCAGTTGAGCCTCTGGATCCAGCTACATCTAAATCTGGTAAAGTCTTAAACTGCTGGGTTATTGGACTTAAAAATGTTCCTGCATTGCTCAAACTAGTTTGCTACTTTTTACCAAATTATTACAGTTTTTATATCACTTGGCCCCTATATCTTAAGGTGACTATATACTGCACAATGGCATACATTTCTGAAGAGATTTGAGAGCCCACTCTCTCCTACTCTACAATTATCAATTTATTTTTAGAAAATTGAGAATTTTTATAGTGCCCTCTAGGAATTGTAAAAGGACAAAGACATTTCACAATCATTCTTAATGGCAATTGCACTTATAATTCCTTGGTGAAGGAAGTTGGGAATTTGGGAGAGGAGAAGATCTTGTGTTGAAATTTCTGCTGATGTGCTTGTTAGCACCACCTGCTTAACCCCTGCTATCTCTCAGAATCACTGGGCAGATGTAAATTTTGGTTCCTGATCAATTTGCAAAGCCCTATGGAGGCTGGAGTCCTTGAATTCCTGCAAGTTATATACAACATAATAGAAATTAAGTCCAAAATTCTGAACACCTGAAAGAATTCTGAGTGTCTAGGAGAGCTTATTTGAGCCCACAGCTTAGTTCTCTTCAATAACCTATAAATGTAGAGCTCTGCCCACCAACTATGTTCTCCCCACCCAGCTTAACACACCTTCAGACCCTCAGGATCTTTGCCTCAGCAAGAAAAATGAACTGGAGACCAACTGAGCAGCCAGCGCCTCAGACACTGGTGCAGTGCGTGTTTATACATCCTGCCAACAGCTCTTTTTTCCCTGCTCCCAAGGTGCTAGTTCCTGAACTCGATCACATTATAACCAATTACTTTCTGCATAATGCAAATTCAAACATGTTCTCTAGTTAATCTATTGTGTTCTATTCAATTTGCATTATAAATTGTAGGCATAATGCCTATAATTGCCTTTCTTCATGGGTAGGCTTAACAGAAACCTGCTTTAGACAGAAGATGCCCTGAGTGAGAAGCAGTGACACATTTCCAGTCACATTCTTTGGGGCTCTCTCTCCTCTGGCTGTTTAGAAGTTAACAGATTCCTAGGTCCTAAGTTAAACTCTCTAGCCAAATGTCTATCTTCTCAGTACTGAGCAAGTAAGTGCAAAGCAGTGGGGACTCTATTGGAACTGACTACACTTGGATGCTCCAACTTCCCTCCTGGTGCCTGTAATTGAATTTGGAGAGAGAAACCGATTCTGTCTCATAATAAAACATGCATTCGACTGGTGCAGATCTTACAAAAGCATCAGGTGAACAAGAAACAGGTGATCTCAAATGGTTTTGCTTTTGGTTTCATTTTTCATAGCATATATCTGAAGACCACTACAAACTCCATTTTATCACCTAAAAATGGGATCCATGATATTTTTGTCTAGGGTAGCTTGGTTCTTTCCTTCTAGAGACAAAACCAGAGTGAATAAAAGGGCCCAGTGAACAGTTCTATAATTTTCATTTCTGTGATCATCAAGGTCATCCTCATCAACTGTCAAGCACAGACCAGTTACTCAGATGTAGTAGACACCCCCTTGCCCCTGTCTCTGCAGTCCTCTAATACAGAACCCAGGCTGCTCTCATCAGCCCAAACATGGCCACTTTCCCAAGAGCTAATGGACATTGTCTAATGTTGAGGGCTCTTAGACCCACCTAACAGAACTGGCAAGGGAGTTTGCATGTGAAGGTGCTAGACCATCCACCTATCTCTGCTTGTTGCCTCCCAGGATCACAGTCCCATTCGGGTCTCCTCAGGGTACGAGCAATCACACCCATTTGTTCACTGTGAGTTTGTCTCCAGCCATAGCCATTATTTTCTTTCTTTTCTGCATGCAAACTTCCAGGATCACCTTTTCCAAGTACTCAAGCTGTGTTGCTATCTTGCTCTAATGGCTTTTTTTTCTTAAGATGATTTTTACAATTTTTTGAACTCATACTTTTGGAATCCTGGTAGCTCAACTCGAGGAGAAATAATCTAGAAAATAGTAATTACAAGTATAATTGCAAATATGAGTGGACCTTCCAGGGAGGGTTTTGAACAGTGAGGCAACAAGAGTTGGGAAGAGAACTGAAGCACAATGCAATGGCCTCTGCTAAAATTCTGCAGACTGGAAACTTTTACACTTGCAATCATTCAACAGTCAATAAAGGGACATTTTCTTTGCCTATGATTTTTAAAGGATGATCCTTGGTACAAGGAATACAATGAACAAGACATAGCCCCTTCCCTTAAAGATCTTATAGATGAGTCAGTTAGATAATCTCTAGAAATAAAGATCAGACTGATGGGAAACCTGTGGCTTATAAGAAACCTGAATAGAAAATATTAAGGCAGTGGAGGAACTGATGTGTGGAGGAGGTAAGCAAAAGGCAGAATTTCAATTGTGCTGCAACCTTCATTGAGTTCTGGTGACACAAATGCCTCTCACTCCAATTACTATGTCACAGACACCTCTGCTTTTCAAACTAGAAATGGAGGAGCCCTCTCAGGGGAACAGACTGTGATGTGCCAAGGGGTATCTGAAGCCAAGGAATATCTTCCTGTAGCTTCTGTTTTACACAAAGATTTTAGGTGGAAATGTGTACATTTACAGGTATTACTGAGTAGGAGGCAAAATTCTCTTATATTTTAAAACAAAAGATAAATCCTCACAGAAATCTTGTGCTTGTTTTCAGAAGAGTGTCTGAGACTTTGCCCTGAAGCTACAAGTTACTGTCATCTGCCCTTATAAGTCTAGCAGTCAGAAGGTTTGAGGAGCACTCTGCAGAAATGCTCTACCAAATGGCTATATAGAAAGCAGCCAGTTTTCTTACCCACCTCTAGAGAGGTATCTGGTTCTTGAAGAAAGACTTTAAAGCCAGAAATTTAAAGTTCAGACTTACATGGACCATAAGCTACTCCTCAGTGTTTCCAAGTATGGCTGATCATGACTGAACATTTACAACCTTTTTTATCCATTGTCTTTTTTTTATTTCATCTTTTATTCTAGATACAGGGAGTACATGTGCAGCTTTGTTACATGGGAATATTACAAGATTCTGAGATTTGCAGTACAGATCCTGTCACCTTGGTAATGAGGGTAGTACCTGGTAAGTAGTTTTTAAATTCATCCCTCCACCCTCTAGTAGTCCACAGTATTTATTATTTTCATATTTCTGTCTATGTGTGCTCAATGCTTAGCTCCCACTTAGAAGTGAAAACATGTAGTACTTGACTTTCTGTTCCTGCAATAATTTGCTTAGGAATATGGCCTCCATTTCCATCCATGTTGCTGCATATGACATACTTTCATTCTTTTGGTGGCATAGTATTCCATGGTGTATACACACCACATTTTCTTTATCCAAGCTACCATTGATGCTTCCTTGTCTTTACTGTTGTGCATAGCACAGCAGTGAACATAAAAGTGCTGTGTCTTTTGGGTAGAATGAATTATTTTCTTTTGGGTATATACCCCATAATGGGATTTCTGGGTCGAGTGGTAGGTAGCTCTTGAAGAAATCTATAGACTGCTTTCCACAGTGTCTGGATTCATTTGCATTCCCAACAATATTGTATAAATGTCTCCTTTTCTCCACAGCCTCACAAGTATTTGCTTTTTGACTTTTTAATAATAGCCATTGTGACTGGTGTAACATGGTATCACATTGTGGGATTTTTTTTTTTTTTTTTTTTTTTTTTTTTGAGGCAGAGTCTCTCTTTGTCTCCAGGTGACAGGCTGGAGTGCAGTGGCGCAATCATGGCTCACTGCAACCTCTGCCTCCTGGGTTCAAGCAATTCTCCTGCCTCAGCCTCCTGAGTAGCTGGGATTACAGGCGCGTGCCACCATGCCCAGCTAATTTTTATATATATTTTTAGTAGAGACTGGGTTTCACCATGTTGGCCAGGATGGTCCCGATCTCCTGACCTTGTGATCCGCCTGCCTCGGCCTCCCAAAGTGCTGGGATTACAGGCGTGAGCCACCGCGCCCGGCCCCACATTGTGGTTTTGATTTGCACTTCTGTAATGATCAGTGATGTTGAGCATTTTTTTCACCAGCTGCTGGCTGCGTGTATGTATGTCTTCTTTTGAGATGTTCCTGTTCATTTCCTTTTTTTAGAGGGGTTATTTGTTTTTCATTTGTTGATTTAAATTCCCTATAGCTTCTAGGGAATTTAAATCTTTGTCTGATGCATAGTTTGTGACTATCTTCTTCCATTCTCTAGGTTGTCTGTTTGCTTTAAATTATGATAATTTCTTTCCCTTAAACATGAGAGATTCTGAGGAGCATTTTTCACATTTTGAAAGTTGGTGAAAAGTTATTCTAATATACATTTGTAATATATCTTTTTAGTTTAGAATAATTTTAGATTTACTGAAAAGTTGTGAAAATAGTACAGAGAATTCTCATATACCCACATTGCTTACTCAACTATAAACATTTTACATTACTATGGTACATTTGTCACAATTAACAAACTGATATTGATACATTAACTAGGATTAATACTTTATTCAGAATTCCTTGGCTTTTCTCTAATGTCCTTTATCTGTTCCACTACCCCACCCAGGTTTTCATATTAAATATAGTCATTGTGTCTCCTTAGCCTCCCCTTGGCGGTGACAGATGCTCAGACTTTTGATGTTTTTAATATCCTAGACAATTCTGAGGAGTATTGGTCAGGATTTTGTAGAATGTCTTGAAATTGCTATTTGTCTTATGTATTTTTTAATGGCTAGCCTGAGGTTATGAGTTGTTGGGAGGAACACCACAGAAGTATAAAGTACAATTCTCATTACATTACTCCACAAGAGGGGTACACACTGTGAACATGCCTTATCACAGTTGGTATGAGCCTCGATCACCTGGCTAAGGTTGTGTTCATTGGGTTTCTCCACTGTAGAGTTACCCTCTTCTCCTACTTGAGGTACTCTAATCCTAGGAAGAGAATCACTATGTACATCACACATTTAAGGAGCGAGAGTTTTACTATGTCTCCTTAAGGGTGGAGTATCTACATGTATCATTTGAAATTCTTCTGCATAGAGAATTTACCACTTCTTCCATTCTTATTTCTTCAATCATTTATTTATATCAATATGGACTTTGATATTTATTTTATACTTTGGGTTATAATTTGCTACTATTGGTTATAATTAGCCACTATTATATTTCTTTTTTGTGCAAATGTTTCCCAGCATTGGCCACTGTGAACTACAGCAGTTGGTTCCTGTGTCTGTTACTCATTTAACATATCTCAATCATTGTAGGATTTTTTTTGTTGTTGGTGTTATTTGGTTAATTTATTTTTGTGTGTGTGCACTTTTAGGCTCTACACGATGCTTCAGTCTCCTCTTTGTGTGTGTGTGTGATAATGTCTTTCCCCAGCTTTATTGAGGTGTGATTAACATCTAAAATTGTATAAATGTAAGGTGTGCAATATATAAGTATATCGTGAAATGATTACCAAGCTAGTTAACACATCACCTCAGTTACCTTTTTTAAGTATGGTGAGATCATTGAAGATCTACTCTTAGCAAATTTTAGGTATACGATCTTGGTAATTATAGTTGCCATGCTGTATGTTAGACCTCCAGAACTTGTACATCCTGTATAACTTCGTATCCTTTGACCAACATCTTCCCATCTTCCCATTACCTTCACCCCTATTTCTTCTACTGTTTCTATAAGCTCAACTTTTTTAGATTCCACATGTAAAAGATATCATACGGTATTTATCTTTCTCTGACTCATTTCACTTAACATAACACTCTCAAGGTTCATCTGTGTTATCTCAAATGGCAGAATTTTCTTCTTTTTCCATGGTTAAATAATATTGTTATGTGTGTATATGTGTGTGTGTGTGTGTGTGTGTGTGTGTGTGTATATATATATATATATACACATACACATACACACAAAATAACAATATCTACATACATACAAACACACATATGTATACCATGATTTCTTCAGCTATTTATCTGTCAACAGACACTTGGATTGTTTCCATGACTTGGCTATTGTGACTAATGCTGCAATGAACACAGAAGTGCCAATATCTCTTTGAAATAGTAATTTTGCTTCCTTTGGATGTATACCCAGAAGTGGGATTGCTAAATCATATGGTCACCCCACTTATAATTTTTGAGAAACCTCCATACTATTTTTCATAATAGCTGTACCATTTTAGATTTCTGTCAATGGTGCAATGGTTGTTATCACTTGTCTTTTTGTCATCACTTGTCTCATTGTGGTTTTGATTTTCAATTGCATGATGATTAGTGATGTTGAGCATCTTTTGATGTACCTGTTGGCCATTTGTAGGTCTTCCTTTGAAAAATGTTTATTCAGGTCCTTTGCTCATTTTTTAATCAAATTTTTTTTTTGCTATTGAATTGCATGAATTCTTAAATACAGTTATACACTGCATAACGACATTTCAGTCAATGACAGACCCAAAATAAAATCATGGTTCCATAGATTGTAATACCCTATTTTAACTGTACAATTTCTATATTTAATTATGTTTGGATACACAAATACCTCCCATTATATTACAAGTGCCTGCAGGTTACAAACCTAACATGCTGTAAAGGTTTGTAGCCTGAGAGCAATAGGCCATATTGCGTAGCCTATGAGTATAGTAGGCCACACCAACTATGATCGTGTAAGTACACTTTGCACAGTAACAAAATCACCTAAGGATGCACTTCTCAAAATGTATCCTCATCCTTAAGTAACACATGACTGTATTCTTGATATTAACCCCTTATCAGATACATTATTTGCAAATACATTCTTCCCTTCCATAGGCTGCCTTTTCATTTTGTTGATTGTTTTCTTTGCTGTACAGAGGCTTTTTAGTTTGATGTAGTTTCACTTATTTTTGCTTTTGTTGCTTGTGCTTTCAGTGTCATATCTAAAAAACTGTTGTTGAAACCAATGTCAAGAAGCTTTTTTCCTATGTTTTCTTCTAGGAGTTTTTACCTACCATTTAGGTCTTACATTCAAATCTCTATCCATTTCTAGTTAATTTTTGTAAATGATGTAATATGGGTATCCAATTTCATTATTTTGCATGTAAATATCCATATTTCTTAAAGAAACTATCATTTGCCCATTGTGTATTCTTTGCACCCTTGTCAAATATTAGGTGAACATGTATGCCTGGGTTTATTTTGGGGTTCATGATTCTGTTCCATTGGTGTGTATGTCTGTTTTTATGCTTATACCATATTGTTCTGACTACAGTGGCTTTGCAATATGCTTTGAAATGAAGAAGTATGAAGAAGCATTCAGGTTTGTTTTTTGTTTCTTCAAGATTTCTTTGGCAATTTAGGGTCTTTTAAAGTTCCATATGAATTTTAGGTTTTTTTGGTATGTGTGTGAAAAAATGCCTTTGGAGTTTTGATAGGGATTGCATCAAATGTATAGATTGCTTTGGGTATTATGGACAATTTATCAATGTTAATTCTTTCAATCCATACCCATGGGATACCTTTATTTGCATCTTCAGTTTCTTTCATCAATGTCCTATTGTTTTGCATATGCAGATCTTTTACCTACTTGCTTCAATTTATTAAGTATTTTATAATTTTTGTAAATGTGATTGTGTTTTTTCTTTATCAGATACTTTATTGTTGATGTATAGAAAGGCAACTGATTTTACTTTTTTTTTTTTTTAATTTCCAGAGTTTTGGGGGAACTGGTGGTATTTGGTTTCACGAGTAAGTTCTTCAGCAGTGATTTGTGAGATTTTGATGCACCCATCATCCAAGCAGTATACACCATACCCAATTTGTAGTCTTTTACCTCTCAACTTCTTCCTACCCTTTTCCCCAAGTCCCCAAAGTCCTCTGTATCATTCTCATGCCTTTACATCCTCATAGCTTAGCTCCCACTCATGAGTGAGAACATACGATGTTTGGTTTTCCATTCCTGAGTCACTTCACTTAGGGTAATGGTCTCCAATTCCATCCAGGTTGCTGCAATTGCCATTACTTTGCTCCTTTTTATGGCTGAATAATATTCCATTGCAGATATATATCACAATTTTTATTTATCCACTCATTGACTGATAGACATTTGGGCTGTTTCCATATTTTTGCAATTGTGAATTGTGCTGCTATAAACATGAGTGTGCAAGTATGTTTTTCCTTTAATGACTTCTTTTCCTCTGGGTAGATACCAAGTAGTGTGATTACTGAATCAAATGGTAGTTCTACTTTTAGTGCTTTAAGGAATCTCCACACTGTTTTCCATAGTTGTTATATTCATTTACATTCCTACCAGGAATTTAAACATGTTCCCTTTTTATCACATCCATGCCAACATCTATTATTTTTTGATTTTTTGATTATGGCCATTCTTGCAGATGTTGGTACTGCACTGTGGTTTTGATTTACATTTCTCTGATCATTAGTGTGGTACTGGTATGCAAATGGGCACATAGACCAATGAAACAGAATAAAGAATCCAGAAATACAGCCAAATACTTACAGCCAACTGATCTTTGACTAAGCAAACAAAACCATAAAGTGGGGAAAGGACACCCTATTCCATAAATGGTGCTGGGATAATTGGCAAGCTACATGTAGAAGAATGAAACTGGATTCTCATCTCTCACCTTATATAAAATCAACTCAAGATGGATCAAGGACTTAAATATAAGACCTGAAACCATAGAAATTCTAGAAGATAACATTGGAAAAACCCCCCCGTCTTTGGTTTAGGCAAAGACTTCATGACTAAGAACCCAAAAGCAAAAGCAACAAAAACAATTATAAATAGGTGGAACTTAATTAAGCTAACAAATTTCTGCACAGCAAGAGAAACAATTAGCAAACAAATATCCCACAGAGTGGGAGAAAATCTTCACAATCCATACATTCAACAAAGGACTAATATCCAGAATCTGCAAGGAACTCAAACAAATTAGCACAAAACACCAAACAATCCCATCAAAAAATAGGCTAAGGCCATGAATAGACAATACTCAAAAAAGATATACAAATGGCCAACAGACAGGAAAAAATAAATTTATGTGTCAATTTTGTATCCTGCAACTTTACTGAATTTGTTAGTTCTAGCAGTTTTGCAGGAGGGTCTTTAGGGTTTTCTATATATAGGACCATGTCATCATCAAACAGAAGCGGGCAGTGTGTGCACTGCTACTGGGGTGCAATTACTACTAGGCCCCCTCAGCTGATAGTGGCAAATGTTTAAACTGCTCCTGTATATAAATTTATCCATAAATATTTATATATGTAATCACCTGTATCTATATTAAGCAAAATATGAGTTGATACTGATGTCTCCATCTCTAATTCATTACCACAAATATTATTCTAGCTCTGTCCCATTGCTTACCCATGAGTTTCTACTTCAACAGTGAGAAATCTGTCTCCTACCTCTGTCATCCATTTAATTAATTATTTAATTTCAGTATACATGAGTAGTGATTTCAAAATTGTTAACCCATGTACCCATGAGAAATAACTATCAATGAGATAACCAGGTTAAATATGATTCTTTTTGCCTTAACTTTTATAGTTTCTACTCATTTACAAAGTTAATTAGATCAGCACTGTTTTCCCAACACACTTATTTAGTATATCTGCAATATATTTTGTCAAAGTCTGATTTTCATCTTGGGATCACCCAGTTTCCTAAATGATTATTAAAATTTCTATAAAATAAGATTTTTTGTTCTGTCAAGTTCTATGTGTTTTGACAAATGTGTAATTTTATTTATCTACCATTGCAGTATTGCAAAAAGTAATTTCACTCCCCTAAAAAAAAAATCCCAAGCTTCATCTACTCACTCCTCCTCCCCGCTTACACCTCTGACAACCACTGATCTCTCTGATATCTCCATAACTTTTTCCAGAATTCCGTATAATCAGAATCATACAGCATATTGTCTTTTCAGTGCTGTTTATTTTACTTTGTAATGTACATTTAAGATTCATTCTCTATGGTATTCTGTTGAAGACATGTAACAATTTATTAATCTATTGAAGGAGATCTTGGTTGCTTCCAGTTTTCAGTGATTATAAATAATTATATGGTGCCCTTAAAAGTTTTTAAATTTCAAATTCTAATTGACCTATCTTCAGGGCCACCAATTCTAGCTGTGTCTAGTGTATTAATGAATCCATCAAAGGTACTCTTCATTTCTATTAGTGTTTATTTCCAGCATTTCCTTTTGATTCTTAGAATTTCTACTTATACTGGAAATTTTTATTTCCCTGCTTCTATTACCCATCTGTTTCTGCACGTTGTCTACTCTTTCCATTACAGCCCTTAACATTATTATTTTAAATTTACTGTCATATCATTCCAACATCTGTGTTATACCTAAATCTGATTGATCCTTGCTTCCTTCAGACTGTGCTTTTCCTTGCCTTTTAGAATAGAATGAATTTTTTTGGTGAAAGCTGGACATACCATATAAGATAAGAAATTCAGTAAATAGACCTTCAGTGTAAGGATCTATCTTAACCCAGGTAGAAATTGGTCTGTGTTTGTTGTAATTACACTTACCAGACTTTATTTTCCAGTGTGTTTGCCTTTGTCTTCCTTAACTTTGGGGCTTTCCTGTAACTTTCACCTCAGAGAAAGTCTATATCTAGGAGCTCTTCCAGCTATATTGCATATTATGCTGGACTTTTATTGGTGTGGTGGTTAGGGGTGGAAGTGGGGGTAGTCTTTTGGCTAAGAATTGGTCTTTTAGTAGGCTTGTCTCAGGGATGTAGCCTTCATATGTGTTTCTGTTTCTCCTTCGGTAATTATAGCTTTTCCCCTCACCCTTATCATCTACTCCTTTCTCTGCCAGCAGTACTGTAGACCTATTGCCTTAAAGCCCAGTCTCACCTAGTCTCCACCCAAGAAGAACAGAGGGGAGCTGGAGTTAAGAAGAATCCCTTTCCCACAGCTGAAATAACATTTTAGAATTATACTCACGCAGAGTCCTTTCCCTTGGAGTGCAGGCCTTTGTTATAAACTTCTCTATAACTTCTGGGCATTTTGCACAATGCCTACTCTTCCCCTACACTAGCCAGAGCCATGAGGGGATCTGTCTCAGTTCCTCACCATGGAAACCTGGCAGGATTCCTGGGGAAGAACCCAGGCCAGTGGGAGGGAGGCTGCAGAAGTTTCTTATTCTTCTGTTACTTCACATTCAGCCTCTAGCTATTCATCAAAATTATTTACATGTTCCTGCTACGTTATAGCTCCAATGGCTTTGTCTTCAGATAAACAGATCTCAGCTGCGACTGTCTGAGATTCATCTGTGCCTCAAGATTTCAGGGTGACAGGTTGCCCTGTGATCTGAGTTCACCAATGGGTCTAAGAAAAGTCTTTAAATTTTTTTTTTAGTTTTTGGAGCTTTTTCTTATAAGGGTGGGAACAACAACTTTCAAGCTATTTGCATGTCACTATTAAAACCAGAGATATTTATATTTCGGTAATTTTTGTTATGCTCTGTGCTATTGATACCTTAGTCTTCCTTGCCAAGTGATGCAATATTATATTTGGCTTAGTAAAAGAATATTGTGTTAACACTGCATCATTAAGCTTGTGCTCTAGGCTTTTCCTATGATAATGCTCCTCAGTCTCCATTTTCAAAATGAATTAACAACACAGGAAATATTAAATATTTGATGAGGATTTGGGGAAGTCAAAAGTTTCATATGTTGCTAGTGAGAGGTTGGATCAGCCACTTTTGATAACAGATTGGGGTAGCTTATTCCAAATTAAAATACCTGCACATAGTCCATCATGACATAGTGACTTTCCTCCTATGTATATACCCCCAAAAAATGTAAAACAAAAGTTGCTAGCAATACTATTTATAATAATCATGAACTGGAAACAACCTAAATGTCACTAGAATGGATAAATTACAGTTTATTCACACAATGAAATGCAGCATTGAAGATTAGGGATAAATCTCACAAACATAATATGAAGTGAAAGAAGTCAAACATGGAAATAGTACATACTGTATGGTTTTATTTATTTGTAGCTTAAGAACACGCAAAACTAAGCTATGATATTAGGAGCCATTAATGTGATTACCTGGCATATTGAAGGTTTTAGTGATTAACTGAGCATAAAGAAGGGCACATGGAAGCTGGTAATGACATACTCCTCAAGCTGTTTACATGGAAGTTTCAGTATGTGAAAATCCATCAAACTATGCACTTATGTAAATTTTTTGGTATGCATGTTATGCTCCACAAAAAGTTTGAAGAAACATGGACAATAAAGATTTCTTTAGCAGTCTTGCTTAAATTTTGTTTGAGTCTAGTGACAATGTATGTGAAAATGCTTTGAAAAATCCAAATGCTATAGAGTGATGCAATTATTATGGTTACCATCCTCATCACCATTATTATCACTATCATCAACTTTGCCATCTACCTTACACACTATTTACATGAAGCATTACATCAAATGGCTGCCACCTTTCCAAATTAGGAACTATTTTAGCCTCTCTAAATTGATCTTACAAGATATAAGAAATCTGAATTTAGGGTGAACTTTCTCAGTACTCAGAGTCCTGAATTTTCTCTTTTCACTGTAACATTTTATGGAACCACAGGGTAACCTAAAGCCAACATAAAAAAATTACCATCAAAATTGGCAGACACAAGTTTCCTCATTAGATAAGACCTCATTGGATAAGAAATACAGTCCTTCCCTTCCCTGCAGGTGGAGGCCTGCACATTATCTTTGTCACTTGTGTTTCTAAGTATTTTTTCTCCATTTTTTTGACAGTCTTCCCTTGTGGTTTACTATATAGAAGTTATTTGGGTAGCTGCTGGTTTTCACAGCAATGTTTACAAGTTTCATTCTTCTTGCCCAGGCTGGAGTGCAATGGTGTAGTCTCAGCTCACCACAACCTCAGCCTCCCAGTTTCAAGTGATTCTCCTGCCCCAGCTTCCCAAGTAGCTGGGATTACAGGTGCCTGCCACCATGCCTGGCTAAGTTTTGTATTTTGATTAGAGACAAGGTTTCACAATGTTGGTCAGGGTGGTCTCAAATGCCTGACCTCAGGTAATCTGCCTGCCTTGGCCACCCAAAGTGCTGGGACTACAGGTGTGAGCCACCACGCCCAACTGCTTCTTTCACTGGTGATAATGTTTTCAAGGTTCATCCAGGGTGTAACATGCATCAGTACTTCATTTTTCAAATTGCCAAAAGGTATTTATCCCTTTATCTGTTTAGACATTTTTAGTTTTTGTGAATAATGCTGCTATGAACATTGTGTACAGATTATTATGAAGATGTGTTTATTATTTTTCATACAGAGTTTAGCCACTCTTACTTTTGTACAGAGTTTAGCCATCCTTACTTTCACCTTTTCTAATCCATGTTCTTAAATATTCTTAAAATGGTTTATTCTGTGGACAGAAACCCAAAAAAGAGGCTGGGCATAGTAGCTCAAGCCTGTAGTCCCAGCACTTTGGGAGGCTGAGGTGGGTGGATCACAAGGTCAGGAGATTGTGACCATTCTGGCCAACATGGTAAAACCCCGTCTCACTAAAATACAAAAAAAAAATAGCTGGGTGTGGTGGTGTGCACCTGTAGTCCCAGCTATTTGGGAGGCTGAGGCAGGGGAATTGCTTGAACCCAGGAGGTGGAGGTTGCAGTGAGTGGAGATCCTGCCACTGCATTCCAGCCTGGCAAAAGAGAAAGACTCTGCCTCAAAAACAAACAAACAAAAGAAACAAAAAAGAGAAGAGAGAATATATTAAAGCAAATCTATAAACAGCAAAAAATCATATGCTCTGCACTGGGAAAATGCAAAAGTAAATGATGGAGTTGGTAATTTTATATGGTTAAAACAATCATGACAATACCTTACTAAACCATTTCCATGGGCAAATATAACTAAGTAGAGAGAAAAACGGCCTGACAAAATGCCATGTTTTAAGACAACCCACAGAATGGGGGAAAATTTTACAAATTATGTGTAAAATAAGGATTTGCAATTTATGTGTAATAAGGATTTGCATCTAGAAAGTGAAGAATAATTACAACTCAATAATAAAAAGACAAATAATCTAAAAAATAGTAAGCATATTTTAACAGACATTTTCCCAAAGAAGATATACACATGGCTAATAAGCATGTGAAAAGATACACAACATCATTAACCATTAGAGAAATGCAAATCAAAGCCCCAGTGATATATCACTTCACACCCACTAGGAAGGCTATAAGCCAAGAGACAGATAATAACAAGTGTTAGTGAAGGTGTGGAAAAACAGAAACCCTCACACATTGCTAGATATAGAACAGTGTATCCACTTTGGAAAAACAGTTTGGCAAGTCATCCAAACGTTAAATAGACTTGCCATCTGACCTAGTAATTTCACTCCTAGTTATTATACAACCAAGAGAAATTAAAACACATCTTCTCAATAATCTGTACACAAATGTTCATAGCAGCATTGTTCACAATAACCAAAAAATGTCTAGCAACAGATAAAGGGATATATACTTTTTGGCAATTTGAAAAATTGCTGATACGTGCTACACCCTGGATAAACCTTGAAACCATTATCACCAGTGAAAGACACAGCTGGGCATGGTGGCTGACACCTGCAATTCCAGCACTTTGGGAGTCGAGGCAGGCAGATCATCTGAGGTCAGGGGTTTGAGACCAGCCTGGCCAACATTGTGAAAGCTCGTCTCTACTAAAAATACAAAACTTAGCCAGGCATGGTGGCAGGCACCTGTAATCCCAGCTACTTGGGAAGCTGAGGCAGGATAATCACTTGAATCCCAAAGGCTGAGTTTGCAGTGAGCTGAGACCTCAACATTGCACTCCAGCCTGAGCAACAAGAATGAAAATCCACCTCAAAAATAAATAAGGAAAGAAAGAAGCCAGTCACAAAGGACTGCCAATTGTGATTCCACTTATGTGAAACACCCAGACTAGGAAAAAGTATGCGGACAGAAAATAGACTAGCTAGTGGTTGCCTAGGGCTGAAAGGCCAGAGCTTAGAAAATAGTAACTAAGGGGTATAAATTGTTTTTGGAGTAACAAAGATGTTCTAAAATTGATTATGTTGACAGATGCACAACTTTGAATATTCTGAAAGCCTTTGAATTGTACACTTTACATGGATGAATTGTATAGTTTGTCAGTTATATCTCAATAAAGCTGTTAAAAATAAAAATAAAATATATTAAATAAAAATATATTAAAAATAAAATTAAAAGATGACTGAGACAGGAGAAAAAGTACTTCAAAAGAGTAAAAAAAAATGTGGCCAGTGTGGTGGCTCACAGCACTTTAGGACACTGAGATGGGTGGATCATTTGAGACCAGTAGTTACAGACCAGCCTGGCCAATGTGGTGAAACCCCATCTCTCCTAAACAAACAAATTAGACCAGAATACTGAGGCACTAGAATCACGTGAACCTGGGAGACAGAGGTTGCAGTAAGCCAAGTGCAGCCTGGGTGATAGAGCAAGACCCACCCCCCCCACACACACACACACAGACACAAACACACACACACGCACAAAGAAATAAGAAAAGTCCAAAACAACAACAAAAGCAATATAGACATTCGAGTTTTGGGGTGGAGGGATCAGTTTAGAAAAGCAGATGAAAAAATAACAGCAGTCGGTAAGTTCAAATTAAAAATGAAGATGACCTGAATCCAGGTTTAGGTCTGTTTTCCTGGGGAGCTGACCAGACCTGAATGAAGTTCTCCTAAGAAATATTTTCCCTGGGGGCAAAGGCAGCAGCGAGCCAGGCACTGAGGCAGGTGCAAATCTGAATTTGCCATGTGAGTCATGGCCAAATTTGTCTCTCAATTCCTAGAAAGCTGTTTTCCATGAGCTAAAACACAGGGATAGAAATGGGGTTGGGTTGAGAAGGAAGGGAAGGAACCTGGGAGGAGACATGGAAAAATGGCTGGACATTTTTGTGGCATTTTCTTTTATAATACAGACTATTAAATGATGGCTGGGCACAGTGGCTCATACTGCAATCCCAGCACTTTGGGAGGCTAAGACGGGTGGATTGTTTGAGTCCAGGAGTTCAAGACCAGCCTGGGCAATGTGAAAAGACCCCCTCTCTACAAAATAAATAAATAAATAAATAAAAATAAAAATAAATAAATTAGCAAGGCATGGTGTTCTGCACCCCAGTTACTTGGGAGGTTGAAGTGGGAGAATCACATGAACCCAGGAAGCAGAGGTTGAAGCGAACTGAGATCATGCCACTGCACTCCAGCCTGGCCAACAGAGCAAGACCTTGTCTCACAAATAAATAAGTAAATTAAATTAACATTTAAAAAGTAATAAAAAGTCGTAAAACAATGAAAAAAACTTAATGTTATTCTAATTTAGCTGTTTGGACTATAGAGGGACCATACTATCCGGATTAACCTTTGAATCTAGAGGTGATCCTTGGATTACTCCCCAAATTTTAGGCCTCATTTTTTTCAGTATCTGTGCAGCTATAAATGAGGAAAGAAAATACAGTAAATCAGGACAGGTAAAAATAAATCATGTCAACAAACCTCTTTTGTGTAGATTCTAATTTAATCAACAGGTAAAATTAGGACCTCTCAGTCAGAGAAAAACATTAACTTCTCAGGGGAAAACCGTCTCCTGGCAGGCCCATGACAATCACAACATCTCTTTTGCTAGAATGCATTTTCCTTCTCCAGGTAGATCTATCAAACAGTCCTCAAGTGTTCCATTAAGAGCATTTCTCCTTATGCATCCCTTTGTAGTTCAGTCATTGTTGCTGACATAATACTAAACAGAAAACTTTCCTTTAAGCCAGTCTTCCATATATCATTAAAGCGAGAGACCAAGAACGACATGTCTACAAGTCTGACAACTTTTAGTCATGTTTGCAGATGTTTTTTCTATTGTTTGTTTTGTTTCTTTCATAAATAAAATGTCTATAGAACTACCATGAAGTATAATGTTTTCTGTCTCTCAGTTTGAAGAATATAAAACTCCTGGTATTTATACCAAAAGCTCACTTGATATTTAGTAAAATCTTTAAAACTTTCCACAAAGATCTGTGGAGCTTTTCCGCTCTTATAATGAGAACCCTGTGTTATTATGAAAACCTATGAAACTTAGAGAAAAAGAACAAGGATTTTGAGTGACATCCAGTAAAAGAGCCTGTTTAAGCCTCCTATCTTCTCAGGCTGCTCTGCTCTTCTGACCAGGCTCGTACAGAAATCTATCCTGACAGTCTGTTCTTGACCCCTGTTCCATCTTATGTATAGATACACATAAGCTCTGCATGATAATAAAATAAAGTTGACAAATTGCTACATAGTGATATTTGTGGATACTGTCCAAGTAAGACCTGAAGATTGAAAACCTTCTCAGGCATCATACAGTACAATCACATCCAATGATATTTGAATACCCTCCGCGAAGCTTATAGCTGAATTGCTCAACCAAACGGAAGCACCAATTCCATTTCTATATAACTCTCCATGGTTTAAAGTGCTTTCTAAGTAATTAAAATTGTTCTATACCCATTATTTTCAATTCCTATCTTAAAAGCAGCCTATATTTTGTATTATCTTACATAGTATCACCGAATCTTCTCAACAGTGTAATAAATTACTTATCTCCATTTAACAAATGCCAAAATTGATATTCAAAAAGCCTAATCAGTTTTACCAGGGCCATATCACAAGGAACGTCTCAGCCAAGATTCCAGATATGAGGGTTTACACACATTTGAAATGAAAACCTGCTGCGTTTTCATTTTGTCTCTTGGGATCCCTGAACCTCCTTTCTTGAAGGCTGCTACTCACTTAGAAACAATTCTCCATTCTTTCAAATGTTCTACAGGTAAGAATTTTGGAATTCTGCTCAACAATTCCTTCTGAAGATGTCCCTGAGGGTCTGTTTCTCACTTGGTGTGGGACATCTAAAAACTCAGCATTTCTGGAGTGGTCTTACCAGGACAGAGTAGAAAAAAAAAATCATCACTTCCCTTTTTCTATAATTAGATCCAAGGAGCATAAGAATGCACTTACTGATTTTTATTGGTGGTAGGCATTTGGTTGTTTTGTTTTTCCAGTAATATTTTAACCTATACTTTGGAAGTATTCAAAGAGCCTTTCAGTTGCTCATTTCACTCTCATTCCCTTGATTTGTAAATCCACCAAGTAAGATGGGTGGGTGGGGTGGGGGCATTTTTTAACCATATTTTACAGAGCAGGATACCACAGCTGAAAGCAGTTGTCATAAAAACACTGAAGAGGTGGAAGTCTGACTCAATTCTATACCTACATCTTGACTTCAGTCTAATATCATATTCACCATGTACACTGCTAGCAGCAGCTCAGCCAATGACGGAAGTAAACACTGAGTGACCTGACTTACAAAGCCCTGCCTCTTTTTCACATGTCACTGTAAAGCATATCTCCCCTAATTTCTTTGTAAGCATTTTTTGTTATTGTTTTAATTCAACTTACGTTGAATTAAATTCAAATTACGTTGAATTGGTCTTACGTTTGTCACTCTTTAACTTCATCTTCCTATGTTGTGGGATTGGCTTCTATGCACTGCACAATACCAAACTGGATAAATGGCAATGAATGCCAAAGCAGAAGAAATATCCCAGAGCTTAGTTGATAGTTATATTTTTTCTTCTCCAGCACTTTCCAGATGCTTATTCATTGATTCTAGCCTTATTTTTATGTGAATTCTACTAACACTCTTCATATTGCTCCCCTGAACATATTACGTCTTATTTTTCTTGATCGGCAGTTGCCAAACTTTTTATTGTAACTGAGAAGACAGTAAATATTTTAAGCTTTTTAGGATAAGATAAAATATTGAGGCTACTATTTAAATATTTATATGATAATGATATTTAAAAAATTCTTAAACCATGTGTAACCACATGCAAGTTTGACTGCTCACTGCACAGAAGCTGAAAACTCAAGAAGCAGGGTATGGTGAAAGGAAGCAATTTTATTCAAATTCTAGCAGTTGGGAAATGGCCAGGCTTATTCTCTTAAAAGGCCATTCCAAACTTTAGTCTGCAGAGAGGGGTTCAAAAGGGGGAACTTGGAATAAGAAGCATGGAGTGGAGCTGGGTACAAGGTCTGTGTGTCTTGTTCCAGTGGCTATCTTGAGTAGTGGTCCACCTAGAGCACAAGCTGGTGTCATGTCAACAATGGCTGCATTGTAGACTAATCACCTTGAGGTAATCCCTGGAATTTTGCAGCTGGGTCTCTATACCTGGTTCATCTCAAGATTAGTCCCTGGAATTTCTAATTAACCATGAAATTAGATAAACTGGCAGTATAAGGGAGTGTCTGGTGGGAAGGGAGGGGAACAAAGAGTTTTTAGAGTATGTTTCAATGCTAAAATAAAGAAAGAAAAACAGTTTCAAAATGCCTCTTGACGCTAGGCTACCTGGTTCTAAGTCCCTACTTTCAAATTCTATTCCACTTCTGTGGAAAGTAGATGATACAGTCAATTTGTCCACTTCTTGCTGAAAAGGGGTATAGTTAGGGGATACTAGAATGGAATCTATTTTGTTGGAGTTAGAAATGTTCCCAGGTTACCAGACTCATAGCAGAAATTTTGGAGCATTATGGCAAGAGGACCTTTATGTTGAGAAAATCTGTCATGTATCCCATGTAAAGTGTACACCTGCAGCAAAATCCACAGCAGTCAAAGAAGACAAGGAGCAGGATATCGACCACACTGTATATGAAAGTGTCAGTTTTGTTTGTCCTAATTGTTGTACATATTGCTCCACTCTGAACTCATTTAAGAAATCCAAAGTCTGGATTCCTAGTAAGAGGGTCTGGAAGGGTCTCCTGTAAATATTTCAAAAGGCTTTAATACAAGCCCACTTCTGGGTGCTACTCTGGTGCAGAGTAAGGCAATGGGAAAAACTTTATCCCAGATAAAATCTGTTTCCTGACAGAGTTTTGCCACTGTCTTCTTGGTAATGAGATTTGCCTTCTCCATCTATCCCATTAACTGAGGTCTAATGACAAATGTAACCTCCATTTGATCTGCAATGCTTGACCTACCTTTTGGATAACTGCTGAAATAAAATAAGGGCAATTGGCACTGTGTATTGAACATGGAAGTTCAAATCTTGGAATTATTTCTTTTTGAAAAGCTTTGACTACTTCAGTGGCTCCTTCAGACTTAGTGGGGTATGCTTCCACCCATAGTGAGAGGTGTCTATGAACACCAGAAGGAACCTATAATTTCCACTTGGGCATTTGAGTAAAAACTAGTTGCTAATCTTTAAACAGGCACAGCCCCTTGTATTACACCCCTTTCTTAGAAAGATTGTATTCAGTCTGAGGATTACTTTTAACACATAAAATGGATCCCCATGTGATCTTCTGAACAACTAGTTCTTCAGAGATGTAGGCCCCTGTTGTGTGGCTGCATGAGGTTGACTGGCGCATCCCCGTGTAGTGTCTTTCATGCAGATGTTTGTAAACTGGGCAAACTAGGGCCTCAGGGAGTAGGGCCATCCCTGGAGTGTTTGTTTTTCAAGAAGAGTTAGAATCTATGTTAGCAAATCCTTCATCATTGCTTGGTGTCATGAGGGTTTAAGTCCAATAGGTCTAAGTGGGAGTTAAAGCCCCAAGCATTTCTGCTTCTCAAGCAGCCAATTTTGCAGCCTTGGCCACTACTTGCTTTTCATTGATCACATGGAAATCATATCTTTGGTGTCCAGGGCAGTGCATGATGGTGATCTGGGTAGGTAAGGATACTGTCTCTAATAGGGCAAGGACTTTTCCACTGGATGTCTAATATCCTTATTCTCTGATATTAAAAGGCTTCTCTCATTCCAGATGGCCATACGAGCATGCACCGCCATGAAGGCGTATTTAGAGTCAGTGTAAACATTCATCCACTTTCCTTGGCACAGCTCTAAAGCCCCCATAAGAGCAATCAGTTCAGCTTTTTGAGCAGAGGACCTGGTGGGGCAGGCATAACCCTCTGTTACTTTGTCCACAGTCACCAAGTCATACCTAGCTCTGTGTTATCTGTTTTCCATGAAGATCTTCCCATCAGTGTACAGCTCCCAAAATGAAACAATTATCACCTGATCTGACAAGTTCAGCCTGCTGGAATAAACCTCATCAAGCATCTCCAGAAGTCATTCTCAGCCATTGGTTGGGTTCAGCAGCCAGGAGCAGGGTGGCAGGGTTCAGAGCTGTGGTGCCTTGCAAGGTGATGTTTGAGTGATCTCAAAGGATGACCTAATATTTGCTCTTTTGCCCCACAGTGAGCCAGTAACCTCTCTTTTGCTCAAGCAAAGTTAACACATGATAAGGCACAAGCATGGTAACTGGTTGTCCCATGGTAAACTTTTCTGCTTTGCACGATCTTGCAAGTAGCAGTCATTGCCCAGATACAGGAAGGACATCTCCTAGTTGTCTGGTCTAGTTGTTTTGAAAAATAGGTTACAGGTTGGGGGCATATCCCCAATATTTTATAGATAAGCAATCCCAGGCCTGTGCCTTTTTTCATAGGCATAGAGCTTAAAATGTTTTGGGGGACTTGGAAGTCCCAAAGCTGGAGCTGATACTAGTTTTCTTTGTTGATGTCAAACGCATGCTGGCATTCAGTTGTCCAGGGCAAGCGTTCTGAGTCTAGTCTCTTTAAGGCTTCATAAAGGAGCTTATCCATTAGTTTGAAAATAGAAATCCAGATCCAGCAGAAGCTGGCCATGCCCAAGAATCCTCGCAGCTCTCTCCTATTCTCAGGGGTTTTAATGGCAGCAATTACCTGTTTTCTGCCAGATATCAGGCTCCATTTGCCTTGTTTTCACTTGAATCCAAGATAGGTTTCTTCGTTTACAGATTTGAACCTTTGTGGGGACACTTTATATCTGCATTTTGCCAGGTGATTTAGAAATAGGAAGGTTTTCGACAGGCATTTATCATAGTAAGGCTTTCAGTAAGTCGTCTATGTATTGCAGCAGAACTCCCTCATCTAATTGTATGTGTCCCACATCCTTTGCCAGTATATCCCCAAAAATAGTGGGTATTTGAATCCTTGAGGCAACACTGTCCAACAGTATCAGAAGGTTGTTTTTGTCTCTGGGCCTTTCCATCCAAAGACAAACATCATCTGGCCCTTTTCTTCAATTGGAATGCAGAAAAAGCCATCTTTTCAGTATAACACTAAAAACCACCTAAGTTTCCCAAGTATAGCAGCTAATAAAGTGTATGGATTAGGCATAGTTGGATGAATATGTTGGATGATTTTGTTAATAGCACTTAAGTCTTGAGCAAACCAATATTCATTTGCGTAGGGCTTTCTTAGAGGCAGAATGGGAGTGTTACATGGGGAGCTATAAGGATGAATTGGTTTATTTTCCAGAAACTTTTGTGAAAGAGGCTGAATCCCTTCTAAGCCTTCTTTTTTCAAAAGATGTTGTTTTTCCAAGGTATTTTAGCTCCCTCTTTTATTTCTATATGTACCAGTTTTGCATTTTTAGCTTGTCTGGGGTCTTGTCAGCCCCAGATGCAACTATTCAGTCTCTTTTAGACCTCTAGGGGAAAGCTCTCTTTTTCTTTCCTCTCAGCATCTGCAAGTCACAGTGCATTCTCACATGGGACCTGCAGGCGTAATTGCTATTTTTCTAGGAAAAAAGTCACTTGAGCATTTAACTTACATAGCAGGTCTTGTCCCAGTAGAGGTATGGGGCATTCTGGCATATAGAGGAAACTGTGTGTCAATTCTAGGTGTCCCAACTGACATTCTGAAGGCTGTAAGAAAGCTTTTATTGTATTCTCCCTGTAACTCCTGTCACAGATACAGTCACCTCTGTGCACCTTCTTTCTGGGGTGTTAAAAACTGAATAAGTCACACCACTGTTGACAAAAAAAATCAATCTGTTTGTTCCCCACTGTCAGCTGTACCCAGAACTACCATGGGCAAATTTTAATTGGCTCTGAGAGATTTAGGCAAGCCCCCAGGCAACCCCATCTCCTGCTGAAGCCATAGCTCTGTTCTACCATTTGCTGATGGGCTTTTTCCTAAGTGAGCTCCTTCTTTTTCTGGTTGTTTGGTCCCTTGTTTTTGTGGGGCAGGGACAATCAACCATCCTTCCAATGACCCTCTTCCCTGCAATTACCACAAAAATTGCAGCCCAGAGTCCCTCCCCAACTTTTGTCCTTCTGACTTGAAGTTTTCCTTACTGTCTCCACATATACTGTAGCTGTTTTTTGCTTTTTCAGCTTCCTGCCATCACGTCTTTTGAAAGCAATATCAACCATCTGAGAAAGGGTCATTCCTAGCACAATTTCCAACTTTTTAGCTTTCTCTTTATATCAGGGGTGCTCTGTGGTATGAAAGTCAGGTTTATCATCCTTGAATTCTCAAGGTTCTTCATGTCTATATCAGTATGTCTATGGAAGGCTTGGTAAACAAGTTCCAAGAATTCAGAGGGGTTCTCGTTTGCTTCTTGGGTGACTGTTTGAACTTCCTTTAGGATCATCTGCTTTGGCAACCCCTTCTTAGTCTAACCAGAATACATGTTTAATAATGTTCTAGTTAGGCTGTTTTCCCTCCCCCACCTTCCCCCCACAGACAGAATTTTGCTCTTATTACCCAGGCTAGAGTGCAATGGAACAGTCTCTACTCACTGCAACCTCCACCTCCTAGGTTCAAGTGATTCTCCTGCCTTAGCCTCCAGAGCAGCTGGGATTATAGGCATGTGCCACCATGCTGGGCCAATTTTTATATTTTTAGTAGAGACGAGGTTTCACCGTGTTGGTCAGGCTGGTCTCAAACTCCTGACATCAGGTGATCCACCCGCCTTAGCCTCCCAAAGTGCTGGGATTACAGACATGAGCCACTGCTCCCCCTTTTAATGGGGATCCCAATTAGGGTTCATGGCTGGAACTGCCTTGTTGGGTTGAGAGTACCATCTGGGTTTGCTTTCTGGAGACACCATGCCTCCTCATTTGCCTTTTCTATGACCAGCTTTCTCTCATCTAAGGTAAGGAGCCTAGTTAAAAGGGACCAAACATCTGCCCAGGTAGGCTGATGGGTGATAAAGATAGATTCAACAAGATGAGTCATTTTCTGAGGGTTCTCTCTATAAAGGTGGATTGGAGCTTTTCCAGTTTAATACTTTAGACACTGAGAATGGGATGTAAATCCAGTTACGTAAAGGGGTTGAAGATGCCCGTGGGTATCCTTCTAAGTGATTATTTGCCTTGTTCTGGTCATGGTTTTGCCCTCTTCGAAGTTGGTGCCCTGTCATATGTCAGAGGGAGAGACCATTCTAAATCCCTTATCATACTGAGGTGGAGCAGCAGCCCCTTCCTCCAAGTATGGTGCCTCATATGGCAGTGCTCAGACAACCACCGAAAGAACAGCTGCTGCTGTTGCAACCATGGGAGGGGGTGGCACAGTAGCCATGGGCACGACTGCTGGACCAGCTCCTGGGGGAACCATTGGAGCTCCTACAGCTGTGTCACTGCAGGCAGAGTGGTTGCTGGGTCACTTGCAGCCATAGCTTCTGGGTCCTTTGGAGCATCCAGATTTAAGGCATTAAAAGGCCTGTCTCTTCCTCATCTCTTTCCTCCTGGGTCTGGCTGACTGCTTGGGAAGTGTCCTTTTCCCATCCCTTTACATGGCCAGCAGTTAATGCCCCACCCTGGCCAGAGTCCTGATTATACAACAGTATGAAAGCCTGGAAATCAGGCATTTCCTTCCATTTTCCAGACCTCTGACAAAACAATTCTAACTGGATTTGAGTGCAGGGTTGAGTAGGTCTGTTTAGAGATCAGTAGTACAAGTGGACTTTATGCAGAGTCCAAACAGTATTGTACAAAAAAAATTACTTTTCTCTTTGACATGGGTTCATAACTATAGACCCTCTAGCTACCCAGGATATGTCCCAGGAGGCTCCCAGAATGGATTGAGACTGCCACCCATCTTGGCTGTTTTTGTACCTATAGCAATTGTCACTGTCAACCCACTCTACAACGACAAGATCTGTGTTCTTACTTCTGCACCTGCACCAGTCGTGTTGTGCACTAAATCACCAACAGTCAGATGGACTGTCCTGAACTTTCACTTCTAGTTTATACAACATCATGCAAGATGCCATTAGGCATGCTTGTGCAAATCTCACCACACAACTGATAGCCAAGGATGTCAAAGAATGAGCTCCCTGAGCAGGCTGGTGAGTGGCAATAACTAGCACAGCTTCTTTTAGAACAGTAACTTTTCCTCAAATCCGGGTTCTGTTGTGTTCACCATCCTGGTAAACAGTAACAGAATGACAGCTAATAAGATGATGAACCAGGCAGACAAAAGGGTTAAAGGGTTGGAGTTGGGACTGTTCAAGCATGTAGCCCAGGTGTTTTCAGTCTTTTCCTCATATAAACAGCATTGAGAAACATAAGCAGAGAGACAGGCCTGCTTAGAAAAATCTGCCAAAGAGTTCTGACGCCTTCTTTCCCCACGAGGTCTGGTATAGTTTTAAGAAGTACTTTAGGGTCCTAGGAAGGGAGACTGAATCAAAATCCAGGAGATGGAAGTTGTTCCCCTTCAAGACCAGATTCTTGGACTGAGCAGAGGCTGTGTGAGTCACCCTCAAGAGGAAAGGGAGATAGAGAAAGAGACAGATAGATAAGGGCCCAAATATAGATGCCACACATATAAAGCTATATATCAGATAGCATGCTCTCAAATTGATCCCTATGAAGGGGACTAGGTAAAAACCCTAAAGCCTCAGAAAGCCCCATGAGCAACTAAGTCCAAACAGAGCAGAGCCCAAGTGACACAACATAGAGGAGACAGAGGGTTTCTGGATGCACTCTGGTTGACCTTCTCAGTTCTGAAGTTCAGTGACTTCAGATGTCACTTTCCTTGTACCAGCGAAGCATGGTAGACAGCTGGTGTCATGAGGGGAAGTGACGGGAGATTCTCCAAGACAAAAGCATCTCATCAGCTCCTGGGAAAATCTCTAGAGCCCCAACCACAGGGTCAGTTAGCCACAAGCAGCTGGCATTTACAAGGGGCTTTTGCACCTCCTGGTAACTTGAACAGATAATCCCTGGAACACTGCCACAGCTAATTGTCTAGCTCTTTGGAAACCAGGAAGACAGGCAAGTAGACTCAAAATGCACAGTCCTCACATGGGGCACCAAATTTGTAACCCCAAGCAAGTCTGACTTGTCATTGCTCAGAGGCTGAAAACATGAGAAGCAAGGTATGGTGAAAAGAAAACTTCATTCAAATGTTAGCAGTTGGGGAATGGCCAGGCTTATTCCCTGAAAAGAACATTTTAAACTTTAGGCTGGAGAGAGGGACTTTATTTTTTATTTTATTAATTTTTTTATTATTATTGTTATTATTATTTGTATTTGTATTTGTAGTAGAGATGGGGTTTCACCATGATGGCCAGGCTGTTCTCAAACTCCTGGCCTTAAGTGATCCACCTGCATTGGCCTCCCAAAGTGCTGGGTTACAGGCATGAGCCACAACGCCCAGCATAAAGAGAGAGATTTTTAAAAGGGAACTTGGAATGAGAGGCATGCAGGAAGGTTGTTAGGTACAAGGTCTGTGTGTCTTCTTCCAGTGGTTCTCTTGAGTCATGGTTCACCAAGAGTTTAGACTGTGTCATCTTAACAATGGCCAGATTGTAGACTAATCACCTTGATTCTAGAGGTAATCTCTAGCGTTTCACAGCTGGGTCTCCATGCCTAGTTTGTCTAAAGATTAGCCCCTGGAACTTCTAAGTAGGCACATAATTAGATATGCAATCAGTGATGGGAATGAAGGGAAACCAAGAGTTTTAAAGTATTTTTCAAGGCTAAACGCTAGAAAAAAAACAAAAAATGCATTTCGAAGTCAAGCTACTCAGTTACATGTGGGCTGTTAAAAAATCAGTTTCTGAGCCACCTGGAGCCTGCAAACTACAATTTTTTTGACCCCTTCTAAATGCTTTTATATTTTTTTCTTTTATCTTTGGTTTTCAGCCTTTTAACTATGAGATATATAAGTGTGTTTTTTACTTATGCTTATTCTGCCTCAGGGGCACTAAACTTCTTGTACCTGAGGGTTGATGTCTTCAGGCAACTTTGGAAAATTCTTGGCTATTATATGTTTAATGTTTTTTTCCTGCCCCACTCTCTCTTCTCTTTCATGGGCTCCAGTTTCCCATATGTTATATTATTTAAAATATCTATGCCTACAGTGAGTGCTTTGCTCAGTAATTTCATTCATTTTATTTCTTTGTATGCCAGTTTGGTTATTTCTTATTAGACTGTCTTTATATTCACTGATCTTGTCTTTTGCTATGTCTAGTCTGCTGTTAAGTCCATCAGATAAATTCTTTATGTCTTATAGTATCTCTTTCAGCACTTATGTTTCCATTCAGCTCTTTTATCTAGTTTCTACTTCAATGAAATTTTCCATTTGTTTATGCAAATTATTCACCACTTCCACTAGATATTTATAAACATATTTATTATAGTTATTTTAAAAACTTTGACTGCTAATTCCAACATCAGGGTCTTCTGTGGTTCTGCTTCTATTGATTGTTTTATACTCTAGGTTACAGGTCTTATTTTTCTGCTTCTTGGTTTTTGGTTACTTATTTTTATTTTCCTATAAGCCAGACATTGTATGAAGAAACAAAACCTGGAAAAAATAATGTTTCCCCAGGATAAGATCTTACAAGTTCTCTCAGACCATAAGTATGAGGCTGACTCAGTCTAATATGCAATTAAGCTGGGTTTGGCCTTTGTCACAGCTTTAGAATGATTCAGCCCACCACTGACTTCAAATGTTTTATGGTGAGAACAGAACTTTCCCTTAGCAGAGTTTAGGATCTGCATACCGCTAGGACAATAGGCATATTTTTATGCTGCACAGTCAGCCACTAACCTTCTGAACTACAAGAGATCTCTCTCAGCTTTAGAGCTCAGCAACCAGCTTTTTTGGAGTCCCCAGGGAGTTCTCACTCTAAAGCCCTGTGCCTGGGTTTCAGTGCTTTGGGAAATCTCTCTACTTTGCTGCCTATCCCTACCTTTCAGTTAAGAATGAATATGCCTTAGTGCAGCAGTTCTCTCTTAACTCTTCTTTTTCCAACCTTCATCTGGATATTTCTGTTCTGTTAGGAAGGTCCATGTAACTTGTCGGGGGGGAATCTCACCTAGCTCTCCTGCCATTGAGTGTGGCACTGTCTTACAGGCATAAAAGCCCTGTGCTCTTTGGGGTAAGGTGTATCTTGCTTAGTTTTCTTCTGCCCTGTTTTGGATAACTGCTGATTTTCATGTAGGGGAGGCATACTTTGCCTTGGAAATGCTGTTTTCCTCCTTTGCCATTAGGCCTCAGTGTGTTATTCTCATGCACTCAATTAAGGCATCATGAGAAATATTTGAAGATTGAATGCATACTTGCTTTATTATTGTGGATCCTTGAGGTTCCTATTCATTGCACCTGCCCAGATGTGTGAATTTGAAGTGTGTCAAAACTTAGGCTGGTTTCTCCTTAGCCCTACCTCTGGGGTCCTTAACTATTTTTCTTCCACGTCCCTAGAAATAAAGATAGCCATAAGATCCTTAATTCCTAGAAAGGGCTTATTTCTTCCTAAAACAAATTTGATTAGTATCCTCAGGTACTTTCTGGATTTAAAAATTAAATTTTTAAATTTATCTTTAGTTTGCTCTTACTGTTAAGATATAAGTGGTGGTCTCTTGCTCTTGTAAACTTTCTACATTCTAATCTGGGTAAAAATTCTGTTCAACCATTCCTTAACTGTATACCCTTGAGCAAGTTATTTAAACTGTATGATCTCAGTTTCCTAATCCATAAAATGGGGATAATAACAGTATCTATCTCATTTTTTTAATTGTGGTTGACAAGAGCAAATACAGGTAAAAGTATTATGTGCTTAGTAGGTGGCAAGTACTAAATCATTGAAGATTTCAGCAAGCATTATACCGGACATTTTACTAAATTTGCAGCTGCTTCTTCAAAACTCACCAAAAAAGTTACAGAAAATTTTTATCACCAAGTTATAGATGAAGAAACTGAATCTCAATGAGATAAGTACCTTGTTGAGAATGCAGTAGGTGACCTATTGGGAAATTTAACCTAGATTTTTCTTATGCACTTTTTACTACCTCAATCTGTCTTCTCATCAATGAATGAGCCAACTAGAGCTCAACCAGGCCAGATAGGCCATCTAAGACAAGTATCCGAAAGGTACAACAAGGTTAAAAATGTGGGCAATTTTTGGTGTCAAAAATGCTAATTTAGTAACACCATTCAGTTACAACTAACTCACAGTTTAATTTGGGAACAAGCTGGGCATTAGGAGATATAACCAAGAGTAATAGGATCACAGGTAACATGTGCTTTACTCAGTCTCCTCCCAAGCCTTAGGTGGCTTAGACTTCTAGCAAAATAAGACCAGAATACTTATCCTTTTAAAGACATCTCCTCTGACCAGCAAACTTTAAGGCCAGGATCTATATTACTCAGCTATTACCATGATAATGCTTCCTAAGCAACAACTCCACACTCAGTGTCTGAAAGGAAGCATTCACTTTTCATAAACACAAGGCTACAGATTGGCCATGGTAGCTTGGTTTCAGGTTAGGTTTGGTCTATGTGTCTCCTTCTTAGGCTCAGCTAGAGGAATGGCTGCCTGGAGGAACCACCTGAGGAATGTTTTCATGGTTGAGATCAGAGATCCCTAGAAGGCTGAGCAGAAACTGGGAAGTCTCTTAAAGCTTTGGCTCAAAACTGTCGCTTCTGTCTACATTCCTTTGGCCAAAGCAAGTCACGTGGCCAACCTAAAATCAATGGGGTAAGTATATGCCTCCCATGGAGGCCAGGTAAAGGGAGTAAATACTTAATGGGTCCTAATGTAATTTGCCACACCCAAAGACTGATACTGTTCTTTAGAGTCAGATTTCCATATCAGAAATCATACAATTCCCCACCTCTACCAGTAACTGAGGGAAAGAGAGTTGAGCTAACATGAAACTGGCTCCATTGAAATCATAAGCCAGAAGGGGAAAAAAACTCCCTTATAATCATCACCACTTAGTTCTTTTGACATTGCAAACCATAGATATTCCAATGTTGTGGCATGTTGGTAGGAGTTATTTGAGGAGTGTTATTGTCCAGTGTAGACTGATCATAACTTCCAGTTTTTGCATTTCATATGAGCTGAAGACTTTTGACTCAGAAGCTTTGGCTTGCAAAAATAATAGGACAGGTCTCCAACCTGGAGAATATCACAAAAAATAAACTGCTGGATTCCATATTCTTTATTTCTTTAGGAGATCATATTTAGTAGATATAAAATTTAGTAAGTCCCTAGGACTAGGGCTGGAAGGGCATATTTAGTGGCCACATGGAATACTCATCTCTTTACACTAAAACAGTACAACTCCAGTGACCCTTAGACCAATTCACCACCTGCCAACTTAAAATCACTGATTAAAAAATGAAACAGAGTGTGGGAGAGAATTCTATAATATCAACAGGAAAAAATTGTCATTTCATTTTTGACTCTTTGCTCAGTGAGGGGCACCACTAAAATTTGATTTTTTTTCTATGAAATTCCTTTAGAAAACACCATTTCTAAAAATTAAATATGCAAAGCCATAGATCATAAGGGCATATATAATGACTCTTTAAATTTATATAATGTTTTCTCTTCTCTAGCAGATTGCTAAAAGGATAGTTTAGCTCATTAGTGACTGCCAAGATATCTCTGGGGTATTATAGCTGAGTATTATAACACAAATGGTTCCCATAATTTGAAATGAATTATTTTGAATATTTAAAGGTGTCTCCTTACTGCAGATGCTTTATGGCACAATAAGACCTTAACTCTACCTGACTAAATGCATTAGTAAATCAACATTATTGAAAAGTATTTGGGTGACATGAATTATTTCCCAAATTGCCACAGTGGCAAGAATATGTATTTGGCTATAGCTGGAGAAAAACAGGACAAATGGCAGGTCAGCAAGATTTCCCATGAGACAGCATTGTCATAGGGGTTATTGAGAAATCCATGAGATGACAGGATAAACATCACTGGGATGGAATAGTATCATGCAGAAATGCAGAAAATGGTGACTCCAAATGTTTTTGTTATCTTTGACTTTTAGAGGTAGAAGGAACAGGGCTGAGAGGCAAACAACACAGGAAAATAAAGATCTTCAGGATGACTTGTACTATATTATCTTTTATTTTCTTTTGGTTTCTCTCTATGCTTGTCTTGGATGGAGAACAGGCTTTTAAACACATTAAAAGCCATGCCATACCAGTATAACATTTAATGTTAGCACTTACCCTTTGTCAGGTGTGGCCCTATATGCTTTACATAAATCGACTCAGTTAATTTCCACCATAATCCGATAGAGTAGGTTTTTTCTGTTTTCCTTTTTACTGGATGAGGAAACTAAGAAATAAAGCAGCAAGTAAAATTTGCCCGGCATCACATACAGTGAGTAGCATAGCTGGGATATGGACCCAGACATTTTGATTCCATAGCCCATGATCCAAGCCACCATGTTAGACAGTTTCCTACCCTACTACATCCTCACTGCTCTAAGCTACATGCTGGACAAAGAGAATTCTCTGAATGTATTCCTCTTGATTAAATTCTTGCTAATAAGATAATTAAAAATGGTTTCTTTTTAGTCTTTTTTTGAGAAGAAGTCTCACTCTGTCACCTAGGCTGGAGTGTGGTGACGTGATCTCGGCTCATTTTCTTCCATCACTACTTCAAAGTCTTCTATTACACCCAGATACTCAAATATCCCCTATTTATATTTGTCAGAAATATCAGTTATGTTTCACATATTATGCTTGGAGGAGTGTGTTCAGAAGAATTCTGTGGTTGCATCCTGACACAACAAAAAAACACTGCTTTAATCAATTAGCAAATCTTCCCTGGGCATAGAATCAGGGAATAGTAGAGATACACTAGGGTTATATGGTAAAATACTGTCCAATTCTCCCTCAGAATGTCCTGACCCCAAATGACACCCCCATTGATCTCCCTCTGATCCTTTCTGTTTGTACTTGCTCTATGTGTAACTTTCCATTATCAGCACTCCAGGAAATTGCAGCGCAGTTTAGTAGAATGAATGAAAGCTTTAGAATTACCAGACTGGGATTAAATCTTGTCTTTTATACTTGTATTAAAAAAAAAAATAGAAAGCTCAGCCCCTCTATCTGAATAGTGTATATAATATCTCCTTCCTGGTGTGATTATGGTAAGTTAATGACGTGAGGCAGAGGGCAGCAAGCACTTTCTGTAAAAGGCCAGATAGCCAATATTTTAGACTTCGTGGGCCATAGTTTGTGGTCAGAACTAAGGGAATGTGAAAGCATATTCTTAGCAGTCAGGAGTGTTAATTTTCTTCAATGTTTAGAGATTCTTTTTGTTTTTTTTCAGTATAAAACATTGAAATAGTCAAATCACTTTATTTAAAATACAGACATACCTCACTGAGCTATAATAAATTGTTATGGATAATTAATTCCTTAATATGAATAAGTATGTCAGTCACAGGTAATAAGAGTAACAAATCTCACTGGAGTGGGAAGGACAGATGCTGGTGTCCCCATCTTGAAGGTGGAGAAACAAGACTCCAGAGAAAACCAAGGGCAGAGCCTAGATAAGCCCTGAGGTCTCTGGAATCCTGAGGGGATATGGGTCCTTCTGTCAAATCCCATTTCTTAAAAGACAACCCAGTCATAGAGCCACTAACCCATATTGTCTCTCCAGCCCTATGAAAATGCCAGGGCCCCTCTATTCTCTGATAACAGAGTGAGAAATTCTAAAACAGTACAAAGACAAACATGCACGGCCCCTCCTGCCCTCTGGCCTCATTCCCCACCCCTCTATCATATCCCACTGTCTGCCTAACAGTAGGCTTCGGGGCAGTTTTCTGCTACTTAAATTCCAGCTCTGCCCCTCACCCAGGTGTAATCTTAGATAAGTTACTTTTCCTCCTGTTGCTCCATCTTCTCATCTCTGAAATGTGGCAAACGATACCTACTTCACCAGAAGATTGTGAGAACCAGTAACTTAGTCTGTTTTGAGCTGCCGTAACAAAGTAGCCGAGATGGGTGTTGCATAAAAAGCAGATGTTTTAAAATTCCCAGTTCTGGAGACTGGGAAGTCCAAGATCATGGCACAAGCAAATTAGGTGTCTTCTGAGAGTCAGGTCTCTGCTTTCAAGGCAAAGCCCAGAGTGCTACATCCTCAGAGGGGAGAAACACTGTGTCCTCACATGGCAGAAGGGCAAAAAGAGAAGAAACTCCTTCTATCAAACCCCCTAATAAAGGCACTTTATAATGGCACCTACCATCCCATTCACAAAAGAGGAGCCCTTGTGGCCTAATCACCTCTTAATGGCCCTACCTCTTAATATCGTCACATTAACATTTGAATCTTGGAGGGGACACATTCAAAGCATAGCAGATGAGGAATGTAAGTACCTGCCTCTAGGCCTGGCACACAGGAAGTGCCCAATCAATAAATGCTAGTTTTCTTCCATTTCCCCAGATAAACCTCATAGGACTAGATCCACAATCTCTAGCCTTAAAGTCATAGAAAGCCATTAAAGGGGTGTGTAAACAGGAAACAATTTGCAGCTTAAATTTCCTTTTAAATGATTAGCAGATTAGTGTTTTCTAACTCCATTATTCATATTGCCTTTGAAATAAAACTTGTCCCTTTAATGTGTTATATTGTGCAAAGACAGAACTGCTGCCCTCGAGGAGGAAAAAGGAGAAGTTACAACAGATGATAAAGGGGAACACTGGGATGACGCTTAGGAGCTTTTCCTCCCCTCTGCCAATAAATAAAAGCTATTTTGTGTGGTTTCTCAATTTTAATCTTATATTTCTTGCCATTTTCCCTGAGTTCCCAGAGGGAAGCTATCCTATTGTTGACATTTAATAATGCCAAACAATAATCCAGGGCTCATTAGGCCAGAGGAAGCCGAGAGAAGTATTCGGCATTGGTGGCTGCCTCTGGGTAGGGTCCCATTCAAACCCTTTTAGAGAGTGGAGGCTCAGGCTGTTTATAAAGCTGTCATGAGAAAGAAGCGCCACAGACACCACTCCAGTTGTAAATAAAAGATGATGAAGACAATGGCGATGCTGCTCTGTGTAGACTAGGAAGGCTAAAGAGGGGAACTCAGAAGTTGTGATTGACCTTGAAGGAAGGGTAAGATTCAGCTAAGCTAAAATGAGGTAGAGATGCATTCTGCATTGGCACTGAGTGGGGAAAATATATGTCTTGCTTAAAGGACAGCGAGTGAACCAGACAAGTCACACCTCAAGTTTCCTTTTTCTGAGTTAAAAAATTTGGGGGGTTATAAAGAACAAGGGTCAAAATATGATTTTTCCCTACTTGCAGAAGTGAAAGTATATTCCCAAAAGAAGTCTTTTGTCTTCCTTCCATTTAAAATCTTCACCAACTGGTATCAATACACCTTAACCTAAACACTACCCTAATTCCCCTGTCCCTCTTGACTTGAGTGGGAAGGCTTAGACACTGCCAGCCACGCAGCTACTATCTGTATATCCTGCAGAGACAGTAGCAGCAAATCACATTGGGCCAAAACACTTAGAGAACTGGGGGCCAGTGTTGGTATTTAGGAAAAAGGGCTCCTAGTAAATAGAATTTTGTTCTCAACTCAGAATTAACCAGTTCAATGACTGATACTGAAAAAATCTTTCAAGTAAGAACTAATTCCATTCTTCTATCTCAGTGAGCAATCTAGTGAAGGAAAATAAACCATTTCTTGGTGGTTTGGGAAGCTATAGGTCCTTGGGTTTATCATTCATTTGAGCATTAAGCCTGCTTGCCTCACATAAGAGAATGAAAAGGAGAAAGTGTGCTGGAAACTAGACAGATTGAAACCTCAGTCCATTACTTTTTCTTCTCTAAGCTAAATGGGTAATACCAATTTCTTTTCATGTGGCATGTCTCTTTCCCCAAAAAGGCAGTAAAAGAGAAAAAAATAGTTAACATGATATTCATAAGCTGAAGTGTGGTTAATCAAATTTTGACTATATGTTACAGTCTTCTCAAATGTTAGCACTTTATTTTCTATGTATTCACCCTCAACGTATGGTATGCACAGAACATAGGAATAAATATTACATGTTACAGTGATATTTCATTTTATCTGAATATATGAGAATGAGAATGAGTTATTTTCAGATAATATGAACACTTTTTAATTGCAACAATTTTGAAAAAAATAAAAAATACCTCGTTTTAGTGGATACCTTAGTTCCCTGCCTTATAGAACAAATTTCACTTATGACATAAAATAGTGTTGCCTTACAGAGGCTTCTTGAGAGGAAGGGCTAGCCTCTCTAACACCTGTTGGCCATTTAAAATTTTCTAATCTATTGCAAAATGAAAAAGAGATCTAGCCAAGATTATGTGAATTAAATACAAGAGTAAATAGCTCTTAATAAAGGATCAAAAAACATTGCATATGAATAGGGTAACTACATGTTTAGTACCAAATGTAGTTAAGTGAATGGAGGTGCCATCAATGAATGTACCAAAGCTGTAACCAGTACTGTTCCAGGCAAACAGGGTCATACTCCATGTATGGAGAGTGTATATATATTTGTCCCATAACGTTTCTTCTTTGAATTCCAATGTGGTTCTTGACAATACTCCAGATAGTTTATTTGTTCATCTATCTATGCATTCAATCTACGGTAAGGGACAATTACCACCTAAGGCCTGTCAATGCACAAAGATTTGTACTAGGCACTGAAAGTCCACAAAAAATGGAAAGTGTCAGATATGGGGAAAGAAAGCACTCAGGGAAAGAACATGGAAGTTCTCTAAAAGTTCAGACTCTCAGATGCGAATAAGTAAGGTATTTCTGTAACTGGTTTATTTTCAACTTACAATCCAATTTCTAGGTTGCCGAACTGATCCTAGGTATATAACTTTTAAAATAATTTAAAATTTACTAGAGGGCATTGATTTACCTTCCTAAAACTTTGGAACTGACTGTAGGCTACAACAAGAATTCAATGGAGACAGTCTTAGCTGAAGGGAAATATAATAGCAGTGTCAACACTCAGTCACAGAATAGTTGGGGGTAGGGAATGGTCACAAGAATTCTACCCTTCATTCTTAGGAGGTTCACACTGTCTTGACAGGCACTGAACACCAGGGTCTTTGAGACAGACGTCAGAAAATTGAGTGCTTCAAGCCTCATTAAAGAGTGTGACAATTATAGAAAAGAGAGAAATGTACTGAAAACAGGCCAGGACACTTATCCCCAGACACAAATGACTATGTAGTTACTTCAACCTGTTAAAAAATAACTACCATCCAGGGAAAAGACTTTGTCATGAAAAGCCTTATTCCTCACACCCAGCTAATGTCTGCAGAGAGGGCAAAATGTAGAAAGGAGCCTGAGGAAAGGGCTCTGATTAAGGAACAGTATTTACTCTGCCAAGAGTTCTCTGCATGGCCCTGAGTGTCTGATTACCATCTCCCCTGAAAGGAAAATTTGCTAGGCCCTCCTCGGAAGCTTATTCCCAGAAATGCTGCCTTGAGCAGCTCTGAACTCAGTCATGGTCACATGCCACCAGAGCCAAAATATTACAAGACAGCTGTGGTACCCCTGATGATGATCCCCTGAAAATGCAATCCAGGCTCACTGCCTCACTGTGATCACTTTGAATTCATGCCTTGAAATTTTTGCCAGAAAAAGATGCTAGACTAGATGGCTTACAATATCCCTCTGGCTGTAGCCAAGGGGATTCCTTGTCTGTATCAATGTTGAGGAGGACAAGAGGAGAGGCACCTGATGGCCAAGCAGATTCTGACTCTCAACCCTTGTGACTCTCTCTCAACACAAATTCTGGAGCCAGGATGGTTGCTTCTGCTGCCATCTCTCATAACCCTACTGACCATCACACACAGAAATCCCCTTTCCTTTTTGTTCAGTTAAAATAAATTTGGAGTTTTAAAAGAAAACTTTTTCTGTGAAATGAAGATGAAAACAAATCTAAAAGAATGAAACACCCACAAAAGCAGAGAAACAGGTAGAACAGTAGCTCCCAAGCCAGACTGCCTATCAGCATAACCTGCAGAACTTATTTAAGTGCATATTTCCAGACCCCAAACCCAACCTATAAATTAAACTTTTCCAGAGACAAAGCCTATCCATTGGTATTTGTATTAAAATCCTCAGATGATGCTTATGCACCAGCCATCACCATCTTTGGACCAAACTTGGGAACCATTGGTCTAGTTTTTTTATCCTGAGCCAAATCATCACTGATACAATTCTGTTTTGTGGTAGCAGGCAGTGTTCAAACCATATCACAAAAAGGTGCATGAAATTGTAGATGAATTGTTATAAGCCAAGTGCCCCTCTTAGTAAATAAAACATGTCATATCTCAAAATATGGGTACTGATATTATGGTCATAATATAACAATATTATGATAATATATATATATATATATATAACATGATATAATAATATCATGTCAAGAATAAATTCTTAACATAATTTATTTTATAGACAAAAATTTTACATACTGAAGAATTTGGTTATATAGCATCCCTGATTCTTAGACATCTGGCCTCAGCGTGACTATTTTGACTATTCCTAAACTCACCATTAAGACATCTCTATCCACTGATAAATAGCTTATATTGATAATATTTTCATTGTTAAATGGAGTCCATGTATCTCTCAGAATTTTTCTATGTTGGTCTTGTTTCTGCCTTCTAGAGGAACCTAGAACAAGATGACTTCTCTGACAATATTTCTCAAACTTTTGAAGACTGCAGACATGATGTAACTTATCTTTTTTAGCCATCCTGCTCCCTCATAACTTTTCATATTAACTGCCATCAAGTTATTCCTTGACCATCCTGAACTACTTCCAGCCTGATTACTAGGCTTTCCAAGTACTCTGATCTTTAAGGATTTATTTGCAACTTATATTCTTTACCTGTGTGTATTAGTTAGGATAGTCTAGGCTATGGCATCTATATAACCATGAAATCTCAGTGACTTCAAACAACAAAGTTTATGTCTTGCTCACACTGCTTACTCAACAAGGCCAGCAAGGGGCTCTCCTCTACATAGTCACTCAGAGGCCGAGGCTGAGTTGACTTCAATACTTTGTAGCTGTAAAATATGAGCCCTTCACAATCACTGCAACAGCATAAGAGAACTAGAGCATCTCACGCCAATTCATAAGTGTGTTGCCTACAGCCTATTGGCTGGGAGCAGTTAGCCAGCTAATAGCAAATGGTCTAAGTAATGTGGGATGAACATTAAGTAATAAGTGAGCATGTATGTCATTTATCTTTCCCACCTTTTCTGCAGTTGAAGTATAATAAACATACTTTCTATACAAATTTCCAAGACATTGATTAAAGTTTTGCACCAGATAGGGTCATGGATGGGATTTAAGAGCACTACTTCAGAGACTTCTTTAACTTAATTTCTTTTGGCTCTCAATGTTATATGTTGATGGTATAAAAAGCAATATAGGCCAAGTCCAGATAAAATAAACTAGGACTTCCAGGATTCCCTTTCTTCATCTCATCCTCCCTGACTTCAAAGTTCACATAGAATGGTATCATGCACAGATGTACCTCCAGCCTCCAGCACATGGACATCAAAACCCAGCAAACATGAAGTTACTACCCCTGCTGAGTGAAAAATGACTAAGTATTTCCTTTGAAAATGGAAAGTCCACCTAGATACTCTTGCACCCAAGATCACAGGTGCCACTCCTCTATCTAGGCAGAAACATTAACTATCTGCAGGAATTGTCATCATAGTCACCATTAATTCTATAGGATTCCCAACAGATCTTAGTTCAAGTAACATGGTTCCTAGAAGTCAGAGCTGGAAAAAGCTTCAGGTATGGAGTGGTTTAACTCCTTAATTCCAAATCCTTATGTGTATATATAATACATATACTGTCTTAGTCTGTTTCTGTTGGTATAAAGGAATACAGGAGCCTGGTAATTTACAAAGAAAAGAGGTTTATTTGGCTCACAGTTCTTCAAACTATACAAGATGCATGGCATGAGTATCTGCTGGTGATGGCTTCAGACTGCCTCAATTCATGGTAGAAGGAGAAAGAGAAGTCAATGTGTGCATAGATCACATGGTGAGAAAAGGGAGAGAGGAGGTGGTACCAGGCTCTTTTTCAACAATCAGTCCTCACAGGAACTAAGAATGAGAACTCACTTACTCCCATAAGAATGATACCAAGACATTTATGACAGATCTGTCCCCACAATCCAAATATCTCCCACTAAACCCCACCTCTCACACTGGGAATCAAATTGCAACATGAGGCTTGGTGCAAAACAAACCATGTCCAAACCATAGCCATAGTTATATGCGTACAGTTCACCTACATAGTTAGGCCCAGGGAAGTAGAATGACATAGTACATAGTATGGTAGAACAAGCATTCAAGTCTCTTCGACTTTGTTACCATTGTCTTATTTGTTCTTTCACATGTAATAGTGACAAATTCACCAGGTAATTCTCTACTACCATTTTGCCATTGCTCATGCAGTTTCTATTGCCTGGAAGGCTTCCCTTATGCCTCTGAGATTAGATTCTACTTATTCTTAAAGTTTAACTGCTACCTAGCAAGTATCTTTTTATATTCATCATATTGTAACCCCTGTATCCCTTAGCACAATAACGACTTACAACTGTGAACAAAGAAAGTAGGGAAAAAAATTCTTCAAGGGTCTTAGCAGACTCATTACAGTTCTCACAAGCTATTACTTCAGGCTTATTTTCACTCCCAATATGATTGCCATGGTGAGCCCAGGAGAAAGTCTCTGCCTCTATCAAGACTGGACAGCTCAAAAGCATGGTCTCACCAACTGCATCCACACAAGGAATCAATCAAACAAGAGAAACATATCATGAGTGCACCTGAGATCCAAATGGTGCCTCTCACTTTAAGGGAAGTCTCACTTGGTAAGATGGATTTTGGAGTATTATTGCTACAAAGCATTCTAGAAATTGGATTGTATGCTCTCTAAATTCTTTCTAATAATTTTGCCTAAAATATTTATAGGTGACATTTTGACTATTCTTTTTCACAAACAGAAAATCCTAGAGAGAGAATTCTTTGTCAGTGTTCACTTGGAGAATTCAGCTCCAAATATTGACATGGACTACCACAAGCCTGTGTTAAATTATTACTCTCAAATATTTCATACTTTTAGAACTAAATCAGATACATTTCCTTGTAAATTTATAAATTTTACATTTTATAAATGTAAATAAAATAATTTAAAACAACTTCTTAATGACTTTAACATGTATTCCCACATTAGTAAGTGATGAATGCTTCACAGTTATGCCAAGTTGCCCCTCCAGGTAATTTATACTTCCAATTTAAGAACCAGGATTCAGATTCAGTAAATTAGTTCAACCATTATGTAAGACAGTGTGGTAATTCCTCAAAGACTTAGAACCAGAAATACCATTTGATCCAGCAATCCCATTACTGGAAATATAAATCATTCTATTATAAAGATATGGGCATATGTATGCTCACTTCAGCACTATTCACATTGGCAAAGATATGGAATCAACCTGAATATCCATCAATGACAGACCGTATAAAGAAAATGGGGTACATATACACCATGGAACACTATGCAGCCATAAAAAGGAACAAGAGCATGTCCTTTGCAGGGATATGGATGGAGCTGGAAGCCATTATCCTCAGCAAACTAACACAGGAACAGAAAACCAAACACTACATGTTCTCACTTATAAGTGGGAGCTGAACAATGAGAACACATGGACACAGGGAGGGAAACAACACACACTGGGCCAGTCAAGAGCAGGGAGGGAGGGAGGCATCAGGACAAATAGCTAAAGCATGTGGGGCTTACCACCTAAGTGATGGGTTGATAGGTGCAGCAAACCACTATGGCACACATTTACATATGTAACAAACCTCTGCACATTGTGCAAATATATACTAGAACTTAAAATCAAATTAAATTTAAAAAATTTAAAAAACTTAGAAGAAAAAAAAGAAGCAGAATTCAGACTAAATTGATTATCTACATAGGTATTCCTACTCTATATGTTAATTTTTAAAAGAAGGCAGAGATGTACATATTCTCCTAGGATATTTTCCCAAGACTATATTAAGGGAAACCATTTATATGTGTCCATTCTTCTTTTTGCCACCTGAGCTTAAAATATTTATGGTGTAAATACCAATGGCTTTAACTTGTTTATTTTCTTTTTCTTAATATGTATCTTTTCTTTTTTGGTTTGCTATGCTACATATTTATTTTCAAGATACAATAGAGATCAATAGCAACATTTTATTTATTTTATTTTTTATTTTTATTTTTTGAGACGGAGTTTCACTCTTGTTACCCAGGCTGGGGTGCAATTTATATCAGAATTTTTAAGTGATAAGTATAATATTCTAATAAGTTCTATTTATTTTATGGCATCTATGTTATAGAAAATAGCCGTCTATAACCTGTAATAGGTAGATATTTTAAACCAAATCTATAGCAGTGAAAACATTGAGAAGGTGGCACATGACATTCAGGGATGCAACTTACCAAATATAAAGATTCCCTAGCTTACAACCACTAACTAAGTTAGAACTCAAAGCTAAGAAGTAAGGAGATGGTGGCGATAAAATTGAAACTGATCATCAGAGAGGTTCTATATTTTCCAGAGGTCTCAAAAGTCAGATATTATTAATTAGCCTCCTAGCAATGGTTTTTTCCTTGAGAGGCATAAAATCTACTAGGTGAAGAAACACACATTCTCAAATTAGCATAAATAGAGAAGTATGCAGAGAGGCAAAGAGGACATGAAACAGTCAGATGTTTTCAGAAAGCAGATAGCACTTCCACATGGCTGGACCATAGGATGAAATAAAATGTAGGAAGAAATGAGACCAGAGAATTTGACAAGGGCTTCATCACAGAGGGTTTGGAGCTATCATATAAAAGTGCCTGGACTTCATCCTAAAATGATAGAATCCTACAGTAGAGTTTTAAGAAATAGGAGAGATAATACTAGATTTTAGTTTTAAGGTGATAACTCATCTATAGTATTCTAAATTGCTAGACTGCATATTGTAAAAGTAAAGCTAGATGTGTTAGTATGCATACATGATTTATACACACAGAAAAATGATCGTATCTAAAATAAATTTAGTAGTTACCACCACGGAATGGCTTTGAGGTTAAGAAAAAGAACTTTTAACTTTATAAATACATTATTTGAATTTCCAATATCCACATCTATTTGCTTTTTAAATTAAAAATAAAGTTCACTCTGGCAGCAGCGTTGATGTGTAAGACAGGAGTTGAAGAAACCAATTAAGAAGCTATTGCAAGGTAATTGTCCAAATGATAGGCAATGGGAGTCTAAACAGAAGCAGTGGCATCAGGGAAAGAGAAAGGAAGAGGTAGATTTGGACTGTAGTAAGAATGTAGACTAAAGAACTTGGTGGCATTGATCGTGAGAAAATGAAGGAATAAGAGGAGGTTAGAGTACTTTGCAGGTTTCTAACTGAAATGAGTCAGCCACCAGCATAGCAAATACAGGGTAAAACACAGACTTTGTGGAAACATGTACCTTCAGGTTTGGAAATGTTGAGTTTGAAATATTGATGTGGCATCCAAGTGAAAATGCTCTTGTTGGAGAATCAGGTTTATATGCCTGGAGCTACAAGAAAAAGCTGGGCTGGTTAGTACAGAGCTAGGTATAAAAACCAGTTACGTTATACATATCAGGTAGTCTCCTGGCAGGAATCAGAATGAACCCAGATGCTCCAAATGCAGAGGTGATTAATAACAACAGTGTGGGAAATAGGAAGAAACCAGGAGAATGAGGCACCTAGGAGCTAGCAACAGTGGGAAGCCACTACCACCCCCAGGGCCAAGGAACAAGAGAAAGAAATAAAATACTAGAGACAATTGAGAACTGAAACCATGGAGGGAGAATACTTGCTCAAAATTTTAGTAGTAAAGAGAGAGAGATCATTGTTGCCAAATAGCCCCAAAGCATAGCTGAAGTAGGGGAGAAATACTCTGGCTTCTCTCTCCTCCATTCTCCTCTCCTGTCAGCCAAATGCAACCAGAAGGAAGACAGAGGTCAAAGGAGTCTAGATGCCACAATTCACAGAGGCCAGACACCTGGCACACAGAGGTAGGCAGAGGTGTGCAGAGAATTCGTCTGTAAGAGAACGTTCACCATCACATTGACTCCTATTCAATGATCAGCTCACTCCACTAACTGGTTTCTCTGGGGAAACTACAGTGACTGGGGGAAGGGGAACAAACTGATATAAATGAAATAGTTACAAGGAACCTAAGGGCAGCACTATTTTATCCTGGACTCACAAATCATTGAGACTTGGGCTCCAATTCCTACTTTGCCACTTGCAGTCTCTGTCACTGTGGGCAACTGAAATTTCTCTAAGTCTTCACCTGTAAAGTGAAGATAAAAATGCTGCTCAATTTGCAGAATTATCATGAGGATTAAATTAGATATTTTCTGTAAACATTTAATCCAATGCTTGTTACAAAGTAAGCACTTGGTGAATGTTAAGAGGAAGAGATAACAATGATTGTGAGTGGGAATGGTCACTAATTCAGATCCTAAAAAGAGCACTATGAGCTAGAGTAGGCAGAGCTTTCCAAGGTACAGTCTGAATGATAGGTAAGATTGAAGGAAATGCACAGGGGGATGCATGCATGCATAATTAAGGACATAGAGTTGAGAGCAGCATATTGTGTGCAGAGGACCATAAGAAGAACTGAGTGAATATGTAGTCTTATACTCTCATGTCAATTTTTTTTTTTTTTTTTTTTTTTTTGAGATGGCGTCTTGCTCTGTCACCCTGGCTGGAGTGAAGTGTCATGATCTTGCCTCACCAGCAACCTCCCCCTTCTGGGTTCAAATTAGTCTCCTGCCTCAGCCTCCCAAGTAGCTGGGTATATAGGCATGCATCACCATGTGCAGCTAATTTTCCTATTTTTTAGTAGACATGGGTTTTCACCATGTTGGCCAGTCTGGTCTTGAACACTTAACCTCAAGTAATCCACCTGCCTCGGCCTCCCAAAGTTTTGAGATTACAGGTGTAAGCCACGACACCCGGCTTCTCATGCCCTTTTTAAGAGTTAGTATTCAAGACACCCCACATGCACATTATCCTATCATCGTGCCTTGTAGCCATCAGTCCTCATTTCTATGCTAAGACATTATTTTTTAATGTCTTGATAGGCTTTTCCCTTCAGAAGTGGAATACAATTTTGCAAGTTGAAGTAACATATTAAGAAGACAAACCTGTGAAATAAAAGCTGTCTAGATTTTTATCAGAGTAGAGAATGTAATTCAGAGAGGCTAACCTAAGACCTTATTTTTAAAAAGATTTCCCTGACCAAAAAAAAAAATGGTTCCATAGTATTGTCCAAATGCCTTTAAACAGCAAAATTCTAACCCATTCCTCATCTTTTCATGTATGCTAAGACCTGCTTCACCTTAAACACTAGTTTTTGCAAGTACAGCAGGGTTAACTTCCCTAATGTAGCGTCAGATCATTAGGACACAGACATGTCCTCCTACCTCCCTCTTATCCATCACAGCTGTGGTTCTCAAATACAAACCTGCACCAAAATCACCTGGGACACTTGCCAAAGTTATAGACTGAAAGACCTGGTGCTTCAATTTTGTCAGTCTGCCATAACTCAAAGCAGTCTAATTTTTAAGTTTTCCTAGGAATTTAGAGATGTGTACACTTAGAGGAAACTCTGATACCCAGCTACTAGGGCATCCTCTTTCATGGCTACACCCAGTGGTTTGTACAGAGGGAAGGGGAAAGAAGTGCCTCCCAACTAGAAGAAAGAGGCAAGAGCAAGCAATAAATGTACATTCCAATATGTTTTCTTCTACTCTGAATACACAAAAATGCTGACAATGCTTAGGTGGGGCAGTGACATAGTAAGGTAAATGTCTTGCATAAACCATTTTGGCTGTCAGAGAGAAGGTATCCTATGAGAACTGGGAAATATATTCTGAGGTTGAGCAATAATTTTTGTCAAACTATGAGGTGAGTCTGAATTACAGTGGAAGTGGAGAGGAAGAAAGAGATATAAACATTTTCAACTAGAATAAGTGACTGAAATTAATAATTAGCTAGATATATACAGCAAAGGAAGGGAGAAGTGACAACTCCTATGTTTCTGACTTGGGGGCATGAGTGGTCAGAATAGAGAGGAATTATAGAAAGGGTAACAGATTTGGGGTTGGACAAGTAGTTTACAGGAAGGATGTTGGCCAAATGATTTTCATGACTCAATATCATACCCAGATAATTCTATATCAATTGATATGTGAACCTCAGAAGAAGAATCTTGGCCCTACCTTTAAATGGGGAGGTTATTGTCATGTAGATGTGGGTGAAGCCATACTTGTAGCAAGATGCTCCAGGGAGCATTTCAATAAAATGAAGTAGAGTACTAAGGAAGGAAGATACCTGTGGATCAAGTCGAAGATGCAGGGTCACAAAAGAAGACTGGGAAAGAGTAACTAGAGAGAATTGGAGAATAAGGCTGCTTAGTTCACTTTTAAATCTAAATTCTTGGCCCAGCATGATGGCTGATGCCTGTAATCTCAGCACTTTGGGAGGCCGGGACAGGCAGATCACCTGAAGTTGGGAGTTTGAGACCAGCCTGGCCAACATGGCAAAACCCCTTCTCTACTAAAAATACAAAAATTAGCAAAGTGTGTTGGGGTGACTGGAATCCCAGCTACTTGAGAGGCTGAGGCAAGAGAATCACTTGAACCCAGGAGGCAGAGGTTGCAGTGAACCGAGATTGCACCACTGCCCTCCAGCCTGTGTGACAGAGCAAGACTCTATCTTAAAAAAATAATCTAAATTCTTATTAATACATTCTAGAAGTTGATAGGGAATTGAAATTAAGCTTCTCCCCCAGTAGTTTATAAAAAACATTCTTTTTCTCCTTTTAAATTTTGGGACATTTGCCCATCTGGTTTCTGGCATCTATCCCATTCTCTATAACTTCTGAAAGATTACCAGCAGGTTGTATGCAAGCCATTGTAATTTTTATAGCAGAAAATCTCTTTTCTTCTTAGGTGAAACAAGAAGCTTTAATTTTCCTTTACCTAAATGCCACCAAAGGAAAGAAGCCACTTAATTATCTGTCTTTTAAAACATGTTTTTCATTGCATTTGCAAAGGTTTACAAGGAATACATCTAGTGCTTAATTGCTTGTGGCTAGGGAATACAATCATTCTTCTGGAGTCTACCAAATATTTATTGTGATTGCCTCAGCCTAGGTTTCAGACACATACCAGGAAGACTGAAACTAATTGACCCCAAGCCCCTAAGCTATTAAAGAGTGTCAGATTCATGTTGAAAAACAGGGGTTATGTCAAGCATTTGACATTGTAGGTGTTTGTTAATGTATTTTTCGGTGTGGCTGGGAAAAAAACCTGATTGACAGAACTCATTCTTTGCAAAATAATTATCTACTTCTTTGTTGACCCATCTGCTCCCCTTAGCAGCGTGCTAATACTATCATAAAACAATCAGATTAAATTGGTCTTCTGGTGATCAGTGGTTAATATGGTTTTATACAAATTATTCTGAGATGGTGAGGCCTTTCCTATTAAAACTGAAAACAGAGCACTAGCTATTGACAGAGCTTAAACCACATTTGGGTGTGTGGATAAGAAATTATAAAGTCTTTTGGCATCTTTTTGACTGACAATACTTTTTACAGAGAACTATTTAAACCCAGCAGCTCATGTGCAACTTCTTATCTTTAATATTTATTACAAATATAAAATTGTCAATTTTCCCACCTAAATTCTACTTAAAACCACACAGTAGTTCTTATTAATAGAATAAAAATCTTTCTAAAAGAGAGAATATAAGGAATTACTTTAAAAAGTAAATACCTTTTGCTGTTAAAGAGAAAGAAGGGAAAAAGTACAATGAACCCTTCCAGAACTCAGCAGGAAAAGGGTCATAAGCTGCAAAAAAAAAAAAAAAAAAAAAAAAAAAAAAAAAAAAAAGCTATTCTATTTCCTAGATGGATATTGGTCTCCATTATCAATATTAAGGTTCAGAATCTCATCCTCTCCTTCCTAAGACCGTACTCAGTATGACAGTTCAAACTGACTGCTCTTCCCAAATCACAGATCTGATCATATTGCTTCCCTATGTAAGCTTCTCTGATGATTTCCTATAACTTATAAAATTCTGATTTCCTAGAAAGTTATTAAGGCCTTCCATATTCTTGTCCCTATCTACACTTGATACATCCCTCATATGCTGGCACCTCCAGCTACCCTAAAAGACTCACAGATCTTGGAGCATGCCAGGCTCCATCATGCCTCTGTGTCTTCACCATGAAAATCTTTGTCTCCAATTCTCTTTTCCACAGTTTCCTTTGTTAAATCCTATTCAACAATCACTATGATGAACAATTTGACATTACCAAGTAAAACTAGTCAGATGCTTGCTTGCCTTATGACTCAAAATGTTATTCTCATACATATGATGAAGAAAAATACATACATATAGATAGCAAAAGATATGTACCTGAAATGTTTATGTCATCATTATTTGTAAGAGCCAAAAGCTGAAAATAACCAAATTTTCATCAACAGTAAAGTGGATAAACTATATATATATATATATATATATATATATATATATATATATATATATATGAAATGGAATACCACAGAGCAATAAAAATTAACAAAAAGTTGCAATACACAACAAAATGACCACTCCAAGAACCAAAATATAGAACAAAATAACCCAATATGAGAGTATATTTACTGTGTGGTTTCATTTACATAAAATTAAAGTATAGATAAAACTAGTTTGTGATGTTAAATATCAAGTGTATTAGTCTGTTCTCATGCTGTTAATTAACACATAACCAAGACAGGGTAATTTATAGAGAAAAGAGGTTTAATTGATGCACAGTTCCACGTGGCTGGGGAGGAGGCCTTACAATCATGGCAGAAGGCAAATAAGGAGCAAAGTCACATCTTACATGGTGGCAGGCAAGACACCATGTGCAAGGGAACTCCCCTTTATAAAACCAGATTTGTGAGATATATTCACTATCATGAGAACAACATGGGAAAGATCCACTCCCATGATTCAATTACCACTCACCAGGTACCTCCCATGACCCACAGGGATTATGGGAACTACTAATTCAAGATGAGATTTGGGTGGGTATAAAGTCAAACCGTATCATTCTACCCTGATCCCTTTCAAATCCTATGTCCTCACATTTCAAAACCAATCATTCCTTCCCAAAAGGACCCCAAAGTCTTAACTCATTTCAGCATTAACACGAAAGTCCACTGTCCAAAGTCTCATCTGAGACAAAGCAGGTCTCTTCTGCCTATGAGTCTATAAAATTAAAAGCAAGTTAGTTATTGCCTAGATACAATGGGGGGTACAGGCATTGGGTAAATGCACCCTTTCCAAGTAGGAAAAATAGGCCAAAATGAAGGAATTGAAGACCCCATGCAAGTCTGAAACCCAGTGGGCCAGTCAAATCTTAGAGCTCCAAAATGATTTCCTTTGATTCAATGTCTCACATCCAGGTCATGCTGATAAAAGAGGTAGGCTCCCACAGCCTTGGACAGCTCTGTGGCTTGGCAAGACACAGCTCACCAACCCCCTGTCCCAGCTGCTTCCAAGGGTTGGTGTTGAGTGTCTGCAGCTTTTCCAGGCACACAGTGCAGACTGTCAGTGGATCTACCATTCTAGGGTCTGGAGGACAGTTGCCCTCTTTTCACAGTTCCGCTAGGCAGTGTCCCAGTGGTGAGTCTGTGTGGGGGTTCACACCCCACATTTCCCTTCACACTGCCCTAGCAGAGGTTCATGAGGGCCCTGCTCTTGCAGCAAACTTCTGCCTGGACATCCAAGCACTTCCATACATCCTCTGAAATCTAGGCAGAAGTTCTCAAATCTCAGTTCTTGACTTCTGTGCACCACAGGCTCAACACCTCATGGAAGTCACCAAGGCTTGGGGCTTGCACCCTCTGAAACAATGGCTTGAACTCCATGTTAGTCCCTTTTAGCCATGGCTAGGACACAGGCACCACATCCTGAGACTGTACAAATCAGCAATGCCCTGCGCCCAGCCCATGAAACCATTTTTCTCTCCTAGGCCTCTAGATTTGTAATGGGAGGGCTGCCGTGCAGACCTCTGATATGCCCTGGAGACATTTTCCCTAACGTCTTGGTGATTAACACTTGAGTCCTTGTTACTTATGCAAATTTCTGTGGCAAGCTTGAATTTCTCTTCAGAAATGGGTTTTTATTTTCTATCACACCATTAGGCTGTAAATTTTCCAAACGTGTATGCTCTGCTTCCTCTTAAACACTGCTCCTTAGCAATTTCTTCTGCCAGATACACTAAATCATTTCTCTCAAGTTCAAATTTCCACAGATCTGCCCCCCTAGCACGGGGGCAAAATGCTACCAATCTCTTCGCATAGCAAGAGTGACATTTACACCACTTCCCAACAAGTTCCTCATCTCCATCTGAGATTACCTCAGCCTGAACTTCATTGTCCAAAACAGTATCAGCATTTTGGTCAAAGCCATTCAACAAGTCTCTAGGAAGTTCCAAACTTTCCCACATCTTCCTGTCTTTTAAGCCCTCCAAGTTTCTAGGAAGTTCCAAATTCCCACACTTTCCTGTCTTCTTCTGAGCCCGTGATTCAATTATCTCCTACCAGGTCCCTCCCATGACATGTGGGAATTATGAAAACTACAATTCAAGATGAGATTTGGGTAGGAACATAGCCAAATCATATCATCAAGATAGTGGTTACTTTTAGGGAGGAGGGGTGGATAGTGATTAGGACAAGGCAGAATGGAGCTTCTAGATGCTTGAAATATTTTGCTTCTATTTCAGAACAATTCATCAACCTGTACACTGAAGGTGTGTGCACACTTTCATATGTATATTACACATCAGGAAGAAGTTTTTGGTTTAATTTCTGCTTTTCACAGTCAAGATCAAGCAGTATCTTTTTCCATAAAGTCTTGACTGATCTCTCCCATTTAGAATCACTCGTCTCTTTCTTTGAGTTCCCTTTGAGCTTGATTTTTCTCTCTCTCAAGGTACTTAAATAACATGCCTTGAGTTTTAAGCATGATTGTAACTCATATGACATAGATCAGGTAATTCAAGAAACCCTCACCAAATGAAGCAAAAACAAATGAGATAATTGGAAAGAAAAATGTGGCAACTCCTTCATGTCAGCTTTGTTTAAATTGGGTTTTGGTTGATCCCTCAGCTTTGCAATGGTACATAGAATTGTCCTTGCTACTTCCTTCTGCAGAAGTCAAGTTCTTTTCTCTATCTTTCTTCTTATCCAACTGTGCAATGTTGTTGTTTATTGTTTTGGTGAAACAGGTTGCAACATGGTGTATGTTTCCAAATATTGGAAAGCAATGAGCAAAGCTACCTAGCAAATTAAGAGTGTTATTACTTTCTGTCTCCAACTTTTTAAAACAGGGGGATGATTCAGGAAATTGTTCAACTAAGCCATCTCCAGGAGCTCAGCAATGATATTAAGTCTCCAGCCAGAGTTTTTGTGGTATGTGGAGTAAGGCTGCCAGGTTCATCTATACTTAACAAACCCAGATCTGCAGGAACTCTTTCTACAGGAACTCATATCCTCAGAATCAGCTATAATTCTACTAGAAATATTCATCTCACTGCCTCTTGTAGTCCCATGTGACCACTACACTAGATTCCCAGGGACATTTGTAAATTGCTTTGAAAACATTTAGATCTGAACCTCTTTCCCAGAGCAAACAGCCCTCCTGAGGCTGAGGTTTTCATAGTCACTGAGCAGTTCTAGATGGCTGCAGTCTTAATATTCTACACTCAGGTCTGTCTTCCCTCTTCCTGGCTCTACCACATCAAGATGCATATGATGCACTCACTGAGGACAAACTGTGTCCTTCTCCACAGTGCTTTGCCCCAAGTAGGTAGTTGCTTCTTGACCTATTGGATGAAATATGGGATAAGGTGAAAATCATTTTTATTTCCCTGGCTCAGTTTTTCAACATATGTAAAATGAGCAATTACGCTTCTGAGCAGGAAGATGCTCTTAGCTTTGAAATGTTCCAATTGCAATTTTTTATTTACTCAATTGCAACTTTTTTAAAAACAGAAAGAGAGAAAGAAAGAAAAAGAAAAAAGAAGACTTTCAAAGTTGCTCTCAGCCAGATTCCCCAAACCTGAGAGAATGTGTCCATTTGGTGACATGTGACCACCAGCGTATTTAATTAATCCATTAGAAAATTTCATTTAGGCTTTTAATAATATTGTTTTATCTGCCCCTTTCTCCTTACTACTGCATCACAAAGTCTTCCCTGACTCTTCTTGCCTATTTCCTTTCAACAGATTTAAAAGCAATCTTGATATTTCTTTTCTGGAGTATGTTTCCTCAGAAACACTAGAAGTTGAATTCCCACTGTTTATAACAAGCTGCTTTTGTTTTCTCCAAGCTACCCTTTGGATAGAGCCTCCTAGTTGAAATGCTACATTTCTAAGCTACTAAATCTTATTTATCTAGTCACCAGGCACTTTGCTACACCACTCTTCCATTGTTTTACTGTTTTAAACAGATATGCAGCCTGACTTCCCTTAAGCAGTACAAGCACTAGGCTTTTGGTCATGCTAGCTGCTATAACAAACAAATCTCCACTGTTCAATGGTTGAACTCAACAAAACTGTATTTGATGCTTATGTTGGTGTGTTTTACATATGGAAGGTACAGGTCAGCAAGCAGCATTCCTCCAATAAGTGATTTAGAGACCCAGGTCCTGTCTGTCTTGGTGAGGTACCATCCTCTGGAACCTTGAAAACCTCTGCATCAAATCAGAGGAAGAGAAAAGAGAATGAAGAAGACATATAACTTAAAAAAAAATAGAAGTCTAAAAGTTATAGCCCTCCTCCTGTTCACATGACCTGTCTGGGTAACTGCCTCCCAATAGCACCACCAGATTATGAAGGGTAAGCATGGAATTTTGTGGACAGTTAGCCAACTCTACCATGATGCCATAGCATTGCTGCCACAAAGTTCTTCTCAAGTGATTTATAACATTCTTCTCTTACAACTTCGTCAATAAATGAAATACTTTTTGGAAATTATTATATGACAGGCATAGTTCTGGGCCATGGGAATATAAAGATGTGGTCTTTGATCTCAAGGATCTCACATTTGGTTCTAAAGAAAATATAGGTATTTACCCATGCTGATACTCACAAGTTAGTGAAGAACAGAGATATTAATTAATTATTAAATGTATAAGTGATTAAAGTATAGAAAAAGAGAAATACCAAGGGATATGAAAAAAAAAGGGAATTAATTTGGTGGGAAGATTGAGGAAGTTAAGGAAAATGAACAAAAAGATTTTATGATGAAATATTCTACACAGACAGGCCAATCCTTTAATTGATTGGTCTTCAACATTTTGCTCACTTCTCCTCAAAAATAATTTTGAATTAATATACATTCACATTTTAAGTTGAATCTGAAGTTTTTCATTATAAATTGACATGAGCAAGCTTAACTTTGCCAGAAATGTTTTCTTTCCTCCACAAATTCACATTTTTATTAAATTTATTGCTTAGAATTTCAGGTGTTTTATGCATGAAAGTTTGTTGTTTTTTAAAAAAATTTCTCACCTTATAACATGTATTTGTCAAAACTATACTTATCTAAGTTCAAATTTAATTTTAAAAATATTTCAAGTATTAGACAAAGTGTTAATGGCTATCTTCTGTATTACTATACTATCAACATGTAACTGATGGAGGTGGAGAACAGAATCATCACTACGTTTCAGGTTGTGAAGAATGTTTTACTATAAAGGAGAGGCATGAGGGAATTTGGGGGGAATGAATGATTGTTTCTATATCTTGACTGTGGGGTAGTTACATGACTCTACAAATTTATCAAAATTTATAGGACTTAATACCAACAAAGAATAAATTTAAGAAATAAATGTATACAAATTTGACCATTTCTCCTTGCAGCTATTTTCTTTTTTCCTCCTGAAACTCCACAGCTTGCATTTCAACAAAATATAATTTATCACAGAAGACCTTCTCTTTGAAAATATTTTTCTCAACTTTATACATATTTTTATCAAGTTACTGCTGCCATCTTACATCGATTCAGCAAATCTTGAAAAATATTCTATTGGTATTGCCCTGTTGAAAAGCTTACTTTCCTCTCATTTGATAGATTAGATATTATGCCTACTACCTAGGTGACAAAATCGTTTGTATCCCAAACCTTTGCATTATACAATGTACCCACGTAACAAGCTGTAAATGTACCCCCTGAATCTAAAATAATTTGCTTTGTTTTTTGTTTGTTACAGTCTAGCATTCTTTTTATTTCCACTTGACTCTACTTCATAGACTTTTTTTCTTAAAATTAAGAATGATTAGAGAACTTGATTTTTAATGACCACTTAGCATTCCATTATATGAATCTAACAATCTATTTAACAAATCCCTTAGTGTTTTGGGAACATAAATAAATATTCTTCCTATTTGGTTGTTTTAACATTTTTTGTTATTATATACAACACTGCTAGGAACCTCCTTGGAAATAAATCTTTGTGATCATTTCTAGTGATTCCCTTAGGATAAATTGTTATAAATGGAATTGCCTTATCAAAAGGTATGGACATAAACCCTTTGATCCATAAAAATAAATGACTTTACTGATGGTTGTGACAATTCACACTCCCACCATAAAGTTGAAGAGTTTATTTTCCTCTGAACCATTGCCAGCCCTAAGTAATATGATTTTTTAAAGCTTAGTTAAGATGACAAGTGAAATACGTCTCACTGTTTTAATTTTAATTTTTTTATTACTAGTGATAGTTTCATATATTGGTTGGCTATTTGTAGTTTCTTTAGTTTTATTAAAAATAATTTCAACTTTTATTTTAGATTCAGGGGGTACATTTGCAGGCTTGTTACATGGGTATATTGCATAATCCAAAGGTTTGGGATACAAATGATTTTGTCACCTAGGTAGTGAGCATAATACCTAACAGTTTTTTAATCCTTGTCTCTCTCCCTTTTCTCTCCCCTTTAGTAGTCTCCAGTGTCTATTTTTTGTCATCTTTATATCTGTGAATATCTAATGTTTAGCTCCCACTTCTAAGTAAGAAGATGTGGTATTTGGTTTTCCATTCCTGTATTAATTCACTTGTGATAATGGCCTCCAGTTACAACCATATTGCTGCAAAGGAGATTATCTTCTTCTATCTTATGGCTGCATTATATTCCATAGTATATACGTATCACATTTTCTTTATCCCATTCACTATGGGTACATAGGTTAATTCCTTTTCTTTGTAAGTGTACATAGAGGTGTGGTGAACATGCAAGTACTGTGTCTTTTACGTTCTTTAGGATATACACTCAATAATGGGATACTGGGTCAAATGGTAGTTTTAAGACCTCTGAAAAAATCTGCAAACTGCTTTTCACAGTGGCAGAACATTACCACCAACAGTGTAGAAGCATTCCCTCTTCTCTGCAGCTTTACCAGTATCTGCTTTGGTTTTTTTTTCTTTTGACTTTTATTAATAGACATTTTGAATGCTGGTTACATTTCTCTGATGATTAGTGATGTTGAACATTTTTGTATGTTTCTTGGCCCCTTGCTATATCTTCTTTTGAGAAGTGTCTGTTCATGTCTTTTGTCAACTTTTTAATGAATTTATTAATATTTGTCTTTTGCTTGTATGTTTCTTATAGTTCTGCATAGCAGATCTTTGTTAGATGCATACTTGCACTATTGCAAATATTTTCTACTATTCTGTAGGTTATATAGGCTATCTGGCTTTTAAGTGGGGCATTTAGACCATTTACATTCAAGGTTAATATTGATGTGTGAGGTTTTGATCCTATTGTAAAGTTTTTATTGGGTTGCTTTGTAGTTTCTATTGTGCGATTGCTTAATAGGGTCTGTGGGATATGTACTTAAGTGTGTTTGTGGTAGCAGCTATTATTCTCTTGTTTCCATATTTAGAACTCTCTTAATGATCGCTTATAAGGCTGGTCTAGTGGTAAAATTTCCCTGATTGCATGCTTGTCTGGAAAAGATTTTATTTCTCCCTTGCTTATGAATCTTAGTTTGGCAGGATATGAAATTCTTGGTTAGAATTTATTTTCTTTAAAAATGCTCAAAATAGGCCCCCAATCTCTCCTGCCTTATAATGTGTCTGCTGAAAAGTCTGCTGTTAGCCTGATGAAGTTCCCTTTGTATGTGATATGCCCTTTTTTTCTAGGTGCCTTTAGGCTTTTATTCTTTAGTGTTGACCTTGGAAAGTCTGGTGACTATGTGCTTTAGTGATGTTAATTTTGTATAGTATCTCACAGTTGTTCTATGGATTTCTTGTATCTGGATAACTATCTCTCTAGCAAGATTAGGTGAATTTTCTTGAATTATTCTCTGATATATGTTTGCCAGGTTATTTACTTTTTCTCCTCCTCTCTCAGAAATGCCAATAATTTATAGGTTTGGACATTTTGCATAATCCCATATTTCTCAAAAACATTGTGTTCATTTTTTAAATTCTTTTTTATTTTTGTCAAACTAGGTTAGTTCAAAAGATGGATCTTTAGGCTCTGAAATTCCTTCTTCTGCTTGGTCCAGTCTAATAATAAAATTTTCAATTGTATTTTGAAATTCCTTAAGTGAGTTTTTCAATTCTTGAAGCCCTGATGGATTTTTTTTTAAAGAAATTTATCTCTTCCTTCATTTCCAGGGTTGATTTAGAAGATTTTATGTTGACTTTCAGTCTTGTCTTGGTTCTTGTTGAGCTTCCTTGCAATCCATGTTTGAATTTTCTGTCATTTCTGAATTTCCATTCCAGTTAGAAATCATTACTGGAGAGCTAATGTGCTCTCCTTTTGTGGAGTCTCTACATTCAGACCTTTTCATGGTACCAGAATTCTTGTACTGGTTCCTTCTCATCTGGAGATGCTAGCACTTCTAATTTTCATAAATTCTTTCCCTAAATTATTATTGGTTATTTTTTCTTTATCTTTCTATTCATCACCCTCCATAGGCAGAGTGATTGTAGAGAATTTTGGATAAGGTCTTTTGGCTTTGCATCTATTACCCTATGTACTTCTTTTGTCAGGTTTTGAATTGGGTTGTACAATTTGACCTAGAGGCCAGTAGATGACACTTACAGATAAGAGCCAACTGCAGCCAGTGTGGCTAGCTATATACTTTTTGTTGTTTACTGGGAGAACCTGTCTGTAGCCTCTGACAATGGGCTGATCCATGGTGTGCACAGTCACCTGAGCTTCCTGTTTAACCCCAGGGGGAAGGGGAAAGATGGGTAGGGCCAGACTGGGCAGGCCGACCTACATGTCCCTGGTAATGGCAGGCTCATACCTGCAACAGGAGAGAATTCAGTGGGTAGCTGCCAAATGCCTAGGCATGGAAATGAGAACCTCCTCGGCCCCCAAGTTCTTTGCATCAGTGGAAGGGATAGCAGCCTAAACTCCTAATCCAGGTGAATAGGTACTACAATTGCCTGGAGATCTGCCTGAGTATGGAGTGGAGACAGCGCCACTGCATCATGATCTATGTATGCATAGGAAGGGTGGGGTGGCTCAGGCTGTCATCTAGGTGAGTGGGTACTTTGAATGTCTGGAGATTGCCTGAGTGTAGAACAGACAGGGCCCCATTGTACTGCAATCTATACCCTGGAACTCACAGGGGCTGAGTTTGTATGGGTTTAGATTAAAAATAGCAGCCTGCTCTTGGTCCTGTGTCTAGGAAAATGTTTTAAGTTTTTCCCAGTGTCTTTACTTTTCAGTATCTCCAAGTATAGCCCCAAGTTAGCTCCCAGACTTGGGAGAAACGAAGTGTCTCTCTTGTCTTGGGTTGCTCAGCTTTCCAGTGGAAAGGTGAATCACAGAGGGAGGCTCTCTGCCTGTCTCACATCCTGGGGCTTCACTCATTTTTACTAGCTAGATGGTGTCAAAAGGGCTGTTTGCCTGCATGCTCCTCCCTGGGATTTGGGGTGTGTCTTTCATGATTCCAATGAATTTCCATTTTTCTTCTTGAATTAAAGCTCACAGAGTTGAACTTTATGCACTATCTTGCTATTTCCAAGTGGCTGAAGAATGCTAAAAGCTTCGAATCAGTCATCTTGGGGAAAAAAATGAACTAGCATTTGAAAAGAAGCTAAGTAGTACAAGTGACATCAGAAATACTATACAATAAAAAGAAAAAATAAAGTATGCTTATTTTTCAGTGCTTTTTAGCAAATCAATCTTTGAAACATTATTTAAATTCTAAGCATTACAGTTAGGACTCCAGATGTTTTTGCCCAAGACGCTGATTTAAGCCTGTTTCACCTCAATTGCTCAACTGTTCTTTCCATTACTTTTTATATACTGTAGATCTTATAATTTTTTTAAATAAATAAGGATTCTTGTCTGAGTTGTTGTACAATGGTGAAAACAAATATTGTGTTTAGATAACATTGTATTACTCAGCCTGATGGGTCAACTGTTTCACCATCATGGAGTTGATGTCAGCAGCCACATTAATAAGCTGTCACTCCATAATCAACTTACTATTCAGCTGATTTGTAAAATATAGTGTTCACTGCCTAATTCTATAATCCCACATTTTGGATTGACTATATTTAATACCAACATGGTGGTCTGGGTTCAGGTCTCGCACACTTTACTTTAGAGTTATACAGTACAGTGAGAGCCAGTTGGCCAGCAACCTCTTTACTGGGGTCCAAGTTCACAGTTCTATGGATCTTCATGGTAGAAATAATTACTTACCAACTATATGAAGTGGTTATTGGATCAGTAGAGCTTCTCTGGTTATAAAAATCCATCCATGCTCTACTGTTTGACACTCGCAAGACAAACATTAGCGCTTAATTCCTTTATCTTGATTCCATGTCTCTCTTGAACTTGAGGATTTTATTTGAGTTAGGTGGTATGTTGCAGCAGGGTCCTAACCAGAGGAGACATCATGCAATAGGATATAGTGCCTAGTTCTCCGACAGTAGGGGATAGTCAGACAAGAATGTCTAAGTATTATTAGGTTGGTATAAAAGTAATTGCAGTTGTCATTAAAAGTAATGGCAAAAACTACGTTATTTATTTTACACCAACCTACAGTTGAAGTATTAGATGAATGAATAAATAAATGGGGACAAAGGGAAAACATGTGGGCAATGGAATTTGAGATGGAAGCAGGAGAAAATGGGGCAGTGGAAGAGTAGGAGGCATGGACCTATTTGAAAGTCTAAGGAACAATATGGCTTGAAGATAAACTTAGCACATTCTATAGTTTATCATTGACCTACCTTAAGGCATTGCATAAACTTGATTCATCAAGGAGAAGATGATATATTCTTTAGTTTTGATTTTTTGCATCTCATACAATTTTTTATTTTTAAATTAAAAATTCAGGTATAGGAAATAATGTAATTTTCAATTAAGCATAATATTGGGTTAAACAGAAACTTATGACCATTGAGATCCCACTCTAATGGACTACTCTATATAAAACACTCACTGAATACTTTCTCTGATAAATAGCGCATTTTATAATGACAAGTTACTTTCTGTCTTCTCAACAAATATTTATGTACCATTGTTTTCTACACAAGTGACTGTACAAGGCCCCTAAAAGTTCTTTTCCCCTTAGAAGCCTGACAAATCACATAATGAGCATCTCTTCTCTTCATTCTTGCATGCATAACTAAAAGTAGCAAAGTATCCTCTCCTTCAACTTATCTTTTAGAGTTTCATTAATCTTGGCTGCAAATCTAATATGAACTTTAGAAGGGAGTACTGTGTAATATTGGTTTGTCAGCTGCTGCCTTCCAAATATATTGTGTTGAACTATAAACCCCAAAATCTTTATTCTATAAGTTTATGTGCTTTGCTGAACATAATATAGACCCAGCAGAAATATTAAATCATGCTGATGTTAAATCTGATGTCAATAAAGCTAGTTTACACAAGCCAGAAACTTAATATATCAGTTTCATATTGTGTGTAGCAGAGCATGTGAACCTTGACATGTGTAAGCCGGGAGTGGGGACAGGGAGCTGGGAATGGGCAAAACCCAGGGTAGGAGAGAACACTGGCTGGCTAGAGAACTGCCCTTCTCTCAGGAATAAAACACAATTTGCATTATAGCCCACAGGGGTATTAGTTCCAAGCATTACTAATGTTAATGAGGATCCCATCTGCAGGAAGGGAAAAACACCAGGAGTCACCAAGCAATATACAAAGTCAGGTGGGTGGCAGCCTCAGAATTTGGGGTGGTCCATTTAATTTGGAACAAGACCCTGTCAGTGGCTGGAACTAAAGGAGATAGCAACAACCAACTGCCAAATTACAGGGAATGTCAATTGGTAGGCATGTTGACAAAATCCTAGTCAGTTGGGCTGGAGTTCAAGGCAAGCCTCCAAGGCCAGCAGGGGAACTAGAGTGTGAAGCTGAAGTAAAGAGATGAGACTCATCACAGAGACCATCCTATGCAGTTTCACACGGCAGGCTAAGGGATGGACAGACAACTGCTCACAGCAGGGAAGCCAGGCTGTGGCCACAACACTAACTCCAGATTTAGGTGAGGTCTCTTCAGCTCTTACTGTGTGTACAAGAAAGGCACAAGATTTAAATTAGCACAAGAACACTGAAGAACTGAGACTAGGGGCAAAGGCACAGACCTTGCAGATGAATGGAGCTAAAGAAGACAGAAGTGAACCCTTAATTAGTCAGATTTTGTCCCAGCTGTTAAATTTAATCTAAATTTAATCCCTGTTCTCAGACATAGAGTCACCCGGGATTCTAAATTAACCAGTTTTCTGGCCCATCAAGTTAATTATGAAACCACCAGAGTTAACCTTTGGTTTGTCCTCGGTGGACTCAAAGTAAATTAAAGGTTCGCCTGTGTTTCCATGAGCATGGAAAGAAAATGAGTGGGAGAGCCTGAATTATAAGCTCCTTTCTGAGAGGTGATAATGACCCGCTGTGAATATTTGACATTTAAATGGTGATACTTGAAGGAGGATATCCCCCTATTCCAAAACGGTTCTCAACTAAGTTGCCAGTATCTGCACTTAGATTAGGGTTTAGTGCCTTTGGCATTCCCTCTCTGGGATCTTATCTGAAAGGCAGTTCCTGAAGGTAGAAATACAGATTAATTCGCATGTTATGCAGTGATCAGAGCTTTTCCTCCTAAATTAGGGACCTGGCAAGAGGAAAGAATAGGACTTGGGGTTATGAGGAAGTAGTGTTGAAAGAAAGTAAAAGATGTAGTGAAAGGTGCTGGAATTTATCTTGAAGATTGGAGCTGCTCCCTCGTAATAATAAAGAAAAAAAAAAGGAGAAATGACAAAGAGAGATACCGGGGCCCTAAAAACAGGCCTAGTCTGCATCATGATGTCCCTTGATTTAACCCTGACCATGATTTTGAAAGCAGGCAGCATGCCTGGGTGTATGGTGGAAATATCAAAAGTTGTTACAGATGTCCTGGAGGTGCTTACTCTTTCAGTGATCTGTGTATAAGGGTACTTCCCTTCAAACATCAACCTCAAAATAACAGAATGACTTTCCAGTAGGTTTAAATTTTACTTGTTCCCTGCCGCAGATATTTTTTCAGAGCCACCCCGTTTCTGCATGCCTTTTTCTTCTGAGCACTGTTTTGTTGACTGAACGACTGTCACAGCCCCCCAACTGGCTTCTCTTATACTCTCCAATTTTGCTGCAGTGAGTTGAAAAATACAAATTTCATTTTGACATTCTTTGACTCCCAAATCCTTTAGTGTCTTCCAGTTTCCCACAGAATAATTTCTGAGCATCTTAGCGTGTCCCATAAGTATATCCTCTTCTGGCTACTACTGACCTCACTGGTCTCCTTTCCCATCATTAGGTGCCTCTTACTTTACCCACAGCAACACCAAACTGCCTGTAGTTTTTCATATACATTATGCCAGATCTTGTATTCTTGACTTTACCAGAACTTATGGTAAACTTATGGTATTACAAGATCATGAAGACCAGACAAAGGTACACGTAGAAGCAGGGATCAAATTCTGGGCTCAAATTTATATTTTCAATCACTTTCCTTTTTACAGGAAATCAGTTTTGCCAGAAATAATTAAAAATGCAGAGATGATAGGTTCTTTGGGTATTATCAAGCATTATTAAACATCCACAGAATACCAAGTTAAACATGCAATATAAGTATACTCATAAACTTACGAATACATAATTGTATTCACATTGGACATTTTTTAGTAACTTTAAACACTATAAACAAAATGAAAAGCAAATAATAAACTACACAAATTGTCTCCAGATTAACAGAGTGATCTTTAGATATTGTAAAAGGCTCATTAAGTACAACAAGGAGGAAGCTGCAGGGGTGTGCAGGAAAACCTGATAATCTCCAAAGAACCTCAGAATTCCTGTACTGGATGCTCACACCTTTATGTTTTCAGGATACTTTTTGATTTTGCCATGTTCAGTTTTGGGTGTTTTTAGTGACTGAGTTAACCTATCACAAGGCTGAACTCAGTTTTGGGTGTTTTTAGTGACTGAGTTAACCTACCACAAGGCTGAACTCCTATCTAGCAAGCTTCTGAAACTGATGTATAAAGTCAGAAGGGCAAATTTTTCATTAATCACACACACAAAAAAAATACCTGCAGAAGGAACTAGTCAATTTTAAATACCAACCAACACATTCTTGCCCAGGATGCAAAGTACAACCAAGACAAGTTTATTAATTTGTAATGAGAATCAAAACTGCTGAGACATCAAACCATCTGCCCTCTGCCTAACACATCCCTTCCTATAGGCATACAGGGAACAAGTGAAGGAGTTTCCTGGGGAGAATAAAATCAAATCAATGGTAGTTCACTACATGATTTGAATCTTTAATGACACTGGACTAAGATAACATTATAGGTTAAACCTGCTCAAGACAACAATGCAGAACGAGCCACCTAATATTTGCCACTTATACTCAAATTTTTGTTCATTTTTATAGGTAATTTTACAAATACCATGATTTTTTTAAAATATGGTAATAAATTCAATAATTCAATCAACTCTTGGCATCTGGGTAGCAATTCTTTTCCTTAAAGCTAGCTTTTCATATGTATATTCTATTCTATTATGTGTTAATTTCTAAGGAAACAGAACAAAATCTAACATTCAAATAGCTCTTACAAACCAAAAACGAGAATGACAAATATCCTGGAAGCAAAATAATTTTTTAAAATGTAAAGAAACAATGGAAATATAAAAATACAAAAAAATTATGAAAATCTTCATTCTCTCTAGGACCAAAAGAAATATAAATCTTAAGTATGTCCAGATATGTTTAGTTGCTCTATAAAACCAATATACACACATGGTCCAGGATTGGTTAGTGTAAGGCAAAATAGGTATTCTATACTTCCTCTATGACCTGTTTTTTCCAGGTTGGTGCATCCAAATAAATACCCCTGAGACCTTGCCAAAAATGCAGATTTCAAGGTCCTGTCAACACTCTACAGAGAGCATCAAAATATATGAAAATGGGTCTGGGATACTATAATTTTTAAAGGTTCCCCAAGTAAGTCTGAGGTCATCACTATTTAGAAATCATCCTTCATGCCCCATTGTAAGTTTTTCCAATTGCTATCCTATTTGCTATTAATAGATTTTTTTAACATCCAAAGCTCTTCTAAAGTGATAATGAAGAATTATATTAATAATTATATTCACATGTTTACAGCTTTATACCTTTGGGACTACACAAGATGACAAGACTGCAGCAAACCAAACAAATCCCCCTGTTTTTTTTCCCCCGTTCTTGTCGAGCTCTCTGCCAGTTGTATAAACACAGCATTTGCAGGCAAGAATAAACTCATGTTGTTACAGGAATGTCTTGAGTGATGTGATCTGCACAGAGATTGTGCCAGCCTTCTTAGCATCCTAATTAACCTGCTTCAGTTCTTAGAGAGCATTCTTCAAAACAAATGTGAAGCAAAAGGAATTCTCCTCCTCATATATTGGTTCTATCTGGCATCGCTGGTGAGTGGTATAGTGCACCTTCCCAAAAGATGTAAGGGTAAAACCCAAGTTTATGCATGGAGCATTGGCCTGCCTGCTCACTCCAGCCTGCTCTGAGATGCCCCTTCCTTTATATCACATACTCTCTGTGTCACTCAGTTTGGTCTCTAATACTGTCACTGTTCATTCATCCTTCATAGAAGGCTATTTTGTAATGATATGTATCAAGAAGCTTAAAATGAGTCATATAATTGAGTGAGCATTTATCATTCAAAGAATCAGTAATTTTAATAAACTTAAGTATTTTTAATTACTTAAGATAACGATAGCTACATTTTTATAAAACCTCTGATAATATAAAAGGATATGTAATGTTCGTGGAAAAGGATATTTATTGCACCATCATTTATAATACTCCTGAATTTAGAAACACCTTAAATATTTCATCACTGGTTAATGGTTAAATAAAATCTCAAGAGATATGAAAAACTGAAAACATTAAACTGCATGTTTTTGATTTATAAGACTGGAGGGGGAATATTCACAACAAGATTTTAGGCATAATTTTGATTTTATTGTTTTAAAAGTATGTGTGTATACCTTACAAATGACTCGAGGGAATAAACCAAAAACTGAAGTCTAGTATGGGTAGAATTAGAATGATTTTATCATTTTCCATTTCTTAGACTTCTATAATTAGCATGCTGCTTTTTCCACTTAAAGACTAGATATTAATCTTTATCTCAAAGTAGTAAACAGAGCAACAAAAACATTAAAAAAAAAGAAAGAAAGAAAAAACTGTTTCCAGAATTAACACACCCCTACCCCAATCCTACTCCTACAGGCGACCACTACTAACTCGGGTTTTTTCTCAGTTATCTTTATATTGCTAAATAATGATCATATATCATGCTACTTATTATTTACCAATTTTTATATTTTATTATTATTATTATTTGAGACAGAGTTTTGCTCTTGTCACCCAAGCTGGAGTGCAGTGGCGTGATCTCAGCTCACTGCAACCTCTATCTCCGGGGTTCAAGTGATTCTCTTGCCTCAGCCTCCTGAATAGCTGGGATTACAGGCACGTGCCACTATGCCTGGCTAATTTTTTAATTTTTAGTAGAGACGGGGTTTTGCCATGTTGACCAGGCTGGTCTTGAATTCCTGATTTCAAGTGATCCGCCTGCCTCAACCTCGCAAAGTGCTGGGATTACAGGCATGAGCCACTGCTGCCAGCCTGTTTACCAGTTTTAAATATTCTCTTTGCCTTACTACCAAAGATGTCAATTTAGATCTCTTACACGATACACCTTCTCTTGCTCCATTCTCCTAATGCAGTTTTATCATTTTTGGTTATTATAAAAATGTTTCAGTATGCCACATAATTTTTATTGATTGCAGAACCAACTAAGATATCATAAATATATAGTATTTTATTCCTCATTGGACTTTTTCTTTTGCAATTGCAAGTTCTTTGCCTTTTAAAAAATCTTTCTTCCAATGTCTCCCATCTAACATTCTTAGTTCACTGACACATACTCTATCAAGGTACTCTATCAGTTCTCCCCTTGTCTGAGAAGTGTCTCTCAGAGTCACTGTCCTTCTGCTTCAATCTGGGGTGGTTGATCTCCACGCCTGTCCAGTGTTGTCATCATTTGATGCTGTTTCCTTAATATGCTGTGCCAATTTCTTGCTTCTTCACACAACAACTTCCTAGTTTTGTCTGAGCACACTTTTCAACAAAAGGGTTTATAAGAGATAAATGTTTTGAATTCTTTAGTTTAAAATATCTTTATAATACTTTCAAAATTGACAGGTTGGTTGAATTTCAGCTTTCTGCTTTCCATATTTGAGTTATGAGGTACATACAAATTTAGGATTATGCTGTTCTGTTAGGTTGAGAATTTTAATATGAAATGACACACATCTATTATACTGGATAGATTATTTACAGCTATTTTAAAGGCTATGCCTGGCAAGTCCATAATTAGGTCACTTGAGGGTTTGTTTCTGTTGCCTATGTCTTCTTTTGCAGCTGTTTTCATATTTTGATTGAACCCTGTTTATGTATGAAAATTTGCAGAGGCTCTGAATAAGTTTTTTTCCTCTCAAGTAGATTCATTCTATCTCTGGCAGCAGCAGGAGTACATATCATTTGTCTAATCTGGTATTGAACTAACATGAGGCTGATATGTACCCTGTAATGCTCAGTCTACTTCTGAACTGTTCCAACTCCAAGGGACTATCTATATGAGAATCTGAATAGTTTCCTAGGGCTCCTCATTTATGGTGTGTTTTGAACCACAATTTCTTTCTCAAGCACCATGACTGCTGAAAACTCCATGCTATTTTGGGCCTTTGCTCCCTGGCTATCTGGCCTTAACCCTGTTATAACAAGTGTGTTTTAACTCCCATAAAGCACTTGGTATGTATTTAAGTGAAATATTAAAATATTTACAAGATTTATATAAGATAACTAGATTATAAGGAGAAAGGTAGTCTAAATCACAGGGAACAATATGAGCTAAGAATACAAAAACCAGAATGTAAGTGGAGGCTCCAAGAGATGGTAATTAAGCAGTCTAATTAGAATTCAGTGTGCATCCTAAGGAATACTGGCAACAAAATTCTAGGAAGATGAATTGGCACCAGTCTATATAAGGTTTTGGAATTCGGAGTGGCACATTTGGATTCTATTTAGGAGGCAATGGAGAACCATAAGATTTTTATAATAGATGAATGAGATTGTAGAAGTAGTATTTTGGAAAGATTATTTCAATAAAAACAAAACAAAAAAAAGATTATATGCATTGGACTGATTTTTTTAAGGTAGGGAGAAAAGTTATAATATTTTGGATAGGGGAAAAACACCCCAATGGATAGTTTGGGAAATATCACATCAACCAGGGTTAAATATTTGGATGAAATAAGGAAGTCAAAGAACTCAAAGAAAATAACTGAATTTTTGCCTGATGTTAAGGACAGTAATTATTTTCTAAGGCTTTTTCTTTAGAACAGAATCTATCACAGTCTTAGCCCAAGGTAAAAGCTCTGATTCCCTCTACTCTCTGGCGTTGTGCAAAGCAAAGATATAGGAATTTATGGATGGGCTGTGAAGAGGGTATCAATGGTGATATTTATTTATTCTTCCCTTTTGGGGTAAAATAGCCAACCATTCATAAAACTCAGATATTTCTTACATATCAATCCATAGCAAAAGAAAATATTATATTATTATCCATTCATTTGAAAAATAATATTTTCTAAACTTCTTAAAATCCAGAGTACTATGAGTTACAATATTTCAACTCTAGAGCTTGGGGACATCTGTCCAAAATGGGGATATATGCTAATTACATTTGTTAACATTTCTGTGTTGATGTGCTGTCAGCAGGCATGACACAGAGTCTGCTAGAGAATGTGGGGGCCTGAAGAGCTCTTCCAATCACAGCATGGTACTGCTGACAATCACAGGGTGACTTGCAATCAAAATGTCTGATTAAGAATCTTTGTGAGAAGAGAGTGGCTTTAATATTAAAATGTAGGCCCACTGTCTCCCCCAGCCTTCACTCTTTTCCCCTCACATCTAGCCCCCATATCAATAAATACTTTATTTTAAAACACAGAGACGTAGAAATTGGCTCTAGTATTAGTTTCAACTCTACTGTTATATTTAGAGTTCCATCTAACTCATCTAGTGATGTCAACCTCTTCCTGTAATCAACAAATAAAAAGTGTATTTTACTTTATTTGCAGCTATCCAATAACCACCCATGGGTCCAGCTACATCTTCCTTTTCAGCTGGTTATGCAATTCTCTTTCCACCAACAGGAATAGTGAAAAGGGTTGCTATGGTTGTTCAACAGCTGTTGTGCCCATTCCAGGGGAATCCGTCTCTCACTAGTAGAAAATTAGGGCTCATATTTTGTTAGTATAGTACTTTGGGATGCAAGGTGCCCTGTTATGTACATTCAAGCTATTACCACTAATTGTTCAATTAATTTGCAATTGTAGATGGATAAAAATAATGGGTTTGCCTTGTTTGTCAAAATACTCCCTTAAGCACAATTACATTGCAATATCTGTGCAAAGGCGGTCCACATGCATCCTCAGGTAATGTTCACTGGAGAGAGCTGCCATATGCTAATGAATTCTCTCTATCACTGAGAGACAAACAATCCTGCAAGGCTTCTCTAAGGCACATTTATATGTCAAACTAACGATAGGCCATGTCTCATTCACAAGAAGAACTAGAAAGCTTCAAGTGCTACCTCATCATTTTCAGCTTATTTAAATCATTAGAATTTTGTCATTATCATTTGTTTCCTGTTACTACCTTCTGCAGGGTAATAGATGTGCTGTGCCCTCAAAGTGCCGCCCACCCAAAGACCTCAGAGCACATCTCTAACACCAAGCCACAGACGATATAAGTGAAGGTACAATTACAGCTGTAACATCGTTACAACTATACAACTATCTAGTGGTGGGGAGCAAAGGAGTGTGACTGGAGAGACAGAGTGACTCTATGATGTGCTGTCATCCCCTCCTCTTTGGGACCACAGTTGCAGCTGAGGTGCTGGTATGAAGCATTGATTTACCATATCTTCAGTGGGGACTCCTTACTGCCTGATCACAATGAATATAAAGTATTATATTAAACTGGTAACAGTGTATTAGGCTCTCAATATATCGATTTATGGCTCAGTGAAGCCAACTGAGTATGTCATCTGTGATGAACAAAGAGTACTAATTGGCTCAAAAATAAAATTAATATAATGATAATTAGTAGCAATACTGTATATGTTTTGACAAAGCATTTGAACTATCCAAAGTGTTTCATGAGCTGATGTCATTTGGTTCTTCTGGCAATGTCTAACTACTAGGATGACTTTGCTGATGATTGCATGCATTTGTATTGAGCTCCTATTCTGTGTCAGATGCTCTTCTAAGCACTGTCTGTGTGTGTGTGTGTGTGTGCACACATATATGTGTGTATGCATGCACCTATCCAAGCCTAATAACTCCTCTATTATGCTATGTTGCAGAAAAGATTAAAAATCCCCAATTAGTTATCATTTGACTAGGGTCAATAGAACACAAACTGGTCACCTACTGCTCAGTGATCAGCTCCTGGAGTATTACACTTTGCTCACCCATATAGACACTCAGTATCAACCAATATCATCCCGATAAACTATTGCTTCATAGTGTTGCTGATTGTTCCACACTTTTGGAACATGTTTCTTTTACTAGACTGTGGGCTTTGGATGAAGACTAACCTACAAGTCTTTTAAATCTTCTAAGGACAAAGCACAATGTTGTGTGTATATCTTTTGTGAATATCTCAACCAATATTCTCCAAAATTGGCTATGCAGCTGTATTAGTCAGGGTTGTCCCGAGAAACAAAACCAATAATGTGCAGAGATATATTATGAAGGATTGGCCCACACAATTATAGAAGCTGAGAAGTCCCATGATCTTCCATCTGCAAGCTAGAGGCCTAAGAAAACCAGTGGTATAGTTCCAGATAAGCCCAAAGGCCTGAGAATTACAGGAACTAATGGTGTAAGTCTCACTCTGAATCCAAATATCTGTGAACCAGGAACACCAATGTCTGAGGGGAGGAGAAGATGGATGTCCCACCTCAAGCAGAGAGACCAAATGTACTGCTTGAGATGGGAAATTCATCCTCTCTTTAGGCCCTCAAGAAATTTGAGGATGCCTACCCACATTGGTGAGAGCAATCTTCTTCACTGAGTCTAGAGATTCAAATGCTCATTTTTCCAGAAACACCATTACTCACATTCAGAAATAATGTTTTACCAGCCATCTGGGATCTCTTAGCCCAATCAAATTGACACATAAAATTAACCATCATAAGTCTTCCTGTTGTTAATCTGCCACCTATACACATCTCCTTAAACCATACTTGGTCTCTAAATAAAGGCAATTACAATGTCATAATTCCACCCTAATATGACACAACTATCCTGCATACAACCAAAAATACAATAATCCCTTCCTCGTAAGAGAAGGTAGTCCTTGAATAACGTTTATTTTTCTCCTGATACCTTGTAACTTCAAAACTATGATGTTAAATTTACAATACATAATGAACAAACCTTCGTTTATGAAGGATCTGGGCCATTAGCTGTTCTTCCTGGATTGGGTTGTTGTAGTTTTCCCTTGACCTTAATCACAGGGCCATACTAAGGGAGGCCTTAATGGATCCTTTATATTACAAACTCTTCTTCACCTCTATTGTGGAGTAGTAGTCCATCTTCCCCTTGGCAGTCTGAATCAACCACCCAGCCAATACCGCAACTCCTTTATTTGCCTGTTGACTCAGAGGCATGTAGAACCTAAAGTGGCTGGGTGACAGTCTAACCCAGTTCAATGGAAGAATTGTGTCTCCTGGTAGAAGTATAGCTTCCTCTAGAATGAAGTTCTCTAGGCCAGGATAGCATAAAATTGTGAAAACAAGAAGCAAAAATTCTGCTAGTAGGTTACTACAAGTAACAGGAGTACTCCCACTCCCATGTTCACTCCTTGAGTACAGTGCATAGCATAATATTGTGTGCATATATTATGTGCATATCTTGACTGATATTTTCCAAATCTGGCCATGCAATCAAATCACTAGGTGAACTGGTTAAAAAATACAGATTTTCAGTACATTCCATATACTCTAAATAAGATTCTAGCAGTCACATCCTAGAATATGTATTGTTTCCAACATCCCAGGTGACTTTCAAGGCACTGGACCCAGGCTAGAGAACTACTGATATTGGTACAAATATTTTGCATTCTTCGCTTCTTTACCATAAAACTCCTGACCTTTTGCAGCTAAAAATTTATTTAACCATGGCTTTGATAACGTGGAAATGAATAGTTATGTTAATCATAATCACAACCTTCTGCATATGTGTACGGATTTATATTCATTGGGTTTGTCCTGTTCCCTAGTCCTGAAACCAGATGACAAGGCTTTGGCAAGTTGAACTAATTAACTTGTTTCAGTCCTTTTGGACTCTGCCCCAGTTGTACAAACACAGCTTTTGCAAGCAGGAACAAACGCCAGTTAGTTGCACCGAAATTTTGCATGACGTTAATCCGCTCAGAAATTGTGCCAGCCTCTTAGCATCTTAATTAACCTGCTTCATTTCTCTGGAAATATGCCTCAGAAGAAAATGTAAGGAAGCAAAAGTTGCTCAGGCAGAGTCCCCTCAATTACTGGTTTAATTTGGTATGACTGGTGAGTAGTACTGAATAAAAGCCAACATCTGTTCCTCCACAAGGCCTGACCTGGTCACTCAAGTCCCCAACATCCCCTTGCCTTGGTATTCTGTAAAATGGACTCTTGGCACCACCCATTCTGGCACCAGTAATGTGTGGCTTCATAGTGTCACTGATCAGTGCATATGTCTGAAACATGTTCCCTTCACTAGCTCATGGGCCTCTAGATTGATTTCAGTGACTGGCCTACAAGCCTTCAAAATCCTCTCAGTATATAGCATAGTGTTGTGTACATGGTCAAATAGTTTCTCAAATGAACATGTGCGTTATTTAATTGCATATACTTACTATTGCTCATTTATTTCACCAAAACTGAATTCTTCTTTATTGATAGCTTACATCATCTGGAACATCTTATTTGAAATGTATTCTACCTTATGTTTGTTCAATGAAAATTTCTGATTATTAAACAAGACTTTGGGGTATAATTGGTGAAAAATCATGCTACCCATATTCAATATATTAGGGTATGAATATTGCATATCCCATAGCCCTCATTCTATATCTAAATATAACTATATCTCTAATCTCTTGGCTAAAAAATAATTGTTGTAACCTATGTCTGTTTGATATGTTAAACTCAACTAACATAGAGCTTATTTTCTAGAGCAGTGATCCTCCAGGGGTAAACTCAGTGTCATTTGGAAATTTGTTAGAAGCTTAAATTCTCTATCCTCATACCTTCTTGGGGTAAGTCCAGCAATGTACTTCAATAAGTCCTCCAGGTGAGTCTGATGCACCCAAAGATAATAACTATTGAAGTCTATGTCTATAGTGAGCACTGTATTAAACATTTTGAAGTCAATTCTATTTTTAATCACTCATATTGGTTGAAGGCAAGTGGTAATTTCTATTTGGACTGATCATTTACTGTCTAATCAATCTGGTCATCAGCTTTACAAAATTGAATTGATCATTTAATTCCTGAGAGTGGACCAGACCACCAATCTTTCAAGGGCCAATATGACTGAACATAGAGCCTTATTCATAAATTATCTAAATCTTAAAACAGGAAACTAAGCTGGAAATAAAATTTTTCATTCTCAAATAATTCCTTGGATATACTTTTAAAAGATAATTCCATCTGTATAATATAGCCACTAAAAAAAAGTTCAGTTCACCAATATTTACAAAGATTATCTTATTTAAGGGACCCAGTGTTTTCAGAGCTTTTTGTAGAAATCACTCATTTGCTCAAAACTCATACCTCTTCTCATTTATTCTCCTCAGAAATGCAGTGTAAGCCATCACAATAGCATGGTCAATCTCTTAAACATTCTAAAATCACATATTCTAATTACCATTCTTGCTTCCAAACTTTCAAATTAGCTCCTGTAAAAGCCTGCACCCTTATTCCCCCAGTGTTTAAATTCCAGCTCCATAAGATCTAATTTAGAAGTCTTTCACTGCCCAAAATACATTTGCTTAAAGAACCCATCAGATAATCAATTCTGATATTTAAGGGGTAATTTACTTTCTTAAAAACATTCATTTAGTTATAATAATCCAAGCATAGTGAATAAGATTAATAATCCAAATTAGGTGATAGCACTGGGGCATTATAGCTTTTCTTGATCCAAATGTGGCTGGTTTTGTATTTAGTTTTGAAATCTGGCTTTAAGGGTCATTCTGACATCATTGGGGTCACATATAGCTTCTGTTAAAGGCAACTTTGGACTTCTAAATTTCAAAGATATTGGTTAAAATGAACAATGAATTAATTATTTCAACAAATATTTGAGTTCTGAACCTGACACTGTGCTAGGTGTGGAGCTAATAGCAATTAAGATAGACATAATTCCTGTCCTGATAGGGCTTATATTAATTTTGGTAACACCTTTATCATTCCAAGTTTCAGGCAGCTGGAGACTGTTAATATATTTTAGTGACTAATGGTGAAATTATAATTGTGCAATTGAAGTCATCCCTCTTTAAGTGGGGAAAAAAAAGGTTATAACTCAATCCACTCTGTATTCAGTAATTATGAACAGGTAGATTCAAGCAGGCTGTCATTCTCAGCCTAGATATCAATGTAGAAAACTAGGTTAATAAATCCTCATGCAGACATACATTTCATACTAGCCAGTATCATGCTAAGCTTCCTAAACTGGACCATAATCACAAGGGATTAATACAAATAATACTAATATTATCTAAGTGCTTTAGATACTTTGGATATTTTAATCCTCTATTACAAACCTAGGAGATACGTGCTATACTAATTCCATTTTACAGATGGAGAAACTGAGACACAGAGAGATGGAGTGACTTGCCAAGGTCACATAACTAGATAGGGGAAGAACTAAGCTTTTAACCAGGCAGTCTGGCAACAGATCAGTACTCTTAACTGCTAAACAAGCTATTCTCTATTTCCTTAATGAAATGATAATAAAATATGAACATAAAACATTCATAGTTAAAATAGCTTATCTGCAATTAAACTTGTCAAAAGCCATCTTAATTCAGGGAGCTAGTGCAAAAATTAACAGTGTGGTTGGCCCAAGAGAACTAGGTCCAGCTATACCTTTCATGTTATTGTCCCCATTGTAATGATTGGTTCTCTTCAACTGATTACTCTGCAATGACACCCATAGACTTGAATCTTTGCTTTTCTGATAAACTAGTTATCATACCTCTGAGCCCACTGGTTTTGTTAAACTTTCTATTTTATGATTTTAGGCTTTAATACAAACCTTTTGCTTACTTTACTTTCTGCAATGACATTGTCCACCTTGTATACAACTTATCCTAGACAGAGCCTTTCTCTCATTCTACTACTTTTTCCATTTGAACTTGTTGTGATAGAAACTCTCTCATTATATCTCAGGTAAATGCATTCTTTGGGGGAAAAAAATGTCTTGCTCACTAGAAGTATTGTTAATATGATCAGTCTCCTAAGAAACAAATTCTCCATGTCTAGTGTCACTGGTTTCTAGAAATAGGAAGAGCAGATTTCCTATGACACATTATCTCAAATCCCTAATCCAGAGCAAACAGAGATAGCACAATCACCTCACCATTTTCTATTCCATTAATATATGTGGATTTAATATAATGCAATAGTCTATCTTATTGTATGCACAACTGTGCAGTATTACCATAGGAACTATATTCCAGAGATCTTCATGTCTTGTTCCTTCATTTTTATCAGCTCTCTACTCAATGTCACATAGTCATAGAAGCTTTCTTTGTACAAAACAAGAAACTCCCACTCTAGTCACTGTCTAGACCTGTCACTCACCCTGTTTAATTTTTTTTTCAGAGACTATATCACCATTTCAATGTTTTTACCATGTCTCTTCAGCTCCTTGAGGACAGAAATTTGCCCATTTCATTTAGTACTGTACCCCTAGTATCTAGGAATATTGTTTGTAACATAGTCATTGGTCAATAGATATTTATTTAAATATGAAATAAAGAAGAACATATTGTTCTTATCTTCAAGATTAAAAATCTCAACAAAAGTAAGCTTTAGAAATTATTTACTGAGTTCTTCCTCTGTTCCTAACATTCATTTGCTGAGGATGTAAAGGTTGAAATAAGAAATTCCTTAACATGTCAATTTCTACTAATTTATAAAACTGAACCACTTGATTAATATGTAATATAAAAGTTAAGAGCCAGGCATGGTGGCTCACACTTATAATCCTGCACTTTGGGAGGCCGAGGTGGGTGAATCACAAGGTCAGGAGTTCAAGACCAGCCTAGCCAACACAGTGAAACCTCATCTGTACTAAAAATACAAAAATTAGCTGGGCATGGTGGTGCACACCAGTAGTCCCAGTTATTTGGGAAGCTGAGGCAGGAGAATCACTTGAACCTGGAAGGCGGAGGTTGGAGTGACCTGAGGTCGCACCACTACACTCCAGCATGGGTGACAGTACAAGACTTCATCTCAAAAAAAAAAAAGTTAAGAAATAGAACTGAAATTTTATTCATTCTAGAATAGGTCAAGAAAGCTTTTTTACAATACTGTAAGATTTGACATTGTGGCTTTTGTCAACATACTCATGTATACTTCCATACACTTGCTATGTAGCCAGTGAGGTAACCTTTCTGATTCTGAATCACTGAATGAAAGAGGAAGCAAATCATATCTCCATGGTCTATATTCTTTGAAATGTGATTCCAAACAGGGGAGTTGGTTTGGTGATGAATAACCCGCTCTACAATGAAGATGGCTTTAGAGACACATACTCCAACATTAAGAAACTTTAGAAATCAGAGCCACTGGGCTCTGATTTTTTAAGATAGCTCAGTGGTTGTAGTAGAAGCCCCCAATTAGGGAACCCATCCTAGTAAAAAGGACACTGATATTAAAATGGAAAGACCTGGGATCTTATTCCAACACTAAGCACTCAAATGCACCCAATGCACTCATTAATAGCCTTCATCTCTCTCTTTCTCTCTTTCTCTCACACACACAGTTTTCATAATTTGAATACATACTCAATAGCATGTAACTTATACACCGTATTTAAGGGTATTTGAATTAGGCCTTCTGTGGAAGACAGAGAATAAAGCTTTGGGTTGAAATTCTAGGTGCTGAAAATATACCACCTCCTCTCTGTTTTGGTTTAATCCAATCCTTCTTCAAGAAAAAGATCAAGTTTGATGATTCAGTACTCTGCTATACTTAGAATCTAATGCCAAAGTGTATAATATTGTTTTTTAAAACATTGTTTCTTTGTAAAATGAGAATAACACCTGTACTGTAATTATATGCACAAAATAAAATAAACACAGCATCATTGACCTTAGAGTAAATTGTGGGCCACAGAAACCACTAGTTCAGCATCTTCATTTTACAGAAAGTTGAAAGCAAATGAGGTTTAGTGACTTGCTCAAAGATCACTAAGCTAGAAAATGACAGAGACAGGATCATGACCTAAGTTTTTAGACATCGAAGAAGGAAGCTTTTGTTTTAATCACATAAGAGTGCTCAATCAAATTTACTTAGAGATAATTTGACAAAGCAACTTCACATAAAGTTACAGCATAATTGTAGCTCAGTTCTTTTATAAATTGGATGTGCTAGGAAAGCCATGGAAAATGGTCTCATTCTCAACCAGTGTTGGCCAATGTGTATAAATCAGAACATAATCCTCATGGAGAGTAGATGTCATTCCAAAACAATGCGGATGTTGACTTCTGCCTTGGGTATGTAAAGTTAGGAAGAACACCACTCTCACCAAACAAAAAGAGCCACTTATAGTCTAGAAAAGCATATAGTTTCTTGAATCCCTTGAAGAGCTTAGGTTACAGGGCAACCAGTAGGCCTGTCTACTAGGAAAGTTGGATGCCAGCTTACCTACAGCAGAGCATAAGAGGAACATAGGGACACCACAGCAGATCATGAGGTCAAGAGATTGAGACCATCCTGGCCAATATGGTGAAACACTGTCTGTACTAAAAATACAAAAATTAGTTTGGCATGGTTGCACATGCCTGTAGTCCCAGTTACTCAGGAGGCTAAGGCAGGAAAATTGTTTTAACCCAGGAGACGGAGGTTGCAGTGAGCTGAGATTGTGCCACTGCACTCCAGCCTGGCAAGAGAGTAAGACTCAATCTCAAAAAAAAAAAAAAAAAGAATAGAAAGAAAGAAAAAGAAAAAAATTGGTTAAAGCTTTTAATGAATTGCTAGATGTGAATGTGTAATAGTGTGAGGTTACAGACATGCTGCTTGTGGAGCATTACAAACATCAAGGTGAGTTATCAATCACTTGCCAACTTTTCTTTATAGGTCTCCAGTGGGGGCTCATGAAAAAGAACCAGAGGCAAGAAACCAGGAAAACTTTCATCAGCAGTGTGAATCTTCGGGAGAAGAGAGACCGCTGATGTGGGAAAGAAAGAAAGAGCCCTTCCTGGGCTCTTTTCCCCTCAAAAACAAAAGGTTTAAGCTGCTGTGGAAAGAGCATCAAATACTGTGGTCTCAGGACACAATGGAACATTTCTTGCAGCTGCAGGTAAAGAACAGAAGAAAGAATGGGTAAAAGACAAGAAACCATCGTAGGTTCTGATCATTGATCTCCTGTCTGTTTGGGAGGGCAAGATCACTGGGAAAGACCTTCTCTGGAGACCCAGGGACACAAGGCCTGACTGAGGCTGAGGCTGGATAACCAAGAAACCTTCTGGCCCTAATCATTGGGCTATTAAGCACTAAGTCACAACCAGCAGCAGCAGCCCACTACAGAGGGAGCTCAGGATAACATGGAGCTCTTCTACACAGGGAAATAGAAAAAGGGAGGTCTAAAGCTGAGGGTTAATCAGGAACATTGAGAACAAACCTCCAGCAGAGCAGCCTCCACCCTAAGTACAAAGCAAAGATTGAAAAATTTCAAGTCAGTGGTATACTGAAGATAAGCAAACAACAATATTCAAATAGCGTGACTACAAACTCAATTTAGTAAACATCCCACAATAGCAGCCAAGCAAAAGAAGAGATATGCCCGGTTCAGGGATACATATTGATTTTTATTGTTTCAAGACAGCATCTCTCTCTGTCATGCAGGCAATAGTGCAGCAGCACAACCGCAGCTCACGGCAGCCTCTCAAAGCACTGGGGTTACAGGCGTGAGCTACTGTGCCCAGCCCAGAAATATATATCTCTTACCCCTATTGTTCTAAACAAAATACTAGCATTCAATAAAAAACAATACACACAAAAAAGAACGAACAGCCTTCTATTAAGAAAAAAGGAAATTAAAAGAACCAGATTCAGAGATGACCCAGATGTTGGAACCATCAGCTATGACATTTTTTAAAAGAATAATTATTAATACAATTAACTATTATTGTGTTAGTGGAAAAGATGGATGACATGTATGAATAAATGGAAAATTTCAGCAGAGATGGAACTATAACAAAGAGTAAAATGAAAATGCTAGGCATAAAAACAATACACAGTAGCAAAGATTAAGAATGCTTTCTGCAGGCTTCTCAGCAGACAACACAACAAAGAAAAGAAGGAGTGACCACGGAACTATAAACTCAGTAGACACTACACAAACTGAGAAAGAAAGAAAAAATGGTATTCGGGGAAACAGAATACCGTATCTAAGTGAGGAACAAATTCCAACTTCACTTGTGCAATTAGAATCCCAGGAGAAGAGAAAGAAAATGGAGGAGACATATGTGAAGGAGTCATGGGTAAACATTTTCTAGAATCTGAGAGAACCACAAGCCAGATAAATTACAAAACAAACAAACAAAAACTTAGAGTCTTCACATTTAAGCTGATGAAAACAAAGACAAAAAGAAAATATTAAAGGCAAGCAGAATAAAAAACAGAAGAAAGAAATGTAAGAGTGTAGCAAACTTCTTGTCAAAACCTATGCAGGCCATAACACAATGTAATGACTTCTTTAAAGTGCAGAGAGAATTCCAAACAGTGATAATGTCTTTTAAAAATAAATTGTCTTTATGAGGCAAAATTTTAGAGAATTTATTATTAGGATACCTACACAACAGCAACTCTGATTTATTTAAAATAGAAAAAAACTATTGTAAATATTTTAAAAGAAGTTTTTCCCTACTTTTAATCACCCTAAAAGATAATTGACTAAGGCAAAAACTAAAAGCAATATGTTTTGGATATATGGAATATATAAAAATAAAATGCATCATAAGAATATCAAAAACATTAAAAGCGGGCAATCTGAAACAACTTAAGGTTATTATATACATGTGAAGTATTATGTCAATACTTGAGTATAGTATGCAAATAATTAAATTGATATGCTGCAAACCCCAGGAAAAACACCAATTTTTTTAAACAGTTGTGAATTATAAGCTAGTATTGAAGATAAAAGAGTTATAAAAAATAACCAATCCAAAAACAGACAAAAAAAGAACAAAAAAATCTTCCAGATGGAACAAATAGAAAACAGCTGGCAAAATAATCTATCATCCATTCTAGTAATTAATTTAAATGCTATAACACAGTTAGAAGACAAATTTTCAAAATGAATAGATATGCAGCACCCAAGTATTCGCTGTCTGCATTAAACCAACTTAGGATAAAAAAACAAAGTTTATGAGTAAAACATATATGGGACCTAATTAAACTAAAGAGTTTCTGCACAGTGAAAGAAACTATCAACAGAGTAAACACACAGCCTGCAGAATAAGAGAAAATATTTTCAAACTATGCACCTGGCAAGGGTCTAATATCCAGAATCCATAAGGAAATTAAACAAATAAACAAGAAAAAAAAACAAGTAACCCTATTAAAAAAACAGGCAAAAAAAATATGAACAGACACGTCTCAAAAGAAGACATACATCTAGCCAACAATTATATTTAAAAAATGCTCAACATCACTTATCATTAGAGAAATACAAATCAAAACCACAATGAGTTACTATCTCACGCTAGTCAGAACAGCTGCTATTGAAAAGTCAAAAAATAATAGATGGTGGCAAGGTTGCAGAGAAAAGGGAATGCTTATACACCACTGGTGGAAAAGTAAATTAGTTCAGCCATTGTGGAAAGCATTTTGGCAATTTCTCAGATAACTCAAAGCAGAGTTACCATTTGACCCAGAAATCTATCATTGGGTATAAACCCAAAATAATATAAATAATTTTACCATAAAGACACACAATTGCAGCACTGTTTTCAATAGTAAAGATGTGGAATCAACCTAAACCCTTCAGTTACAGACTACATAAAGAGAATGTGGTAGATACACACCACAGAATACTATGCAGCCATAAAAAAGAACAAGATCACATCCTTTGCAGCAGGATCTGGAGCCCATTTATCCTATGTGAACTAACATAGGAAAAGAAAACTAAATACCAGATGTTCTTACTTATAAGCAGGAATTAAATTCTGAGTAAATATGGATAGAAAGAAGGAAACAACAGACACCAGGGCCTACTTGAAGGTGGAGAGAGGGAAGAGAGTGAGGTTGGAAAAATTGCCTTATGGGGTACCACGCTTCCTACCTGGGTGGCAAAATAATCTGTCCACAAAACTCCCATGACATGCAATTTACCTAAACAGTAAATCTGCACATGTACCCCTGAAACTAAAGTTAAAAAATTAATAAAAACATGGAAATAAACCTTTTATTAACTCTAATTAAAACATATCTAGAAAATAAATTCTACTGTCTATGCTATATTAATAATCAAAATAGATTTGTGGAAGACGTTAATGTTTGGAAGCCCAGAACAAATATCACTTCTGCAAATGTTTCCTTAAACTCACTAATCAGATTTTATATCTTCTTTATCCTCTTCCACTGTATTCTTTCTTTCTTTCTTTCTTTTTTTTTTTTTTTTTTTTTTTTTTTGAGATGAAGTCTTGCTCTGTCACCCAGGCTGTAGTGCAGTGGCACGATCTCTGCTGGCTGCAACCTCCACCTCCTAGGTTCGAGTGATTCTCCTGCCTCAGCCTCCAAAGTATCTGGGATTACAGGTGCTTGCCACCACACCCAGCTAATTTTTTTGTACTTTTAGTGGAGATGGGGTTTCACCATGTTGGCTAGGCTGATCTTGAACTCCTGATCTAAAGTAATCCACCTGCCTCACCCTCCCAAAGTGCTAGGATTGCAGGTTTGTGCCATCACCTGGCCCACTGCATTCTTTCAACACCTAATTTGAACCTTTATCATAGCTCTCATGGACCCTTTGCGGTCCTGTGACTAATTCTAGCCAATGAATCATGAGCTAAAATAATGTGTCACTTCTGTCTCTGACCCCTTAATTGCTAATGCAAGTGAAAAGCCCTTTCTTTCTCTTGCACAACATCAACCAATACTCAAGAAGATGACAGCTCTATCCACATGGGTTTCAGAAAGAAATGTGGAGAAGAAACCACAGTAATCCACAATGAGTAGGTGGCATGAAAAAGAATTAACTTTGTTATTTATACCAGTGGTCAGCAAACTACGACTTGCGGCCAAATCAGGCCAGTTGCCTGTTTTTGAAAATAAAGTTTTATTGGAACACAGCCATGTCCATTCACTTGTTTTGTCTGTGGGTGCTTCTGTGCTACATTGGCAGAACTGAGTAGTTTTGATGGGACTGTGTGGCCTGCAAAGGAGGATTTATTTTCTAGCTGGTCCTTTAAAGAAGGGCTAGGACTAGAATGGAGTAAATCAGGCATCTTGGGTGCAAAATTTAAGGTGGCAGTCACTCTCAGGTCATGAGATGCTAACCTTGCACTTGGTAACTGAAGTTTCCTATTTCAAAGCAATGCCTAGATTTAGAATTGAAAGATAAAGTGTTCAAAGCATGTTTAATATTGTACAGTCCACAGGGATAAATCACATGGCAAATGTACTATAAAATATTTTAATGTCAACGCACAACTCACTGTGACTTACATCATTATTTTCACTGTCACTTAAAGCAATGTCTAGACCCATAGAATAACGTAAAGAATTGCTATCAGGCTTTACACATATTATATGTAAGCTCACTTTAAAATATACATTGTTCAATATTGAGAGTGTTCCTTTTCCATTGTGTGTAACTGAAGAACTTGTGTTAATCCTTGAATACTTCTGGATCTACAGATTAGAACAGGAGAAGAAGAAAATGGATGCTTGGCACTCTTGGGAAATGATGGTTCATTATGCAAAAATTTATTGCATTCATGCTGTCTGAGAGAAAGGATTTGACAAATTAATTTATTCTTCCTCTTACCTAAACACCTCCGCTCAAATCCTTCTTGCATGCCAAAACAGAATTTGTCTATGACACCAGCTACATCACAACTAATAAACCTTCAAATATTCCTTTGCAGTTCCCTTTGTTTTGTTTTAAAGACATGGTACAAGAGAGGTAGTGATACTTTTCCCCTAGGGCCTGAGCAGTGATCATTAAAATAATAGGTGTTTAGAATTATAGGTCATGCTGGATCCTTAATGACAGAGGTAAGTAGATGTCATTACAGTTTTTACATTTGTGTGTGTGTGTGTGTGTGTGTGTGTGTGTGTGTGTGAGTTTGTAACTTGTGGATCTCTCTCATGTGCACTTTCCATGGCCGATCCCCTTTTTCCCAGGTTTAAGGACATCCTAAAAGAAGAGACACAATGCAAAGAGCAGTGAGGTTAACCAGGAGGAAGTGGGAGGCATTCAGGGAGTAGACAGAAGGAGCTGGAATCCTAGATAAGGGCTTGAGTCAAACTGCCCACTTCACAGCCTAATAGATCATGTCCTGGAAGGCTCTAGGAATGGTTCTCTGGTAGCCAGAGGAGCAGTGCTAAGTCATCATTCCAGATCTGGATCCTCCAGACTCATTATCCTTCAAGTTCATATGCAGTGGTGTAGCTTGCAAAACCTCACAGTATAAAGCCTTTCTTTAGTGCTGCATTCTACCCGTGTTTCTATGCTTGATTATACTCCTTTTGCCCTGCCCTTAAAGGAGATAGAGTTTAATTCATATTCATTCATCAATTTACTCATTTGTTTTAATCAACAAGGACAATATTCTGCATCTTTCATGTGTAAGGCTTGACTGAAGGCAGTAAAAAGACAGCAAAATGAATAAAGCAGCATCCCTCTCTCTAGGAGGTGGACGACAATAGACAATTCCCAAGTACCTACCTTCCTGCTTTATGTTGCTATTTTAGTTGAATCCTCACAATATCCCCATCATCTTATATTTAAAGGAAATGAGGCTCAAAGAGGTCGAAGTCACACAAGTGATAAATGCAGGCCCCATGGCTTAACCTGAGACCTCTCTGACTCCAAAGCTTATGTTTTATTATATTATATTTAGAGTTTGAAAAAGATGTTTTAAAGAACATATATGCAAATACCATGCCATCAATCTATATGAGTATTGTAGCCTTTGGATTGTAGAGACTTGTTTATAAAAGCAATATTCTTGACTTTCCAAATATCAGTAGTACTAGAAGGAAAGAGGACATTTCTGCCTCGTGCCAAATAATGTGATCAATCTGAGAACAGGCACTGTGTCTTAGCTCACCTTCCTAACTACTGAACAAATAATAGATATCCCATATGTGCTACAGAAATGAATTAAGGCCATGTGTGGTAGGTCACACCTGTAATTCCAGCACTTTGGGAGGCTGGGGCAAGCAAGATTACTTGAGCCCAGCAGTTCAAGACCAGCCTGGGCAATGCAATGAGACCCTGTCTCTACAAAAAGTGTTTGTTGTTTTTTGAATTAGCTGGGTATGATGGCACCTGCCTGTAATCTCAGCTACTTGGGAAGCTGAGCTGGGAGGATCGCCTGAGCCCAGGAATTTCAGGCTGCAGCGAGTCCTCACTGCACCATGGTATTCTAGCCTAGGTGACAAGGCAAGGTAAGACATTATGGGAAGAAAGGGAGGAAGGAAGGAAGGAAGGAAGGAAGGAAGGAAGGAAGGAAGGAAGGAAGGAAGGAAGGAAGGAAGGAAGGAGGGAGGGAGGGAGGGAGGGAGGGAGGGAGGGAGGGAGGGAGGGAGGGAAGGAAGGAGGGAAGGAGAGAAGGAAGGAAGGGAGGGAGGGAGGAAGGAAGGGAAGGGAAGGGAAGGGAAAGAAGGAAGAAAGGAAGGGAAGAAGGAAAGAAAATGCTAAAAGGGCCAAAGAAAAAAGGAAATGAGCAGGAAGAAATACAAGAGACAGAGAGAGCTGTGGGTTTTCACCTCTTGGAGCTCAGCAAGCACAGAAGGAATAAATGCACAGGGAGAAACCCCCAGGTGGGCCCTGGGGACAAATTATACTTAATTAGTCTCTTTCAAGTCTCATTTTGTGGTTTCAGTGATTGAAAATCTGCAAAAGTCCCATCTCTTCCTTGCCTTTAGATGAGAGAAACTTCATCAGAGTTGTATGACTCTTTATAAATAAGACCTTCTGCACAGACAGGGGATGACACAGGGGGATGTCCTATTGAGCTCTTGTTGATGAAGACTTTTGCTGGCAGGGATGACTTGAGGAGCCATCAGCTGGGTTAATTATGGAAGAGCCAACTGCATGCTTCCACTGATCATCTGGGCAAATTAGAAGAGCAGTTGTCTGGAGGAAGCCATACTCATGGGCCAGGACAAAAGCAAGCTTTGATCTAAAATTCTACATGATACAACCCACCTCCCTGCTCAAACACCCTTTGGGTCAACCCATTAGGTAAGCCACAATGCAGCTAGATTAAACTCAGCTTGGGAATCTCCCACTGGGAGTGATTTCTCTACCCTCCTTTTCCATGGTTTTGTTTTGTATTTTAATTAGGCATATACGGTTTGTGAGTCTCAACTATCTATTGGATTCTGTGGGGAGGAGGAGTACAAATTTTGTGTCCTTACCTCTCTCTTCACTTGTGTGAAGCCTGGCACATTGCAGATGTAGAAAAATTACAAAATGAATAATTTGCCATGTAGTAGTCATTTTTAAAATAAAACTCAAGTCCTGTGGTGCTCTTAAGGATGATATTTTGGGTATCAACGATACCGCAGTATTTTAGTATGAAAGAGATGACAAATAGAAAACCCCACTATTGAAATTTGTGGGGTATTGTCACTACTGATCTTTTAAACACAGAGACTAATTTTCCTAAAAAAAAAAAAATACTCAATGGCTTCCTCTTTTTTCTTCCCTTCAAAAGCAGCTCATGAGGCTAACCCTCTATTATATGGGCCAGTATCTATATCCCATTATCTTCCATTCCACATTTTTCTAGATTCAACCCATGTCCAGGGCTTTCCAGGTAAAGATACTATCAAGGTATGGTGTCTGTGGCCTGAATAAGTTCAAAACTGTAAGTATGCATGATTGAAGCAGAGTAGAGGGAGGCAAAGTCCCAGCTGGGAAGCAAACCTAATGGAAAGCACAACATGTGAGCAGATGGGAAAAAGAAGCAGAGCTGGCAACTGAATGTCCGGTGCAGACAGAGTTATGTGCTGAAAACAGGTCAAATGGAGCAACTCTGGAATTTTGCTGTGACAAGCAAAGAGGAGCCAGGCTAGTCCCTGTTCAGAGGACACCTGGCAGACTTCATTATGTGGACTGGGAATTCAGGCTCAGATAAAGAGCATCTTCCAACCCACAGATAGTACAGGTCCACCTGCACACCAATGCACCCTGCTCCTTCCTGCCTCCAGGATAGATGCAGGACCTGCTAGAACCTCTGAATTTCCCTTTATCTTCTCTGCTTAAAACCTTTACTGAGTACTTGCAAAATTCTGATACTATCCTACATGAGGAACACAGCCATGAATATGGCAGATATATTCCCTGCTCTCTTAGACAGCTTCCTTGGGATCCAGTGAGTTTTTGTATTCTTCTCACAGAACTAAAGAGCAGGATAAGCTTATTGAATGATTTTTTAAACACTTACCAATCTTCCATCTGTCACCTTTTGTAGGACCTTGAGAGTTATAAGTGGCCCTCACCATACCAACGCTTTCTCACTGCACTTCTCTTTATCTGGGATACAAGGGATGGACCCTAATATGAAAAAACATCATCGTCCCTGTTCAGCCTCAAGATGTTACAGAAGATGGATCTTCATTCCTCTACAACCCTTAGGATTAAGGGTTCTCTTATAAAAGAGAGGAGAGAAATGTCAGAGGTGTTTCAACCAGAACAACTTCATCTTGAGTAGAGGCTTGGTAAAATAAGGCTGAGACCTACTGGGCTGCATTCCCAAGAGGTTAAAGCATTCCTAGTCACAAGATGAGACAGGAGTTCAGAACAAGATATAGGTCATAAAGACCTTGCTGATTAAGCAGGTTTCAATAAAGAAGCTGGCCAAACCCACCAAAACCAAGATGGCAATGAGACGGATCTCTGGTCATCCTCACTGCTACACACCCACGAGCACCATGGGAGTTTATAGATTCTATGGCAGCATCAGGAAGTTACCCTATATGGTCTGAAAGGGGAGGCATGAATCATCTACTCCTTGTTAGCATATAATCAATAAATAACCATAAAAATGGGCAACCATAGGCTCTGCCTATGGAGAGTAGCCATTCTTTATTTCTTTACTTTCTTAATAAACTTGCGGTCACTTTACTCAAAAACAAAACAGAAAGTTTACATACCATTAGTTTCTTTATAAAGCTTCCCAGATCCATTTTATTCCCTGGGTTTCCCAGCCAACAATAGAGGGGCAATCTGATTTCCAACTTTCCTCTCTGTTGCCACTCAGCCCATTTACTTTTTGCTGCCCAAACTTTTTACATTTTACTCCCAAGCAATCCTGTAAAATGCTACTACTTATTATTCTTTCCCTATTAATTTTGTATACCCTTCTTTGGGTAATATATAATTGGAGTTTTACCTTTATGTATTACATCTGTGTTGGCCTTTATCCTTTGCCTCTCACTTCATCATACAGCTGCTGTTACTGTCTGTGTTCAAAGGATTTGGCTTTGGGAGGTCAAATTTTGTTCTTATTTATGGAGGCCACGTATAAGCGCCACGTATAAGCACCATCTCCATGTGCCAATCTGTCCTTTTCAACCCTTCTGATTCTCCTTCACCAAAGGTCACTATTCGGTGGTTTATAAGTCAAGTCACTAAAAGCTTCTGCAGTGCTTGGTAACTGTCAGTTTCTTTCATTCTGAGACAGGATCTCACTGTGTCACCCAAGATGGAATATAGTGGCATGATGATAGCCTAGTGCATCCTTGAACTCCTGGGCTCAAGTGATCCTCCTGCCTCATCCTCCCGAGTATCTAAGACGACAGTCATGCACCACCACACAGAGCTAATTTTTTTTAATTTTTTCTAGAGATGGGGTCTGTGTTGTCCAGGCTGGTCTCAAATGCCTAGCCTCAAGTGTTCCTCCCACCTCGCTGGTCTCAAGCTCCTGGCCTCAAGTGATCCTCCCACCTCAGCCTCCCACAGCTCTACCATTTTCTACTCTTTTGATTAATCTGTAAGATCCTTCAATTATGGAAATGTTTTCTTTATATCTTCCCAATTAATGGAGTTTTTATTTTTTAAAAAAAGGAAAGGGATATTCAGAGTCATAGCAGACACCACACACACACGCACACACACGGAACAACATTATATGAAGAAAGAGACAGAGATGGGAGGGATGCAGTTAAAAGCCAAACAGCGCCATGGGGTTCCAGCAATCAACAGAAGCTGGAAGAGAGGCATGGAACAGATTCTGCCTCAGAATCTCCAGAAGGAGCCAAGCCTGTCAACACCCTGGTTTCAGACTTTCAGCCTCCAAGAAATTGAGAGAAAAAAATTTATGTTTGTTAAGCCACCTGGTGTGATAATTTGTTATAGCAGCCCTAAGAAAGTAATACAGTCTCTAATTCCCAATATCTAATAATGCATTTCGTGCCCACCATTTATGAGCAATGTGATTTTGGCAGGTCCCATTATCTCCAAATCTAAAATGGGAATAATAATGGCACCTCTCTCCAGCACTGCTGTGAGGATCAAATGTAGTAAGGTTATGAAAAAATAGACCACTTCGTAATCTATAATGAGCAGCATAAATATTAGTAATTGGAATTATGAGTTAAGTTATGAGAAATGAAAGAAGGAAGAAAAGATGGAAAGTGAGGGCAAGGAAAAAGAAGGGGAAATAAGTAAATTAGTTTTTATTTCTAAGAGGAAACACCATTTCCATTAATTCCTTGCATATTTTTATTATGTTACAAGTGTAGTACTTTATTCTTTCGAGATAATGTTCATGTAGACACTTAAAGAGTGAGTCAACAAAAACATGAAATTACATATTACTCTCTATTGTCAAGGAGTGATAATAGTTAACATCTACTAAAGATTTTCTTGGTGCCAGAGATTCTACTAAGCATTTTGTCTGCATCATCTCATTTAATTCTCACAACTCTACAATGTAATGGACTATATACATCAAGAACCCAGGATTCAGGAGGGTTCACAATCAGCCCAAGGTCACACTGTCAACCCACTTTGGCCTGATTTCCAAACCTGCATGTGGAACCACTACCACATACTACTTTGTTCTCACAACCAGCAATGCCAGTAAACACACCTGCCCCCTGCCGGGGTCACCCCTAGCTGTGACACTTACACACCCATTCCATCACCTCCCCATGAGGACTCACTCCTTTCCCCAAACTCCCAAGCTCAATGGCAGGTGTGTCAGTGCCCTCTCTAATGTGCACTTCAAGTCTGTGATTAACCTGCAGGAATCTGAGCTGCTGCCTCCTACTTGGGCAATTTTCCAACCATTTAGTGGCATAATCATCAGAGACAAGGATGTAAACATTTCCTCCTGCAGCCTGGGAAGAGGGCCAGAGGCCTCAACCTTGGTGAATTCCCTATGGGAAGCTGCTCTGTGGGTGACTCCATAGAATCAGGCTTACCAGGTGGCAAAATTGGAGAGGATGAAATCATTTCTTGCTTCCCATTTTCCTGTCACATCGATAGAACTTATATCAAAAGTCAACCAAGATACAGCAGCAATAAGAAGCAAAACAATATGCCTGCCACTATACAAATGAACCTCATTACACTAAATGAAACAAGCCAACTACAAACAGCACATATTGTATAAATGCATTTGTATGAACTACCCAGAACAGCAAACTGATAGAAGCAGAAAGTAAATCAGTGATTGTCCAGGGTTTACGGGCAACGAATATAAACCATGAACAGGTATGAGGAATCTTCCTGAGGTGACAAAAATGTTCTAAAACTGGATTGTGATAAGTAGCACTTTTTAGGATATTTACTAAAAATCATTGAATTGTACACTTAAAAGAGGTGAACTTCACAGTGTGTAAAAATTATACTCCAATAAGTTTATTGTTTAAAAAAAATCAACTCAAACTTTCTAAAATTCCCAAATTGATTGGTTAACTGGAAATCCTAGAAACAGAGCTGAGACATCAAGTAGCAAATACATACTCCAAATACAGAGGAAGGGGTCTGATTTGAGAAGCTTTGCTTATATTACCAAATTTTCTTTCAATTCAGGAAGTGCAAAGAAAAGTGCCTTTCATTTTGCACTATTGCACAAATAGGTTCTTCTGTCCACTGACAAATAAGACTGACATTTTTTCCTTGGAATTTTATGGGAATCTAGGTATGTGGAGGCCATTTCAACTCTCACTAGTTATGTAAAAACTGTGGCTAAGTTATTTCATCCCTCTGGGCTTCAGAGTCTTCATCTGCAGAAGGAGAAGGTTGGTCAACATTATTAACTCTAAGACTCCTTCGATTTCAGACACTTTATTATGTTAATAGTAATGTCTGCTACATGCCAGATACCACGTGAGGTAATTTCTATATACATTTAGTCTTCTCAACAACTTTAAGGAGGAAAAATTATGAGCCACATCTTTTAAAGGAAGAGATTCAGCTTCCAAGTGGTTGCTTTTTGTCCCAAAGTTACACAACTAGCAAATAATAGAACCAAGAGTTAAATCAACATGTTTCAACTATTCAATCACACTGTTCCCAATTCTCTTCCAGTCTCAAAATTGACAATAACGCTCTGTTGATAAAATTCCCCAAACGAGGAGAAATTGGAGACTAAGAATGTTCTCTTTAGAATCCCATATGCATTTCATATAGGCCCAAAATACAAATGATACCTACTAGAAGATGCCCACACACACTGCACCCAATATTATACAGTGTTTCACAGACAAATTGAAATGCAATCACAATAGTATCCTAAGCCAGGAATGTACAACTGTGGTACAGATGAAGTTCCATGGCTAAATAAGAATACATCAACATGATTATAAATATGTATATTTGCATATATTGTGTATGTGCACACACATGTATGTATGGCTAAAGTTAGAAATACTGTTCTATAAATGATTTTGATGTTTCCTGCAAGGCACAAAAGTTGATTTGGAAAATATAGATTGCCTAGTAAAAATGCACTAATTTTCAGAAGTTTGAGTTGGTTTATAACAGACAAACATTAGAACTTTTTCACTTATGTCATCTAGAATGAAGCATGGCCTTCTATCAGTGGTTCAGAGAAAAGAACTGTATCTAGTAAATATTGAGTCACTCTGGTGCACTTATTTAAGAAAACCTTCTCAAGGGATTTTATAAGAGCATCAAAATCATCACATGTGGTAGGAACTATTTACAAACACTTCCCAGACACCACAACCACCAGCACATTGTGACCACAACCATCCCGAAATGCTTATTCCACAAATTACTCCAGTCCATCTGATTCATTTGTCTATCTCTGACCATAGTTTCTTCAGTGAGAAATCATGGTTACAGGTGTCTGCCAGTATCTGGCTTTCTCAAACTCAGTCTCAGTAGCTACTGGGCTATCAGCCACATGCAGGTTCAATCCACAATCCTTAAGGCAATCAATGTAAGCCAGACCAACTACCCTCTAGTAAGGTGGGCCTAGAAATAGTCAGTTGGATAGTGCATTATTATGAGCCACTGGGAAGTCTTAGACACTGATAAGGGCATAATCTGTGGCCAGCTAATCTAGTGACAAGAAGATGTCCAAACTGCCTACCTGGCCTTTTTTTCCCTGGACCCTGATATGAATTATCTGTATCTTCTGAAAATTTCAGTCATAAAGGGATCACACTATATTTCAGGCATAAATTTACTCTGGTTTTGACAATTTAAAGACAATTTAAAAATTTTACTCATTTTTTTTTTCTGCCCATATCTTCCAGAAAGATTCCATAGGATTGATAACATAAGAATCTCTTGACTTGGGACCAAATTCCCAAATCCCATATTAGTTCTCCACTCCTGGTTCTTCTAGCTCTTAGATTTTGTCTCTTCCTCTAAGCATTATCCAGCTGTGAGCATAAACTAGGCTTTTCTCTTTCCTTCTTACATGACCTTGGGCAAGTTCATTAAACCCCTTGAGGCTCTACTTCTTATCAAATGGAGATAACAACTTTCCAATAAAGCTATTGAGGGATGTACATAAGATAATGTGTGTAACATCCCAATAATGCATGACACATATTCAATAAATTCTGGTATCTCTTAATCTGCTCTCTTAAGATTATTCACAATTTGAGGACAAGCAGTGAGAATTCACCTTTGATTTTCCCACAATTTCTTATGTTAGTCTAAAGAAGAAAAACAGGAAATAACAAAAACATTTGTTGAATGCATAAATAACACTGTGCCGTGAACTACAGCAAAATTACCTTTCATCTACCAAAGACAGCAATTCTAATTAAGCTCTCAAAACACAAGGCAGTCACATTAGAAACTTTTAGAAAGACAATATTTAACATCTTTGTCAATTACCTGATCATAAAACCACTTCACTCATTATATAACAAATATTATGCATTCTATTTTTGAAAGTTGTCTGTCCAGATATTGTATAAGTGCTTTACAGACATTACCTTACACAGTATTTCTGAAAAATCTGAGACCAACTCCCATCTGAAAGGTAGAAATGCCAAATATGCACCTTTTCTGCCCACCCCCACCCCCCAATCTACAGCATGGATAGATAAGCAAGGTTTTATCAGCCATAGGCACACATGTTGAACTTCAATGGGGAACTAATGATAAAGCATTAAATGCTGTCCAGAAAAATTGTGACAGCAGAAACCACTCTCCCAAGACAGTAGGGAGTGTGCTTCTAGGAACAGTGTTTCCATGTCAGTGGGATATCAAGAACAATAACATGACTTTCATTTTGTTTCTAACTGTGACGACTAAGCCTGGTTTCCTGAACCTCCTAAGAATTCTGCGAGCTTCCTGGTATTTTTTAGTTAATTCCTTGGGGGCTTAAATTAGTGTTTATTGATTTATAGTTCTTACAATTAAGAAACTTAATGGATATATGCAATAAGGCCTCAGTGAAAAAAGAAAATAGGGCCCTGTAGAAAAAATGACTTATAAACATGGCCTGCAGTCAAGAAAGAGAAATTATCTCCTGTGGTCACTTGAAATGATGTGCCCATTGAGGGCAAAGCTTGAGAAAACCACATGGCTTCTACTATAAAAACCAAATTAAGAGATGAAGAAATTTATTTTGCTTGTCCATTGTATGTTTATCGATTTGAGGTTACTACAAAGCTTGCAAATGTCTTATAACTCATTATTTTAAACTGATGACAACTTAACACTGACTGCATAAACAAACAAGAACTAATAAAATATACTTTATCACCCTGCTTTTTAACTTTTTAGTGTTTCTATTTATGTCTTATTGTACATTCTGTCTTCAAAAGTTGTGTTACTTTTGAATTGTTCATCTTTTAGTCTTTCTACTTAAGATTTGAGTAGTTTATACATCACCATTACAGTGTTACAATATTCTGTGGTTTTCTGTATACTTACTATTACCAGTGAGTTTTGCACCTTCAAATAATTTATTATTGCTCATTAAATCCTTTTCGTCAAACTGAAGAACTTCTCTCAGCATTTCTTATAGGACAGGCCTAGTATTGATGAAATCCCTCAGCTTTTGTTTGTCTAGGAAAGTTTTTATTTCTCCTTCATGTTTGAAGGATATTTTCCTTTTTATTTATTATTATTATACTTTAAGTTCTGGGGTACATGTGCATAGTGTGCAGGTTTGTTACATAGGTATACACGTGCCATGGTGGTTTGCTTCATCCATCACCCCATCATCGACTTTAGGTATTCCTCCTAATGTTATCCCTCCTCTAACCACCCCCAACCCCTGCTATCCCTCTGCTAGCCCCCCATTCCCCAACAGGCCCCAGTGTGTTCCCCAGTTTGCTGAGAATGATGGTTTCCAGCTTCATCCATGTCCCTGCAAAGGATAGAACTTATCCTTTTTTATGGCTGCATAGTATTCCATGGTGTATATGTGCCATATTTTCCTTATTCAGTCTATCATTGATGGGCATTTGGGTTGATTCCAAGACTTTGCTATTGTGAACAGTGGTGCTTTATTAATTTATTTGGTGTGGTCATGTTTTCCTGGATGATCTTGATACTTGTGGATGTTTGTTGGTATGCAGGCATTGAAAAGTTATTTATGGTATGTAATCTTTGCAGTCTGGGCTTGTCTGTATATGTCCTTCTTGGAAAGGCTTTCCAGGTATTTGAAGGAACTTGGATATTATGATCTAAATTTTTGGTCACTACAGCCATATCTGCATTATAGGGTACACCAAGCCCAGTAACACTATAATTCTGTAGACTCCTAGAGATACCCACTTGGTAGCCTTGGATAAGATACGGACAAATTCCCTGGATTATCAGGCAGAGACTATTGTAGTCTTCCCTTACTTTGTCTCAAACACGTGGAGTCTATCTACATGCTGAGCTGCCTGGAGCTGGGGGAAAGGTGACAGAATTTCTCCTGTGTCCACCACCACTAGGACTGCACTGGGTCAGACTTGAAGCCAAGACAGAATTGGGTCTCACCCAAGGCCTGCTATAGCCACTACCTGGCTACCACCTATGTTCACTCAGGCCCTAGATCTCTACAATGAGCAGGCCACCAGCACCACAGGCCAACAGAGAGTACTTCCAGGCTGCCAATGCTTGCTTAAGGCCTAAGCGTTCTTCATTCAGTTTGTGGTGAATGCTGCCTTGCCTGGGTCTCACCCTTCAAGGCAATGGGGTTCCCCCGGCCCACAGCAGGTCCAGAAATGCTGTCTAAAAAACCAAGGCCTGAAATCAAGGACCTTAAGAGCCCACATGGTGGCCTACCTCACTGTGGACAAGCTGGTACCTAAGCTGCAAGACCAAGTCCCCTTTACTCTCCTCCTGGTTTTTTCAAGCAGACGTAGTCCCTTCTCAATACCACCACAGCTGTAAGTGTGCTAGGTTTCACCTGCAGCCAGCACATCTCAGAGTCTCACCCAAAGCCCATGGTGTGTTCTTCTTGGCTATTGCCGCTGATTAGCCGTGGCCCAAGAGCTCTTTAGCTACCAGGTAATGAACCCTGTCAGGACTCTGTTTTCCCCTTCAAGGAAAACTGTTCCCTTCTGGCCCAGGGTGTGTCTAGAAATGCCATCCAGAAGCTAGTGCTGGCTAGCTCTCAGCCTTCCCTGGCAGGAGAGGCAGCTCTACCCAGTGCCCCATCCTACTGCGGCTAAGCTGGCATCCAAGTTGCAGAATAAAGTCATCTTTACTCTTCCGTCACCTCTCAAGTGGAAGGCAGGGGTCTCTTCTGGAGCTGCAAGCTGCACTGCCAGGATTTGGGGGAGGGGTGGCACAAGCAAGCCCTTGGCCACCCTTGCCAGTGTCTCACTAGGTTGTGTGAGACAAGTCCACTGGCTCCAAGCCCAGAACAGCATTGGGACTTGCCGAGGAATTACAGTCCTCGTGGTCTACATCGTCTTTCAAGTTTATTTAGGACCCCAGAGCACTTCAGTTTGTGGTGGGTAGGCTTGCTGAAACTCAAGTTCTGACTGCTGAGGTGGGCAATTCCCTTCTGGCTAGGGCTGGTCTAAATGCTTTCTCTGGGTGGCAGCTGAGCTCTGCCCAGTGTGGCTTTCCATTGTGACAGGGCAGCACTGAGTTCCAATGCAAAGTTCTACAATCACCACACTCTCCCTCCCTGAAGCACCACACCACACCACATGGCTGCTACTAGGCGATAAAGGAGAGGTGGCTTCAGCAATTCAAGACTGTCTTTTCTACCCTCTTCACTACCTCTCTCAGTGATAGGAAGTTGAAATCAGGCGCTGTGATTGCTCACTTAATTTTTGGTTCTTATGAAGGTGTTTTTCATGTAGATGTTAAATTTGATGTTCCTGCAGGGAGGATGACTGGTGATGGGTTCTACTTGGCCATCTTGCTCTGCGCTTTTACCCCAGAGCCTGAGAAACTAAAGGACTGTTGATTTGGGGGTGGGGGTAGAAAGGATGCTTGCTTTTAATGGTGTTGGAAACTTAAATAGTCTGACAAGCTCAAAATATTAGATTCTTGATTCAAGGCACAGGCAACAAAAAAAATCAGGAACTCTCTATAGCCATACTAAAATAATCCTTTATCTGTTACAGCTGCAGGGCTAAGATAGTTTAAGAAAATCAAACTCAGTGTTTCATCCTGCAGTTATCTGAAATAGTTATAATATCCAATGAATTCACCTGGTCTCTTGTCCAATGTCCAATGAATTCACCTGGTCTCTTGTCCAATGTCCAGTGAATTCACCTGGTCTCTTGAGGGAAGTTAAAGTATTGGTAGGAAATAATGGCATTGGAATGAGGGAATGTTGGAAGCTATGACCCACACAATACCCTGACACTACACATCTACTCTGACTTCCCCGCAGGAGAGGCAGATTTTCTTCCCTGACATTGAAGCCGTTTCTTCCTTGCTTGAAGGCCCTGTAATGACTCAGGTTGTAGCTTATTTTAAAAACAAAGATCCAGTTCTCATTCTCATCATGTTCTACCCAAGTACAAACACATAATTAAGATGCCACAGGGAATAAAATAAAAACTCAGACCCTGGAAGAAAAGGCTTAGTCACAGAAAGAAACTTATAGAATATTAACAATTTGCAAACCTGAAGACCATGTTCAGGAATGAATTTTGAGTACACCAGACCAAAAAAAAAGAGAAAGTTGATGCAAAATTGGGGTGAATGTATGAATACTGTTGCAACATCTTGGCATCAGCAGTGGGGAATGGTTGTAATTTTCTTAAATGAGTTTTCTCATTTAAGAAAACTCAGATGGCTGTTATTTTCAACAATGCATTGAAAAATATTCTGTTGTGGAGAACACCAGGATCTGGGAAAGTATTTGGAAATTATATCCTATATGCCAGGGATGGTAAGGAAAGTCACCACAGTTGACATTGGTTTCTTATTTTAAAGGAAATGCTGGTATCCCCATGTGGCCAGGGCCAGGTTCATCACTTACCATCTTGAGGCAAGATAATGTAATGGGTGACAGAACCTGAGAAATAATTACAGATATTTCCCATGGAAAAAACAGATGATGTACCACTTTCATCATCTTTAAGGGTTATTCCAGTGATCTGGTTCTATGCCATAATTTAGTTTGCCAGAGTCCTGATCCTCTTAAAACACAGGACATCGTGGTTGTGCAATAAGGTGATAACTTCATGCTAAGAGATGCTAAAGAAACATGAACTTAACAGTCTTCTAAAGTTTGCGGTAAGACATGTTAGCAGGTTGGAGATGATGATTCTATGAAAATATAGGGACCTGCCATTTTAGCAGAATCTCTGGGGAATGACCTGGCTTACGTCAATACATCTGGAAGAGAAGGACAAATAGTTGCATCTTGCACACACTACAAACTTAATACCTCTTCGGATTATGTGGCAAAATACGCATCTGAACATGATTTTCTGACCACTGACCAGATAACACAAGAAACTGACAACTTCCCACTCTAGACTAGAAACTTTTAAACTTTAGCATACATAAAAATCACCTAAGGAGTTTGTTGGGGCAGATTTCTGATTTTAAAATTTCAGATGCTTCTTAACCTCAGGAGTTTGATTCAGTAGAATTGCACTCAATAATTTACATTTCAAATGAATTTTTAGATGATACCGAAGCTGCTAGTCCAGTCATCTCGATTTGGGAACCACTGTCCTAGAATAAGAGAAAGTTATTCAGCTTCTTCGAGCTCTAATGTGTAACTTTACTACTTATGACCTAGCAGATCAAGTGATACTGCAGTATTTACATCAAGGTAGAACGGCATCTAGAACCTGTGGCAAGACACAACTGGAAAATCAAAGAGGTGGCTCCAAGAGTTTGGAGAAAAAGCCAAGCCCTCTTTGGCGTTTCGTAACTCCACTATTGTGAGAAAGCCTGTGGGCCGTGGTAGAGACTGTGCGCTGTATCTAAGGAAGTAACAAGCCTAGAAAAGTTAAGTAATTTTATTTACATTAATAAGGAGTAAAGCCAGGCTTTAGTTCCCAAATGGTTGGATTTCAAATCCATCACCTCATCAGTACCATTTCCTGACTTTCAGGATACTGCCTGCCAGGCCTGGCTTATGCTTGTAGTTGTCGTAAGGTAACCGGCCTATCTCTGCCTCTCTATATTTGACAATTAAATATTTCAGATTTTGTATAATTTCAAAGGATGTACATCCTTGAGTCCAGATAAGAGTTTTAGCTACGGCTCATCTTTGAGCTTCATTTTTCTTACCTGTAAAACAAGAAGCTTAGTTTGATATTACAACTTGATCCTATCTCTAAATTTTTATGAATATACTTCCCAGGTGTCTTATGTATACTGTGTGCCTATTCCCCCCAAGACCCTAGATTCTTCATCAATATTTGTAATGCTTCCAAATGTTATAAAAGCATTTTACATTTAATTCTTGCTGTGCCATATTCAGTAACAGTGACAAACTAAAATAAAAAGGGCTATTTTTCCTGTAGTTTTCAATTGCGTTAATCACCTTTCTTTAAAATCTCCAGTGAGTTTTTCCATATTTGAACTTAAGATAATTTATGCTTTTTTCTTTTCCCATGTACTTCATATCTTAGAACACTAAATCCATTAGTCTCCAGACTGCCACAAAAGACCTTCCCCACCTAATGAGCTAAACTTAACACAGCAATGACACGTTCTATTCTATGGACTGTAAATAGCTGCTAATATTAGCAAAAGCTCAGATGTCTCCACACAAAAAATCTCAAGGCAAATTCACATGCTGACATCTCCCTCCATAATTCTTTCATTTCTGTACCCATTGAAGTGATTTTCAGAGTCTGCTAAATGTCATTGAAGTTACCTAAAGCCTGAGAAACTATTTTGAAGAGATTTTTTTAATGCAATTATACTTCTATTTGACAACACCATCTGCTCCTAGCATCTTATTTTGTCAGCTTCCGGTTCAGTTAACTCCTTCATCATTGCAATTATCTGAATGCTGATGGATCTTTGCAACACAAACAAATGAGACTACAAAAAAATTAGGAATGTATATACCCTTATAAGGGTCAAAATTACCAGAAACTCAATTATAATAAGTCCAATATTTCTGTCTCTAGGGTAAGAAGCTACCAACTTAGAAATCTATTACTTAGTAAATATGGCATGATTTTACTTCTGCATTTTCTTAGGATATTGATATGTTGTTTTAGGAACGGCAAAATGAAGCACTACTTGTTGCTATGAGAGAACTGTTAAATTTTTTTTCTTTCTTATATCTACAATATTGGGAAATGTGGCAGACTACCACAGCATCAACTTGACAACAAAGAGGGTAAATTCTCACTTCACAAAGGAGAGAGACTATCCAAAGTCTTGTTTTCCCCAAAACACTTCAGACAAAGGGATTTCTGAATCTTCATCCAGTCATGGGGGTTAAGGGTGGTGCCAGGACTTAAGATTACAGTATTAAATACCACAGTGCTGTGATGAAGCTATTGTTCCTTAAGTAAGACATTTTGGAGATAACCGAAGAAATTTGAGTGTGGACTGAATATTAGATGATGCTGAAATAGTATTGTTAATTTTTCTTAAGATGTAAAAATGGTCATATAATTAGTAGGGGTAATGTTTATATTTGCAGAACAGTTATCAAACATATTTAGGAAAAAAATATCAATGTATACAACATCCTTGTAAATAATTCAGCAAAAAAATAAACAGTTGTATGTGGGGAGAGGAAGAAAGAAAGAGGAAGAATGACAAAATGTTAACAATTGCTGATGTTAGCAATTGTTGAAACTACTCTAGTAGGGTTTACAGGTAATAATTATGAAGAGCTGTACTAATCCTACCCAGGGAGTGTCATGACCTCAAGATTATGGTAAGCTCTATTAGGCTCTCACAGCCTATATATTGCAGTCTTGACCTTGTACCCCAAAATGTGTATCCTAAATAACTATATAAAAATATCATGCTAAAATTAAAGAACAGGGTATGTTGAGACTTCATAGGCAAAATGCTAAATATGGACTCAATTCCTCTTCATAGAGATCCAAATTTATTTGTTAAAATGTTATAGAGCTTCATTCTTTCTAACAACTTCTGGGTATTCAATCTATTAACAGCCTAATACCCACCTTATTAAAAATAGCCACCATTTACACCTAACTAGATTTTTAAACATGTGTAATCTGATTCAGACAAGAGAGAGAACTGAGAGTAGGATTAAAATTTGTATACATTGTATGCTCTGCAACTATACTGAAACGTGTTCAGCTTCAATAATACAATATAGGCATTTCAGCATGTCATGAATGATTCATTCTTTGACCTTTTAGACTACTACATAATTGTGGATCTAAAAGACATTTTGATGTATCCTGAGACCCTGAACAAAATATTGCTAATGTTCATTTATTATCGGTCTGCCACCAAGAATGCTAACTCTACACCAAGTTTAAGATACAGTTGATTTAACTCAGATAAGACGTGTCATCTTCCTTGAAGATAATCTAGATGGATTCACAAAATGTCAACACTGCTTTGAGTTGATATCCTTCTAGTTCCCTCTAAAGACACTTAATCCTGTGGCACTGTTTACAATTGCAAAGACCTAGAACCAATCTAAATGCCCATCAACGATAGAATGGATTAAGAAAATGTGGCACATATACACATGCACATATGCATGGGATACTATGCAGCCATGAAAAAGGATGAGTTCATGCCCTTTGCAGGGACAGGGATGAATCTGGAAACCATCATTCTCAGCAAACTGACACAAGAACAGAAAAACCAAACATCGCATGTTCTCACTCATAAGCAGGTATTGAACAATAAGAACACATGGACACAAGGAGAGGCACATCACACACCAGGTCCTATCGGGAGATGAGGGGCTAGGGGAGGGATGGCGGGGGGGTGGGGAGGTTGGGGAGGGATAACATTGGGAGAAATGCCTGATGTAGGTGAAGGGGGGATGGAGACAGCAAACCATCATGGCATATGTGTACCTATGCAACAAACCTGCAAGTTCTGAACATGTACCCGAGAACTTAAAGAACAATTTTAAAAAAAAAAGTAAAGTGGGCAGGGCGCGGTGGCCCATGCCTGTAATCCTGGCACTTTGGGAGGCTGATGTGGGCAGATCACAAGGTCAAGAGATCGAGACCATTCTGACCAACATGGTGAAACCCCATCTCTACTAAAAATATATATATATCAAAATTAGCTGGGCATGGTGGCGTGTACCTGTAATCCCAGCTACTCTGGGGGCTGAGGCAGGAGAATTGCTTGAACCCAGGAGGCGGAGATTGCAGTGAGCTGAGATTGTGCCACTGCACTCCAGTCTGGGTGACAGAGTGAGACTCCGTCTCAAAAATTAAAAAAGTAAAAAAAAAAAAAATGACAATCCTTCCTAAGATTTTTCGGGGCATAACTACTGCTTTGTTATATATTTTTGTAACTTAACCACTACAATAACTAACTTGTATATAAAAACCTAAGTGCATCATTGATCAAAACATATAAAAGATCTTCAGATACTCTACGGCTAATTTGTAACTTTACCCATTCATGGTTTTTCTGTATATACAGTTATACTTCATCATTTATGTAGATTCCTTCTGCAGAGTTGCAGTAGTCATATCTTTCCAATGAGGCAAGGAATCTCACCCACCACGGTTGAGTAGTATTCTGGTAAACTAGTGTACACACACACACAGCACTCATATTTGTAATATTTGTTCATTTTTGTGATGCACGTATTTCCATTATTGCCAGTTTCAAGTTAATAAGAGTTTAAACACCTGCTCACAAAATTCTTGAGTAATTACCTTTCCCAAGCTGATACACACCATCTCTAGCACCCCAGCAGTTCTGAGCCTACTTCTTCTCACTTATCGGTACAGAACCAAACCATATAGTTTAGTAGCTCTTATTAAATATCAAAGCTATATTTTAGACCTGTCTATAACACCTAACAAGACCTGGGTATCTCAATTCATTTTCATTCACCAATTCATTCAACTCAACAAATAGAGTGTTTGGCTTCTAACATAATCAGCATTTGTAATCAATACTTAACTTTGTGAATCATGAGAAAATCTGTCAGACCCAGGATTTTTTTTCTCCCCTGTCAAGTTCCATGTATGAAAATTAAATATTCAAATAACTTATTCTTTAGTTTTATTATCTATAAAATGAAATAGGTATATAGCAATACCATATCTAAATCCTGTAGACACTAGATGCAATTATAGAGAGAGAAAAATAGACTTGAAGAATCCCGATATGGTTTGGCTCTGTGTCCCCAAATTTCAAGTTGAATTGTAACCTCTCGGTGGGAAGTGATTGGATCATTCAGGCAGATTTCTCCCTTGCTTTTCTCATTATAGTGAGTGAAATATCACAAGATCTGTTTTTTTGAAAGCATGTAGCCCCTCCCCCTTCACTCTTGCCCCCTCTCTCCTGTCAGCCATGCAAAGATGTTCTTGTTTCTCCTTCCCCTCTTCCTTCTGCCATGACTGTACATTACCTGAGGCCTGCCCAGCCATGCCTTCTGTATAGCTTGCATAACTGCGGGTCAATTAAATGCCTTTTCTTTATAAACTACCCACTCTCGGGGGTAGTTTATAGACATAGTAGTTATAGTTTAAGACAGGCTAAACAAGTAGACATTTTCAAAATGTAACACAGTATGTCCCTTGCTACATGCTTCTCTACAATGTAACCTTCCCCCTCAAGATCACATCATCAACATGTAGGGTCTTTTTCCTCTCCCTTTCATTCTGAGCAGACTCTGTGAGCTGCTTGGGTCAACAGAGTATGGTGGAAGTAACACTCTACTGTAGCCTCTGACTGGGTTTTTATTCCTTTCCTTATGTTCATCATCATGGGAGACTTTAATGGTTATATTGATAAGTGATCAAAGGATATGGAGATCCTGTCTATAAGGCATTGAAGAATTCGCTGTTCAGTAAGTAATGAAATGATTCCACTCTCAAGGAAATTTCTGACATAGTTTTAGAGTGCATGTCCTTTGAGTCATATAGCTTCATAAGGACAAGTTGGTACATTCCATGTTCACCACTGTATCCCTAGGGTCTAGCGTTACATCTGGCAGTTACTTGCATATATTTTGGTGAATAAATGAGTGAATACATTAACCCAGGAAGCACATTTCAATAAGATAGAAGCCTACACAGAATACTTATCTCTTTTTTCCTCCAAGAATGTGGATTAGGAGCTTTCAACATGGGTCAGCCACTTGTAAATTGTAAAACAGTATATCAAGATCAAGATCAACTCTGGGAGCTTTAAGTCAAGAAGAAAAACAGAAATCAACCAGAATTTTAAAAGACAGCCCAGATCAAGGAGAGGAGAATGGCAGCAAGCAGCCCCCCTGACAACACCTAGTTGACAGAAGTGAGTCAAGTCCCAGTAGGTGAAAGAGGCAGATTGCCTCCCTCTCTGACTTTCTCTTCCACTGGGGATCTGAGCAACCCAGGCCGAGGAAGAACATTTTGTTCCTTCAAAATCCCAGAGCTAACTTGTAGAGATGCCTGGAGACACCATGAGAGAAAGACACTAGGAAAAGCTGCAGGTATTTTCCCAGGCCCAAGACCCAGAACAGGATGCCATTTTTTTAATCTGGGCACATCCAAATTCAGGCATTACTTGACAACCCAGTAGCGTGGCTACACAGGCATCTTAGTCTCAGGCCAGAGATCGGAGCACTTGCTCTGGAGTTGGGTGGGGGCCTCCAAAGCCAGAACTGTGAAAAACACCTCAGCAGTAGGGCAGAAATTGTGCTGTACCCTGTTGCAAGCCTGGGGTAGGACGAGAGCTACTACATCTACAGTTAGAACCAGCTTGATGACCTGGAACTGATCTACATGTACCATTCCTGAAATAGTGGTACAGTGTGGGGCCCTCTATGTACATAGCCTACACACCCCATAAAGCAGCCACATAATAAAAACTACAAAGCAACCAGCTAACAACTTCATGATGGGATCAAAACCTAACATATAAGTATTAACCTTGAACGTAAATAGCCTAAACACCCCACTTAAAACACCCAGAGTGACAAGTTCTATAAAAAACACAACTCCCATCCACTGGCTGTTTTCAAGAGATTCATCTCACATGTAATGACACCCATAGGCTCAAAGTAAAGTGTTGGGGGAAGATCTGCCATGAGACAGAAAATATCAGAGGTCACTATTCTTATGCCAGATAAAAGAGACTTTAAATCAACAACAGTGAAACAAAAGGACAAAGAAGGGCATTATATGATGCTAAGGGTTCCATTCACCAAGAAGACATAACTATTCTAAACATAAAATGCACCCAACATTGGAGCATCCAGATACATAAAACAAGTATTTCTAGACCTACAAAAGACTTAAACAAATACATAATAATAATGGGGAACTTCAGCACCCCACTGACAGCATTCGACAGGTCACTGAGGCAGGAATCTAATAAAGAACTTCTGAACTTAAACTTGACACTTGGCCAATAGAGTATGGTGGGAAGATCACATACATGTACAGAACAGACATGTACAGAATACTCCACTCATCAACTGCAAATACATGTTCTTCTCATCTGCACATAACAATATTGTCCCCATGCTTAGCCATAAAGCAATTCTCAATAAATTTTTAACAATCATGCTAACGATACTCTTGGACGACAGTGGAATAAAAATAGAAAATCAATATCAACAAGATTTCTCAAAATCACACAATTACATGGACATTGAACAACTTGTTCCTGAATGACATTTATGTAAATGATAAAATCGAGGCAGAAATTTTAAAATTTTTGAAAGAAATAAAAACAGAAACACAACATATCAAACTATCTGGGATGCTGCAAAAACAATGTTAAGAGGAAAGTTTACAGTGCTAAACACCTACCCCCAAAAGTCAGAAAAATATCAAATTAATGATGTAACATCATACTTAGAGCAACCAGGAAAACAAGCACTGGCCCTAAAGCTAGCAGAAGAAAAGAAAGAAAGAAAAACACAGCTAAATTGAACAAAAATGAGACTCAAAAATCCATTCAAAGAATCAATTAAATCAAAAGTTGTTATTTTTGAAGGGATAAATAAGATTGCTGGACTAACTAGACTAACAAAAAGAAGATTCAAATAAGCACAGTAAGAAACTACTAAGGTGACATTACAACTGATCCCACAGAAATTCAAAAGATCCTCAGAGATGATTAGACAGCACACTTATAATTAAAAAAACACTTCTATGCACACAAACTGGAAAATCTAGAGGAAATGGATAAACTTCTAGAAACCCAATCTCCTAAGATTGAATCAAGAATATGTTGAAACACTGAACAGACCAATATTTATTCTGAAGTTCAATCAGTAATAAAAAACTTACCGACCACAAAAAGCCCTAGACCAGATGGATTCAAAACTGAATTCTTCCAGACATGCAAAAACAGCTGGTACCAAATCTACTGAAAGTATTCCCAAAAAATCAAGGATGAGGAACTTCTTCCTAACTCTTATTATGAAACGAGCATCACCTTGATACAACGATCTGACAAAGATACAATAAAAAGAGCAAACTACAGGCCAATATCCCTGATGAATGTGGACACAAAAATCCTCAAAAACTATTGGCATATCTAATTCAACAGTACATCGACACATTGATTCACCACAGTCAAATAGGCTTCATTCCTGGGATGACAAGTTATTTCAACATGAGCAAATTAATAAATATGATTTATTATATAAACAATTTAAAACAATAGACACAGAAAAAAATTGATAAAATATAACATCCCTTTACTATAAAAACCCTCAAGAAACAAGGCATCAAAGGAACCTACCTCAAAATAAGAGCCATTTATAACAAATGCACAGTCAACATCATACCGAACAGGCAAAAACTGAAAGCATTCCCCTTCAGAATTAGAACAAGACAAAGGATACCCACTCTTACTATGCTTAATCAAAATAGTACTATAAGCACTACCAGAGCAATCAAGCAACATAAATAAATAAAAAGGCAACCAAATTGGAAAAGAAGTCGAATTATTTTAATTCATAGATAAAATGATTTTATACTTAGAAAGCCTGAGGGACTTTACCAAAAGGCTATTAGAACTGATAAATGATTTTAGCAAGAATTCAGGATAAAAAAATAAATGTACAAAAATCAGTAGCCTTTTTACATACAAATAACATTCAAGTTGAGAGCCAAATAACACAGTCCCATTTACCATGCCACAAAAAAATTAAATACCTAGGAATATATCTAACCAAGGAAGTAAAAGATCTCTGCAAGGAACACCACGAAACAGCACTAAAAAGAAATCATAAAGACACAAATATAAAAAAAATCCAAGCTAATGGATTTGAAGAATCAATGTCAGTAAAATGATTGTATTGACAAAAGGAATATACAGATTCAATGATATTCCTATCAAGCTTCCAACATCATTTTTCACAGAATTAGAAGAAACTATGCTAAAAGTATATAGATTTTTTAAATAGCCAAAGGAATCTTAAGCAAAAAGAACAAAGATGAAAGCATAAAAATACCCAACTTCAACTATACTATGAGGCTACAGTAACCAAATGCACATGGTACTAACAGAAAAACAAACACATAAACCAATGGAATAGAATAGAGAACCCAAAAATAAAGCCACGCACCCACAGCCATCTGATCTTTGACAAAGTCAACAAAAATAAGTAAAAGGGAAAAGACTCCCTGTTCAATAAATGGTGTTAAAATAGCTGGTGAGTCATATGCAGAAGAATGAAACTGGACAATTCCTTCCACCATATGTAAAAAATTAACTCAAGATGGAGTAAAGATTTAAATATAAGACCTCAAACTATAATCCTAGAGGAAAACTTAGGAAACACCATTCTGGACGTCAGCCTAAGTAAAAAATTTATTACCAAGTCCTCAAAAGCAATTGGCAACAACAACAAACAAAGTTGTCAAATTAGTCCTAAAGAGCTTCTGTGCAGCAAAAGAAACTACCAACAGAGTAAACAGACAACCTACATAATAGGAGAATAGATTCATAAACTCTGCATCCAACAAAGGTCTAATATCCAGAATCTATAATTGAAAAAGCAAAAAACAAACAAACAAAAAACCCTATTTAAAATTGGCAGAATACATGGAACTTCTAAAAAGAAGACATATAAGCAGCCACTAATATGACAAAAAAAATTGTTCTATATCACTAATCATCAGATAAATGCAAATAAAAAACACAATGAGATACCATCTCACATCAGTCAGAATCGTTATTATTGAAAAGTCAAAAAATGACAGATGTTGGTGAGGCTCCAAAGGAAAGAGAATGCTTATACACTATTGGTGTGAATGTAAATTAGTTTGGCCACTGTGGAAAACAGTTTGGAGATTTCTCAAAGAACTTAAAACAGAACTGCCATTTGATCCAGCAGTCCCATTACTGAGTATAAACCCAAAGGAAAATAAATCAGAAGACATAAGCACTTGTATGTTCATTGCTGTGTTACTCACACTAGCAAAGACATAGAATCAACCTAGGTGCCCATCAATGGTGGATTAGAGAAGGAAACTGTGGTAAATATACACCATGGACTGCTAGGCAGCTATCAAAAAGAATGAAATAATGTCCTTTGCAGCAACATGGATGCAGCTAAAGGTTATTACCCTAAGTGAATTAACTCAGAAACAGAAAACCAAATACTGCATGTTTTCACTTATAAGTGAGAGCTAAATATTGGGTACTTGTGAATATAAAGATGGCAATAATAGACGTTCAGGGCTATTGAGGGAGCAGTTGAAAAGAGTTGAAAAACTTTTGGGGACAAATGCTCAGTTATTGGGTGACAAGATCATTCATGCCCCAAGCTTCATAATCATACAGTATCCCCACCTGAATATGTGGCTTCTGAATCTAAAATGAAATTTGAAAATAAAATTAAATTAAATAAATAGACTATTTCAGTAACTCGGTCACTGGGAGTTGTCCTTGGTGCTGAAACCTACATCTTGCCTGAGGTATGGATCATTATTATTGTAACTTTTATATTTATAATTTTTAGTTTTTGAGGTCAGTCATCTCAATGATATTCTGAAAAATTATATGTCTATTTAGACACTGCTACATTACTTCTCTAAAATGTAAGTTTACTGTCCAAGGCCACACAACTAGTAGGAATGAGGTTAGAACTCAAATCCAGTACATTCTACTCAAGTGTAGTGTTTTGTCTCTCTACTTAATTCAAACTGTCCTCAATTATTACTATATATGGCCACTAGCTGATAATATCACTCAACTACGAGGGTTGCTTTGTTTCTGTGTCTAGAAACCACTTGACAAAGTTTAACACTCTTAAATAGGCATTTTTCAATTGAATTTTAGAACGTGGAAGCTGAATGTAATACTACCTATGTTGTCCTATCCCGAGACAAAGAAAGCAAGGAGAAATCTGGACACCTGTTCTTTCCTCTTGACCAGGCACTTTCTCTGCCCACAAGATTAAAGAAAAATGAGTCGCTGAGTACTTAGCTCTGACTTAGGGATACATGGAAAAGGAGGCTTTCACCCTACTGCACATGGGTGGGAATGTGGGGCTCTTATTGCAGAGAAGCTCTGTACTTTTGCCAGTCCACTCAATCTAACCCAACTGTGAACATATAAGGAAGACTGAGTAAATAGGTGACATTTTTTCTCTTAGGTAGGAGATACACAGAGACTGAAAGCTGGTTGAAGGCAGTATAGTCTTCAAATAAAATGTACAAATAACCATCAAAGATAATATATCATTTCTAGTGTACATGCCATGAATCATAAGACCATTAGGTATCCCTAAGTCTCAATTTTGTGGTTATCTTTTCCCTTCTTCAGAGTACCATGATATCATACTCAAGAACATGAATAACATGAATCTGCTATTAAAGCATTTTCTTTATATTTGAAAGTATGTTTTAAATAATAAGAGGAAAACATCCTTGATCCCTATGGAAAGGTCATGCCCTTATTTACCCAACTCAATTCCTATGCTTGAAATGTAAAGGGGGTTCCTGCTGTTGCTGTTTAATGCAAAGACATTGAAACAACAAATAAATTACATATCTTTTATTGGGACTTGCTTGTTTTCCTATTTGTACCACTCTAGACTATCATCATAGAAATCTATACCACCATCTTCATGCTTATGACTTCATCAACTTCACCTCAAATCTTCCAAAACAAATGCTGACCTTTCCCTATGCTGAAAGTATCTTGAAACTTTAGTACAATGAGATAATAAGAATTATATGAAACACCAAAAAACAAATAGAAGAGACTACCAAAGGACATACAGCAAAGACTCTCAAAGATGTGAGCTCATGAATAATTACTTTATAACAGACTATCTCCAGGAATCTGAAGGCCTTACCTCATTTATCCACACACAAAATCTACAAGGTAGTTTTGTTAACAAACCATCTTCAAATAAAGAAATTGAGAACAGAGAGGTTAAATAACTTGCCCTCTTTTCACCTATCTAGTGAAAAGGAGATAAGTTTTAGAACCAGGTTATCTACTTATAAATTACCTGTCCTTCACTAGTCTTAGTAATCCTAGCCATAAGAAGCAATACCAAATTCAAATTTCCAATATAGCAACCAACAGTTGTCTACTTATTTTTCCTTTTGATTCATCCAAGTAAAATTCCAAAACTTAATAATTATCCTGCTTTAAACATACATTATCTCTTTATGAAGAATAACTGGTTTGAAAAATGATCCAGAATTATTATATACCCCATTTATATCTAGAACCATCTATGGCCCTGATGAGCACTTGACAAATTTTTATTTAATTAAATTATTAACAAGTTTTAAATGTAAGCATATTTTCAAATTCTAATTTTTAAACCTAGGAATTACTCCGAAACTTACATTCAAAATTTTTGACTTTGGAAAAATCTGACAGAATAACTAGTCACAGAAAGAAGAGATAACTTTTTCAAGATCACATCACTGATTAGTATAAAGCCAAGAAAATCACTAGAGGATCAGGCTCCTTTGGAAGAGATGAGGAATTTCTCTTCCTGCAGATAATGAGAGGAGGGTTGAAAGGACAACAGAGCAAAGTAGTATGCAAGTAAGTAAGTGCCTACAACTGGGAGCACTTGAGGGGAGACAAAATCATGGACCTGGAGGAAATGTTTGATAACTGGCATGTTCCTGTCATGGAAGCAGTAAAGTAGCACAAGGAAATGACAAACTAATGGGAGCCCTGGTGGGAAGCAGCTGGCACATATTCTTTCCTGAATTGTAGCTTAAATGATCATTGCCATTCTCATCAGACGGTCTAGTGTATTTGGACAGTGGCAGTCCCCAGATTTCTACTGCCCTGAGCGGGGGTGGAGTATGTCCCAAGAAAAGTTGAATCAATGAAAACAGCTGAGAGAGGAGCTTTGAAGAACAGAATACATTCTGACATAGATTCCAAAGGGGGATAAAAACCACTGTGTGGATGTCACAGGAAAGCACATCACAAAGTATCGGCTCATCACAGACAAGAATGTTCTAACAGCATAAATGTGCATCACCAGGAGTTGCATTGAAGAAAAGCAGAATGACCTCTCAGTCACTTAAAGCATTTAAGCAGAGTCTGAATGTAAGCAATGCAGTGAAGAAAATTTCAATATCAAATAAGTTGTTGGACTACATAATTTTTCAGCTCTTTTCAAATTCACAGATTCTAATATTTTAAATTAGCTTATATTACAAAATGTATTTCAAAGTTAAACAGGGGAATACTACCTCACTGTCTTGAGCCCAAAGCAATGCTCTAATCTAGAATCATCCTAGACCACAGGCTAATATCCTTAGATCCCAATACCTCACATTTGGATACAATACTTGATAGTCTATGCAGCATTTTCCCCTTCTAGGACCTCATACAATTCCCACAAAATGCTGAGGACAGCAAGGCAGAGACATTATTTCCCATTAGATACAAAGAAATAGGGTCCTTAATTTAGCTCATGGTTATGAAACTCCCATCACATCATAGGCACTTTCCTAGGTACTGGAGATAGAGTGATAAAAAGAAGTTCTAGACTCACTTCATGAAGCTTACATTGTTGTGGAGACAGACACTGAAGAAAAGAAAAGTATGTATTCTGTCCCAAGGGGCCAAATACTACTGAAAAAAATAACCTAGGGTAAGAGGATAAAGATTAATGATGTGGAAGGTGCTATTTTACATACAGTGGTGAGGGAAGACCCATGGCTGCCTAGAAAAGAGTGTGATAGAGAAAACGGAAAGCACAAAGGCTGTGAGATGAAAGCTTTTTTGTGTTTTCAAATAATGGAAATTAGGTAAGGATGGCTAGACTGGAGTGAAAAGGGCAAAAAGAGGTAGGGAAGGAGATGAGATTGCATGGGACATGAAGACTGTTCCGTGGACTTTGGCTTTCCCTCTAGGTGAGGTGAAAAGCCATTGCAGGATTGTAAGCACAGAAGGTTATGCTGGCCTAGAATAGGCGAGTAGTGGTGGAGGTGGCGGCAGGTGGTTCAATTCTGGATTTATTTTGCAGGTAGAACTGGACGCTGGCTGAGTAAACAGTTTAACACAAGTGTTTCAATCAGTTACATGACATTCTAAATCATTGACTTTGAGCAAGTCATTTCACTTTATGTACGTCTTCACGTTCCAACTGGGAAGTTTATGACACTTGCAAACTTAATGTACTTTTTCAGTTTAACACATTTTTAAATACTACTATTGACACTCTTCTTCTGTGACATGGAGATGAAAACACTGTGATCGTTTTGTATACAGGACCTGTTCCTTTGAGATTTATGAAGCCCTGCCTGTTTAGAAAGATGGTAACCCATCCCACCACCACTCACATAGCAGTTAGAGGCATACAATTAATTACACACAGATCTCACCACATGCTCTTGGCATTGAGGTTGCCTGATTTTGTCTAAATATGTATCTGAAATACTCACAGGATCCCTGGGAGGTAACTGACTCACAGCAAAACTGAGGCAATAGGACATGAAAGGCTGGCCTACAGTCATGGAGATCTTGGTGGGAAATGCTTTTAGTCTCATGTTCAATACTATCCTTAGTTGCCCAGCAGCTCTTTTCCTAAAATGCTCCACAAAAATATTCATAGAAAGGGCCAGATGGATTCATCAAAACTGACATTTTTGGGTTTAAAAGTAACAGAGATAGTTTACACATTCCAGAAAATGAGGGGGCACTGGACTTGACAATCATGAAATGCTTTGCTGGGGGCACTTGCTTTCTATGCAATTAGAAATTGTTTTTATTGTTGCAAGTGAGATTTACAATATGTATTTCTGAATACAGTTTCAAAAAAATGATGCAGGTCTGAACCAATTTAGAGCTCATGTTAGCAAACTGGAATGAAGTTTTTTACTGGGTGGTTAACTGCTTCTATCCCCTTCTGTGAAAGCTTCTCAGTAGAATATATTCAACAATACCCTCCTCCAAACTACAAATTAATTAAAGTTTGTGCTCAATTTCTTCCTCCCATCTGCCTTTTCTGTGTCTTGTCTTCATTTATAGCATCTTTTGGGATTTCTGGGTTGCCATCGTTCCAGGAAACAGCCCCAAACACATGTGCAAAATGTCTTCCCTAGGTGCATTGGATTGTTAAAAGAGGAGTCTAGAAAAATTATTCCTGAATACTAAAGAATACATCTTAAGTGGTAGATGCATGGGTTGAATAGTGTGCCCCAAAATTCAGGTTCATTTGGAACCTCAGAAAGTGGGCATATTTGGAAATAAGGTCTTTGCAGGTATAATCAGTTAAGGACCTCCAGATAAAACCATCCTGAATTATAAGTGGTCCCTAAATCTAATTACTGAAAAGGATCAGAAATTGTAGTGATGCTGCCACAACCCAAACAACACCTAGAGCCTCCAGAAGCTGGAAAAGGCAAGGAGTGATGCTTCCCTAGAGCCTTCAGAGGGAGTACGGCCATACCAGCACCTTGATTTGTAACTTCTACCTTCCAAAGCTGTGAAAGAACACATTTGTAGTGTTAAGTTGATAAGACTGCAGTAATGTGTTATGGCAGCCCTATGACACAAATACAGAGGAATATGAAGTATGATGGCACTTGCAGAAGAAAGATAGGGGCAGGTGACCATTACTGAACCCATGAAATCACACCAGAGGGTGGAGGAAAATTCAGATGCCTATGTTTAAAGACACACAGTTCTGGTTAATGGTGTAGTCTCTGTTGGGAGCAGAATGCCTGGACTGAATCCTAGCCCATTATTTCCTAAATGTGGAGCTTTGGCAAACAACATCTGTATTCTCTAGTTTCTTCATCTGTAAAATAGCATTAATACCATATCTCCCTTAAAAAGACATTGTGGTAATTAAATGAGAGATTGGATGTTAAACTCAGAACCATGACTGGCACCTAGCACTCAATCAGATATATATATATATATATATATATATATATATATATATATATATATATATATATTTTTTAATTGAAAGAGGCCATAGCCAGGTACAGTGGCTCATGCCTTAATCCCAGCACTTTGGGAGGCTCAGACAGATGAATCACCTGAGATCAGGAGTTTGAGACCAGCCTAGCCAATATACTGAAACCCTGTCTCTACTAAATATACTAAAATTCACTGGGCGTGGTCATGCATACCTATAGTCTCAGCCACCCAGGAGGCTGAGGCAAGAGAATCACTTGAACCTGCAAGGCGGAGGTTGCAGTGAACCGAAATCACACCACTGCATTCCAAATTGGGTAACACAGCAAAACTCCATCAAAAAAAAAAAGGACCAGGCACTGACCTTTCCGATTACTCCAATTACTAAGTTTGATCTCTAGAATCATCTTGTTTGAAAAGAAATATTGTTTATTAGATAGGTATTCTTTTGTCTTAAAATTAAAAAGTAGAATTATACTCTGTGTTCCTTTCAAAGCATGACCACTATGGAAAAATGAACAAGGGAGAAATTCCCTGAGAACAGAATCCAGAAACTCCAGATTAGCTAAATAGGGCCTCTTGCCTCCCCCTCCTTGAGTGAGGCTTGGACCACCCTGCTGTTTGTCTATTGCATTACAAGTTAGCTTTCAAAGCAAGCAGTAGTTCAAAATTCAGGTGGATACAGCAAGCTTCAACTCTTTAATGTTTAATCTCTTAAAAAAATAAGTGAAGCTAACATAATTGTTAATACTTAATAAAACATGTGCCTGTTATATGTTCTTGTCTGTCAGAAGTATTTTTACATGATTACTTGAAATAATGATCTAAGTGAAATTTCAGAAGCAACAATGAAAACACACGAACCAACATGAATCAGGATATAAATACTAAGAGTCATGACAAACTTTAAGGTCAACTGGAACAGTTAGGTTGTAAGAGAAAAGAACATGGAAACAGGCTGGGCAGAAAATAGTAGGCAAGAGAAAAAAGAGCCCATATCAGTGCCAAGTGCACCTTAGATTTCCCAGTGAAAAAATTGACATGAATGCCTTTCTTGAACAGAGATTACTCATAGAATGGGGCCTTTTAAAGATAGAATCAGTCAGGCTCAGTGGCTCATGCCTGTAATCTCAGCACTTTGGGAGGCTGAGGCAGGTGGATCACCAGAGATCAGTAAGACCAGCCTGTCCAACATGGTGAAACCCCGTCTCTACTAAAAATACAAAAAAAAAAATTATCTGGGCGTGGTGGCACACGCCTGTAATCCAAGCTACTTGGGAGGCTGAGGCATGAGAATCACTTGAACCTGGGAGGCAGAGGCTGCAGTGAGCTGAGATTGTGCCACTGCACACTCCAGCCTGGGCAACAGAGTGAGGCTCCATCTCAAAAGAAAAAAAAAATCACAAAAGAGATAGACTACAGGGTCCTGTTTTCAGAGAGTATGTCTCATTCACTCAGGCTGTTCTTAGGAAATATTTGGACCTATATAAATGTTCCTTGAGTTGAAATGATGAGAACCTTTGAGCATGGACAGCAAAGCGAGACATGGACATGGGGCCTAATGATGTTGACTGTAACCAATGCCTCACCACTCTTTTCAAAAGAAACTTATTGTATCTGCTTATTCTAGAGTGAGGGGTAGGCTGGCTGCTGTTTGAGTTTGGTAGCAGGATGGCACAAGTCCCACTGCTGGTTCATAGGTCTTTAAAGAAATCTTCTGCTCCCAGTTCTCACACTTGGGATCACACTGAGCAGTTGTTTCGGTTCCTGCTGTCACTTCTCAGAGTAACAGTTCTGCAGAGTCGAGTGTAGTGAGAGGCACAGCCTTAGGGAATAGCGCCTGACTGCAGCCAGGGCTCTGACTAGCAGAAATCCCTTTGTGCCAAATCCTGTTAAGAATAACTTATAAGTGATGCTATTGAAATTGCTCTAGAGCCCAGATGGGATGTCTGTAGCCATCAGAAACCTTCATTTTCAGGACTCAGCCAACTGGGGGATGGCCCTGAGCCTGGCAGCATGGGTAGTTCTTTACTCAGCAAGACTAACCACATGAAGCCCATGCATATACTGACAATGGGTATCTCTCTGCCCTTCAGTGGGAAAGACAAGTGTTTCTCCTCTCTTTCATACATTGTAAATATATTTCAGTTGTAAAGCTGCCCTGGTGGTCACTTGAATCTTAGTTCAGTGCAAGATATTCTGGGCCAGGAAATACATGGTAAGGAGCCTTTATTCCTGCTGTCAGAGGCACTTGCAGATGTCCAGGATATGAGAATTTATAGGATGATAATCACCATCAGGGCATCATATCCCTTCAGTCTTGTACAGAGCAGGACCTGGGAAGCTGATTTTCTCCATGGATCTCCCAATGTACCATGCAGAACCCAAAGATGCTACCCCCAGGATAAAACAGAAGCAGGAGGGAAAGAAAAGAAGTTTCCTCACATGATAGGGAGTGGCTGATGTCCCCTGCATGATAAGGAGTGGCTTATGTCCCCTACATGATAGGGACAGGTTGATGTCCACTTCCCCAACCGCTTTAGTGGCTTCCTTATCTTACCTGGTCACTTCCCTAAAAGATGGCAGATTTGATTTGCCTTTCTGAGTACCCAAGAATTCAGAGTAAGATATACAACCAGACCTCCCTCCTAGACAGATTACTAGAGCAAACTTCTTTGGAGTGATTGATGATTCACTGGCCCTTCTTCCTGGGCCAACACTGGGGCTGGGGGATCTGAAGCTGCAGAGCCATCCTTGTAAGCAGAGAGATTAGCTCTTTGTGAGTCAGGTTTGTAATCAGCTCAGAGCACCCTTGCACAGAACTACCTCAGGACCATCTGCTTTCTGCTGGATGAGCAAACCCGGATCCACACACTTGACTCCTGCTTTGCCATGGCTGGGATGGAATGATACATTTTTCTCCCTCTCAGAGAGCTCCATAACAGAAAGCATCTCCCTTCAAGTCACTTCGGTCCCACCCCTTGAACTTAGAAAAGTGAGGATGGCTTGTCAAGGCTGAAAAATTTTCATTCCTGTACATCTTCACTACTAACATGATGAGCTAGTTACAAGCAGTTTATCTGTTTATTAAAGAAAATGTAGTGATCCTTCTGGCAGGAAGCGGGGAGGGTGTACTTTTAGCTATAAAAGTTGAGCAGAATACAGTGTGTATTTCAAATGTGCATCTTATACCTGACCCCTGCTCTTAAATCACAGTGCCTTTGCCCAAGGTATTGACATGATGGTTCTCATTTGAGTGTCTACTGGACAATGTGTGAGCTTCTCCCTGTGCTATATTCTTTGTGAGATCAGGGACACGAGGTACTGGTTTATTTATATGATACTATGCCTAATACATCTTAGCACTCAAATATGTGATGGATAAAGAAAAGTGCATTAAATAATAAAGTAATGGTCTCTAATCCTTTGGTTGAAATACAGAGTTTGGCTGCTGTTTGCTTTTTTGTTTTCCAGTTTTGTTTTTGGTTTTGTTTTGTTTCAATATGGGATCCTAGGGCAAAACTGTATGAAATCATAAGTTCTTTAAGTTTGGGAGGAAAAAGTCCTGCAGAACTAAGGCCTGCCTGACTACACAACTGTCTTGTGGAACATACAGAACAAGCATTGTTTCCATTGTAAAGATGGAGAAACTGGAATTCAGTAAGAATTTGCCTGCCAGAAGCTGAATCAAAGCTGTTTCCCCACGCTGCCCTCCTCCTGAGAAGACATCCAAAAATAGTTCCTCTGTGAGGGTCCCACAGTGCCCCAGATGCCCTTGCAGCTGTACTTCATCAGAACACAATGACCAGCCATGATGCTTCTTCCTATGAAGCCAGGCTCCTTTCTAAACCCCTTCTTCAAATGCTAGGTGAACATACTCCTCTAACCTCCACTTCACAGTTTCCTGAATCACCACCTATGTGGCCCCTGCCTGGGAGTTACTGGCAATGTCTAATGTCCCCAAAATAGCTTTTATTAGACTTTGGCATTTTTTGGTAACTTTAGTCAGAAGGTTCTCTGGCCAGAGAAACCTTAACTGGGTCAAGCCCCTCTATGAGAAAGGGACTTTCTGGCATATGTGCATGGGCACAAGATCCAGGTGAATGCAGGCTTAGGCCAGCTGTTCCTCCAAATGCACAGCTGGCTGATAGCCCAGTTTGTCTGCCAGAATCAGAGCAGGGCAGTGTGCATGAGACAGAGAGGAGGTTCAACTCCTTGGCATAGGGCAGCAGGTTAATTACATTCCGCCCCTGCCCAGTGGTGCGCAGCTCACTCCTAGCATGTGTGTGGGCAAGACAAGTAGACAATCACCTGAAGTTCACAGGCCTGCCCTCCTAGGCAGCTTGACATAGGCAATAACTGAGGTTGATGAAAAACACAACCTCTGGAGGGAGGGAGAAAGGGGAAAAGCATGACAGAGGTAGAAATAAGTGAGTAGAAGAGAGAAGTGAGGGAAGGAGGAGCAGAGAGAAAGAGAAAAGGAATTCTCAGCACTGTTCAACCTTCTTCAGCCTGCTTTTCTGGTCCTTTCTCTCACCCACATTACAGGTTCTAAGGGCATTCCTCACCTAGAAATACTAATGAGGAAATAACTACACAGTTACAATAAGGCGTTTCTGTTACCTCCCATCATTAACATCTGTGCCAACCCATGAGGGAGCCACATTCTCTCACCAGTGTTTGTGATAGAGACTTCAGATGTGCTGCTCTCTATCACAGCACTTCCATGTGCTTTATTTCATTGTCTTCACAACAGTCTTGTGGAACATACAGAACAACAGTTGTCTCTGTTGTAAAGATGGAGAAACTGGAATTCAGAGATGTGCATTCTCCAAGATCACACAGCAGTGGCAGAATAATAAAAGCCAGGTTTCTTCAACCAACCTGAACCAGTCTGCATGATGTTTATAGAGAGAGAGGGCAGCCCCTTGAATCTGTGAAGGAATCCTCCAGAGATTATTGGAGTACTCGAGATGTAGGCATCCGTTGCTGTCGTTTATCTTATTTATTTGGCTTTGACCACGAAAGTACCTGCTAAATCACTTGTCATCTTGGAAAGGGGAGGACAAGGTATAGCAGCCATCTCTTCTCTAGCTCTTACCTCTGACACTGATGGCTATGTTAGTTGAGCTACACTGGTGCTTTGGGTTATTCAAAGAGTCTAGAAAAGTACATTTCTTTGTCAAGGTCTTGGGTCAAGGTAGGATGAGGGTATTCCAAAGGGATATGTTAGAGCTACATGTAAGAGAAAATATCCCAGGTATGGGAGGTCAGGGAGGGATCCTGCCTAGAGGGAAGGTAAATGCCTCTGTAGAACCTCAGTGTTCTGCCTCTGATCTGTGAGCAAATGTATTGAAGGGAGAATTAGAACACATCCTAGCTTTTCCCCCTCTCCCATCCCCAGCACCTTGGGCGTACATTCGATGAATATTAAACTTTTATATTTAATTGTATTGTTTACTACTTATATCCATGTGTGTATATTGAATATCCCATGGAAGTGGCACCAAAGAAACAGTTTAAATGACTTGTTCAGGTACATTTAGCATATTCAGCGGCATTGCAGATACGAATTTTTGTTCTTATAGACACTGTTTATACTATATTGCTTATATTATACAGTCTTCGCAAAGACACTGAAAGGAATTTCATGCCAGGCTCTAGGCCCTATCTACCCATACCCTGCTGCCTCAGTAGTTGTGGGACAAAGAGCTTTCACTGGAGTCAGAGTAAGTGAACTTCTGCTAGCTATGTGTCCATGGGCCTAGCATGTGAGCCTGTGGACTCCAGCTTTATCACCTCCAAAATGATTGGACTCAATTTCAAAGACCCCTTCCAGCTCTAACATTAGATGACTCCATTGTTACTTGGCCTACCACGCCCAGCTGTCTGCAGAGTACAGAAAGAAATAAGCCTCCGTTCCACATAACCACTCAGCTCCCTCCCTCCATGGGCAGCCCGACCCCCAGAGTTTCAGTGGACCAAAAGAAGGTTGATTCTGGGAGACGCATTGCCTGCCTCCCCCTCTGTGATCCCCTCTTCCCCTCCACGTCTCCATCCACACCTGTCTTCAGGCCTCAGCTTCCTGGGTCACAGCAGGGAAACTCCTACCCACTAGCTGGGTTGGTTTTATTTTGGAGAAGAGAGAACAGCTGGGTGATTTTAAAGATGGAACTTAAGATCCACTTAACTAGTCAGCTTCAGTTGTCAGGCCCCCAAAGCTGCATTTAAGGATGGGAGTTGTGGATGTGACTGGAAAGCAAGAGACCCAGATGCTTTGTCCTCCCCTAGCAGGAGAGACTGTATACTTTTTGAAATTTTCCCAAAGAACTTCTGCTGAGTTGCTTTGGTCTTATTCTTCTCTTTATAAAAGGTATTCACTAGTGTCAGTCTTTTGAGCCTTATGGCTTAGAAAAGAAAGAGGGTCAGCAAGTTAACAAATCAAACATATTCTAACTGGCTAGGCTAGCAAAAGCTAATTTTACATGGTCCCAGCCTAACCTATCCCCAGATCCTGATATGTATCTAAATGATGGAAAGCCCTGTTCAAATTCATAAAATATTTTGCAGCACAGTAAAACAGATCTAATAGATCCATTTCTCATTAAAAAGGTCCATGACAGGAACATCTGATGCTATATAACTGTCTGATTCAATTTAGCAGGCCAAGCCTGACTAATCCTATCTTCGAACGGGGGTGAATTTATTTCCCCTGAAAACATAATTAATTTCCCCACAAGCTGGCATATCATATACTTCAAACCTATATTGTTACAAGGCATTACTACAATATTGATCAAAAGCAACCAATCCTCTAAACAAAACTGAGAAAAAGTTTCATACCATAAATTAATATTTAAGAGCCATAAGCAATGGAATCTAAATCTTAGAAGAAGCTGCCTAGTATCTTCAACCTAAGACAGGTTCAGAACACTTGGAAGCAAACCTGTTCAAAGTTCACCTGTTCTGAATTCACAGCTGCTATCAAGAAAGAAAATCTGATTTTTCAAACTTTCTTAGTAATCAATAGATTAAGATAAACAATAATATACAACATGAAGACGACTAGACCCTGAATCAGAGCCAGGGTCTATTTTCAGTTCTACCTCTTGCTCACTATGTGACCCTGGGAAAAAAAAAAAACCTTCCCCTCTCAGGACCATGATTACTTCTTCTATCATGTGAGGGTTTTAAACTTGCCTTTTTGATTGCATCCGGCAGTATTATCTTTGGCTTTAAATGAGTGTCAGTCACGTAGACAGACTGCCAATGTGGGCCCTTAGTATTTAGGACTCTAGTCCCAAAGTCACACACACACTTACTAGTTAACCCCAAAGTTGTCTTTGATGGTCTCTCATTTTAGAGTGCTGCTTTCAGAAATGTGTATATTTCTCCTTATAGACATTTTTATGTGTAGTTCGTTGTGTTTTTCTTAGTAAACTCTTATAATACCTCATACAGGATTTCCTGTATTCATTGAATACCTCCATTTCTCCTTTGGGCATAGATAGGTTTACATGTCTCTACTCTCTTGGAATTAGGCATGCTTTAGCCAATGAAATGTGCAAAGTGACAACAGAGGTGACCCATAATTTTCTGTATTTTCTTCCTCTGCCACTCCTGACAATATTATAGAATGTGGCTGTTCCATTTTCCTGGACGTAGGGGAAGATACAGCAAAGCAGAGCCCCCAGCCAACCAACAGGGAGCACGAGTGTTAAGCAAATGTGTGTTTGATGAGGCCACTGAGAGTTAATTGATGCAACTCCACTTCAAAAAGACTATTACTTGTGTGGGCTCTTAGAAGAAGTAGAGTAAGGTATAGGCAAGAAGTGTATATTCCACCTATTTACAAGATAAATCCTGAGTTGTTAAGGGATTGTTATAAAATTGTTTTATAAGTGTTTGCCCAATAGTGACATCGACAAGACCTTTGGGTGTTGCAAAATGAAGTATAAGAGAGAGATCAGAGACTCCGTGTTGATTCAAGAGAAAACAACAATTACAGAGAAACCAAATAATAAAACCATAGTCTCTGAGTCACAGGAGTGGGTTTAGGTACAAAGGAATTGATTCTAAGATGCTGAAGAGCTGAATTACAGAGGGGTGCCCAGTCTGAATGCTCAGGGCAAAAAGTCCCCCCATGGGTTTGCTTCACTATTACATTCTATCTGTTTTGCAGCTTTGCCATGCCTTAGTAATATGGTCATAATTTTTGGTTTGTTTCTGTCAGCTTTAGCCCACTGAGCAGTCTTAAGAAGCAACCATGCACAAAATCAGCTAAAAGGGGGCAAGTCAAACTCATCAGAAGGTATGTTCTGGATTACTACCCTAAGTATTTTTTATCCTTACTCCATGTTTCATAACAATGCAACAGTAAACATTATTAATTGCTGTAAGTTAAGCAAAGAAACACCATTAATTCCTAAAGTCAAAACAGAGGAGCAACAAGCAGTAGAGTCGCTGCCTTCCTTACCAAAGTCAGAGCCAAGGACAAGAGCGATGAAAGGTGTGTGGGGTGCTTCTGTCAGCAGCTTTCTAGCTGCCACCTTTTAGCATCTGGGGCCCACTTCATATTTGCCAACCTATGGATCCTTGAGAACCATAACCAGGGTTATAATACAAGCTGTGGGAGGAAAAAACTGAAGCCAGGTGTATAACTGACATTTTTGCATCAGACAAATGTAATTAGTACCAAGTTCCACAGCCTGCAAAATAAGGTTACATTATCTGAATTGCAGATTTCCCCACCTGCTTCCAGTGCAGCATTGAAGGTGTGACTCTGCCACTGCCATAGATTTTTCTGTTGCTAAAGAGTTGTTCTGTGAACCAGATAATGAGGCCACTACAAGGGCTGTGGATAGAAAACTTGGCTGCCCATTAGAATTACCTGAGGAGCTTTTGAAAGCCTGGCTCCCCAGGCCACACCCAGACCAACTGCCTCAGCATTTACAGGAGTGTGACCCAGGCATCAGTGACTGTTTATATTGTTTAATCCCCCCAACCAGGTGATTTTAAAAGAACAAGAAAATCTTTTTCTGGGTCTCCTCCCTGTAGATTCTTATTTAATTGGTACAGGTAGCAGCCTAAGCATCAGGAATTTCTAAAAGCTCTCTAGGTGATTCCAATGTGCAATCACATTTAAAAATGACTCCTATAGAGAATAGAGACATAAAGAATAGTCAGAAGTGCTGTCTCTCTAACCCTTGCATCCTGAAGATAAAAGATAAAAGGCCTTAGAGGGCTTATAAAAGTAAAGTGTTTAGATTAATTCATTCAATTTATTCCTTCCAAACTTTTAACAGTCTATGAGCATGAGTCAAACACCAGACCCAGAAGATTCATAATACAAAAGCCCAAAACAAGCCAAGCATGGTGGTTCCTGCCTGTAACATTTTGCAAGGTCAAAGCAACAGGATTACTTGAGCTCAGAGTTCAAGACCAGCAAAGGCAACATAGGGAGACCTTGTCTCTATGAAAAATAAAAAACAGCTGGGTGTGGTGGCACATGCCTGTGTTCCCAGCTATTTGGCAGGCTGAGGTAGAAAGACTATTTGGGAGGCCGAGGTGGGTGGATCACGAGGTCAAATGATTGAGACCATCCTGGTCAAAATGGTGAAACCCCGTCTCTTTTTTTTTTTTTTTGACACAAAAAAAGAGCTGGGCATGGTGGCGCATTCCTGTAATCCCAGCTACTCAGGAGGCTGAGGCAGGAGAATTGCCTGAACCCAGGAGGCAGAGGTTGCGGTGAGCTGAGATCGTTCCATTGCACTCCAGCCTGGGTAACAAGAGCGAAACTCCATCTCAATAAAAAAACAAAAGAAAGACTATTTGAACGTAGGAGGTCGAGGCTGCAGTGAGCCATGACTATGCCACTGTACTCCAAAACATCAAAAAAGAAAACCCCAAACATCCTGGAGCTCAGAATCTAGCTCAAGTGTTAGAATAATGTACAATAGATATGATGAAGCAACTAGAATATGCATACATTTCTAGGGGGTGAGAGGATAAAAAAACAGATAGAATGGAACAGCCACTTTGCAAAACAGTTTGGCATCCACTTAAACGTAAACTGACCACATGATACAGCAACTGCACTCCTATTTATCCAAAAGAAATAAAAAGATAGATCAATACTTATCACACTTATTATTGTACATAAATGTTTACAGCAGCATTATTTTTAATCACTAAAAACTGGAAACTACTGGCATGTATTAGTTTTCTGTTGCTGTACAACAAATTAAAACAAATAAAGTGGCTTTAAAAGTGCAAATTTATTATCTAAAGTCTGTTCATGGCTTAGTTGCTTTAGTTCTCAGTGTTAGCTGGGCTGCAGTCTCATTTGGAGGCTTGACTGGGGAAGAATTTGATCCCAGGCTTACTTAGACTATTGACAGAATTCATTGTCTTGCTTCTGTCTGACTGAGGATACTAGTTTTTCTCTGCCTATTAGCTGAAGACTGCCTTTAGCTTCTAGAGACTACCCTTAGCTCTTTACCATATGGACTTCCTCAACTTTATCAGCCCAGCAATGAGTGCGTAAAATGAGTCTGCTGGTAAAACAATGTAATGTAATCATGAGAGTAACATTACCTTTGCTATATTATATTGGTTAGAAACAAATCACAGATTCCATCTACACTTATGGAAGGAAGAAAAATCAAAGGCATAAACACCAGGAGGCAGAAATCACAGGGGTCACCTTAGAGTCTGTTCACCACACCATGAGGGTATCAACTAGGAAATGGATAAGCACACTATGGTATATGCATACATAAATCAATGAAGTATAAAATGCACATAATGAAACACTACTCAGCAATGAAAAAGAATTAACTACTAACATACATAAAACCTAAATGGTTCTTAAGTGAATTATGCTAAATGAAAATAGCCAAAATCAAAAGGTTGCATACTGAAGTACCCCATGTATATGATCTTAGAGAAAAGGCAATACTACAAGGACAGACAAAGATTTGTGGTTTCCAAGGGCTCAGGATGTGGGAAACAATTAAATTGACTACAAAGAGGCATGAGGGAGCTTTTATGAGTAATGGATATGTTCTATATCTTAATTATAACAGGTAGTTATACAACTGTATGCATCATTCAAGATTCAAAAAGCCCAAAAAGGTGAATTTTACTATACAGTATATAAATTATATCTCAGTAAACCTGACTTTGAAAAATAATGAATAGAGTGACAACAAAGCTAGCAGTAGACAGGAAAGGTCCCTTTGATCTTGTTTAGAGAAATTTCAGTAAAGCCTATAAGTTGTGTATTAATACTATTCTACTAATGCATTTACTAATTGCTTATTTTATGTAAGTTTTGAATGCTGCTTTCATCATTAAAACACATAATATGTGGGCAGAGTGTGAGGTTGCTTAAAATAGAGGGGCAGGACTGATCCTCTGAGTAGCCACAATATTAAAGTCGAAGTCTTCAAGTAGACTACAAAAACAAAACAAGACAAAACAAAAGAACATCATTATTTATTCAGAAAAACTTCTTCAAACAGGCTGCAATAAAGGCAGGCACAAAAAGACCTGATGGCATTTAAATCACCTAATGGCATTCTATCCCTGTTTATGGGTCTATAAACTTAATCCTGCTTAGCATATTTCAGAGGGCAGCCTATGACAGAGGGACAGGGAAAGCTTAACAAGAGCTTTATATTTCTAGCAGTGGATTCAGACCATCCCTCTGACCAAACATTTGTCAATAAACTCCTGAATTTCTAGGCAATGTCAAGACTTATAACCAAGATACATTGTAGAGAGATACGAAAGAAACTTATCATAGAAAAAAATTTTACTAGAAATTTTTTTCTAGTAAAAAAAAAGAAAAAAATATGATAACCACTGAAGAATTTTAAACATGAGGATGGCAGAATAACATTTGTATCTTATGAATGTTCACACTTTAAGCAGTATGAGAGATGAACTTCAGGGCAACACTAGAAGCCAGGAGAGCAGTTAGGATGCTGTTACACAACACCAAAAAATAAAAAATGAACAAAGGCAGTCAAAACAAGCAGAGAGAGGGAGAGATTCACTGCAGTATTATTTGGAAGATAAAGTCAATAGGGGATAGCAAAAAAACAGATGATGAAAGTTGTGTTTCTGGCTTGGGTAACTTCATAGATACCCAATAAAAGACAAGTAGAGATTGGAGCTATAAGGAATTTGTTTTTCAGACTCTGAGTTTGATACAGGTGGAGATTTCTTGCAGGCAGGTAGCTATGGTCTGGACTTCAGATAAAAATACTGGGTTAGAGAGAAAAAGATCATCATAGAAGAACCAGAGGCAGGACTAGATTGCAGCTCTGACTCAGATGGAGAGAGCAGTGTGCGGACGAAGCTCACACCATAAATTTTAGCTCCAGAATGACTGCGGGAATAAATCACAAGTACCAAGAAGACCCACAGACCCTCTAAAGGAAGTGGACTGCTCCTGAAAGACCCGAGAGACACCCCAAATACTGTGCTGGTATCCACAACTGAGAGACCCATAGATGGTTCACATCACAGGACTCTGTGCAGACAACCCCCTGTACCAGCCCTGAGCCTGGTAGATTTGCTGGGTGGCTAGATACAGAAGATAGATTAATAATTCTACCAGATACTCAAAGAAGAATTGGTACCAATCCTATTGACACTATTTCACAAGATAGAGAAAGAGGGAACCCTCTTTAATTTATTCTACGAAGCCAGCATCACCCTAATACCAAAACCAGGAAAGAACATAACCAAAAAAGAAAACTACAGACTGATATCCCTGGTGAACATGGATTGCAAAATCTTTAATGAAATACTAGCTAACCAAATCCAACAATGTATCAAAAAGATAATTCACCATGGTCAAGTGGGTTTCATACCAGGGGTGCAGGGGATGGTTTAACATACAGAAGTCAATAAATGTGATACACCACATAAACAGAATTAAAAACAAAATCACATGATTATCTCAATAGACACAGAAAAAGCATTTGCCAAAATCCAGCATCCCTTTATGATTAAAATGCTTAACAAAATCAGCATATAAGGGATATACCTCAATGTAATAAAAACCATCTATGACAAACCCACAGCCAACATAATATTGAATGTGGAAAAGATGAAAGCATTCACTCTAAGAACTGGAACAAGACAAAGATACCCACTCTCACCACGCCTCTTCAACATAGTACTGGAAGTCCTAGCCAGAGCAATCAGACAAGAGATAGAAAGAAAGGGCATACAAATCAGTAAAAAGAAAGTCAGACTATCACTCTTTGCTGACAATATGATTGTTTACCTCAAAAACACTAAAGACTCCTCCAGAAAGCTCCTAGAACTGATAAAAGAATTCAGCAAAGTTTCTGGATACAAGATTAATGCACACAAATTAGTAGCTCCTCTATGCACCAACAGTGACCAAGCAGAGAATCAAGAATCCAACCCCTTTTATAACAGCTGTGTGTGGGCACACGCGCATGCACACACACACACACACACACACTTAGGAATATACCTAACCAAGCAGGTGAAAGACCTCTGCAAGGAAAACTACAAAACACTGCTGAAAGAAATCACAGATGACACAAACAAATAGAAACACATCCCATGTTAATAGAGGGGTAGAAGGAATATTGTGAAAATGACCATACTACCAAAAGCAGTCTACAAATTCAAAGCAATCTCCATCCAAATAACACCATAATTCTGTACAGAATTAGAAAAAACAATTACAAAATTCATATGAAATCAAAAACAAGAGCCCACATAGCCAGAGCAAGACTAAGCAAAAAGAGCAAATCTGGAGGCATCACACTACCTGATTTCAAACTACACTATAAGGCCATAGTTACCAAAACAGCATGGTACTGGCATTAAAATAGGCACATAGACCAATGGAACAGAATAGAGAATCCAGAAATAAACCCAAATACTTACAGCAAATTGATCTCTGACAAAGCAAACAAAAACTTAAAGTGGGAAAAGAACACCCTTTTCAACAAATGGTGCTGGGATAATAGGCAAGCCACATGTAGGAGAATGAAACTGGATCTTCATCTCTCACATTATACAAAAATCAACTTAAGATAGATTAAAGGCTTAAATCTAAGACTTAAAACTATAAAAATTCTGAAAGATAACATTGGAAAACTCCTTCTAGACATTGGTGTAGGCAAGGTTTTTATGACCCAGAAACCAAAAGCAAATGCGATAAAAACAAAGATAAATAGCTGGGAATTAATTAAACTAAAGAGCTTTTGAATGACAAAAGCAACACGCAGCAGAGTAAACATACAACCCAAAGAGTGGAAGAAAATCTTCACAATCTATACATCCGTCAAAGGACTAATACGCAGAATCTATAATGAACTTGAACAAATCAGCAAGAAAAAAATCAAACAATCTCATCAAAAAGTGGGCTAAGGACAAGAACAGAAAATTCTCAAAAGAATATATACAAATGGCAAAAAAAAAAAACATGAAAAAATGCTCAACAACACTAATGATCAGGGAAATGGAAATCAAAACTACAACATGATACCATGTTGTAGTTATTCCTGCATGAATGGCCATAATCAAAAAGCAGTAGATGCTGGGAACACTTCTACACTGCTGGTTGGAATCTGAATTAGTAAAGCCACTATGGAAAAGAGTGTGGTAATTCCTTAAAGAGCTGAAAGTATAACTAACATTTGATCCAGCAATCCCACTACTGGGTATCTTCCCAGAGGAAATGAAGTCATTATAAGAAAAAGATACTTGCACATACATGTTTATTGCAGCACAACTTGCAATTGCAAAATTGTGGAACCAACCCATATGCCCATCAATCAATCAATGAGTAGATAAAGAAACTGTGAGATATATATATATATATATATATATATATATATATATATATATATACATATATATATACACACACACACACACATCATATATATATATATATATATATATATATATATATGAGATAAAATACTACTCAGATGAACAAATACTTTCATCTCATATATATATATGAGAGATATATGAGATATATGAGACATACATATATCTCATATTAGATATATATATGAGATATATATATAGTAGTATTTCATCTCGTATATATGTTGAAAGCATTCCCTCTAATAAAGGAATGAATTAACAGCATTAGCAGGGACCTGGATGAGACTGGAGACTATTATTCTAAGTGAGGTAACTCAGAAATGGAAAACTGAACATTGTATCTTCTCACTCATAAGTGGGAGCTAAGCTATGAGGACACAAAAGAATAAGAATGATACAATGTACTCGGGGGCAGGGGTGGGGGGGTCTTGGGGATGAGGGCAAGAGACAAAAGACTACAAATAGGGTGCAGTATATGCTACTCAAATGATGAGTACACCAAAATCTCACAAATTACCACTAGAGAACATACATAACTGAACACCACCTCTACGCCAATAACTCATGGAAAAATAAATAAATAAATAAATAAATAAATAAATAAATAACATGATGTGCATCTCTCAGGACAACTGGCATAAATACCGCAAGACCAGAGCTAGAGAAAGCCTTACCACAAGCAGTGAAAGTATGAGCTGGGGTGCCATTTGGCTGCCAACACTAAGATTGGCCCCTGCTGTATCAACACAGTCCGTGTGCAGGAAAGAAACAAGTAATGCCGTGCCCTGAGGCCGAACATGGGGGATTTATCCTGTGCTCAGAGTATTGTCCTTCCAATGACCATCCAAGTTGCCTACGATGCATCCAATAGTGAGCTGGCCTGTACCAAGACGCTGGTGAAGAACTGCATCGGGCTCATCAACAGCACACCATACCACAGCAGTACTAATTCCACTATGCACTGCCTCCGGGCCACAAGAAGGGGGCCAAGGTCACTGCAGAGGAAGAAGAGATTTTAAACAAAAAGCAACCTAAAAAATTTTACAAGAAATATGATGGAAAAAAAGAATACCAAAATCAGCAGCTGGAGGAGTAGTTCCAGCAAGGAAGGCTTCTTCCATGCATCACATCAAGGCTGGGACAGTGTGGCAGAGCAGATAGCCATGTGCTAGAGGGCAAGGAGTTGGAGTTCTATCTTAGGAAAATCAAGGCCTGGAAAAGCAAACAAATCTTCATCCTTTCTGTCTTTGCCCATGTAATAAAAGCATTTAGACTGGGCACAGTGGTTCATGCCAGTAACTCCAGCACTTTGGGAGGCCGAGGCCGGTGGATCACGAGATCAGGAGTTTGAGACAAGCCTGGCCAATATAGTGAAACCCCATCTCTACTAAAAATACAAAAATTAGCTGGGTGTGGTGGCACACGCCTGTAGTCCCAGCTATTCTGGAGGCTGAGGCAGAAGACTCACTTGAACCCAGGAGGCAGAGGTTACAGTGAGCCAAGATCGTGCCACTACACTCCAGCCTGGGCAACAGAGTGAGACTCTGTCTCTTAAAAAAAAAAGTGTTTATTGTTTTGTTAAAAAAAAAAATTCTGGTTTATAGAATAAATTTCATGCCAACATATAAAGGCAAGTGAACACTGCCATACTGAGTAGGTTGGGTAGTGAATGTGGAAGAAAGAAACAGAAACAGTTGTGAACAAAAGGGACAATGCCTTACTAGGAGCATTTTTCACCATTTCCCTAAATGTTGGTGGAGTTTTTCTTTTTGAATTTTTTCCTTCAAGAAAATACCAGAGCACTAAGAAACACTGGAGAACATATGATACGATGCTGCTCAGATCTAAGTGGAGATACAAATTACTCCAACTGGGAGAAGGTAAATGAACATTCAAATAAAAAAAGAGAGAGAGAGACAAGGTCCTAAGTCAAAATAGAGTCAACAGTGTAGAGCAGAGAGGATGATGCTAACTGGGAAGAGTCATGTTCTTGCCTGGTGGCTATAAGGATGAATGCTGAAACAATACTCAAGTGTTGCTCAAGTAACGAAAACCTGGACGTAATCTACATTGATTAAAGTTTCCCATTGGTTCTCTTTCTCTTGCAAACTTGTGGTGCATGCTTGCACGTGAGGTACTGCCCATTTACTGGTGAGAAAAATGAGGCTCCTCTGAGATTTTCCAGTTAGACTCAGCACACTGTGTTGGAAAAAGACTTGACTAACCATCTAGTTCATCTCTTGGTCTCCTAGGGAGAAAGCAACAACTGCTGCTCCAAAGGCAAGTGCAGTACCAGTCAAAGTCTGGGAAACCAGCTGCCAAGTGTTGTCTGGTGGATAAAGCACTGAACTGATGACCTGGGGAAGTCCCAAGTAGTCACCATACACCTGCCACTGACTGGGTGAACTTGAACAAGCTGCTGACATTCACTGGCCTTAGATTCCACATCTATACACAAGAGAGTTACCTAGTTTTGATAATTTCTGGAGTTCTTTCTGGATCCAAAGTTTCATTACTTGAATTATTTCTTACTTAGTTACATGCTTTGGGTCTTTCAAAATTTCATTATTATACTTTAAGTTCTGGGGTACATGTGCAGATTGTGTAGGTTTGTTACATAGGTATACACGTGCCATGGTGGTTTGCTCCATTCATCACCCCATCATCTACATTAGGTATTTCTCCTAATGCTATCCCTCTCCTATCCTCCCAACCGCTGCTAACCCTCCCTTAGTCCCCCACCCCCAACAGACCCCAATGTGTGATGTTCCCCTCCCTGTATCCATGTGTTCTTGCTGAGAATGATGGTTTCCAGCTTCATCCATGTGCCTACAAAGGACATGAACTCATACTTTTTTATGACTGCATAGTATTGTATGGTGTATATGTGCCACATTTTCTTAATCCAGTCTATCATTGGTGGGTATTTGGGTTGTTTCCAAGTCTTTCCTATGGTGAACAGTGCCACAATAAACATATGTGTGCATGTGTCTTTATAATAGAATGATTTGGGTACATACCCAGTAATGGGATTGCTGGGTCAAATGGGTTTTTAACATCTCCACTCTAAAGATAATTGAAACAGAAGAAATTGAAGTTCCCACCAAATACTTTTACATATTATTCCAAAATAGCTTTAGGGTGTAGGCAGGAGACATTTATGATAACTAAGCTAACAAAGCTGGGCAGAAAAAAACGTAAAGGAGAAGCAACCCATATATATTCTACAATGAGAACAATCAACAGAGCTTTGCATTATCTGAGTGACACACAGGGAAAGCTGGTGTTCAGCTTAACCCACTTGGAGTATTCCAATTTACAAATTAGGCAGGTTCTATTATGTCCATTTAACCATAATGTTGCAGGTATGAAGCACTCTGGTGAATATTATTATTATTAATTGAATTACACTATGAATTAATAGTTCTCTGTGAATCAGAATTCAATAAAATTAAGCATCAGATTAAATATAATAGAAACACTATGAGAATGTAGAGGAAGATTAGGATTCTGATAAAAAGCCTTCAAGATGGAATAAATAAGATTAATTCAGCAATAAATATTTTTGAGTGTTTATTATACATACATCTTTGTGCTAGAGGTTATAGGATTTCAATTTTCTAATTTGAACGTGAAATGAAATTTTACTATATTTGGGTTTTTTTAATTGGGACCATTCTCGTGCCTACTAGGGAAGTTAAATGTTAATCTCTTATCGGGAAGTATCATAACCATCTCTTTGGATTACTCTTTGATAATATATTAGGCATATGAGGTTTCTGCTTCAAAAAGAGTTATTTTTATAATTTTTCTATAAACAAAACCAAACAAAAGCAGGTACTACAAATGTTTCCTTGGACACCTTTGCCTTAAGCAAACAGTTTCATTCACGCATCCCTTTGAGTCTGCCTCATTCTTTGGGGCTGTACTGACATTTGCTTTTCACAAAGCAAGAAAGCCTTTACTGTCTTGTTTTGCTGCTCCCTATCAAAGGCATGCTGGGCGATGCCCATGAAAGTCACAACTGCAGCTGAGGAACATACTGATGCCACCTACAAGGCTGTGGGCACCATCGGGGAAGGCTACTTAGCAGCTAACTGAACTTTCTAAAATGGCCTAAAATTGCTCCTCTGCTTGGTCTTGCTGGTGACATCCAGGCAGAAGGTAGTGTCCTGCTTTCCCCATGGGACAAGCTGCCTGAGGAGTTTGGTCCCTGGGAAGCCTACTGTCCCAAGCTGGCCCAGCTCAGCCCAACCCAGCTGCTGACTGAGGTGCCCCCAGCTTCACCAGCCTCCACCACACAAAGGCTGCTAGGGAGACAGTTTATTGCTTTAAGTAGTTGAGGGTAGGCAGGAGGGTATCTGAAGAGCAGTACGCAATTCTAAATGGCTCTTTTTAATATCTCTGAGTTTGAATCCCTAGCACATACCTGAACAAATACCAGCATAACTGCTATCATTAGTAGGAAGAACTAAAGTCTTTTCTTCAAAGAGACACTGTGTACTCCCTAAGAAAACTCTGAACAAATAAAGTCTCATAGTCTTTAGACTCCTGTTTCTTGGCATTTAATAGATTATAGGCCTACTTTAGGGAAACTAAATGTTAACAACCCTTTCTTAGAGATCACTCTAATAAATGTTGTAGAATGGGCATCAGACTTGTATTCAAAAGCCTGAGGCCTGATTTTCATCCCTTCTTCTTGCCAAGTGTGTAAATCAGGAAGGTTCATTTCACCCCTCTGTATCTTGGTTGACTCAACTGTAAAATGAGGATGGAGTAGTTGTAAAAGTTACATAAGATAATGCCAGAAACACAGTAAGATTTGATAGATATTCCAAGAACAAAAATCCTATCGTGGGCCAAGTGCGGTGGCTCACACCTGTAATCCCAACACTTTGGCAGACTGAGGCAGGAGTAACACTTGAGGTCAAGATTTAGAGAATAGCCTGACCAATATGGTGAATCCCATCTCTACTAAAAATACAAAAATTAGCCAGGCATGGTGGCAGGCACCTGTAATTCCAGCTACTTGGAAAGCTGAGGCAGGAGAATCCCTTGAATCCAGGAGGCAGAGGTTTCAGTGAGCTGAGATTGCACCACTGCACTCCAGCCTCAGCAACAGAACTAGACTCTGTCTTGAAAAAATAAAAAGGAAAGGAAAGAAAATCCCATCATAAATGTGAAACATTTCCTGACCAGCCTGGCTACCAGGGAGCTGCCTCATCGTGATCTCATGCCAGTCTTCATGTGCTTCTCTTCCTTCATTGCATGGGATCAATTTGATTATTCATTGTTATTGTTTATTTCCCATAGCACCAATGCAATCCTTGCATCCAGCAGGCATTCAATAAATACTAATTGATTGATTAAACTTGAATTTTAACACCATCTCAGCACCTTGGAGAATCAGAGAACCCCTTATGCAAACACTAAAGCCATTTACCCAACAAACACAAGTTTTTGGAGAGCTTTGTTTCTGTAAAAAAAAGCATTTGCCCTGGAAAGAAAAACACTTAGGTTCAAAACAGTTTTGGTTTTGTCACGTACTGAGTGAACTTGGGCAAGTTACTCAGATGGAGGCCATACAACCCATCCTACATGACTGTTGTAAGAATCAAATAAGATACGAAGTGTCTAGTACATTATTAGTGTTAAGAATGGTGAGGTTCTATTAAAAGATAGCATGAATAAATATAATACGTACAGTTTCTTCTAATCATTCATTGGTAGATCATTTTTAATTAAACTAAGACACGTTATTGATATACTCAGATTCCTGTTGCCCCCATTCCCACCAATTTAAACAAGGCTGTGCTATGTAACTTGGCCAGCAGCTTTAGAGTTCGGGTTATAGAATACCCCGAAAGTGCTGGTACACATAAGCAACAAATCCTTAAAAGTTCTTATAACTCTCAAATATTAGATTGAAAGCAGGTAGTTAGACTTCACAGGATAAGGATAACTGGTTACATGAGCTGACAAGAACACTAACAGGCTGTCAGCAAATACTTCCCTTCCAGAGATGGTTTTAAGAACCTACATAATAATGTGGGAACCAAATCAATGTTGGCAAAGCATTTTTTTTTTGAGGCAGGGTCTCACTGTGTCACCCAGGCTGGAGTGCAGTAGTGGATCTCGGTTCACTGGCCTCTACCACCCAGGTTCAATCAATCCTCCTGCCTCAGCCTCCCAAATAGCTGAGACTACAAGCACACACCATCATACTCAGCTAATTTTTGTATTTTTCGTAGAGATAGGGTTTCACCATGTTGGCCAGGCAGGCCTTGAACTACTGATCTCAAGTGATCCACCCGCCTTGGCCTCCCAAAGTTCTGGGATTACAGGTGTGAGTCACCGCTCCCAGCAAGCAAAGCATTTTTAACACTGGCAAATTGCAAAGAACAGAATATTTGAGATGGGAAAAAATGGAACATTTACTAGACACTTGCTCTCTACTGATCATTGTACTAGACACATAAAACTGTTTTCCTATTTGATTTCTTCCATTACAGAAGAACTTAGAGCCAGAGAGTTAAGACTTAACTGGTATCACAGTGAGAGTTAATATTAAGGCCAGGATTAGAACCCAGAGACTAGTAAAGACATCTTAAACTCTCATTCTTTCCAATAATCTCTGACTCATCAGGCAGGAAAAGCCCTGCAATTCCTGCTCTACCAGTGTAGAAAGAAGTTCACCACCACCACCACTTCTCAGCATGGTTTAAGAATCCTCAAGAAGTCACAACCACTACTTGTACCCGCCTCCGCCTCCGCCTCCATGCTCTATTAAAAGATGCTACACAGCACATGATGCAGCTTAAACATAGAAGGCAATGAAAAAAAGCCATATAAGGAACAAAATACCTAATTGATTGCCTTCATTTTATACTGAAATTGAAGTTAAATAATTTGTCCAAAGGGCAGAGCTAAATAATTTGTCCAAAGGCAGAAAACAAGACAACAGGAGAAATATGACCCGAATCCAGGGATCATATTCCGGTGTCTACTAGACAAGATATCAAATATTCTTTTTTGTTACCTTTTATTTTCTGGACACTGTAAATCTGTGACTCCTGAACCTAAGCAAGCATCAGAATCATCTGAAGGGTTTGTTAAAGGATAGATACATGGGTCCCTCCCCTCAGTTTCTGATCTGATAGGTCCAGGTTGGGGGCTGAGATTGCCTTTCTGGCATTTCCAACAGTGCTGATGCTGCTGGTCCAGAGACCACATTTTGAAAATCACTTTTATAGAATTAACGCTTGTTTTCATGTTTTAACTTTTAACTTTAGAGCCAAAGTTTCTTCTTTCAACCTGTTAAGACAACTCTAAGTTCTAATCAAGCTTCACTGGGATTGCAAATGTAAAAAGAAATATCCCTGGGCAAGTGCAGTCGTATCATTCTTGCAGGAAAACTTTTGGACATAATCTGTACAAATCATGACAGGACCTTGGAGGCAATGTGGCCTTTAACATTGTCTATTCCAGATTTTTTCAGAGATGCCACCTGCAATCTGTTAGATCAGTGTTCACAATCTTTTCCATGAAAGGACATACCTAGCAAAGGATAATTTTTATACCACACAGGAATAAAATTAGAGGCTCCTAATGGTCAGAAGTAGCCTTCCAGGTTCTCTGGACATTCCAGGCCCTATAGAAATCTTGCCATCCCCATGGCTAGGGGGATAAATCCTTTTTCCAATATGAACTGATTCGTGGCACTTCAGTATGCTAAAGATAAAATGCCCCCAATATTAGTATTTTTCTTTTTATTAAAGATAGCAATGGGATCCCAATTATCAAAAGTAATTGAAATAGAAACATCTTAAGCAAGCAGAAAAAAAATCACCTGAAAATGTGAACATTGTGGCTAAATAGTAATTAAGGAGACTAGAACTCAAATTATTTTCCAGTTCTTAGATTCTATGCCTGCATCTTATTTTCCTTTTTGTTGTATGAGAATAATTTTATTTGACTCATTCTTTGTATCATTAAATCTCCCTTTAGCTGATTCACTGAGTCTAAGAAAACGTTTATGTTAGATGTATCATTACTGGGTATATCACTAAGAATAATTCTGCTTACAAAAAAAATATGGCCCATGCCTTCCTATCACCTAGAAGTAGAACTTTAAGCTTACAGATGGAGCTCTTTTAAATTCAGTTGGACTTAGTTTCTATATGTCACCCGTAGTACACCCATAAAAAAAGAAAAATATGCTAACGTCATCACTTCCTGTTCTGCATATGACGCTGATCACTTCATGACTCCTTTTCTACGCCATACCATACCTCAATTCATCATTAATAGTGATGCAAATGCCAAGCAGAAAATACTGGGAGTAGCTGTGGGTTGTAGTATTGGCTGGAGTTATCAGATGTATTATGGTGAACATGGATATAAGTCTGTTCCTGAAGGATGCAAGGAATTCAGTAACACGAAGGACAGTTCCAAGTAAACATGAACAAAACTGCAGAGATGGGTACAGTGAACAGACATGTGAAGATGGAGTTAGGTGGGCTACGTGTAGACGATTAAGCCCACACATGTCACCAAAGCAGCCCCACAAGCATGGAGGAGTAAAAATTTCATGTGGACTTTCCTCCACAATCAGAAGAATATTTATTGTCTTGGCCAGAGGACTTGGGAGTCTTGGAGTAAAAGTCTGAAAGAGTATCATAGGAATATAGTTGTCCTTAAATAGCTTTTGTGGCAGGCCAGGTCTCACTAACACAGGCCTCCATGACAACTGTTTCAGCTCTGACTGAGTGGTTAAGTTAAACATTAAAAGCTGAAAGAGCCAGTGCCTTTATGCAAAGCCTGGAATGTAACAAAAGCCCACCAAGAGTTTCGCCTAGGCGTTTCCTGCGTGACCAAATAGCGAAGGAGTTCTTAGCAGGACCCATTTAGGATACGAGTTTTACTGGGGGTCTGAAGAAACTCCCCAGGCCTCTGCAAGTAAGTTTATTGCGGGTCGGAAGAAATTCACCAAACCTCCGTGATCTAGCAGGAGACAAAATAAGGGTAATCATCCCAGTACCTGGACTCAAATAGATGAAGTAAACTTACTGAGGCTCCAGGAGAAGGTCTTCAGGACTCAGACCTTAGTTACAAAGTTAATCACTTATGTCTTCAGATGAATGCACACTTACATTCATCACCTTAGAAGGTCTGTAAGCTCTGGAAGACTTCGTAATTTTTGAGTTGATCTGGTGATATTTTCCATGCCTTCTCCCTGTAACATGGAGAAATTAAAAAAAAAAAATCTCTTCCTCCCCAGTTCATCAGCATCTCGTTATTGGACCACAAGAAATAGCAGCCCAACCCTCAGTTTGCTCTGGGAACACTTTTTCCATCTTCTAAGTGTATGTGAGACACAGGTAACACTAGATCAAGTAATAAAGCACTTAAACAACTATGTTTCATATAACCAGATGCAGTTACCTTTAATGTATATACCTGAATATACTCCACTTTGAATATACTCCACTTAGAATATACTCCCACGGGTGGCTATCTTAGCAGCATTCATAGTCCAGGTATATTGTCCACATAAACCTACTTTAGATCCTTAACGAAGGACATAAGATTAGAAGTTACTCTCTCCAGACAAACAAAACCTGAATATCTTGATGTCAGGTATCTCTTATTACAATATAAAGTTATATGTATATTAAATATCCCCAATGATAGGCTTAGCCTAATCGTTCTCAACTAGGAGGAATTATACCACACAGGGTGTATTTGTGGATGTATGGAGGTATTTTGTTTGTCATAACTGGGTTGGGGGTTGCTACCAGAATATCATATGTATAGAAGCCAAGGATGCTTCTAAACATCTTATGATGCACAGGACAATCCTACGCATACACACACACACACACACAAACACACACACACACACACACACACACACACACACACACACACACACAATTCTCTGCCCCAAAATGTCAGTGGTGCCAAGGTTGAGAAACCTTGTTTACTTCTTACCAGTTTACATGATAATTAAAACACACACATATACACTTTAAAAATACAACCATATTCTCTTTCCCTAAGCTAAGAACTCTCCAATAAGTTGTCTCAAATGGTTTTGCCAGCTGAGTGCTTTTAAGTTCTGGACAAAACATAGCTTTAGAAACAAGAGTAAATTATTTTGCATAAAAGTCTAGAGATCAGTATAACCAGGGTTGCTTATCTCAGAAAATCAGTGTCATTGGGTTTTCAGATACTTTTCTAGTTGTTTTATATATGTGTCTCTTTGATCACTATGGTAAGCTGAAAAGCTTTCCTGCAAAAGTTATTCATGTCCTAATCTCTAGAACCTGCAACTATTACCTTATATGACAAAAAGGTTCTTTGCAGATATTATTGGATTAAGGAGCTTGGGATGGTGCAATTATCCTGGATTATTATAATGGGTAGACCCTCAATGGCATCTCACATATCCCTATATGGAGAGGGCAAAGGGATATTTAATAACACACAGAGGAGGAGATGAGAAGACAGAGCAGGAGAGATTTGAAGATGCTGGCCTTAAATATTGGAATGATAGGGTCATAAGCCCAGGAATGCTGACAGCCACCAGAGATGGAAGAGAAAAAGACTCTTCCCCAGAGCATCCAGAGGAAACGAGGTCTTGTTGACACCTTGATTTTGGCCCAATGATACTAATTTTGGATTTCTGGTCTCTGTAATTGAGAGAGAATACGTTTCTGTTGTTTTAGGGCTCCAAGTCTGTGGTGACTTGTTAACAGCAGTCACAAAATGGCTGCCACAAATTCAGGTATCACTTTCCCATACAGCTGGTTCTGGAAGAAGAGAGAGAACTTCTTCTCATGCATCATTAACCTTCTTCCTTAAATAAGTAAAACAAAAGAGGAAAATTTTTCCCAGCAGCCTCTAGTAAGTTTTTCCATAGGTAGGTTAGGTCTCAATGGCCAGAATAATGTCACATGCCTACAGCTAAAACAGTCACAAGGAAAGGAAAATTAACAAAATCATGATTAGCTTAAATCAATCATGGTGCTTCCTCTAGGGCCCAAGGGAGGCCAATCTTCCCTGAGTGCATTGTTCTATGGTTAAAACCAGACTTTGCAGACATGGAAGAATGGTCTGAGAGCTGTTAGGTAGGCACCCGACAGTGCTGGTTTTCTTCACCCTATCCATGTGGCCATGTCTGCTGTGATGGTGCTAGGACTGCTCACCGTAGTCAGCAGTTCTCAAAGAGGCTCTCCATCACTGCCATTGAATGGGGCTCTGTAAGATGTCACTGCACTGCTCTTAGCTCCTTCATCCCAATCCCTGGAAATTCCTTTTCCCTTCATGCAATGGATGAGGCTCCTTGTATTAGTCTTCATAGTCAAGAAATAAAATTTTCCTCATTATGGGGAAGCTGTGATATGAGATAAGGGTGATTTGTCACTGGAAAAGAGGTGAGTGGGAAATAAGATCAATACGTTCCTTGGATTTGCTTTTACTTATATCTGTTTTCTACAGACCTGGATTTTCACTGAAATTATTTTGGTAGCTGCAGTAGTCCAATCTACACCAGACCAACTTGGATTATTTCCAAAGTTTCTTGTGCCAGCAGAGTTAAAGATTGCATCTCTCTCCCTCCTTTAAGCCTCTTCATCATTCTCCTTCAAGTTCTCTCGCACGGCAGTAATACAGCATTAATAAAAGCCTAACATAGAATGCTCCTATTTCTCTGCTTTGATCCTGGACAGGGGGCAGCCAGGTCTAGGTTAGCAGCTGGCCCAGTGTAGCTCTCCTCCCCCGACACTGTCTTCCTCCTGCTGCACTATAAGGGCATTAGGCCTGGAGGGCAGGAGCAAAAGACAGTATCCAAAGGTAACCTGCTTATCAAATTTCATAAGTAAACTGCATTTATAATGTTACCATGACTTGGCCACCGTGAAGTGGTAACAGGAGAAAACACAGGTGATGGATTACAGGTAAGAGAAAATGGCCCCGTCAACATCTGTACCATACCTATTTATTAACGTCCATCACAATAGTATAGGACCTTGATATGTATTTAGATAGTCCTATAAATAGACCTTCCATGCTTAGAAATCTCTTTCCAGCAATACTATGATAATTAATGCCTCTTGACAGATTTATCATTTTCTTATTCAACGAACATATTCCCAGCCCCTCCTATGTACAAGGTACATGGCAAGCACTGACTAGGATATAGACAGTCTCAAAGCACAGCCTGGAGAACACTCTAGGAATTCGCAAACGACTGCAGTCCTTCTGAAGTTTTTTGACTCCCATTAGATGCATAATTCCATATAGACTGTCTGCATATCCCCAAGGAGATTCTGTCAGGGATCATTTCAGTAATTTGTTTTTTAAAAAACAATAGGAATACTAAATTTTAAAAAATGTTTTCCCAGGCTTCACCCTCATCACCCCTGCTGTGATTCTGATAAATACTCTGGGTGAGCTGAGCAGAATCTGCAGTCCAAAGGAGTCCATCAAAGCTATGGTTCAATGAAGTCATTTTCTCAGGTTGCCATGCTCGTTGGCCTCCACAGGATGGAGACTCCAGCAGGGCCCTCGCTCCATGTGGTTATGAAGAACACCCTGTGCTCCTGTAGACCTGTGCACAACTTCCCCCCGCACCATGGTGCTCATTGCCAAACATGGGGCTTTCTAATCACTGTGTGTTCAGACAGCAATCCAGGAAGTCCAAACCCAGCCAAGCAAATGCAGAACTGCTCAACAGAAGCAGCTTTAACAGGTGCTGTCGATAAGGTCTTGGGGAACCTTCTATTGCTCCCTTCCTGGGAAAGCATGTGTTATAGCAGAAAGAGAACAAGCTCTGGTGACAGACCTGAGGTCACATCCTGGATCTGTCACTTACTGGCTGGGTTTTCTCAGATAAGTTAACATCTGAGCTTCACTTTTATCTTTTCATTTCTTTAGAAAATGGAAATTATCATAATCATATCTATAGTTCAACCTACTGTTCAAAGGCCATTGGCAGTTTTGTCACTGTTAATCTCAAGTAGAAAGTCTGAAAGATCATTGAAGACAGATTATGGACAGGAGTCTTTGCTGGAGCCACTTCCCCAGTGGTTAACATTGTATTTTTCCCCCTTCTCTAGATGCAATCTAGAACCCAGGAACCTAGTAGCATGTTGGACATTCCCTTTGCATTTAGCTACTTGGATACAAAAGGGAATACAAATTTAAGCCAATAATTTCCTTCCTCCTTCCCAAATCATCAAGGCTGGTTTAGCACATAACAGAATGTGTAATCTTATATTTGTCTAACCCCACAGAGTCTACAAGACCCTTTTAAATATAACCCTGGTTCTTAAATGTTTGCAGCCTTCAGAAGCACCTGGAGGTCTTATTAGAGCACAGATTGCTGGCCTCACCCCAGAGTTTCTGATTCAGCAGGTCTGGAATGGGGCCTGATAACTTGCATTTTTAACTCATTCCCAGGAGATGCTGATGTGCTAGTCTGGGGTGCATCAGCCCAAGACTGTATTAAGAAAGCAGGCAAGTACATATCAGCAATTGCAGGTGCCATGAATAACACTGCTCCCCATATATTTCTTCCTCATTTGTGTTCTTTGACTGAAGTTACTTTTTGGGGATTTAAACAGCAAGAGTCATACTAAAGTAAAACTATGTTATCTGTGACAAATAGCTCCAGGAGACATAATGGTCATTGTCATTTTATCTCAGTTTTTTTCATTTAGATTTGCTTTGAATCAGCAAATGTTTTCTTATAGAGCCAGAGAGTAATATTTTTAGGTCTATGGATGTGCAGTCTCTGTTGCAACTACTCTACTCTGCGTTTGTAGAACAAGACAACCACAGACACGGGCAAAGGAATGGATTTGCTGACCTAGAGCCTATTCAAGTTAAACCTGAGGGTCCAGAGACCTGAGGGATTCTGACGAGAAAACTGACTCACAGAGTGTTGTCAATTACGGTCACTATGTGCCAGAGGCCAGATTCACCCTGGAGTCCTCCAAAGGCTTCAGTTCTGTCACCATCCTATATCTGTCACATAGGCTAGGGACAGAGGCATACATTATAACACTTAATACAATGTTCTAGCTTCATTTTAGATTTCCATTTTTCACTCCATTATTCAACCTGAAGAGAATTATAATATTTCTAATATAATCTAAACTGCTACTTATTGAGTGTGCCATAGAATTTCAGTTTTCTTTCATATTAATATTTGCCCACTGAATATTTAATAGAAATAAGAAATTAGTTTTCTCCATTCTTGATTACAGAAAGTTCAGAACTGTGCTGTGAAAAATGTGGAAAGGCATTTGTGTTGGCAAAATGCTCTCTCCCCGCCAAAATATTCAGAAGGATATTAACCCCAAACCAAAAATGAATTTCCACACCATCATGTTTGCATTCTTAGAATGGAAGAATATACATTTAAGCCATAAGGCTTTCTAAATGGGGTTTGGGGGGTGAGACTCTCAGGTAGAAATTTGAAGACCTGGAGAAGGAGTTTGAGGAAAAGACATATTCTCTCTTGTTTGCTTTCTCATTCTTTCATATCTTAGAGGGACCCTCATTTTAGAGAAGCCTAAATCTGTTATGCACCTTTCTTTACATGTTTAGAGTGAATTACCTAGTTCTCAGCACAACTGAAATTAATAATGACCTCAATCCCTCCAACTATATTTTTCCTCTAAACTAAAGAAGATTATGTTGAGATAAATTAAATTTATATACATACATGCACATGACAGGTTGATATTATATATATTATCTATATAAACTACAAATATAATTTATTTATAGGCACAAATAGGAGAATATGGTATGATATCCAAGTGTGTTACATAGATTTACAAATTCTAAATAATTGTAGAATCACTTAAAAAAAACAGGTTGAGTAGGGAAAACAAAAGATATATAGTAATATTTTAGATCATATTCTCATTTTTCCCTGAATTATTGTTTAATTGCACTCACTCACAACTGTTTGGAATAACAATAATATTAATGAAATGGCATTTCCACCCCACACCAGATACATAGTAAGGCCACTGAAATTCAGTGATGAGGAAAAAATACAAGTTTTTTTTAACTTATCATAAAGTAAATATATAAAACATCCTGTGATGGTTTGACACCAAAAGATGGGGATTGGAGGAAGAATAATCTAAATGTTTCCCCAGCTTGTCAAGGTTCAAAAAATTTGGAATATTAAGAAAAATTTTCAAAGAAAATCCATTTTAGAGGTGTTCTACATCACAAATTGGAGGCACATAGGAAAATACCCATATAAGCAATCAAATTCCAAAAAATTAGACTAGAGATTAATCTGTGACTTGGTCACACTAAAAAAAAATTATTGCCAGGGAAGAAAGGAATAGTCTAAAAGATACCTCACTGCACTTTTATGTCCATTCTTTCTTTTGTTCAGAAAAACAAATACACAAGTCAAACGGAGAGAAAACCTTGATAGCACTTCCTAGAAAAAGTGATAAGGAAATTTTTGTTCACCCCTGACTTTATATGAACTATATGTTTTTTTCCCTTGAGGCAAATACCCTTTTATACAGAGTCAGTGGAAGTATAGTCTCATGGCCCCAGCTTTAAAAGGGCAATGTCTGTTAACTGTCCCAATCCTCTTTCCCATACACACACCCCATCCCACAAAACCCACCTCCTACGTTTCCCCAGGAGTCAGACTATATCTAGATTATTCTTGGCACAGTTTGGATGTTTGTCCCCACCATATTTCATGCTGAAATGTGACTCACAATATCAGAGGTGGGGTCTGCTGGAAAGTGATTGGATCTTAGGGAAGGATCTCTATTGAATGGTTTAGCACCCTCCCCCCAGTAATGAGTTCATTCTCTCTTATTAGTTCACATAAGATCTGATGTTTAAAAGACTGTGGGGCCTCCCCCATCCCTCTTTAGCTCACTTTCTCTGAGGTTCCTGTACCCCTTTGTCTTCTACCATGACCGTAAGCTTCCTGTAGCCTCACCAGGAATAGAGGCTGGCACCGTGTTTCGTATACAGCCTACAGAACTAGGGCCCAATGGAACCTCTTTTCTGTATAAATTACCCAGCCTTGGGTATTTCTTGGTAGTGATGCAAAAATTGACTAATATAATTCTGTTAGGATAAATGTATATTTTAATAATATGCATTAATAATTAGAAAAAAATCTAGAGGATGAACCTAGAGGTCCAAATCTGGAGCCATGTTCCATGAGGAATGACTAAAATACTGAGTGAAAATCATCTTGGTGGGGGTGGGAAGAAATCACATAGTAGAATGTGATGGATCTTTCAGTATCTGAAAAGCCACATTATAGACAGAGCCATCAATTTGCTCTGATGGTATAGATAGAGTTGAATGAGGGTTGATTTGATGTGAATTTGGATGGAGAAATTTGTTTAGTATATAATGAATAACTAGAGTTACCTTATAGATTATTTTGTAACGTAGCAAACATCATTTCATCTGAAATACTCCAAGAAAAACTAGATAACCACCAGGCATTGATGTAGGAAAGATCAAAATGTTGTAGTTCAGCTTTGCTTCTTATCTTTGAATCTTCTCCATAAACACTGTGCTCTGTGGTCACTCAGCTTATGATAGTACATGTCCACTGGGAGAAAAGGCAATCCTTTGGGAAGATAATGGAGCTAGACTTGTATTTCTTACAATGTAGTTACAGGCTGTCTGCATCAGATTACATAGCTTGCTTATCAAAACATTCCACCCTCCAGCACCAGAACATCTGGATGGCCCCAGGAACCTGCATCTTAAATAAACTCCTCAGATGACTCTCATGCACATTAGAGTTTGAGGCCCATTAAACTACACAAATATATATAAAGTCTTTCTGATGCTAAGACATGATAATAAAGAACAGTGGGATAGATTCTGAATTTCCCCATAAGGATTAGTTCAGTGCTATTAAGATATTTTAAGTGAACAAACATTTGCAAGCTTTGAAGTCATAGTAACCAAATATTTGATGAAGAATTTTCTTATTTCTATGAGTCCATAGATCCACAGATCTTTCTCTAATGCCAGCTTCCATGATATGGTTTCCACGGACTGTGACAAACTAGGACACTCTAACCTTACATGAACACATTCCCAACTCCATTTCAAACAGTAGACACCAAGCATCACCACTATGGCAAATGCTGATTTGTTCTCTCAGATCTTGAAACAGAAATTTAGAACCAAAAGATATCAAACTTGACTCTTGTCTAGACCGTTGTGGAAGCACCTGGCTACCTATACAGGCAGGATCAGGCCCAGCCTGATTGAGTCATGGGGTCTTTTCATACAAGTTTTGAAGAATTCAAGCCTGACATCCCCTTCATTCTTACCTCCCTCTTTCTTCAGTCATAAATCTTACAGGGAGTGACTTAACCGACATTAGAAACCACAATCATCCCAGCACTTTGGGAGGCCGAGGCGGGTGGATCACTAGGTCAAGAGATCGAGACCATCCTGGTCGACATGGTGAAATCCCGTCTCTACTAAAAATACAAAAAATTAGCTGGGCATGGTGGCGCGTGTCTGTAATCCCAGCTACTCAGGAGGCTGAGTCAGGAGAATTGTCTGAACCCAGGAGGTGGAGGTTGCGGTGAGCCAAGTTCGTGCCATTGCCCTCCAGCCTGGGTAACAAGAACGAAACTCTGTCTTTAAAAAAAAACCACAATCACACTCTAGGAATGCTGAAATATTTTTGCACAATCATATGTGGAACCATAGAGTCTTTAGATGCTAAGGACTCTAAGTCAGGTTTATAAGTATTTACAGAGTACTCACTTTACACATGGCATTGTAATTTTAGAGTTAAAAAATTAATTGAATCAACCAGTAGAAAAAGAAATGAAGTTCCTTGATATTCGCTCCTAGAACTCTCACCATTGGTAAACTTTCTTATCCATCAGCAAAGAGTAATTTCTATACCTTAAAAACTTCCTTACCTATAGCTGTTCCTTCACAGGAAAAATAGACATCTAATATTTGGATGTCCTAAAAGAACAGTTCCCATCTCTTGGATACGGTCTCTTCTTTTATTAATTATGGGCTTCAAACATTTGGGTATCATCCTGATTTACTGACAGTGTCAAGGAGTGACTACTGACTGGGTTTCTCACCCCAGGTGTGTCAACCTATGATATTGCTGAAGCACGTTTGAATTCGGAAGGCGAAATTGGCTTTCAATCTCTCTGTGGAGGCAGGGGCGGAAAATACAGGGCATCCAAGCTGCTGGTGGCCATGTTTCCAACTCTGTGTAAGAACATAGTCTGTGTCAATGCAGCCAACATATAGACAGAAGAAAGATGAGCAGGTGGTAAAAGCAGGTAAAAGCATTTTATTGCTTTTAAATGTAGATAAGGATTTGGGAGAAATACTTTGAAAATAAGAAGGGGCTAAAGACTAATACTCCAGTCAATGTTTTCTGTTACATCATACAGATGTATATTCAAAGCCCTGTGATATAGTGGAATGTTAGAAAATCCCAATTCTCTCCTAGTCTCTGTGCCCACGTTAAAATCCATATCCTATTAAGATGTTTTTCTTACCAGGGAAGAATATCTTTAATGTTAACAAAAATAATGCCTAAGGAAATTTCCAACCAAAATGGAATGCAGTGTTTGTATCTGTCCATAAACAAAAAACAGGTTGGCTAAGAAGAAGCAGGGTCAGGAAAGATAAGAGAAACAGAGGAGAAAGTAAGCAAATTAATGGCTAGAAAGTACTTTATAGCTACCTGATGTTTATTGACAACCTGGAGGCTTATTTAATGCAACACTTTTCTGATCAGGATTTAAATAAGGACCAAACTAAATTAGCAGAAGAAAAATTACAGATGGCTTGAAGCAGTATGGCAATGGAATGGAACATAGACCTAAAGCTAACATTTGCAAATAGATGAGGAGAGTTAATCCCAAGAAAAAATAAAAAACAGGCAGATTCAAGTCTCTTTCTTGTAGTCACCCATCTATCTCTTTGTCAGTATTGAACACCTATTATGCTTCAGAGCCAGGGCTAAAGGCTGTGGATAATACAAACATGAATAAGACAGACCTTGCCTGTAACAATGACCTTCTAGAACAAAAAAGAAGATGTGAACAAAAATAACTCAATACTCAAGACAGTGTGAGTATCATGAGTGATTTAATCTTTTCTTAGGATTCAGAGCAGAGAGAAACCACTTTCTGCTAAGAAGTTTCATGGCAAAGGTAGCATAGGAACAGGAACTTGCAGGATACATTCACTTTTGACGCCACTCATCCAAAAATAAGGAAGCCCAGAGCATTAAATAAAAGCCTTCATAAATTCTCGATGGCTCCTGATATTCAGTAAATGTTATAATTGACTTGTTTCCCTTCCATTTCTAGCAGTGAGGTCACAGAGGTTCCCAGGGTTTGGCATGATTTCTTTCCCACTCTAGTTTCTTCTCGGGATGTAGTTATTGTAAAACATGCTTTGAAAAAACGCTTTGATGGAAAGGAAGAAGAGCTCAGCTCAGAGAGGAGAAATCCCTTCTGCATTTAGTGTATATTCACCAAAGAGGCTCAGATGCTAGACCTAGAATGAATTTCTTGAATAGTTCTTCCAGGTGTCACATTTACATGAAAACACCATCCAGATGGCATGTTGGCCCTAAAGAGACTTGAGACCACAAGCAGAGCTCCTTGTGTTCTTCAGAACTGTCAGAGTCAGAGCTGGATGACAGGAAGGCATCACAAACCTCCAGTGGCCCTAACCTCCCACTCCTTCATGCCTGTCTCCTCTGGGGAGAGGCTGAAACAGCTAAAATGCAGAATGAAGTCTGAGAGCTCCCAGAAAAATGATAAATGTATGTCTTAAATAAATAGAGAATTCCCTAAAACTAGACAAAATGTTTATAGAAAAATGAATATTTAAACTTAGGCTAAAGAAGATGGAAGTCAGTTCTTTTCATTCCCTAATACTGTCTCTCCACTATTACAAGACCTTTGTAGTAGCAGTAAAGAGATAATTGCTATGGAAGAATATGTGTGCTTATTGTTTTTTTAAAAACATAAAACAAGGACAATAAAGAAAGCATAAACACAAATCAAAAAGAATCAAACTGGCATCTTTCTGTTCATATGTAACCCAAGAAGCTTGAAGTCTTTGTAAGAAAAGATTCATGAGAGAAAATAACTGAAACTAAAAAAATTCTCCACCTAGCTAAATTACCATCCACCTATGAAAGTAAAAGTATGTTATTCAAAGATAAGCAGAAATTCAGAAAGTATTTTACCCATGTATCTTGCCTAAGAAAAATACTCAGGGGGTGGGAGGAGGACTAATGCAGCAACAAATAATCTAGAAAGGCATTTCAAGATTAAGAGCAAACAATAATAAACAAAAGATATGTTAATGTATAGATGTGATTACATATAAGAGGGGATGGGATAGGCTTTATAGCTGTCTAGGGGCAGGTTAGAATGATTCTCAGATACACGTAAGGATTTTTTTAAAAATTTCACAATTCTGAGTTCAGAACATACTTAGATGAGGACCTGTTACTTGGGGAAGCTGAGAGTAAGAAATGAGAACTGCTTTGGTGACTAAGTGGACTTCACTGTAGTGTTCTCTTTGGTCAAGTCTATATTGTGTAACAACAGAATTGAAGAGGTATACCCAGGGTGACCAATCCATCTCAGTTTTTCCAAGAGTTTCCTGGTTTTAGCCCTGAAAGTCCCATATCACAGGCCCGGCATGGTGGCTCAGGCCTGTAATCCCAGCACTTTGGGAGGCCAAGACACACAGATCTTGAGGTCAAGAGATCAAGACCACCCTGGCGAACATGATGAAACCTTGTCTCTACTAAAAATACAAAAGGCCAGGACGGTGGCTCACACCTGTACTCCCAACAATTTGGGAGGCTGAAGCGGATGGATCACCTGAGGTTGGGAGTTCAAGGCCAGCCTGACCAACATGGAGAAACCCCATCTCTACTAAAAATACAAAATTAGCCAGGCATGCTGGTACATACCTGTAATTCCAGCTACTCAGGAAGCTGAGGCAGGAAAATCGCTTGAACCCGGGAGGTGGAGGTTACGGTGAGCTGGGATCACGTCACTGCACTCCAGCCTGGGCAATAGGAGTGAAACTTCATCTCAATAATAATAATAATAATACAAAAATTAGCTGGGCATGGTGGCACATGCCTGTAGTCCCAGCTACTGGGGAGGCCGAGACAGGAGAATCACTTGAACCTGGGAGGCAGAGGTTGCAGTGAGCCGAGATCACACTATTGCACTCCAGCCTGGCAATAGAGCAAGACTCCATCTCAAAAACAAAAACAAAAACAAACAAAAAAAAAAACAAAAAGTTCCATATCACAGAAATCTATTCAGTCAGGAAATGTAAACGGTTGGTCACCCTAGGTACGCTGACTTAGGTGAACTTGCCCACAGCAAATATTCAGAACAACCTATGGGTAGAACTGTCAGGCCTAAAGTATAACACCTGGAATCCTAGAGTTGTACAGCAGCAGACCTCAAACAGAGGTGGGAGGTGGGGTGGACCTTCCCTGCAGAGGACAGGTTGTAATGTCTGGAGACATTTTTGATTGCCCAACTGGAAACAGGTGTGAGATATTAGAAGAATGTCCCTCGCATCTGATGAGTAGAGACCAGGCCAGGATTGCTGCTCACCATCATACAATGCACAGGACAGGCATCCAACACAAAGAATTATCTGACCTGAAACATTGGTTGTACCCAAGTTGAGAATCTCTAGTTTAAAAGAACCAAAAGTCAAGCGGAAAATTATATTAAATGGAAAGTGTACACATTATTCCCTTAAGAGACAAACAGATTGTATTAAAAGTAAACAATCTGTAGGGTACTTGGAAGAAACACTCATAAAATCAAATAGTAAGGAAATTTGATAGAAATGGACAAAGAGATACTAGGTCAGTGAAAATCATATGAGAGCAGAAGAGCCTAATTAATAGCAAACAACTTGGTTCTACAGATTAAAAACACTCAACAAGATAAAGACATTCAATTTGAATTGGAAAGCAAAGACAAAATGATTATAAACTCTGTAAACCAAATAATATGTACGCTAAATATATAAGCCAAAAATTATTGAGAAAGACAGGAAGAATTTGACAGAGCATATAATTATAATGGGAAACGAAACTCTCTCTAGATTAGTCAATTCTAGTAGATTACCAAAAAATAAGCAAAAGTAAAAATACAAGAATTAACACTAAATCTTTTCAATGACCACATTTTTGGTAAGTTTTTACAATGTACACAAAAACAATTGAATAATTGACAACAACAAAAAAAATCGGTTTATAATGGATATTTATAGGCCATACTCTTGAAGGTAATAAAATTAAGAGAAAAAACTAAGTGGCCAAGCAAACTTGGCTGCTTCAGAATTAAGGAAACAAGCAAAAATAACAACAATAATTTTAAACCCATATAGCGCTAGCTAAAATTAAAGTGGAAGTTATAATTTATCTTTAAAGCAATTAAAATGAACATAGATCATACCACAACTTACAGGATACAATGAAAATGACTTTTAATATCTTCATAATTAAAGATGATAAAACTAGAACTAAGAACTTATGTAAGGATATCTGGGGAGGGAGGGAGGAAGAGGTTGACTCCAAAAAGGAGGAGGAAAGTAAAAGCTGAACTTTTGGAAATAGAAATAGAAAAAAATAAACATATCCAAACCTAGTTCTTTGAGAGACTAATATGTTAGTAAAGTCTTCTGTGTTCCAGAACATGAAGAAAGAAAAAACATATAAAGAAGTCTAGATATGAGATAAGGGTATAAGCAGATACAGAGGAAAGAAATTCTACTTGAATTTCTGTGGGGCAGCAATTTTTAGGGTCCTAGACAAGATGAATTATTGGACAAATATGAATTACTAAAAATTTAAGAATAAAAATATATTAAAGCCAGACAAGATTAGGAAAGTCATTCAATATCCAACCTTGTGAAAACAGAATGCTTAAATTTTTCTAAACAATAGAAAGAAATGGAAGGCTCTCTAATTCACTTTTTAAATCAGAATAATTTTATTATCAAAAGTTGAAAAGGTAATATAAAAAAGAAAATGATAGACCAATCTTATGAATAAAAATTAAAATTTTAAATACATTATAAACAGTTGGTAATATAAAAAGTATATTTGAATTTATTTCAGGGAAGCAACAGTGTTTTAATTGTAGGAAATTTATTAACATAACCCACTATATCAAAAAAGAAAATCAGAAAAAATAGTCTATAATTATGGATTCTGGAAAAGTGCTTTATAACATTCATATATTCCCAATAAAAAAAGACTACATGCCGTCAGAAAGAAACAATTTATATTAACCATCCACATTGGCTGGTCATTTATCAAAAACCAAACACAAATACTGTAAGCAACAAAAATTATTTTTATATAAATCAAGAAGTAGAAAGAAATCTATGATCACCATTACTATTCAAAATTGACTTGGCAGCATCGGCAAATGTAATAAAATGAGAAAACTAAGTTATATAACATCAAAAGATAACATTTATATTATTTTATAGCTAGAAAACTTATAAGATATTAGTTTAAAAAAGATTTTAAAAAACCTTATCTTCTAAGAATAGAGCTTGGTAAGATGGATGGATGCAGAACAAATATATAAAAATCAATAGCTGTTCTCTATTCCAGCAAAAAGTAACTATATATATGAATATGGGAGGAAAAGCCACTTGCAATCAGAGCAAAACAAATAGGAATAGACTTTAAAAGAAAAGGAGAAGATTTATGTTAATAAAACCAAGAACATTAAAATAACTATAAAAATAAAATGAGAGATTTTGTGAAGAGACGAAGACTGAGCGGTTGTGTCCGCGTTGCCGACCTCGAGCAGCAGTCGGCTTCTGTGAGTAGAACCTGGGAGTAGGAGAATCAGAATCGAATCTCTTCTCCCTCCTCCCTCCTGTGAGATTTTTTTGATCTTCAGCTACATTTTCGGCTTTGTGACAAACCTTACCATCAAACACAATGGCCAGCAACGTTACCAACAAGACAGATCCTCGCTCCATGAACTCCCGTGTGTTCATTGGGAATCTCAACACTCTCGTGGTCAAGAAATCTGATGTGGAGTCAATCTTTTCGAAATATTAACCTGGCTGCAGAGCCAAAAGTGAACCGAGGAAAAGCAGGTGTGAAACGATCTGCAGCGGAGATGTACGGCTCCTCTTTTGACTTGGACTATGACTTTCAACGGAATTATTATGATAGGATGTACAGTTACCCAGCATGTGTACCTCCTCCTCCTCCTATTGCTCGGGCTGTAGTGCCCTCGAAACATCAGCGTGTATCAGGAAACACCTCACGAAGGGGCAAAAGTGGCTTCAATTCTAAGAGTGGACAGCGGGGATCTTCCAAGTCTAGAAAGTTGAAAGGAGATGACCTTCAGGCCATTAAGAAGGAACTGACCCAGATAAAACAAAAAGTGAATTCTCTCCTGGAAAACCTGGAAAAAATTGAAAAGGAACAGAGCAAACAAGCAGAGATGAAGAATGATAAGTCAGAAGAGGAGCAGAGCAGCAGCTCCGTGAAGAAAGATGAGACTAATGTGAAGATGGAGTCTGAGGGGGGTGCAGATGACTCTGCTGAGGAGGGGGACCTACTGGATGATGATGATAATGAAGATGGGGGGATGACCAGCTGGAGTTGATCAAGGATGATGAAAAAGAGGCTGAGGAAGGAGAGGATGACAGAGACAGCGCCAATGGCGAGGATGACTCTTAAGCACGTAGTGGGGTTTAGAAATCTTATCCCATTATTTCTTTACCTAGGCACTTGTCTAAGATCAAATTTTTCACCAGATCCTCTCCCCTAGTATCTTCAGCACATGCTCACTGTTCTCCCCATCCTTGTCCTTCCCATGTTCATTAATTCATATTTCCCTGTGCCTAGTCCCATTTTCACTTCCTTTGATGCTCCTAGTAGTTTTGTTAAGTCTTACCCTGTAATTTTTGCTTTTAATTTTGATACCTCTTTATGACTTAACAATAAAAAGGATGTATGGTTTTTATCAACTGTCTCCAAAATAATCTCTTGTTATGAAGGGAGTACAGTTCTTTCCATTCATACATATATGTTCAGTAGTTGCTTCCCTAACTGCAAAGGCAATCTCATTTAGTTGAGTAGCTCCTGAAAGCAGCTTTGAGTTAGAAGTATGTGTGTTACACCCCAACATTAGTGTGCTCTGTGGGGCAGTTCAACACAAATGTAACAATGTATTTTTGTGAATGAGAGTTGGCATGTCAAATGCATCCTCTACAAAAATAGTATTATAGTCTTAAGATTTGTTTTCTAAAGTTGATACTGTGGGTTATTTTTGTGAACAGCCTGATGTTTGGGACCTTTTTTCTTCAAAATAAACAAGTCCTTATTAAACCAGGAAAAAAATAAAAAATAATAAATAAATAAATAAATAAAATAAGAAAGAAAAGGTATAAAATGTTGTTGTGGATGAGTCAATATAACAGAAATGTAATTTCTTTCAAAATCAGTATCCAGCTCATTTAATTAGGAAAAAAAAATTAACATGAAAGAACAAATGTCTAAGAACAGACAAGGAAACTATTAAAAAGAGAGAGAGAGAGAAGAATTCTGAAGGGAAATTTGCCTTTCTAGATAAAGAATTATAGATGGTTGCACAGAAAATAGAAATCAAAATTAAATCACAGCATGTTAAGTATGTGGCAAGTTCGGTAGTTCAAAATTAGTGAGAAAGGAGCATGAATGTTTGAGTAAGTGAATATAACATAGCTAGTCATCTATCCAGAAGAAAACAAAAAACGGGCTCCCATCTTAAAAGTTTTTACATGGATTAAAAGCTTAAATCTTAAAACAATAAAAACATCATGATAGAAAATCAAAAAGTCTATTTTATAATACATAGTTCAGGGAAACTTTCCTATTTAAGACTGAAAATTCAGAAACTAAAATTTAAAAACACTGAAAATTCTTTGAAAAATTAAACTAAAAAAGCATATATCCAGAAAGGTACCAAAAGGTCAATGTCACATATCTGGTGAGGAAATATAACACAGATGTAAGGGAGAGGAACAGTTTCCTCAATATATCAAGCACTCTTACAAGTTCCTAAGGGGAAAAAAGACAATTCAGGAAGAATTGGAAAGGAATATACATAAAAATTGATAATTTATGAACAAAAATTACACTTGATCTTAGCCAAAAGGCCGAGAAGCGATGATGAACAAAAATTAAAAATGGCCAATACATAAAAAGATTTCTATATTAATGAAAATTTAGGTAAATAAATAAATAATTTCGCATCAGACTGATAAAAACTAAAAGGTGCTATAGCACCTATGGTTGATAGGAATACGGGAAAAAGGAATTCTCAACTATTGTTGGTAGAAGGTAATGTGCTAGAGCCTTTTTGAAAAACCATCTATTAAAGCTGTTAAAATGTAATAAAATCTTTAACTTAGCTCTTCCAAATTCTTTCTGAAAACCTTCTACAAAATTGTTAGAAATAGCTAAAAACTGGATTATTTATAGTTATTTGCTTCTTAGCAAAGAAATTTCTGAATAATGTACGCTACAGTTTCACCACAGAATATTACATGGCTACTTAAAAGAAGAAATGAAAACTGCCAGAGGAGATCTTGACAAAGTATTACTGAGTTAAAAAAAAAGAAAGAAAGAAAGAAAAAGAAAAGAAAATGTTTGTGTTGTTTAAATCCAAACGCCCAAAACTAGAGAAAAAAATATATATGTCTACGCATATATGTGTGTGTAGGCTTATTTAAGTAGAGGGGAAATAGGAGAGGAAACCCATCAGATTGCTTTGTATGTTACTGGAAAAGAAAGGGCATGTTTTTGCATGGGATTAGGGAAAGAAAATCAAAGAAACAAAATTAAGAAAAATTAAGATGACAAAAACCATGATTGTTTACTTACAAATTTAAATAAAAATATATATTTGAGAGGGGAAGCGGCAAGATGGCATCATAGAGGTGACTCAGAATTGCAGCTCTCAGTGAAGGCGCAGAGGGTGAGTTTTAGCCGCATTTTCAGATGGTCTTTTTTTGCCCACAGAACGTTGAAAGTCCCAGGTGTGGGAGAGACATGGGACACTTGCGCAGCTGGCTTGCGTGGCCGGTTGGGCCGGGCCGGCACCACAGCGCAGGGGCACATGGCACAAAACTCACTGGCCTGGGTGCCCTGTTAAACTGGCAATCTGAGATTTGGAAGGGCAGATTGGCATGTCAATCTGATTGAACGGGACTTGGACAATGAGCCAGACCAGGATATTCCTGGGAAACGTGATCTGAGCCAGTGCAGTGGGCAGTGGCACGGGAGATCACACGGATCCCAGTGCCCTATCGGCAGGCTACTGGGGCGCCAGTGAGAGAGTGGACCGTTCAGCTTGGGGAGAGGAAGAGAGAGAGAGAGAGGATGGACTCTGAGGCAGGGAGCTCAGTGATCAAGCTCAGTGGGTCCCACCCTCACAGGGACAAACAGGGCAGCGACTGGAGGAGCTTGGGGCTGAGAATTTTGCTGCCGGCATCTAGGATGGTGCAGCCCGGTGTGGGAGGGGCATCCGCCACTACGGACGCAATCCGCCCCTACTGAAGTACCGCTCAGGGCTGACACAGCCTGCCATTGCCAAGGCAACCTGCCATAACAAAGAGACTCCACCAAGAGGGCGGAGCACGCAACAGAACAGAGCCCGCGGCAGCAGGGCGGACCCACGCTAGCAGGGTGGAGCCCCGGCAGGCAAATAGTGAATAGACTGCCACCTAGCAGGGCAGGACAGTGCAACAGATACTCATAAAGCCCCAAATCACTGAGACAGAGCATCTAAGGGGAAAAAAGGGGGGGTTATGAGTTCTGTTGCAGCAGACATAAACATACCCTCCCAACATCCCTGAATGAACAACGGAGCTCACAGCTCAGCACTGGAGCTCCTATAAAGCACAGACCGTCTCCTCAAGCAGCTCCCTGACCCCTGTATATCCAAAGAGTCACCCCAAAAAAGGACTAATCAGACTGACATTTGGTGGTCATCATTCTGGAACAAAGATAGGAGAAGAAGAAACTGGTAGCATCCCTCACTGTTCTGCAGCTGCTACAGGTGTACCCCAGACAAGCAGGGCCTGGAATGGACCTCAGCACTCATACAGCAGAGGGGCTAGACCATTAGAAGGAAAACTAAGTAACAGAAATACTTCATCATCAACAATCTCAGCATCCACACAGAGACCCAATTGAAAAATCAGCAACTACTAAGACGACAGGCAAATAAATCCATAAAGATGGGAAGAAACCAGTGCAAAAAGGAGGAAAGCACCCGAAACCAAAACACCTCACCTCCAAAAAAGGACCAAAACTCCTCACCAGCAAGGGAACAAAGCTGGACGGAGAATGAGTGTGACGAAACGACAGAATCAGACTTCAGAAAGTGGATAATGAGAAACTTCAGTGAGCTAAAAGAACATGTTCTAAATCAGTGCAAAGAAACTAAGAACCTTGAAAAAAGATTTGAAAAAAGATTCGAGGAAATGATATCAAGAATGGACAACTTAGAGAGGAATATGAATGAATTGAAGGAGCTGAAAAACACAACACGAGAACTTTGCGAAGCATGCACAAGTTTCAACAGCCGAATTGACCAAGCAGAAGAAAGGATATCAGAAGTCGAAGATCAACTAAATGAAATAAAACGAGAAACCAAGATTAAAGAAAAAAGCACAAAACGGAATGAACAAAATCTCCAAGAAATGTGGGACTATGTGAAGAGACCCAACCTACGTTTGATAGGTGTACCAGAATGTGATGAAGAGAATGAATCCAAGCTGGAAAACACTCTTCAGGATATTATCCAGGAAAATTTCCCCAACCTAGCAAGACAGGTCAATACTCAACTCCAGGAAATACAGAGAACACCACAAAGATACTCCACAAGAAGAGCAACCCCAAGGCACATAATCGTCAGATTCACCAGGGTTGAAATGAAGGAGAAAATACTAAGGGCAGCCAGAGAGAAAGGTCGGGTCACCCACAAAGGGAAGCCCATCAGACTCACAGCAGATCTCTCGGCAGAGACTCTACAAGCCAGAAGAGAGTGGGGGGCAATATTCAACATCCTTAAAGAAAAGAACTTTCAACCCAGAATTTAATATCCAGCCAAACTGAGCTTCATAAGTGAAGGAAAAATAAAATCCTTCATGAACAAGCAAGTACTCAGCAATTTTGTCACCACTAGGCCTGCTTTACAAGAGCTCCTGAAAGAGGCACTACACATAGAAAGAAACAACCAGTACCAGCCATCCTAAAAGCATACCAAATGCTAAAGACCATCAACAAAATGAAGAATCTACATGAACCAATGGGCAAAACAGCCAGCTAGCAACAAAATGCCAGTATCAAATTCACACATAACAATATTAACCCTAAATGTAAATGGGCAAAATGCACGAATCAACAGACACAGACTGGCAAATTGGATAAAAAACCAAAACCCATCAGTTTGCTGTATCCAGGAAACCCACCTCACATGCAAAGATACCTAAAGGCTCAAAATAAAGGGATGGAGGAAGATTTACCAAGCAAATGGAGAGCAAAAAAAAAGCAGGAGTTGCAATTCTCGTCTCTGATAAAATAGACTTTAAAGCAACAAAGATCAAAAGGGACAAAGAAGGTCATTACATAATGGTAAAAGGATCGACACAACAAGAAGAGCTAACGATTCTAAATATATATGGACCCAATGCAGGAGCACCCAGATATATAAGGCAAGTTCTTAATGACTTACAAAGAGACTTAGACTCCCACACAATAATAGTGGGAGACTTTAACACTCCACTGTCAATAGCAGACAGATCAACCAGACAGAAAATTAACAAGGATATCCAGGACTTGAACTCAGACCTGGAACAAGCAAACCTGATAGACATTTACAGAACTCTCCACCCCAAATCCACAGAATATACATTCTTCTCAGCACCACATCACACCTACTCCAAAATTGACCACATAATTGGAAGTAAACACTCCTCAGCAAATGCAAAACAACTGAAATCATAACAAACAGTCTCTCAGACCATAGTGCAACAAAGCTGGAACTTAGAATTCAGAAAATAACTCAGAACCGCACAGTTTCATGGAAACTGAACAACTGGCTCTTGAATGTTGATTGGATAAACAATGAAATGAAGGCAGAAATAAAGAAGTTCTTTGAAACCAACGAGAATGAAGACACAACGTACCAGAATCTCTGGGACACATTTAAAGCAGTCTGTAGAGGAAAATATATAGCAATAAGTGCCCACATGAGAAGAGTGGAGAGATCCAAAATTGACACCCTATCGTCAAAATTGAAAGAGCTAGAGGAGCAAGATCAAAAAAGCTCAAAACCTAGCCGAAGACAAGAAATAACTAAGATCAAAGCAGAACTGAAGGAGATAGAGACAAGAAAAACCCTTCAAAAAATCAATAAATCCAAGAGCTGGTTTTTTGAAAAGATCAACAAAATAGACAGACCACTAGCCAGACTGATAAAAAAGAAAAGAGAGAACAACCAAATAGATGCAATAAAAAACGATAATGGGGAAATCACCACAGATTCCACAGAAATTCAAACCATCATCAGAGAATACTACAAACAACTCTATGCACATAAACTAGTAAACCAGGAAGAAATGGATAAATTCCTGGATGCCTGTGTCCTCCCAAGCCTAAACCAGGAGGAAGCTGAAACTATGAATAGACCAATAACAAGGTCTGAAGTTGAGGCAGCAATTAAGAGCCTACCACACAAAAAAAGCCCAGGTCCAGATGGGTTCACAGCCGAATTCTACCAGACACACAAAGAGGATCTGGTACCATTCCTTCTGAAACTATTCCAAATAATCCAAAAAGAGGGAACCCTTCCCAAATCATTTTATGAGACCAACATCATCCTGATACCAAAACCTGGCAGAGACTCAACAAGAAAAGAAAACTTCAGGCCAATATCCATGATGAACATAGATGCAAAAATCTTCAATAAAATACTGGCAAATCGATTGCAACAGCACATTAAAAAACTTACCCATCATGATCAAGTAGGATTCATCCCGGGGATGCAAGGCTGGTTCAACATACACAAGTCTATAAATGTAATTCACCACATAAACAGAAGCAAAAACAAGAACCACATGATTATCTCAATTGACACAGAGAAGGCATTTGACAAAATTCAACAGCCCTTTATGCTAAAAACCCTCAATAAACTTGGTATTGATGGAACATATCTCAAAGTAATAAAAGCTATTTACGACAAACCAACAGCCAATATCATACTTAACGGGCAAAAACTGGAAGCATTCCCTTTGAAATCTGGCACTAGACAAGGATCCCCTCTCTCACCACTCCTATTCAACATAGTACTGGAAGTTCTAGCCAGAGCAATCAGGCAAGAAAAAGAAATAAAGGGTATTCAAATAGGAAAGGTGGAAGCCAAATTGTCTCTATTTGCAGACGACATGATAGTATACCTAGAAGACCCCATCACCTCAGCCCAAAAACTCCTGAAACTGATAAGCAACTTCAGCATTCTCAGGATATAAAATCAATGTGCAAAAATCACAAGCATTCCTATACACCAATAACAGACTTAAAGAGAACCAAATTAAGAATGAACTGCCATTCACAATTGCTACAAAGAAAATAAAATACCTAGGAATACAACTCACAAGGAACGTAAGGGACCTCTTTAAGGAAAACTACAAACCACTGCTCAACGAAATAAGAGAGGACACAAACAGATGGAGAAACATTCCATGTTCGTGGTTAGGAAGAATCAATATTGTGAAAATGGCTATACTGCCCAAAGTAATTTACACATTCAATGCTATCCCATCCCCATCAAACTACCATTGAATTTCATCACAGAACTGGAAAAAACCACCATGAACTTCATATGGAACCAAAAGAGACCCCGCATAGCCAAGTCAATTCTAAGCAAAAAGAACACAGCGGGAGGCATCACACTACCAGACATCAAATTATACTACAAGGCTACAGTAATCAAAACAGCATGGTACTGGTACCAAAACAGAGATACAGACCAATGGAACAGAACAGAGGCATCGGAGGCAACACAACATATCTACAATTATATAATCTTTGATAAACCAGACAAAAACAAGCAATGGGGAAAGAATTCCCTGTTTAATAAATGGTGTTGGGAAAACTGGCTAGCCATGTGCAGAAAGCAGAAACTGGACACCTTCCTGACACCTTACACTAAAATTAACTCCAGATGGATTAAAGACTTAAACATAAGACCTGACACCATAAAAACCCAGAAGAAAATCTAGGCAAAACCATTCAGGACATAGGAGTAGGCAAGGACTTCATGACCAAAACACCAAAAGCATTGGCAACAAAAGCCAAAATAGACAAATGGGACCTAATCAAACTCCACAGCTTCTGCACGGCAAAAGAAACACTCACTAGAGTGAATTGGCAACCATCAGAATGGGAAAAAATCTTTGCAGTTTATGCATCTGACAAAGGGCTGATATCCAGAATTTACAAAGAACTCAAACAGATTTACAGGAAAAAAACAAACAAGCCCATTCAAAGATGGGCAAAGGATATGAACAGACACTTTACAAAAAAAGACATACATGAGGCCAACAAACACATGAAAAAATGCTCATCATCACTGGTCATTAGAGAGATGCAAATCAAAACCACATTGAGATACCATCTCACGCCAGTTAGAATGGTGATCATTAAGAAATCTGGAGACAGCAGACGCTGGAGAGGATGTGGAGAAATAGGAACACTCTTACACTGTTGGTGGGAGCGTAAATTAGTTCAACCATTGTGGAAGACAGTGTGGCAGTTCCTCAAGGACCTAGAAATAGAAATTCCATTTGACCCAGCAATCCCATTACTGGGTATATATCCAAAGGACTATAAATCGTTCTACTATAAGGACACATGCACACGAATGTTCATTGCAGCACTGTTTACAATAGCAAAGACCTGGAACCAACCCAAATGCCCATCGATGATAGACTGGACTGGGAAAATATGGCACAGATACACCATGGAATATTATGCAGCAATCAAAAATGATGAGTTTGTGTCCTTTGTAAGGACATGGATGAATCTGGAGAACATCATTCTCAGCAAACTGACACAAGAACAGAAAAAGAAATACTGCATATTCTCACTCATAGGTGGGTGAGAAAAATGAGAACACATGGACACAGGGAGGGGGTCTACTACACACTGGGGTCTATTGGGGGGAATGGGGAAGGGACAGTGGGGGGGGCTGGGGAGGGATAGCCTGGGGATAAATGCCAAGTGTGGGTGAAGAAGAGGAAGGCAGCAAAACACACTGCCATGTGTGTACCTATGCGACTACCTTGCACGTTCTGCATATGTACCCCAAAACCTATAATGCAATAAAAATTTTAAATATATATATATATATATATTTGAATAAAACTAAATTTAAATAATTGAACATTTTTAAAATGAATGAACCTTTCCTGCTATCTGTCCCCACTAAGGCCATGCGAGTAATCACAGAAACACAGAATGGCTCTACCTAACAAGTGATGAGAAAGTTTACCTTAAATCAGATGAAAATTGATTTTGTCAGGATGAATCTTGATAGTGACATCAAAGCCTTTGACTGGGTTTTTCTAACATCATTCTCAAGAATTGAGTCTATTCCTCAAAGCAGATAACCCAGTCCTAAACAGTATTAGGTCCAGTATTCTCATTTGACAGATGAGGAAATTAAGGTTCAAGGAGGACTGAAGTCATTTTTTCTAGTTGCAGAGCTCAACAATTTGGAAAATAACTACAAGCTGCTTCCTTTCCAGAGGTTTCTCCAACTTTCAGCTTTGTTTCCAATTATTCTATGAAGCCTCTGGAATCCAGGATTTGGAAGAATTTTCTCAGGGCCATACCAGCATAAAAGAAAGAAGTGGAAATCAATGGAGTAGAAAGGTTTCATCCTCCCAGATGGAGAGCATATGACATTTTCTTCTTAAGAAGAGGGAACTGTGTCACATATACGTTCATTGCCACACTATTCACAATAGCAAAGCACATCAATGGTGTACTGAATAAAGAAAATGTGGTACAAATATACCATGGAATACTACACAACCATAAAAATGAATGAAATCATGTTCTTTGCAGCAACAAGGATGCAGCTGGAGACCATAATCCTAATCCAATTAACGCAGGAACAGAAAACCAAATACTGCATGTTCTCACTTGTAAGTGAGAACATTTGACCACATTTAGACATAAACACGAGAACAATGGACTTCTAGAGGGTGTACAGAAGGAGTGGGACTTGGGTTGAAAAACTACCTATTGGGCCAGGTGCAGTGGCTCACGGCTGTAATTCCAGCACTTTGGGAGGCCAAGGTGAATGGATTAATTAAGGGCAGAAATTTGAAACTAGCCTGCCTGACAAGGTGAAACCTCATCTCTACTAAAAATACAAAAATTAGCCAGACGTGGTGGCAGGCACCTGTGATCCCAGCTACTTGGGAGACTGGAGCACAAAAATCACTTGAACCCAGAAGGTGGAGGTTGCAGTGAGCTGAGATCATGCCACTGTACTCCAGCCTGGGCAACAGAGACACCAACTCAAAAAAAAAAAAAGAAAAACTACTTGTTGGTTACCATGCTCACTACCTGGGTGCATAGACCGACATATCAAACCTTTACATGTACCTCCTTTATCGAAAATAAAAATTGAACATTAAAACAACAAATCCCACCAAAAAAAAAAACTTGTTGCACCAAACACAGTGAATCACAGTGTATCCCAAAGCTCTACTCATTTACTCATGCAATATATGACCCATCCAAATGTCACATGCTTACATAGTGCTCTTATTCATAAAGTTTTATTCAGTTGTTCATGCTCCAATCCCAAGACCATTACTTCCCTAACTCAGTATTTTTCACACAACCAACAATTGTTTACTATTATCACATGAGTAAGAAGCTGAAATAGAGATATTTAAAGTCATTCTTTCCCCCTTAATAGGATAACAAGTTGACATCAATTTACTACTTTATGTAATGCAGATTATTAATGAAGCCATATCACTAATCTAAACCCTAGAAAGATCAGATTTTTTTTTCTCCAAGAGACCTTGGTTATTTAACAGGTCAAGCAAGAGATTATGTATCCCTTGTTGCCAACTTAGCATCTCCACTAAAGAAATGATTTAAGGCACATGCCCTGTTAGGTAGGTGGAAGATAACTATTATATGCCAAAGACATCATGTTTCCATCTTCAGTTATGTTTCTATTTTCAATTACAGAGTAAAGAAGTATGGCTAACATCCAAATCATTCAACTGAGCAGCTCATTATAACTCAATCCACTGGTATTTGTTCATTATTACAAGTAGGAATGCTGAATAGGAACTATGTGAGAGCTAAAACCTCACCCCTGTATGAAGCTGGCAAAGTTATTTTGCTTCTCTGTGACTTAATTTCTTCATCTGTAGAATCGATTGTTTTTAGCTCCAATATAATAAAGTTTGTAAAGTTCATTGTGCCTGGCCATACAAATACTTCAAAATAATTATATAAGTTCTCACTTAACATTGTTAGTAGATTCTTGGAAATTGCAACTTTAAGTGAAATGAGCCACCCACAGTGTGTCATGCCTGGAATCTCAGCACTTTGGGAGGCCAAGGTAGAAGGATCTCTTGAGCCCCAGAGTTAGAGATCAGCCTGTGTGACATAGTGAACCTTGTCTCTAAAATAATAATAATAATAATAATTAGCTGGGCATTGTGCTGCACACCTGTATTCACAGGTACTCAGGAAGTTGAAGCAGGATAATTCCTTGAGCCTAGGAGTCAGAAGCTGCAGTGAGCTACAATCGCACCACTGCACTCCAGCCTGAGTGGCAAAGTGAGACCCTGTCTCAAAAATAAATAAGTGAAAGGAAATATAACAAAACTATTTTTCCCTCATCAACATTATAATAAAACAATGTTGAATGAAGCTATGTTGTTTGAAGACATGCTTACTGTATGCTGTTTCACTTAAAGTAACTGTTTCCAAGAACCTACTGATGACATTAGTGAAGACTTACTATACTATCATTTATATGGAAAGTCTTTGTGTCAAACCCTACTGGTAGGCTTTGTGGAAATCAAAATCACAGACAAAATCCTCACACTTGCAAACATAAAAATTAGAGACTTAATTGCTAAACCTAAATGGTACACATTCTGAGTACTTTTGATCCTTAGAAGTGAGGGAGGTAACCCAAAATTTCATATCCAGCTAATTAAGCTTCATAAGTGAAGGAGAAATAAAATCCTTTACAGACAAGCAACTGCTGAGAGATTTTGTCACCACCAGGCCTGCCTTATAAGAGTTCATGAAAGAAGCACTAAACATGGAAAGGAACAACCAGTACCAGCCACTGCAAAAAGCATACCAAATTGTTAAGACCATCAACACTGTGAAGAAACTGCATCAACTAATGGGCAAAACAACCAGCAAGCATGAAAATGGCAGAAACAAATTCACACATAACCATATTAACCTTAAATATAAATGGGCTAAATGTCCCAATGAAAAGAAACAGACTGGCAAATTGGGTGATATATTAAGACACATTGGTGTGCTGTATTCAGGAGACCCATCTCACATGCAAGGACACACATAGGCTCAAAATAAAGGGATGGAGGAAGATTTACCAAGCAAATGGGGAGAGACAGAGAGAGAGAGAGAGAGAGAGAGAGAGAGCGCAAAAGCAGAGGTTGCAATCCGAGTCTCTGATAAAACAAACTTTAAATCAACAAAAATCAAAAGAGACAAGGGCATTGCATAATGGTAAAGGTATCAATGCAACAAGAAGAGCTAACTATCCTAAATATATACACACCCAATACAGGAGCACCCAGATACATAAAGCAAGTTCTTAATGACCTGCAAAGAGACTTAGACTCCTCCCATACAATAATAGTGGCAGACTCTAACACCCCACTGTCAATATTAGACAGATCAATGAGACCCAGGACTTGAACACAGATCTGAACCAAGCAGATCTGATAGACATCTACAGAACTCTCCACCCCAAATCCACAGAATATATAGTCTTTTCAGTACCACATCACACTTACTCTAAAATTGACCACATAATTGGAAGTAAATTACTCCTCAGCAAATGCAAAAGAATGGAAATCATAACAAGCAGTCTCTCAGACCATAGTGCAATCAAATTAGAACTCAGGATTAAGAAACTCACTAAAAATCACACAACTACAAGGAAACTTAACAACCTGCTCCTGAATGACTACTGGATAACTAATGAAATGAAGGTGAAAATAAAGATGTTCTTCAAAACCAATGAGAATGAAGACACAACATACCAGAATCTCTGGGATACTTTTAAAGCAGTGTCTAGAGGGAAACTTAATAGCACTAAATGCCCACATGAGAAGCAAGGAAAGATCTAAAATTGACACCCTAACATCATAATTAAAATAACTAGAGGAACAAGATCAAACAAACTCAAAAGCTAGCAGAAGACAAGAAATAACTAAAATCAGAGCAGAACTGAAGGAGATAGAGACACAAAAGAATCCTTCAAAAATCAATAAATCCAGGAGCTGGTTTTTTGAAAAGATCAATAAAATAGATCACTAGCCAGACTAATAAAAAAGAAAAAGGAAAAGAGTCAAATAGGTGCAATAAAAAATGATAAAGGAGACATCGCCACTGATTCCACAGAAATAAAAACTACCATCAGAGATTACTACAAACACCTCTATGCACATAAATCACAAAGAAATGGATAAATTCCTGGACACTTAAACCCTCCCAAGACTAAAGCAGGAAGAAGATGAATCCCTGAATAGACCAATAACAAGATCTGAAGTTGAGGAAGCAATTAATAGCCTACCAACCAAGAAAAGGCCAGGACCAGAGGGGTTCATAGCCAAATTCTACCAGAGGTACAAAGAGGAGCTGGTACAATTCCTTCTGAAACTATTCTTAACAATACACAAAGAGGGAATTCTCTCTAACTCATGAGACCAACATCATCCTGATACCAAAACCTGGCAGAGACACAACTAAAAAAGAATATGTCAGGCCAGTATCCATGATGAACATTGATGTGAAAATCTTCAATAAGATATTGGCAGACTGAATCCAACAGCACATCAAAAAGCCTATCCATCATGATCAAGTAGGCTTCATTGCTGGGATGCAAGGATGGTTCAACATATTCAAATCCATCACATAAACAACCAAAGAAAAACCACATGATTATCTCAATAGACAAAGAGAAGGCATCAACAAAATTAAACAGTATTTTATGCTAAAAACTTTCAATAAACTAGGCATTGAGGGAATGTATCTCAAAATAATAAAAGCTATTTATGTCAAATCCACAGCCAGTACACTGAACGGGCAAAAACTGGAAGCATTGCCTTTGAAAACTGGCACAAGACAAGGATGCCCTCTCTCACCACTCCAATTCAACATAGTATTGGAAGTTCCAGCCAGGGCAATCAGGCAAGTAAAAGAAATAAAGCATATTCAATTAGTAAAAGAGGAAGTCAAGTTGTCTCTATTTGCAGATGACATGATTGTATATTTAGAAGACTCCATTGTCTCAGTCCAAAATCTCCTTAAGCTGATGAGCAACTTTAGCAAAGTCTCAGAATACAAAATCAATGTGCAAAACTCATGAGCATTCCTATACACCAATAACAAAGAACCAAATCATGAGTGAACTCCTATTCATAATTGCTACAAAGAGAATAAAATACCCAAGAATACAACTAGCAAGGGATGTGAAGGACCTCTTCAAGAAGAACTATAAACCACTGCTCAATGAAATAAGAGAGGACACAAACAGATGGAAAAACATTCCATGCTCATAGTTAGGAATAATCAATATCATGAAAATGTCCATACTGCCCAAAGTAATTTATAGATTCAATGTTATCCCCATCAAGCTACTATTGACTTTATTCACAGAATTGAAAAAAACAAAAACAAAAACAAACAAACAAAAAAACACCTTAAACTTCATATGGAACCAAAAGAGAACCCACATAGCCAAAATAATCCAAAGCAAAAATAATGAAGCTGGAGCCATCATGCTACCTGACCTCAAACTATACTACAAAGCTACAGTAATCAAAACAGCATGGTACTGGTACCAAAACAGAGATTTAGATCAATGGAACAAAACAGAGGCCTCAGAAATAATGCCACACATCTACAACATCTGATCTTTCACAAACCTTATAAAAATAAGCAATGGAGAAAGGATTCCCTATTTAATAAATGGTGTTGGGAAAACTGGCTAGGCATATGCAGAAAGCTGAAACTGGATCCCTTCCTTGCAAAATGAACCTTTAAAAAAATTACAAACATTATACCTTTTACAAAAATTAACTGTAGATGGATTAAAGATTTAAACATTAGGCCTAACACCATAAAAACTTTAGAAGAAAACCTAGGCAATACCATTCAGGACATAGGCATGGGCAAGGACAATTAAAACACCAAAAGCAATGGCAACAAAAACTAAAATAGATATATGGGATCTAATTAAACTGAAGAGCTTCTGCACAACAATAGAAGAAGCTATCATTAGAGTGAACCGGCAAACGACAGAATGGGAAAAAAAATTTGCAATCTACCCATCTGACAAAGGGCTAACAACCAGAATCTACAAAGAACTTAAACAAATTTACAAGAAAAAACCAACAACTCCATCAAAAAGTGGGCAAAGGATATGAACAGATGCTTTTCAAAAGAGGACATTTATGCAGCCAACAAACATATGAAAAAAATGCTCATCACTGGTCATTAGAGAAATCAAAACCATGTTGAGATACTATCTCATGCCAGTCAGAATAGCGATCATAAAAAATCTGGAGACAACAGATCCTGGAGAGGATGTGGAGAAACAGAAACACTTTTACACTGTTGGTGGGAGTATAAATTAGTTCAACCATTGTGGAAGACAGTGTGGTGATTTCTCAAGGATCTAAAACTAGATATACTATCTAACCCAGCAATCCCATGAGTAAGTATATACCCAAAGGATTTTAAGTAATTCTGTTATAAAGACACATGCACACATATGTTCACTGTGGCACTGTTTACAATAGCAAAGACTTGGAACCAACCCAAAGAAAATGTGGCACATATATACCATGGAGTACTATGCAGCCATAAAAAGGGATGAGTTCATGTCCTTTGCAGGGACATGGATGAAGCTGGAAACCATCATTCTCAACAAACTGACACAAGAACAGAAAACCAAACATCACATGTTTTCACTCATAAGAGGGTATTGAAAAATAAGAACACATGGACACAGGGAGGGGAACATCACACACCAGGGCTTGGCTGGGGGGGAGGAGGGAGGGCTAGGAGAGAGGTACCTTGGGGTGGGGGGATTGGGGAGGAATAACATTAGGAGAAATACCTAATATAGGTGACAGGGTCATGGATGCAGCAAACCACCATGGCACCTGTATATCTACGTAACAAATCTACACATTCTGCACATGTACCCTGGAACTTAAAGTACAATAAAAAAAAAAAGTGAGGGAGATAGATGAAGAATTGTCATGGTATAAGTAATGCTACAAGTCCATGGGAAAGCACCTCAGTTTCCAGGAGAGATCCCGTGAGGAGGAGGTAGGATGTGATTATCTGAATCTTTCATATGTGAATACAAGCTTAGAAAAGGGGGATAAATGACCATGGAAATGATTTCCCAGAAATTTCAAGAAAATAGTTTCCACAGCTGAGTTTTCAAGAGCAGTGATTCTCAGACCATACCAGGATCACATAGGGGGCTTGTTAAAACACAGATTGCCTGGCCACCTCCTCTAGCGTTTCAGATTCAGTCAGTCTGGGATGATGCTCAAGGACTTCAATTTCTAATAAGTTCTCAGGTGCTGCTGCTACTGGTCTGGGGACCACACTTTGAAAACGACTGTTGTCCATAACTAAATCTATTTCCCAATTTGATGTACTGATGAAAACTTGAGGAAAGGAAATTAATATGAGTAGAGAGACTTCTAAGCATAGAGCATTTTCCCAGACCTTTTCAAACCTTTCCATTATCCTTTAACATGCTCTATGGCCTTCAAAAGTTGTCAAGAAACAGCTGTTTAAAATAATAACTCCACTTGAAAAGGTAGTAGAGAAGACAAATGTGATTAATCTCCTTTTATTTGGGCTCTGGAGAAAAATGGTTCTGGTGTTTTGCTATAGATTTTGACATGTAGCCAGAGTTTAGCTTTGAAAATAAGAGCAGCATCTCTGCTCCAGGAGACATCAGAAGCAACAATTAACATTCAGGCAATCCCACTCAGACTCCACCAGCCGCCCAGATTCTTATGCCCCTGGGAATATTGATCCAAAGAATCAATTTTCCTTATAAATTAAAGGGGGGGTGAAAAGATCTAATCATTAAAGCATATGAGATTTGGTTTAAGTGCAGAACAATTATGCTATGTGAAGAGATTAAGACAGTTTGAAGATTAATCATTTGTCAATGTTGCTATGTTTGGACTTGGGGAGACCTTAGTAACTAAAAGAGTAGGTGACAGCTTTTAAGGGATTATGCAAGCTTTTTCAAATACGGGCTTATATGCTCAGGAAATATATTTTTTAAATGATAAAATGTGGTTCTTTGTACTACTTGAATGATTCAAATGCCCATTGGCTTAAGAGACAACAGCCCACTCAGAGAACAGTCCCCACATAAAGGACTGTCCAGTGTTTCTGGAGTCCCCACAGTATGTACTTCTTTACCGGTCTCTTGCCTCATTCTCTCACTCCATCTGTGCCTCTTATGTGACCACATTTGCTGCTTCCCTGCTATGCTCCTTGGAGTGATGAACTATTGCCATTAACCTGTGTCCAGGTAAGCAATGCTGTCTCTGGAAGGGCCCAGAGTCCCAGCTGTAGGGCTCCAGTTGTGGTGGGAGTCAGGGATTAGGTCTGTCTTCCTCACCCTGTGCTCCATTCTGCACCTGCTTTGCTGAGCCAACGGCACTACAGCAGCTGTCTTGAACAGTAGTGTATCAATCTGCTAGGGCTGTTCTAACAGAATAGCGCAGAGTAGCTTATACAACAGACATTTATTTTCTCACAGCTCTGGAGGCTGAAACTCCAGGTTTAAGGTGTTAGCAGGTTTTGTTTCTTCTGAGGCCTCTCTTGGCTGCAGATGTTCACCCTCACTGGGTTCTCACCTGGTCTTTTCTCTGTGTGCACCACCTCTGGCATCTCTTCTTCTTATAAGACCAGTCATACTAGATTAAGGCTCTGCCTTAATGGCCTCATTTTAACTGAACTGCCTCTTTAAAGGGCTAATCTCCAAATACAGTCACATTCTGAGGCACCAGGAGTTAGGTCTTCAACATATGGATTTGGTACCGGGGACCACAATTCAGCCCATAACAAAAAGTAGTTGTATTCTTACTGCAATATTTCATTCTCTGAAGCCCATTTGAGAGACCCGGTCTGAGGGAAAACTATCCCTACACTTTCATCTTCCCACTAAAACTCTATTACAAAAGTAAGACTCCCATGAAAGTGAATTTTTTGAAGAGATAGATGTTGGTGTAGGTGTGTCCTGGGATGAGCATATTGTCTTTATCAACGAAGAATAAACTCTCATAGCTGTGCCTTAAGTTAGATGTTATAGCATTTGCAGATGAAAGTACCCCTTCTATTAACAGATCATCTAATCCAGACCTTCTATTGTACAAAGAAAAAAAATGCCCAGATCAATTAAGTGACTTAAGTGATATCACACAGTTAAACAGTGATAAATCTGCCTCTCCCAATTCCTAATGCTCTGCTTTCCCACTACACAGTTTTTGTCTATAAAATACCTGCAGCTCTTACACATGGAAGGAAGCCAGGATCCTATCTGCTCTACCTAAAGTCCCCAGAGCCACCTCAGGTAGAACTTAGGGTATGGTATTTCTGAGGAGAGCTGCCATCCACACAATTCTCCCATATTCTTCCTGCAGAATACTTCAGTGAGGCCAGGGTTTCAGGGAGAGGGAAAAAAATCTGCCACACACTCATAGCGTTCAGGTACCCCGATGATATGCACAAGAATTGTGGAGAACATCCCAAGCCAAACAAACGAAAAACCATGGTTCAAAAAGTCCTCAAAATTTAGTTAATTCTTCATTTTGTAGACATCAAAGTTTCTCTATTAATTAGCTTTATCCAATGAAATTATTTTTATACATGTATTATATACACATGCATACAGACATGTACATGCATATATAACACATACGTACATATGTTTATAGATAGACACACACAATTGACTCTTAAGCAACATGGGTTTAAACTGCACAGGACTACATATTTGCGGATTTTCTGCTACCCCAGAGACACTAAGCCCAACCCCTCCTTTTTGTCCTTGGCCTACCAATGTGAAGCCAAAGATAAAGACGTTTATGATGATCCGCTTCCACTTAAAGTAAATACATTCTCTCTTATGATTTTCTTAGTAACATTTTCTTCTCTCTAGCTTACTTTATAATACAGGATATATACATAAACATACAAAACGTGTTAATTGACTGTTATGTGTTAATTGACTTTAGGTCAACTGTGGGCTATTAATAAAGTTTTTGAGGGTCAAAAGCTACATGTGGATTTTACCTTGCATAGTCATGGGAGCAGCCAGTCAGCATTATTAACCTCTGTATTGTTCAAAGGGTAATATAGTTTTATCTAAAATGCACAGAAATTTGAGACATGAAGTTATTTTTAACCAAAAGCTTCAGATAATTTCCTCAATTGTCCAATTATACATGAGTTAAAAGACCTGAAAGTGCTAGACATCCCCAAATGGTCCTAGACATCCTGCAATTATGTCAATCTGATTTAAAAAACCTGAAAGTCCTAGATGTCCCCCAAAATTAGTGACGCTGGGTCACACAGCCTTTTTGCAACTGCAGGCCTCAGCCCCTAGAGCCATTTCTGTGAATCAGTTGCCCTTTTCTGTCCTCAGGTTGGCACTGTGAATAGAACAACTAGTAGTTCAAGCTACTCAACCAAGAATTGAAAGACCTAAAAAATGACAAGGAATTTGCTTAAGATTATTGTTTTAAGTAACATAATCATCAAATATAGAGTCTCGCTAACACAAAACATATATTGTAGGCCATGTAGGCATTGTATCAAGTTTTCTGAACTAACAGCATTAGGGAGAACAAGACCAGCTTCTCTCCAGAGGCTATCAAAATGCTCTGTCAACGAACCAAAATCATTTTGAAGAGGTCGTCTAGCACAGGGCTGTATCATATTGGCAACTTTGAAATATTTCTGAGTAATGACCTAAGACACGTAATTTGACTTATGGGTGCTCCCTCTCCCTACCAACTGGCGATGTCTTCTCTTCCCATCTTCAATCTAGTCCTACTATTCTTCAATGTTAATTAATTCATGTATCAATTAAATATTTACCGGGCACACACTAGGATACTTCTGATCAGTTGGGACACAGCAACCTTAACTATCTCAAAACACCGTCTTCTGACCTGTCTTAGGACTCTTGCCAAGTCCACAGTCTCATGCTCAAGGAAATCTTATGTATAGGTAGCTGTGATTTGTAGCATGGGATCTCACCTCCACCATTCTGATTCAATCAGACAGAGACCGGGATGCTCAGTATTGGAGAGTAATACTGAGAGTGAACCCCATTACAAGGGACTTTCAACACAACAGGCACAGATATGTGTGCAAAAAAATACATAAATCAAACGAGGAAAACACACTAAGCAAGAAGAATAATGAAAAGCTGCAACCTAACTGAAGCTTTGACTAAGCAGAAGCCAGAGTGGCTGGCAAAGTAGAGAGGCAGGTAAGAAAGGGAAGGAAAGCTGGGGCTGTTGATGAGTCACAATAAGGCAGTCTAGGAAATTATTATTAATTCACAAGAACCACTGCTGAACAAAGTTATTGAAACCTAAATGATGATAAATGACATTTTAGTGCTCCAGTAGGACTGCCTTCACAACCTATGAGGTACTTTTTGTCCTCTCTCATTTCCTTGGTATCTAAGGAAATCTGAGTATACCTGTTTTACTTCAATTAAGAGAGAGAATCTATCTAGCAACCAACAGGTGGAAAAGATAAATATACAAAGAATGATAGTACATGTGATAAGTGGGTGTTCTAGAATACAGGAAGGCCTTATAACAAACTACGGATTATAAAAAACAGAGGAAGACCTTAAACCGAAAATTAATTATTTCTTGGACTGAGTTTTAAAGGTCAAATAGGAACTGAAGATACAGGAAAAGACATTTGAGGCAAAAATTATGGAGTATGAAGTCACCGAGGCATGAAAGAGTTGGTTGAGTCCAGGAAACTGCAAGTATTTTGATCTGGCTGGAATGAATGCTGAATTTGTGGGTATGCCCAGAGTTAAGATTAGGGGCAGCCAGGGGCTGACAAACAGTCTGGTGACTAAGATAAGGTGTTTGTTTCCCATCAAAAAAAGATTTGGGGAATGACTGAAGGACTCTGAATAAAAGAGGGAGACAATCATATCTGCATTTCAGAAAGTTACTTGTAGCTTGATTGTGAGAATGTATTGGAGTGTGGCCAGAATGGAAGCAGGGGGTCTAGTTAGAAAATAAATATTGTCCCCAGGGTTGGAACTAGTGAGTGACTTCGCCAAAAGGGGAATAGAGAGGAGCAAATAAATGGGGAGAAAATATATTACAGAAGTAAAATTTGCAGAATTCGGTGCCGTATTCAGCAGCTGCAAAGAAGAACACTAAAATGACCCTAATATTTCGGGCTTGACCTCTGGATGAATAGCTATACTAATCTCTGAGACTAATAGATAAGAATGAGTAGGTATGGTTAAAGAAGACAAGGAGCTCATATTTGGGGACAGCACTTTCAGGCAGAAATGTCAGGTAGACATACATGGGCCTGGATCTCAGCAAAAACAAGTAAGAACCACCATAGAGAGAATAATCAGTGCTAGGCATTTTGTTGCGATCCTGAGACTGCATATGGAGTGGAAGGAGCCAAGGATGAAGAGTGGGGCCTGGGATGATACTTCGCATTAGAGAACAAATAGCAGAACAGATGACAGAACAGTTGAAACCAGCTAAAATCCTCCGCCAGCCTTTTCTATCTCAAGCCACGGAGACTCCTTTCTAAATTGCCATAGCAGTGACCATCTTTGCCTCATTTCAAAAGGAGCTACTGTATATTATCCCCCCATTGTTTCCTGTATAAAGATCTCAACTCTGTTCTATGGAGACACCTTGTCTTATGCTGCTGTTGCATGATTTTCCACTATCACTAACTGTGGGACCACAATTCAGAGACAAGAGCCCTGAATGCCTCTCCCAACATCCCAACAAAATATGCAACCTTGAGAAAACTGTCAAAAGTGGGCTATCATTTGTTCAACCTATTCAATCAGTCAGGCATAATACAGAGCACTTTATGGAACTGTTATCTTTTTTATTTTTTATTTTGCAAATCAATAAGGTAGTGTTAAAAGATAAACCTTAGACAAATTAAGTTGAACAGTTTAATTGAACAATATGTGAATTGGGCAGCCCCCAAAACCAGAATGTTTCAGAGAGCTCTGGCACAGCTGTGTGGTTGAAGATTTATAGACAGGAAAAAAAGTAATATATAGGAAACGAAAGTGAGGTACAGAAACAGCAGAATTGGTTACAGCTTAGCATTTGTCCTATTTGAACATGGCTAGAATAGTTGGCCACATTTGATTGGCTGAAACTCACTGTTTGGCCCAAGCGGAGGTTACAGTCTGTTTACACATCCAGTTAAGTTACATTTCACAGTGTGCTTAGAAACCTTTAAGCCAACTGTAAAATACGTAAGGCTTAGGCTAAACTTAATTTAACAGGAGAGATATTACACTACAGAAATTAATAAAGTAAGGTTCTAAGAGGTAAACAAATTTGTCACATAGTAGCAATATAAGCCAATTTTAAAGCAAAATTTGTCTTAAACCCAAAGTCCTGTTCTTCCTATTATCTGGTCATTCTTCTTGGGCTGATGACTGCATCTCTTAACTTTAGCCGCCTCATCTATAAAACAGCATTAGCAATGCCTGCTTTGTCTTCTTGAAAAAATTAAATAAAGGTCAAACAAGCTGAACATATAAAATGCTATAGCAGAGAAACTAATACACATCAAATAGCCTCTCTGTGTTTCTACATTTCCCAATTCCAATTCAGTTAGGTGGGAGGAGTGACTAGTTGTGGACAATAAATGTGGGAAGTGACATCCATCACTTCCGGGCACAGGCAATGAAAATTTCCTGTGAGAGTCTCAGTCTCTCTCCTACTCTGCTACAGAGACTGAGGAAGCTGCATATTCTAGAAGGTGCAGGTATACTCCATCTGCCTAACTCCTAAGTGGCTATATGGAGCAAAATTTCCTACCATGTGAAATATAGCAGAAGTATAGAAATAAACATCTGTTGTGTAAAGCCACTAAGATTTGAGAGTGCTCTATCACTGCAGCAAAATCTGACTTCTACTGGCTGACACAGTAGAAAGTTACTTCTGGCTTGATTGTGAGAATGTATTGGAGTGTATTTCAAATTTTCATACAATATGAAAAATTGCTGTCATGTGTCAACATTCAATATGTATTGAGTGTAGTAAGAGGGCATTGTGATTAAAAGTGTGGATCCAAGAGCCTGAGAACATGAATTCAAATCCAAGTAAGTTCTGCCATTCATAAGCTTACGACCTTAGCAAGTAGTTTAATGACTTGGTATCTCAGATTCCTCATCTGTCAAATGAGAATGATAAAATTACTTCATAGGAGCTTGAGTGAAACAAAATGAGTAACACATTTATAGCATTTAAAACAAGGCCTGGGACGTGAAAACACTCAATGAATGTTAGCTATTCTTATTTTTAGTCCATACTGCATTGACTTTAATTCCAATTAGCCTAGAAAGTTAACCAAAAATAGACAAAAGAAAATTCTCACATATGTCCCCAAACAAAATTCACATAGGGACTCTTCTTATCTCTGCAGATAAAGGAAAGGAAATTAGAAGTTTATGGAACACACAGAGGTGTCTGCACCTATGGACTCTCTTTTCCTCCTTTCTCAGACCTGCAGAGGTTTGCAAAGGAAGAGCCTTTCCCTATACCAATAAAAACACCTATAGGATATATTCCCTAATGGGGGCCCATGGTCTATTTTTATATAGCTTACAAGCTAAAATTTTTTTTATATTTAAATATTTAAAAAGACACCACCAGTAATAAAACAAACTGCATGACAGAGCTATATGTGAATCACAAAGACTAAAATATCTATTTTATTACAGCCCTTTACAGGAAAAGTTTGCCAATCCTGCTGTATTGCCAACACCCCAATCCCAACTCAGCTCATCTTAAGAACTGGGGAAAGGTTAGGTCTCTATTAATTCCTACACCCACTCTCCCAGTCATCTTCCCTTCCATTCTCATTTTACCATGCTAATAAAATCTATGAAGAGAAAAGAAAAAAAAAAACACTAAAGGGCTGCCTAAGCGAAGAGTAAAATAAAAGAGAGAGGAAATCCCAGTCAGAGGATAACAGAAGAATTTTACATATATGTATACATATGTGTTTCTTTTTTAGTAATAATTAGCTAATCCACCTCTTTCTTCCCATCTGTTTATAAATAAACTCACAGCACCCTCAAGGCAAGTTGCCTAAATTAGCAGATCCTAGCAATAGCCTGGCCTCCATTTTTCTAATTCTTTGCAGTTTATTTTTTATTGAGCTGGGATTTTGAACCACTGGAATTAACATTCTCCCCTCCCTCCCTCAACCCTTGAATGCATTTTCCTCTTTCATCAAGAACAGATTGTCAAAAGCAGTGGCTAAGAAACAGGGTTCCAATAATGTCCAGTTGACAGTAATGACAGGAGAGAGAACTACCGCAAGCTTCCCCTCCTTTCCTCATCATCTTGACATTTAAGTAAGGAATATAATGAATGACAACCTTATTAAAAATAAATAGCAAGTCATCAAGACTTTACAAAGGTAATAATTAAGCCACATTGACCCTTGGGCTACATTTTGCCTGACAGCTAATAACCATCTGGAAAGGCAGAGGGCACAAGTTATTAAGCGACCCCAGTTGGAGCCATTTCAACCTCATTTCTTTCCCATCAGGAAAATCTGTTTCCATGGCCCCTAACTTCATCCCAACCATTCCTTCCTTGTTCACACTCTTACTTCTGCTAGAAATAGTCTTTTTCTTTCACATTGTTGAACCCTTCTTTTTCACTACCTTATTAAGTCTCAACTCAGAATTTCCAGTGTGGGTCTGAATGACAGCTCCCAGTTAAATATTCTGATCCTATGACAAACACCATCTTGATGGGTGTTGACACTGGCAAAGCACTGGAAACCTCCCCCTCAACAACCTATAAAGCAGACTCTTATCTATCTAGCATTGTTTTGAAAGTCTATCATTTCTGATGTTGTATCACTTCTTAGAGTATCTTTAAGTTGTTGTCTATCTTATAGCATATTTTTTTCTCACACACTTTGTTCAAGATCCAGTTTAAAATCACTTTCCCTGGAGGGTGTTCCTTAAAAACTTCAAAAGGAGCGATTTCTCCTTTCTATAAGCTCCTTATATTTGTTGTCTCACTGAAAATCATACACATTACCAATTATACTTTGTAATATATAATATCACCTTACATTATTTAAGTTGCATCATTTTTGAGTGTTTTACTTATCTCCAAAATAAATAGAAAGCTCCAAGAACCATGTCTCATGCCATCTATATTCCCCAGAGCCAGGTAGAATGCCTCATACATAAGTGTTTGCAAACTTGATTGATTGCATAATGAGCTCATAAGCTAGGACTGTCTCGTGTGCAAAGTTGGACTTCTTTTAATTATATTAACAGTGTTTTCCAAAAGTTGTTGAACATTGGTATCACCTAAAGAACTTTTAAAAATTGAGTTGACAAGATTGTGCCTAATACCAGTTTGATCAAAAGCCTATGAATGGAAGCCAAACATCAGTATTTTAAGGATTCCCAGGTGATTTAAATGTACAGTAAAGTTTAGGGCCATACATACATTAATCTTAACTACAGAGCTGGATCCTCTACTTAACTGTGTCTTAACTTTCATTTTAATACCTATGAAGCCCCAGCCAAGTGCTAGATATTGCCTTTGGTGCTGGGTATATAGTAGTGAACAAAACAGACATAGCCCAAGCATTAATGGAGCATACAGTCTGGCTCATCTAAGAAACCTACAACGGTTTTTTTGCTAGCACTCCTCTAGGGGGTTAAAGCTGTAAATTGTTATTTTAGGCAGTGCACCATTTAAATTTGCTGAGAACAGTTTTGTCAATGTGATAATGCACTTTCTCCTTTTGTTATAAACACACTTGAGGCAAGCATAGGCTCTGACTTTAGTTGCAAGATCCACAAAGAATACAAACATTTTACACACACACATACATACACAGAGTAAAAAAATGACAAATAGGGTGAAAATGCCATGATTTTGGTGGTGATAGAAATGGTGATTTGCTTTTAAGCTGACAAAAAAATCCTCTGACAAACAACCTCATTTATATCAGAAAAATTCAAATGAAATCTATAACGAAATAGCACTATGAAGGTACCAAAATTGATTTTTTAAAAAATGTCTGGTAATATCAGATGTTAGAATATGGAGCAACAGGAATTCTTCCAATGCTCTAGAAATGTAAACTTGTGCAACTGCACTGGGAAAAAAAAAAAGAAATTATCTATGAAGTCATAAATGTGCAAAACTTAAAACAGCAAAGGTATTCCTATGTACTTAGCTGTGGAAATTGTGTGCACATAGTGTATATGTGCACTAGGGAATGAGCTCACAAAAGCTAATAGCAACATTGTGGGAGTAAATTAAAAATCCATCAAAAATAAAATAAATTAACACGTTTTGATTCTATCTAGAATGGTACAAAATAACTTGAGAAAACTGAATGGCCCTGGACCATCACTGGAGAAATGGTAAAAGCAATGCTGAGCAACAGAAATAAAACAGAAAAAATACACGCTGCATGATTTAATTTATATACAAGTTTAAAAATAGCAATAGTTAAATTATATTGCTTAGTTATACATTTTTGGGGTGTAGAAACATAAAGCAAAACAAGGAGGCAATTACATAAAAGTTGAAAAAGGTGGATGAAGAATGGAAAGGGGCAAATATGATACTCCTGTGGAGTTACAATGTCCTCTTGACCTGGGTAGTTTAATTGCTGTTCACTTTTTAATAATGTGATGTTGTATACACTTACGTTATATGTATTTTTCTGTATATGCAACTTTATCACATTTAAAGAAATAAGCATTTTGATGGAAATGAAAAAAAATTCTTTGAATTTTAATTTCTAATTGGGTCTAGGCAAAAAAAGGAAAAAGATCTAGCCAATAGGTTGTGAATCCCTTTTGAATTCCCCACAGAAATAGACACTCTGAGTTTGCATTAAACCTTGAATTAAAGCAATTAGTATTTTACCAGCCTTATTTACTGCCCTTAAGGGGAAATGAATTAGATGGATAAATGTAGAATTGATACATTGAAATGTTGTCTGCCTTATTGGGGGTATGATGCAAGCATACTAATTGGAAGGCCGCTCTATAGTTAATCCATTGAGAAGATAAAAACTAAATTATATTAACCCAAATTATTAGATTTTCCTGATCTTGGGTCTTTAACCACTCATGATTCTTTAATTTACCCTCCTCCAGTTCATTTTTTATACTTCTGATTATTTTCCACTGCAATGTTCTGGAAGCCCATTTCAGATGCTCTCTGCCTCAGAAGGGAGGCTGCAAAAACCGGAGGAAGAATCTGGTGCCAGATCATTTTGCTAATGGAAGATAATTATTGTGATTATCTCATCCTTGCTTAAAAGCTCTAATGGTAGCAAGCAGCCTCTCTGACAGGGTGAAGTTTCAACCAAAATATGTTGACTCTCTTTGTGGAAAAACTTGTCATATTCCTCTGAATGAGGAAAGACTATAGATAATTCTTCAGTGCTACTCTTAAGAGAAGACTATATAGCACGACAGAAAGAGAACTTAACTAGATCATCATACTTGATAATTTCCAGCTCTGGTCTGACCACCAAGTTGCCACATGACCTTGACTGATTCCTGAAATCCGAGTTTTATTTTCCTCTTTGGTAATAGAAGAGGTACAGGCAAGAAAAAAAATTACATAATGGACATGAGCAATATCTGAAAACCATGATGTGATTGTATGAATTTATTGTAATTATTCATAAAAATTATAAAATTATACAGGACATATTTTATAGATTTAAGGGATGTTACTGATACCTGGTATCTTTTTCTGGAGCAAATGTTCTAGCTTCTACTTATCTAATCAAGATAAATATTTCTGTATTCAGTGGGAAAAAAATCACATCTCTATTCTTTAATAGAAGAGTTTGAAAAGTTACTTAAACCTCTTATAGCTCCAGTTACATTATCATTAAAACAGGAATTATTCCTACCTTGGAAACGGCTGAGATTCTTTTTGTGAGGATAACGTAACATTGATACCAAACCTGACAAAGATAACTCCCCACACCTTCAAAAATAAAATCCTTGCCATATTTTTGTACATATAAATACTAATGCAGAAAAATTTTAATTATTAATCCTATAGTATATCAGAAATATAAAACACAATGACCACATTTATTTGGTAAAATAAATAGGTGATACAAGCCAGAAAATTATAAAAACATAAATGAATTGGACTAACTTTATCCAAAAATATAACCTTTTTAAAGCTAAAAAATTCAAAAGAATTTAGTGCTGACTCAGGAAAATAAGTTGAGCAGACTTTTAATAAGAATTGGATTATGAATAAATAGGCCAGAAATTGTCTAAAATATATTCAGGAATTTATAATATCATAAAGGTGATTTCTAAGTAAGGGAGAAAATTATACTAGATGGATGATGTCAGACAATTGTTTATCATCAAGGGGAGATAGAATTAGAAGAACTGCAGTTACAGCCAGATCACACTATCTATATTGAAAATACCTAAAAGCTTTTCAAGTGGATCAGAAATAAACACATGTAAAAAGTAAAACTAAGTATATTATAAGAACATATTTAATATTTTTATAGTTTTGGTGAGGAAAAGACTTCATATTACTATTTAAACAGATGCCACATAAATGTTTATGTAAGTTTCATAGTAACCACAAAATGAAAGTCTATAGTAGATACACAAAAGATAAAAAGAATCAAAGCATAACTCCATAGGAAATCATCAAATCACTAAAAAGAACAGAAGAAGAAAAGATCTAAAACACATCCAGAAAATGATTAACAAAATAACAACAGTAAATCCTTACCTATTAAAATTAATTTAAATATAAATTGACTAAATTTTCCAATGAAAAGATAAAGCCAGGTGTGATGGTACATATCTGTAGTTTCAGCTACATGAAAGGCTAAGGCCAGAGGACCACTTGAGCCCAGAAGTTCAAGTCCAGCCTGGGCTTCCTCTCAAAAAAGAAAAAACTGAATGGATTTTTTTTAAAAGGCTGTAACTATACATTGCTTGCAAGAAACTCACTTTGCCTTTGACGGCATGCATGGTCACAAAGTAAAGGGAAATGTAAATGGAAACCAAAAGAGAATAAGACTAGCTATACTTGACCAAATAGACTTTAAGTGAGAAACTGTAACAAGAGACACAAAAAGGTCATTATATAATGATAAAGGGTTGATTCATTAAGAGGATAGAACAATTATAAATATATGTGCACCCAACATAGGAGCACCTAAATATGTAAAGCAAATATTTACAGATCTGAAAGGAAACATAGACAGCAATACAATGATAGTAGGGGACTTCACTTGTAAGAGTGAATACATTATTCAGATACAAATAAAATAGAAAACATTGGACTTTGATATAATTTGGATATTTATCTCCTGCAAATCTCATGTTGAAATGTAAAGTTGCAGGATACAAAAATCAACATACAAAATCAGTTTCATTTCTATATACTAACAATGAATGATCCAAAAAAAGAAATTCCATTTACAATATCAAAAATAATACTTGGAATAAATTTAACCAAGGAAGTAAAAGTTATGTACATTAAAATCTATAAAACATAGATAAAATATAGAAGACACAAATAAATGGGAAGATATTCTGTCTTCATGGATTGAAAAGATATTGTTAAGATGTTCATATTACCCAAAGTGATCTACATATTCGATGTAATATCTATTGAAATTTAAATGGCTTGTTTTACAGAAATAGAAAAAAAAACTCTAAAATTCATCTGGAATCACAAGAATTCAAATAGCTAAAGCAATCTGAAGCAAAAAACAAAGCTGGTAGTATCATACTTTGGTGTCAAGCTATATTACAAAGCTATAGTATTAAATACAGCATGTTGTTGACTTGACAACAGACATATAGGCCATTGGAAGAGAATAAAGAGTCCAGAAATACTCATGCATATACCAGCCTACTATTTTTTGACAAAGATGCCAGAAATACACAATGCGGAAAGGATAGACTCTTCAATAAATAGTGTTGGGAAAACTGGGTATCTATACACACAAGAATGAAATGATTGTTCTCTTATACCACATACAAAAGTCAATTCAAAATGGATTAGTCATGTGAACATAAGACTTGAAACCATAAAACTCCTAAAAGAAAACATAAGGGAAAAGATTCTTGACGTTATTCTCAGTAATTGTTAGATTTGATACCAAAAGCACAGGCAACAAATGCAAAAACCGACAAGTGAGACTACAGGAAACTAAAAAGTTTCTACCCAGCAAAGTGAACAATCAATATGACGAAAAGGCAACTGGGGGAGGAGGCAAGATGGCATCATAGAGGCGACTCAGGATTGCAGCTCTCAGTGAAGGCGCAGAGGGTGAGTCCTAGCCGCATTCTCGGATGTTCCTTTTATGCCCACAGAGCGTTGAAAGTTCCAGGTGTGGGACAGACACGGGACTAGCGCAGCCGGCTAACGCAGCCAGCTCCCGCCGCCTCTTCGGCCGGCACCACAGCTGGACCTGGCGCGGAACTCACTGGTCTGGGTGCCCTGTTAAACCGGCAATCTGAGATTTGGAAGGGCAGATTGGCATGTTCATCTGATTGAATGGGACTTGGACAATGAGCCAGACCAGGAGTTTCCTTGGAAGCGTGATCTGAGCCGGGGTAGTGGGCAGCGGCACAGGAGATCGCACGGATCCCAGTGCCCTATTGGCAGGCTACTGGGGCGCCAGTGAGAGAGTCAACCTTTCAGCTTGGGGAGAGGAAGAGAGAGAGAGAGAGGATGGACTCTGAGGCAGGGAGCTGGGTGATCGGGCTCAGCGGGTCCCACGCTCACGGGGACAAGCAGGGCAGCGACTGGAGATGCTTGGGGCTGAGAGTTTTGCTGCCGGCATCTAGGACGGTGCAGCCCAGTGAGGGAGAGGCATCCACCATTGCTGACGCAGTCCACCCCCACTGAAGTACCGCCCAGGACTGACGCAGCCTGCCGTTGCCGAGGCAACCTGCCGTAACAGAGAGACTCCGCGCTCCACAGCAGAAGGGAGCCCAGCAGCAACAGGGCGGACCCGCACTAGCAGGTCAGAGCCCCAGCAGGCAAATAGTGAATAGACTGCCACCTAGTGGGGCAGGACAGTGCAACAGATACTCATAAAGAAAGCCCCAACTCCCTGAGACAGAGCATCTAAGGGGAGGGGGAAAGAGGGTGGTGTTTTATGAGTTCTATAGCAGCAGACATAAACAACCTCCCAACAATGCTGAATGAACAACGGAGCTCACAGCTCAGCACTGGAGCTCCTATAAAGCACAGACTGTCTCCTCAAGCAGCTCCCTGACCCCTGTATATCCAAAGAGTCACCCCAGAAAAGGACTAATCAGACTGACATTTGGCTGGCATTATTCTGGAACAAGGACAGCAGAAGAAGAAACTGATATCATCCCTCACTGTTCCGCAGCTGCTGCAGGTATACCCCAGACAAGCAGGGCCTGGAGTGGACCTCAGCACTCATACAGCAGAGGGGATAGACCATTAGAGGGAAAACTAAGTAACAGAAATACTTCATAATCAACAATCTCA